>CM042994.1:18616542-19816542 GCA_023678885.1 Pogostemon cablin | reverse complement strand
TGTTTTATTTCATTTCATTCTATTTTATTATTTATTTAATATATTATATTTATTTATTTAATTTAACTTTTTATATTAAATATTAATATAATTTTGACACTATTATTAATTTAGATGTAGAATCTTTATTTTATATCCATTTTTTTATAAACATGAATGTCATTTGAATTTATATTTTAATGTTACAACTTATTATTAAAGTAAAAAACTATAATTGTTAAATTATTATTTTAAATGATATATTTCTATTTTTTTAATATTTTATTAAATTAATAATTTTATAACAATAATTAGTTTGTTTAAATTATTTTTAGAAATTAATTTTAATAATAGGTATTATTATTAGAAGTAGAACTCAGTTTAGCATACCTTTGCAGGAATACCTGAGACTCACGAACAAGCCTAGTCCACTTTACGCGTTTCCAATAAGTTTAAGGTGGGGGTAACTTTCACTTTTTACCGAGTGTTACATTTTATGTCATGATTGCTATGTTAAGATGTGATATGTGTTACTGATATGACATGTTATGTGCCATGTGTGCTTTTAGTTCGATGATAAATATTTTCTACTAACACTTGTACGGGGTGACGACTCGGTGCACATATACCAACTAACACAAGTTACTGGCTACGTCGGTTCAGTACTAAAATGTATTTCAAAGTATGCTAACATCGTACTGGGGTGACGGCCTGATACTCATATACCAACTAACACAAGTTATCGAATGACGATTCGGTCTAAAATATTTTCATTAAGTTATCGAACGACAATATGCAAATTATTTTATCAAATGGCATATGTTACATTTTATGGTATATTTGACATGCATATTTATTTTTAACTGTGCAATCATTTAAGTTAACCCACTGAGTGTATTTTAGACGCTCACCCCTTATCGATTTTCAGAACTAGAAGATGGAGAGGCCTTCGCAGTTTACAAGCCTTAGAAGACTTTATATTATGACATATATTTTAGTATTCTGTTAAAACTTTATTTCAGATATATCATCTGAATATACTTGTTTTGGATATCTCAATCTACTCGGGTGAGTAGATGTTAATATGTAATAATCTTTATGCAACTTTTACTTTATTATACTATCGCTTTGGGGGATTTTTTTATATTATTCCGCTGTGCATTCTCGACCCCTCTATTATTATATTGGGGAATTTATATTTAGTAGCGTCCCAACCCCATAGCGTAACCCGGGGCATTACACCCCATCATCGCCGAAGCTCAACCTTGTCGGCTGAACCGGGGGAGCTGAGGCGTATTCACAGGTAATGGTCCATCGCTTTTTCCATGGGATCGATTTCCACCATTTTTCTTAGATCTTTTCCCGAACAAGAAAAGAACAGAGTATGAAAACTAAAAACAGAAGTTTACTTTCTTGATGTGAAGAATTTGTGGATGATTGCTTTCTTTGGATGTGACACACGCTGTAACAAACCGAGATAACTCAGTCGTCTTCTTTCCTAACGGTACATGCTGCACCGATAGTTTTTTCCAGATCCGCTTCTATTTTCTGTCTTCTTCACGGGATCCCCTTTCTCCTTCTGGTAACAGGCGCGCTAACCAACTGCACCGCCAAGTTTTTTCCTTCTTCTTTACCTGCAAGCTGAAGTAATGGCTAATAGCTTCTAGGTCTCCACCCACATAGTAGGATTGGGGGAGTTAGTTTGGTTTTCAAGTGGAGGGATGAAAGATCTTTGTGAGTAGATGGTTGAATCTTTAAATCATAGGAGTTTTGTGACAAAATCTCTCTTGGATTTTAGAGAGAGAAATAATAGAATTTTGAGTTTCTAGGATTCCTCAACAACAAGAACAGGTTATGAACTAAGAACCAAGAATGTCGGAAACTGGTGGACTCCGGGAGGTGGCGGCGGCAACAATGGAGAAAATCACAATAACTGAACAGAGCGTTCCCACAGACGGCGCCAGATGTTGATGGTCATTTTTAGCGGGTTAGATTAAGATTAACGAATAACCGGACAGTAAAACGGACACATCAAACAAGTAATTTTCTCTGTCACCCCATAAAATTGGTGCCCCTTTCCTTTATTATTGATGTTGGTATTCCAAGTTCCATGAAGGAACATTACACAGTAGAGAGAAATACAAGTGGGTTTTTAGAGAGATGAAGTAGAATGGAGAAGATGATGTTGGAGTGAAGTGCCCACCCAGTCTTGTGTGAGCCCAAGTATCATGTGTTGTCTTGCTGTGGATGTGTTGTCTTATAGTGGAGATATTTTAGGTGAATGGTCCCCCTTTGGTGTTGTGTCGACACGTGTCCCTCCAAGGATAATGATGAGTCTGACATGTCCCCTTCCACTCTATGCACATTGTGTTCTGGTCGGGTGAGCGTACTCAATGGGTTTCCCGATGGGCTGAAAGTCGATGTGTAGCAGACCGATGGAAAGGGGCCGATGCCGAGGTCGAGATCCGACCTCAGCCTTGGTATCAGCTTCTGTCTCCTGCGTTCTGCTTCCTTATGCCCAGTCAATCGAGACCTTATCCATGGTCAGCACCGGTATATGTTTTATGTCTTCTTCTTGTGCCCAGTCAGCACCGGTATCCTTGGGCGTGTGTTCAAACCTCACTCTTGTCCTTAGCCTTCGCTTATCTCCCGGGTTGTCCGCGCGTATAAGCCACTTCCTTATATGGGGGGTATAAACACCCATAACACACTAAAAAATGGAAACATCATTTTATCTAACAACCCAAAAGTTCCTTTAATTTTAAATTTGTCACTCCCTTTTCACACACATATCATTACTTTATACTTTTTTATTATCTAAAAATACCACAATACCCTCCAAAATACATAAAATTTGTCAAAAAGTGCACAATTTTTTAAACAACGCGAAACAGTAAACGTGAAAAGTATTATGGGACGGAATGAGTATAAGTTTTTTTTAAGATCGAATATGGATGTGATATTTTTTATTTTTATAATTTTTTTGGTTTTTTTATATTTTTTAAATTCACTTTTGATAACTTTTATTTTTATTAATTTTTTTATTAAGTTATGTTATTTTGTTTTAAATTTTTTATTAATATGTAATTTTTTAATCTTTTATTTTTTATGTCAATTTTTTTTCATTGTTAATTTCATTATCCACTTAATTAAATTGTTTATGATTAATCTTTTAATTATTTTTCTATTTATTTTTTATTAAAATGAATTTTTAAAGTAATTTTTAATCTTTTGATATTTTATGTATTTAAAATTTTTTCAATGACTAAATTAAAAAATAGTAATAATAATAAATTTTAAATATGTTTCATCACCTGAATTAATTTCAATTTTAATATAACTAATTAAAATTTAGTCATAAAGGGTCTCACTAAATATACACCCTCTTATTATTAATGCACATTCTCATTATTACATAATTAAAATATAATTTTTAAAAAGTCAAAATTATCCATCATCCATTAAATACACCCCTAAGAATAATTCATTGTTAGAAGGATACACAGCTATCCCTCAAGTCGTTTCCATGACCATCGACACTAACATCTCCCTGTGCTACCTTCGTTGCCGGCTAGGAGAAAACCATATGTGTTTGTTCTCTTACTTCTGATTATATTATTATTCTTAAAGTACTGAAAAAATTAACTTCGATAACGTGCCTTCACCATCACTCAGGACATAGCTGATTTGCATACTCTTTGATCTTCTCAAAAGGCGATCGAGTTTAGTGTAACCCTATCTTCAAATTAAAGGTTGCATCCGATTATAATTTTTCAATGGAGACAAAAAAGATAAGACTGGTTTTTACCATGACTTAGAATTGAATCTCATTCCTCCTTCGGCATGCTATACTATTTGTATCTATCTATTCATATTCTCCTAATGACAAGCATAAGTTTTTTTTTTTAAATTTTAATTTTTTTGCCGAAAACATGTTAGAGAAGATCAAAGAGTAATTGGGTTATTCGGGGTGTGTATTTAGTTTTTATTTTAAAGGGGTAGTTTTGAAATTTTAAAGGATGTGTATTTAACAACACTCATACATAAATTAAATTTATTATAATTTTTCTTTAAGAGTCGAATATTTCTATGATTATATCAAATAAAAATCGAATCCAATCTTATTTAGAAATATTAAAAAAATAAATAAATAAATCCCTCACCACCTACATAACAAGACTCTTTATTCATTCGTTTACGTAAATTATTCATCATGACGAGCAAAATTATCTTCAATTTCTAAGAAAAGCTTTCCATTTTTTTATTTATTGATGAAGACATTGTTGACAATGATGATGGAACACCATTTTGATGATTTTCTTATCATTGGATTACTCCTAGTTCTTGTTAATATAAAATAACTATTATGATAAGTAAAGAGTAATTCTACTTATTTTAAAGAGTGATCTTATTAATTTAAAGAATAATCTAATTAATTCAAAAGAGTAATCATATTAATTTCAAAGAGAAATTTAATAATTTTTATACAGTGATTTATAAATTTACAGATTTCATGTAATTTTAATTATGGTTAATTACGCCAAAAGTCCCTACCTTTTCGTAGATTGCAAATTAGTCCAAATTTTTTAATATTTACAAATAAGTTTTCGACTTTAGATTCGTTTTGCAAATCAAGCCACCGGGCAGCTGGAGGCCTGCCCGGTTGCTGACCTGTCCATCCTTTTTCACGTCACCCCTCCAGCTGTAATTAAAAAATAAATAAATAAATAAAAATAAAAAAACATCGTCGTATTTAAGATTCCCAAATTCTGAGAGACATTGCTGGGAAGAAAGAAAGAAGTCACGCCGCTCATTGTTGTAAACTCTCTTCACTGGAATTACCGCCACTCACCGTTGCTTCTCGCCGGATCTGCTGACGACAGCCACCATTGCGAGCCATCGACCGCCGTCCGTGTTTAAGAACTGTAGGTTAATGGGATTCACCAAGAAGCTGTATCATCCCCAATATTATCGCCCTAAGTCGTTGGCCTTTGCAAAATCTCCAAAAACGCCTCAACCAACGCCATGACTACTCATTCCACAAACGATAATCAATCAATACCTTGATAATATCAAGAGAAATCTCAAAACAAATCCAAAAAAAGAGGGATTTTGCAATGGCAGGTATCGAAAGGGTGTTCGGAGGTTCGGATATGAAGCATTTAAGGTTGAAACTTGGGTAATGAGTTTGTGGGAAAGATCGATTATGCACCATTTCTTGTTGGAGGGAGAGAAAAGAAAAACGAGGAGGAAAGAAAAAGCAATGGAGCGCCAAACCACAAATGGTTTTGGATTAATGGCGGCGGTTTAAGGCACTAGCTGTTGCGTATATATGTTGACCAGCACCCCTACAGCACACGGACGACGGTCGACGGCGTGCGATGGTGGCTGTTCGCCGGCTGATCCGGCGAGGAGCATCGCTGAGCGCCGACGGATTCCGATGCACTGAGCCGCGTGACTCCTTTCTTCCCCAGCTTGCAATTGTCGATCTCTCTCAGATTTTTGGAATTTTATTTTAATCTGGAGGGGTGACGTGGAGCAGGTCAGCAGCCGGACAGGCTTCCAACTGCCCGGTGGCTTAATTCGCAAAATGAAGTTAAGGTTGGGAACTTATTTGTAAATATTGAAAAGTTTGGATTAATTTAAAATCCGCAAAAAGATTGGGATTATTGGTGTAATTAACCATTTAATTATTTACAATACATGGCTTAATTTTCAAAAACTAGAGTCTCAAATAAAAAAGTGTTCCAATTATTTCTACATAATGATTTATCAACTTCATTTTCAGAAAATCAATGTCTCAAATAGAGTAACTCAATTTATTATAAAGAGTAACCCAATTTACTATAAAGAGTAATCTAATTAATAAAAAAATAATGTTGTTGATCAAACAAAATAGAAAGTATACACATCAACATAAAGGGTAATCTAAAAGTTTGTTCATAGTAACTCAATTAGTTATAAAGAGTAACCTAATTGATATAAAAGAGTAATCTAATTGATTATAAGAAGTAATCTTATTAATAAAAAAATAATTTTGTTGATCAAACATAATAGAAAATAAACACATTAACATAAAAGGGTAATCCAAAAGTTTGTTCATAATAACTCAATTAATTATAAAGAGTAACATAATTGATATAAAAGAGTAACTCAAATAATTATAAAAAGTAATCTAATTGATATAAAAGAGTAATCTAAAAAGTTAAGATTTCGTGTTTTTCTAAAATTTTGATAAATTAATTCGTAATCACATACTAATCGCTTATCATTTCAATTTCGAGGTCTCTACTCCATCAACTATTGACCCTATATAAGAAGTCGTTCCAGTATTTTATTATTGCCTACCACATCAGTTTAATTGTATGCCACCATATGTTATCTTTCATAATATGTCTACTAGGCCAGGCACCTGCCACCAATTACCAAATCAAACACCCAACCACACATACATACACTTATTGTTGGTGGCCACCACAAAATCATGCAATTCCTAAACCAAAACATTAAGAGAGAGAGGGACAGTAGGAATAATTTGGTTTCAGTTTAAAGCAATTTTATTTTATTAGGAGTATAATAACAAGTTGTTGATCAATTTAATACTAATATAATGATGCTACAATACATGAGCCATTAAGTCAAAGCACATATCATCATGTTCACTGAACATTAACCAATAGAATATTTGGTGATTCAAATCCCACTTCTTCTATTACTCATTTATTTGGATTTCATCCCTAAGAGATGAATTCCTAGGTAAAATACTGTAAATGACAACATCTGTGGTCTTCTCCTTCAATAAATAATACTTTCTCCAAATTCTTTTTTTCTTAAATCCTTTCTTAAATCCTGTCTTCTCCTCCAGGACCTCCACCCTTTACGACATCAGATTCTCCATTGCCACTATCGCCACCAACATCTGCAGGTGACCCCAACCATTAAATAAAAAAGTTATTCAATTATTTTTACAGAGTGATCTACCAACAATTAGCTTAATTCATCATAAAGAATAATCCAATTAATTCATTATAAAAATAACTTTATTGTTAGAAAATCAAAATTTTAAATCAAAGAGTAAATCAATTCATTATAAAGAGTAACCCAATATATTCCAAAGAGTAATCTAATTATTTTGATAGAGTAAACCAATTAATTCATTATAAAAAAGACTTTATTGTTAGAAAATCGGAGTCTCAAATCAAAGAGTAATCTAATTCATTATAAAGAGTAATCCAATAAATCCCAAAGAGTAACCTAAAAGATGTTGACAAAAAAAACTTTCAAAACATCAATAAGTAACTCATTTTATTAAAAAGAGTAATCCAATTTATTAGAAATAGTAACCTAAAAGATGTTGACAAAAAAAAATTCAAAAATTCAATGAGTAACCAGTTTTATTATAAAGAGCAGCCCAATTTTTTAAAATGAGTAACCTAAAAAATATTGAAAAAAAACTTTTCAAAAGGGCAAAATCATGTTCATAGTAACCTAATTAATAGAAAAAAGTAATCATATTCATAAAAATAGAACATAAAAAATCAATATAAAGGACAAAAGCATGTTCATAGTAACCTAATTTATTATAAAGAATAACATAATTAAAAGAAAAGAGTAACCTAATATATTGTTAACAGTACAGAATAGAACATTAACAAATAAATATAAAGAATAATCCAAAAACTTATTCAAAGTAACCTAAATTATATTACAAAGAGTAACTTAGTTAAGTAGTAAAAAAATCTAGAAAGTTGTGGCCAAACAGACGACCTCATAATATTACTTAGTCTATTAAAATGGCTTAGATAAGACCAAACAAAGTTGTAGCAAGAGGACGGACCATCCTTAAAGCAATAACAGCAAGCTGTTAGAAAACATTCAACCATCAGCAGAACAATCTGCCTTAGAGCAAAATAATTTTTGGAGCCCAAAAGGGACAAATGCTCGCGAGAGCAAACTCAATCCAGGAATATAAAACAGAAAGGACTTATTTACATCATTCAACCAAATGAATACAGAGCCCATTAAACAAAAATAATTTGTTGTCGTCAAACGAAACAATTTTTTTTATGATGTACCTTCATGTATAGTCATTTTGGATAAATCAATGAAAATAGGGGAATAAAGTTATTAATTAAGTGATTAATATTGTGCAATGTCATCATTTCTAAAAAATGCAAAAATGGTGGAACTGATGAAAATGATGAAAATAAGATGTTTGTTAGTAAAATACTATTTGAAATAGTGAGTATCATATATAATAAATTGGAAATATAGGCTAATATTTTTACAAGAATATATCAAGAATCTATCTCATCATCGTGTTGGATACTCGGATTTAATCCAACGGTTTCTTTTATAGGCTTTCAATCAGCGTGAGCACATAAAAAGAAGAAAGCTTTATTATTGCATGCAGCATGTTCGATGAATTGTCCAGGTAAGGTTGAGGATTAGCAGCTCAAAATTCCAACTGAATTATTAGTGTTTTTTGACACAATTGGACCAAACGCATACATTATGAAAATGGCTTTCTGAAGATAAGTGATCGGGCCTAGCCGATTCATATTTTCAGGCTTTCCTGAGCAATTGATTGCGTGTCCACAACTGGCGTATGTGTGCTCATCAAAAGGTGAGGCGGGGGAGCTGATGTCAGGAACTCGGTTAGGGAGGCACGACCCATTTCCAATAACACATTGATCCCGATCACTTGCTCTCTGTAGTCAATTTCCAGAAAGGACTCATTCACATCATTCAACCAAGTGAGTACAGAGCCCATTAAAACAAAAGAATTTGTTGTCGTCAAACGAAACAGTAGCAACCCAAGCAAACACGTGAAAATTCAGAGTTTAAAAAGAATGACCAGGAAAAATCCAACTCATGAAGTCATAAAATAATACAGCAATCAAACCGCAAAATTGCATTCATACGAGCCTTCACCGAAATTTCGAGATGTCTTTAGGGAAAAGTCCGATTAGGAGAACCTGGTAAAATGACACCACAGCTTAGATCCTCAGCCGCTGCAAGGAGTAGATAATAGGAAGCTATTTTCGAGAGTGTGCCTCTTTGTGAGAAAGGGAGAGGAAAAGTCAAGGGGAGAAAGAGGAAAAAGACAAGAGAAGAAAGATGTGAGAAAGGGAGAGGGAAAGTAAGGGGGAGAAAGAGGATGAAGACAAGAGAAGAAAGACGAGTTCAGCGGAGAAAAATTGAGTTGGATATTTGACTATTGACGTGGCAAGATTTTAACCAAAATTTCAATTGGGATCCGGTTGTACCATTTTTGAAAAAAAAGACGGGCCTAGGCAAGTCTTTGCCTTATTATTAACATACTTTGACTATAAATAATCATAGTTTAACTATACAATAAACATACTTTAATGATCGGTCGAACCGTCTCACATCCGTCTCACAAATAACCCGTCTCACAAGAGAGTCTCTCTAATATTATGATAGACTCTCTTGTGAGACGAGTTATTTGTGAGACGGGTCGACCCATCATTAAAGTATACTTATTTGATAGATAAAGTATGTTTATTTATAGTTAAAGTATGTCAATAATATATCGAATTATAACACGCTAAAATCATACTTTAATGCATAATCCAGCATACTTTAGATAACATGCTTTAATAATCATTAAACATATTTTATCTAAATAAAAGACATATTTTAATACATCTCACAAACCGTCTCACATAAATGGCGTATCACAAGAGATTTTGTCTTATATTATATATATTATATTATTATTTTATTAAAAGTCTCGAGTACTCGCAAGCTCGGCTCGACAACAAAATGAGCTTTTAAGGGGCTCGAACTAGAGCTCGAGTATATACGAGCCGAGCTCGAGTTTTTTCGAGTCGAGCCGAGCCTACGAGCGACTCGAAAATTTTAACAGATGTAACTCTGACGAATGTGCCATTGTGTAATTATATGGAAAATTCGGAGATTTAGATTAGTTATAGTATAGATATATTAAGTATTAATGTGATATTATTTCCTTATACTCCCTCCGTCCCACAACAAGGAGTGCATTTTACTATTTCTGTATGTCCCAATACAAGAGATGCATTTCCCTTTTTAGTAAAAGGGACTCACACAAATTAACATTTTCTCTTTCCATAACCCCACACTTTACACTAATACACTTACCCACTATTCATTAAAATATTATTTCTCTCACCTCAACTACCCCAACTACCCATTAAATATTATATCTCTTAATCTACGTAAAAATAGTTCCGCCACACTTGTTGTGGGACGGAGGGAGTATGTGTCAACATATTTGGGTGGCGTATACGCTCTCAGTGCATCAATTAATATTAAATCTGGTTTCCGTCAACTCCTACTATCAAATTTGAGTAGACATCTATCCCATTTATCACTTCCTTACCCTAACCCAATTTAATTGCTGCTTCCACCGAGGACACACCATATTGAACTGGGTAAATATCAATTTTGAATCTTTAGGATAGGCTAAATTCGATTTCAGCCCTAAGAATTAATAATTTCTCAAAAGTGGCTTTCCGTTGTTCAAAATTAGTCTCTTAGTCCATTTTTTATCCTTTTTATTCACTTTTGGTCATTTTATCTGAGAACTTTAATTATCAAAAGTGAACTGAAAGGATCAAAAGTGGATAAAAATGACCAAAAGTTGACTAAAATGACTAATTTCGGACACCGAATGACCATTTTTGAGAAATTATCAATCCTTAGAACAGAAATCGGATTTAATCTATTGAACTCTATTGAACTCTACTTCTTCATGTGTGTTAGGCGTGTCGCCCCCACGGCCCCCAACTAGCCAGCCCCCAATACGCCAACCTGCAAATGACCACCTTGGATGTTCTGTTATATTTTGGTATTGCATCTCATGTTACACGCGTCAGATGAGTGACACGTATGCGGAGAATAAAATCTCAACCTTTTCCCTTATGGTTGATTGTTAGGGTATAAATTAGTGTATCATACGTTTCAATCATCCAACGGTTTGTAACAGAAAATGTAACACTAAAACGTAACAGGAAATATGTGTTCACAAATGACCGTACTTTTATAATCCGCTTATAATATGTCTCTCCAATAAACCACCACATTCAAGTTTAAAAAATAATTAATTTTTATAAATTTCAAATGGCAATAACTTGGGTAGGATTCTTATTATTATTATTATTATTATTATTATTATTATTATTATTATTATTATTATTATTATTATTATTATTATTATTTTCAATTTCATACAACCGGTCCCACTCCCATCACTCACCCCCAATTCGCTACGGTTAAAATTACTGTAATTTACTGTCTGATTATTATTATTATTATTAAATTTTTCATTTTATTTTTTAAAAAATTAATTTTAGCGGTATAATTATAATTTCAACTTATGATTTAAGATATATTTTCTATTCATTATTTAGAATATATTTTACCACTAAAGTTTACTTATTATTTATTTTTAAGATTTAGAATTAATTCTAAATGTATAATTATAATTTCACCATTTGGCTTAGGGTATAAACCAAATGTGAGTGAGACACATATTTCGAGAAATCATAAAATTGCCTTCATACGAGCCTTCACCGAAATTTCGAGATGTCTTTAGGGAAAAGTCCGATTAGGAGGACCTGGTAAAACGACGCCACAGCTTAGATCATCAGCCGCTGCAAGGAGTAGATAATAGGAAGCTATTTTCGAGAGTGTGCCTCTTTGTGAGAAAGGGAGAGGAAAAGTCAAGGGGAGAAAGAGGAAGAAGACAAGAGAAGAAAGATGTGAGAAAGGGAGAGGGAAAGTAAGGGGGAGAAAGAGGATGAAGACAAGAGAAGAAAGACGAGTTCAGCGGAGAAAAATTGAGTTGGATATTTGACTATTGACGTGGCAAGATTTTAACCAAAATTTCAATTGGGATCCGGTTGTACCATTTTTGAAAAAAAAGACGGGCCTAGGCAAGTCTTTGCCTTATTATTAACATACTTTGACTATAAATAATCATAGTTTAACTATACAATAAACATACTTTAATGATCGGTCGAACCGTCTCACATCCGTCTCACAAATAACCCGTCTCACAAGAGAGTCTCTCTAATATTATGATAGACTCTCTTGTGAGACGAGTTATTTGTGAGACGGGTCGACCCATCATTAAAGTATACTTATTTGATAGATAAAGTATGTTTATTTATAGTTAAAGTATGTCAATAATATATCGAATTATAACACGCTAAAATCATACTTTAATGCATAATCCAGCATACTTTAGATAACATGCTTTAATAATCATTAAACATATTTTATCTAAATAAAAGACATATTTTAATACATCTCACAAACCGTCTCACATAAATGGCGTATCACAAGAGATTTTGTCTTATATTATATATATTATATTATTATTTTATTAAAAGTCTCGAGTACTCGCAAGCTCGGCTCGACAACAAAATGAGCTTTTAAGGGGCTCGAACTAGAGCTCGAGTATATACGAGCCGAGCTCGAGTTTTTTCGAGTCGAGCCGAGCCTACGAGCGACTCGAAAATTTTAACAGATGTAACTCTGACGAATGTGCCATTGTGTAATTATATGGAAAATTCGGAGATTTAGATTAGTTATAGTATAGATATATTAAGTATTAATGTGATATTATTTCCTTATACTCCCTCCGTCCCACAACAAGGAGTGCATTTTACTATTTCTGTATGTCCCAATACAAGAGATGCATTTCCCTTTTTAGTAAAAGGGACTCACACAAATTAACATTTTCTCTTTCCATAACCCCACACTTTACACTAATACACTTACCCACTATTCATTAAAATATTATTTCTCTCACCTCAACTACCCCAACTACCCATTAAATATTATATCTCTTAATCTACGTAAAAATAGTTCCGCCACACTTGTTGTGGGACGGAGGGAGTATGTGTCAACATATTTGGGTGGCGTATACGCTCTCAGTGCATCAATTAATATTAAATCTGGTTTCCGTCAACTCCTACTATCAAATTTGAGTAGACATCTATCCCATTTATCACTTCCTTACCCTAACCCAATTTAATTGCTGCTTCCACCGAGGACACACCATATTGAACTGGGTAAATATCAATTTTGAATCTTTAGGATAGGCTAAATTCGATTTCAGCCCTAAGAATTAATAATTTCTCAAAAGTGGCTTTCCGTTGTTCAAAATTAGTCTCTTAGTCCATTTTTTATCCTTTTTATTCACTTTTGGTCATTTTATCTGAGAACTTTAATTATCAAAAGTGAACTGAAAGGATCAAAAGTGGATAAAAATGACCAAAAGTTGACTAAAATGACTAATTTCGGACACCGAATGACCATTTTTGAGAAATTATCAATCCTTAGAACAGAAATCGGATTTAATCTATTGAACTCTATTGAACTCTACTTCTTCATGTGTGTTAGGCGTGTCGCCCCCACGGCCCCCAACTAGCCAGCCCCCAATACGCCAACCTGCAAATGACCACCTTGGATGTTCTGTTATATTTTGGTATTGCATCTCATGTTACACGCGTCAGATGAGTGACACGTATGCGGAGAATAAAATCTCAACCTTTTCCCTTGTGGTTGATTGTTAGGGTATAAATTAGTGTATCATACGTTTCAATCATCCAACGGTTTGTAACAGGAAATGTAACACTAAAACGTAACAGGAAATATGTGTTCACAAATGACCGTACTTTTATAATCCGCTTATAATATGTCTCTCCAATAAACCACCACATTCAAGTTTAAAAAATAATTAATTTTTATAAATTTCAAATGGCAATAACTTGGGTAGGATTCTTATTATTATTATTATTATTATTATTATTATTATTATTATTATTATTATTATTTTCAATTTCATACAACCGGTCCCACTCCCATCACTCACCCCCAATTCGCTACGGTTAAAATTACTGTAATTTACTGTCTGATTATTATTATTATTATTAAATTTTTCATTTTATTTTTTAAAAAATTAATTTTAGCGGTATAATTATAATTTCAACTTATGATTTAAGATATATTTTCTATTCATTATTTAGAATATATTTTACCACTAAAGTTTACTTATTATTTATTTTTAAGATTTAGAATTAATTCTAAATGTATAATTATAATTTCACCATTTGGCTTAGGGTATAAACCAAATGTGAGTGAGACACATATTTCGAGAAATCATAAAATTGCCTTCATACGAGCCTTCACCGAAATTTCGAGATGTCTTTAGGGAAAAGTCCGATTAGGAGGACCTGGTAAAACGACGCCACAGCTTAGATCATCAGCCGCTGCAAGGAGTAGATAATAGGAAGCTATTTTCGAGAGTGTGCCTCTTTGTGAGAAAGGGAGAGGAAAAGTCAAGGGGAGAAAGAGGAAGAAGACAAGAGAAGAAAGATGTGAGAAAGGGAGAGGGAAAGTAAGGGGGAGAAAGAGGATGAAGACAAGAGAAGAAAGACGAGTTCAGCGGAGAAAAATTGAGTTGGATATTTGACTATTGACGTGGCATGATTTTAACCAAAATTTCAATTGGGATCCGGTTGTACCATTTTTGAAGAAAAAGACGGGCCTAGGCAAGTCTTTGCCTTATTATTAACATACTTTGACTATAAATAAACATAGTTTAACTATACAATAAACATACTTTAATGATCGGTCGACCCGTCTCACATCCGTCTCACAAATAACCCGTCTCACAAGAGAGTCTCTCTAATATTATGATAGACTCTCTTGTGAGACGGGTTATTTGTGAGACGGGTCGACCCATCATTAAAGTATACTTATTTGATAAATAAAGTATGTTTATTTATAGTTAAAGTATGTCAATAATATATCGAATTATAACACGCTAAAATCATACTTTAATGCATAATACATCATACTTTAGATAACAAGCTTTAATAACCATTAAACATATTTTATCTAAATAAAAAACATACTTTAATACATCTCACAAACCGTCTCACATAAATGGCGTATCACAAGAGATTTTGTCTTATATTATATATATATATTATATTATTATTTTATTAAAAGTCTCGAGTACTCGCAAGTTCGGCTCGACAACAAAATGAGCTTTTAAGGGGCTTGAACTCGAGCTCGAGTACATACGAGCCGAGCTCGAGTTTTTTCGAGTCGAGCCGAGCCTACAAGCGGCTCGAAAATTTTAACAGATGTAACTCTGACGAATGTGCCATTGTGTAATTATATGGAAAATTCGGAGATTTAGATTAGTTATAGTATAGATATATTAAGTATTAATGCGATATTATTTCCATATAGTCCCTCCGTCCCACAACAAGGAGTGCATTTTACCATTTCCGTATGTCCCAATACAAGAGATGCATTTCCCTTTTTAGTAAAAGGGACCCACACAAATTAACTTTTTCTCTTTCCATAACCCCACACTTCACACTAATACACTTCCCCACTATTCATTAAAATATTATTTCTCTCACCTCAACTACCCATTAAATATTATATCTCTTAATCTACGTGTAAAAAAGTTCTACCACACTTGTTGTGGGACGGAGGGAGTATGTGTCAACATATTTGGGTGGCGTATACGCTCTCAGTGCATCAATTAATATTAAATCTGGTTTCCGTCAAATCCTACTTTAAATTTTGAGTAGACATCTATCCCATTTATCACTTCCTTACCCTAACCCAATTTAATTGCTGCTTCCACCGAGGACACACCATATTGAACTGGGTAAATATCAATTTTGAATCTTTAGGATAGGCTAAATTCGATTTCAGCCTTAAAAATTAATAATTTCTCAAAAGTGGTTTTCCGTTGTCCAAAATTAGTCCCTTTGTCCATTTTTTATCCTTTTTATTCACTTTTGGTCATTTTATCTGAGAACTCTAATTATCAAAAGTGGACTGAAAGGATCAAAAGTGGATAAAAATGACCAAAAGTTGACTAAAATGTCTAATTTCGGACACCGGATGGCCATTTTTGAGAAATTATCAATCCTTAGAACAGAAATCGGATTTAATCTATTGAACTCTACTTCTTCGTGTGTGTTAGGCGTGTCGCGCCCACGGCCCCCAACTAGCCAGCCCCCAATACGCCAACCTGCAAATGACCACCTTGGATGTTCTGTTACATTTTGGTATTGCATCTCCTGTTACACGCGTCAGATGAGTGACACGTATGCGGAGAGTAAAATCTCAACCTTTTCCCTTATGGTTGATTGTTAGGGTATAGATTAGTGTATCATATGTGTCAATCATCCAACGATTTGTAACAGGAAATGTAACACTAAAACGTAACAGGAAATATGTGTTCACAAATGACCGTGCTTTTATAATCCGCTTATAATACGTCTCTCCAATAAACCACCACATTCAATTTTAAAAAATAATTAATTTTTATAAATTTCAAATGGTAATAACTTGGGTAGGATTATTATTATTATTATTATTATTATTATTATTTTCAATTTCATACAACCGGTCCCACTCCCATCACTCACCCCCAATTCGCTACGGTTAAAATTAGTGTAATTTACTGTCTGTTTATTATTATTATTATTATTAAATTTTTCGTTTTATTTCTTATTTTTTAAAATATTAATTTTAAAGGTATAATTATAATTTCAACTTATGATTTAAGATATATTTTATATTCATTGTTTAGGATATATTTTACCACTAAAGTTTACTTATTATTTATTTTTAAGATTTAGAATTAATTCTAAATGTATAATTATAATTTCACCATTTGGTGGTATAAACCAAATGTGAGTTAGACACATATTTCGAGAAATCATAAAATTGCCTTCATACGAGCCTTCACCGAAATTTCGAGATGTCTTAAGGGAAAAGTCCGATTAGGAGGACCTGGTAAAACGACGCCACAGCTTAGATCCTCAGCCGCTGCAAGGAGTAGATAATAGGAAGCTATTTTCGAGAGTGTGCTTCTTTGTGAGAAAGGGAGAGGAAAAGTAAGGGGAGAAAGAGGAAGAAGACAAGAGAAGAAAGATGTGAGAAAGGGAGAGGGAAAGTAAGGGGGAGAAAGAGGATGAAGACAAGAGAAGAAAGACGAGTTTAGCGTAGAAAAATTGAGTTGGATATTTGACTATTGACGTGACATGATTTTAACCAAAATTTCAATTGGGATCCGGTTGTACCATTTTTGAAGAAAAAGACGGGCCTAGGCAAGTCTTTGTCTTATTATTAACATACTTTGACTATAAATAAACATAGTTTAACTAAACAATAAACATATTTTAATGATGGGTCGACCCGTCTAACATCCGTCTCACAAATAACCCGTCTCACAAGAGAGTCTCTCTAATATTATGATAGACTCTCTTGTGAGACGGGTTATTTGTGAGACGGGTCGACCCATCATTAAAGTATACTTATTTGATAGATAAAGTATGTTTATTTATAGTTAAAGTATGTCAATAATATATCGAATTATAACACGCTAAAAATCATACTTTAATACATAATCCAACATACTTTAGATAACATGTTTTAATAACCATTAAACATATTTTATCTAAATAAAAGACATACTTTAATACATCTCACAAACCGTCTCACATAAATGGCGTATCACAAGAGATTTTGTCTTATATTATATATATATATATATATTATATTATTATTTTATTAAAAGTCTCGAGTACTCGCAAGCTCGGCTCGACAACAAAACGAGCTTTTAAGGGGCTCGAACTCGAGCTCGAGTACATACGAGCCGAGCTCGAGTTTTTTCGAGTCGAGTCGAGCCTACGAGCGGCTCGAAAATTTTAATAGATGTAACTCTGACGAATGTGCCATTGTATAATTATATGGAAAATTCGGAGATTTAGATTAGTTATAGTATAGATATATTAAGTATTAATGTGATATTATTTCCTTATAGTCCCTCCGTCCCACAACAAGGAGTGCATTTTACAATTTCCGTATGTCCCAATACAAGAGATGCATTTCCCACTAAAAGGGACCCACACAAATTAACTTTTTCTCTTTCCATAACCCCACACTTCACACTAATACACTTACTCACTATTCATTAAAATATTATTTCTCTCACCTCAACTACCCCAACTACCCATTAAATATTATATCTCTTAATCTACGTGTAAAAAAGTTCCGCCACACTTGTTGTGGGACGGAGGGAGTATGTGTCAACATATTTGGGTGGCGTATACGCTCTCATTGCATCAATTAATATTAAATCTGGTTTCCGTCAAATCCTACTATCAAATTTGAGTAGACATCTATCCATTTATCACTTCCTTACCCTAACCCAATTTAATTGCTGCTTCCACCGAGGACACACCATATTGAACTGGGTAAATATCAATTTTGAATCTTTAGGATATGCTAAATTCGATTTCAGCCCTAAAAATTAATAATTTCTCAAAAGTGGTTTTCTGTTGTTCAAAATTAGTCCCTTAGTCCATTTTTTATCCTTTTTATTCACTTTTGGTCATTTTATCTGAAAACTTTAATTATCAAAAGTGGACTGAAAGGATCAAAAGTGGATAAAAATGACCAAAAGTTGACTAAAATGACTAATTTCGGACACCGGATGACCATTTTTGAGAAATTATCAATCCTTAGAACAGAAATCGGATTTAATCTATTGAACTCTATTGAACTCTACTTCTTCGTGTGTGTTAGGCGTGTCGCCCCCACGGCCCCCAACTAGCCAGCCCCCAATACGCCAACCTGCAAATGACCACCTTGGATGTTCTGTTACATTTTGGTATTGCATCTCCTGTTACACGCGTCAGATGAGTGACACGTATGCGGAGAGTAAAATCTCAATCTTTTCCCTTATGGTTGATTGTTAGGGTATAGATTAGTGTATCATACGTGTCAATCATCCAGCGGTTTGTAACAGGAAATGTAACACTAAAACGTAACAGGAAATATGTGTTCACAAATGACCGTGCTTTTATAATCCGCTTATAATACGTCTCTTCAATAAACCACCACATTCAATTTTAAAAAATAATTATTTTTTATAAATTTCAAATGGCAATAACTTGGGTAGGATTATTATTATTATTATTATTATTATTATTATTATTATTTTCAATTTCATACAACCGGTCCCACTCCCATCACTCACCCCCAATTCGCTACGGTTAAAATTAGTGTAATTTACTGTCTGTTTATTATTATTATTATTATTATTAAATTTTTCGTTTTATTTCTTATTTTTTAAAAAATTAATTTTAGAGGTATAATTATAATTTCAACTTATGATTTAAGATATATTTTATATTCATTGTTTAGGATATATTTTACCACTAAAGTTTACTTATTATTTATTTTTAAGATTTAGAATTAATTCTAAATGTATAATTATAATTTCACCATTTGGCTTATGGTATAAACCAAATGTGAGTGAGACACCAAAGGATTAACCAGTATATGAAAACTATCTGAAAATTGGATTTGACGAATGTTACACTAGATAGAGTTTTGTTTGACACATCCTGCTGGTAAATTAAGTTTCCGGCATCTTGCCTATTTAAAATTATGATAAACAGAGATAAATTAAGTTTCCGGCATCTTGCCTATTTAAAATTATGATAAATAGAGATAAATGATAAGCACACGACATAAAAAGGACTTTGAATCAGCTCATCAACTCGGTACATTTCAAGTATATAATAAAATATGGAAAAATTTCGCATTTAGTCCCATAAGAATTCCTTCAATTCAATTATAGTCTCGTAGGAATATACTGGTCACATAGCTAGCGATTTTGGTCCCATAAGAATATTATAATCCAAAATTTTCATTCTAAATTAACTTATATTATTATAAACTTCCAAATTTATATTATTTTCTATGTTTCAAAATAGACATAGTCCGTTTTGGTCTTGTTAATGGTTCAAAATATTTCGTCAACTATTAACAATTTAGATGAAAAATTCCTATGGGACTAAATCTGCCAGTTTTGAGACATTTTTGGCATTGAGAAATTCTTAAGGGACTAAATATGAAATTATCCCAATAAAATAAAGAACCAAGAAATTACACAAGTTATGTGACATCATAATTGGTGGGTGCAAAATCAAGTGTTGCAATAGGCTTCTAATAAAACCCTGCTCTGGCTCCTAGGACTAGCATACAAGACCTTTTCCCAATAAGAAGTTATATACCTCCAGTGTACTAAGGTGTTGCAGTCCCTCAGCAGTTAGCAGTAGGGCCAAGAAACAGAAAAATTAAATAGAAAGAAAAAGAAAAATTAGTTCACCTTTATATAGTTAAGAGGAAAGACACAAAATTATTGGCAGTCTCGCATAAATAGAAAAATGTGCAGCATTACATCAAGCTTTCAACCACTTAAACTTTTTGTGCATCACTTATATCTCCTATCTTTCTATACCAGCAAGTCTAAATTCTGAAGAAAGCTGAACATCACTTGTTTGTTTGCATGCCCAAGCATGTTTTAGAGAGATTGGGGTGTTCCATCAACTAGGAAAATGTCACCTTACTTTTTACAATTTATTAACTTGAGCACAATAATTTTATTCACTTTTTCTATTAAAATTACCAAAAATATCACTCATTTATCTTACCCTCGCCCCATCAACCTAAAAAGTTCTCTTTGTTAATCTCCTCACACTTGTATACATAAAAAAAAATACACGAGACGGATAAGGATTAAATAAAAAGAAGAATTAAAATCTAAGCTATTCATAACACCGAATATAATAAATCTATAATAACATTCTTAATAATGAGAACAGGTTGCCCTATGTTGGTATCTAAAATAATTTGATGTGTGCCATTTGGGATATGGTAGGAAATACAGAGGAGAGAGGATAGTTAAAAAGACTAAGTGGGAGGCATTGTTATTGAGAGAAAGAATTTAATTGATGGGATTCTTAGTTGATTACAAATATGCATGCTACATCCCATATTTATAGGGGATAAAGGATATTGGATATAATCCAATCTTAGTTACTAAGTAATCTTAGTTAATAAGTATTCTTTTATCTTAGTTACTAAGTAATCTTTTATCTTAATTACTAAGTATTCTTTTATCTTAGTTATTAAGTAATCTTCAAGTAAATGTTCATCAACTATTTTATCACTCCCCCTTGATGCGCATTTCGATGATCCCGAACTTTTGTTGTCTTGAACCTTGTTCTTTTTCTCCATGCTTTTTTGTTGATGATGGCCTCAAGATTTTTTGGTTCCATAGTTGCGTGGTTGCACGTCTCGTAGATGTCTCTTAGAGTCTTCACCTTTCTCGGTGTTTCATCTGAGGCCCGTCCTTCTTGAACTTTAGGTGCTGGATCCTCAGGACTTGGAGGTAGTGGAGATTCTTCTGGAGTTTTTGGTTCTTCTTCTTGAACTTCTTGATATGCACTTGGTCCTCGTATTTGTGGCATCATAATACTTTTCTTCTCGACTTTTTCTTCATCCCAGTTCCACAATGCATTTTCATCGAACTCGACATCTCGACTGATGATTAGTTTTTTTGTCTTGAGACTGTAGAATCGATAGCCTTTGGACTGAGAGTTGTATCCGAGAAATATGCATTTCTCAGTCTTCTCTTCCAGCTTGTGTCTCTTCTCTTTTGGGATGTGCGCGTAGTAGATGCTCCCAAACACTATTAGATGTTTTGCTGACGGCTTTCGTCCACTCCAGGCTTCAACTGGTGTTTTATTTTGTATTGCCTTTGTTGGACACCTATTCAGCAAGTAGACTATGGTGTAGACTGCTTCTGCCCAGAATATCTTGGGCATTCCTTTTTCTGCTAGCATTGTTCTTGCCATCTCCATTACTGTCCTGTTCTTTCTCTTTGAGACTCTATTTTGTTCTGGAGCGTAGCCAACTGTTAGCTGATGGTTGACTCCTTCTTCATAGAATTTGTTGAACTCCTTGGATGTGTACTCCATCCCTCTATCGCTGCGTAGAACCTTGATTCTTTGACTGCTTTAGTTTTTCACTAGATTCTTGAACTTCTTGAAGATAGAGAAGACTTCTGACCTTTATTTCACGAAGTACACCCAAGTCATTCTTGTATAGTCGTCAATAAAGAGAATGAAGAACATGTTCTTTTCGAATGTTGGCGTCCTCATTGGCCCGCATACGTCGGTGTGAACCAGCTCCAAAGCTTGTTTTGCTCTCCATGCTTGTCCTGATGGGAATGGGTTCTTGTGTTGCTTGCCTTCTATGCATTTTTCGCATACATCCTCTTTTGGTTGGATTGGTGGAAGATCTCTCATCATATTTTTCTGTTGAAGTAGCTTTAGGCCGTAGAAGTTGAAATGCCCGAACCTTCGGTGCCATAGCCAGGATGGGTCTTCTTGGGCATTTAGTGCTGTCTCCACATAGTTCCATTGGATGGGAAAATTTCTTTGGTGCTACATTTTGACTACAGCGATCACTTGATTTTGTTCGTCTTGTCATAGATGGTGCATGAGTCGCCTTTGAATACTAGAAAGTATCCTTTCTCCATCATTTGACCCACGCTGAGTAGATTGGTGCATAGTTTTGGTACCAACAGCACATCATGGACGTACCGCGTACCTCTTCTTGTGTTGACAGCTATTGTACCTTTTCCTTCAACTTCCATCAGGTCTCCGTTGCCCAGCTTCACTTGAGATTTAATATTTTTATCAACATTTTGGAAGATCTTCTCGTCTCCTATCATATGGTTGCTGCACCCACTGTCTATGTACCACGTATCGTTTTTCACTTCTGATGCGACATGGTTTGCATAGAAGAGATTATCTCCATCTTCTTTTTCTTCAGAGTAGTTGGCCTGGTGACCTTTCTTGGAGCGATAATTTTTCTCCAGATGTCCAAATCTTCCACAACTTTTGCATTGTGGTTTACCTCGGTACCAACAATTTTTTCAAGATGATTGAACCTCTTACAAACTCCACATGGGGAATATTTTTCTTTCCTATTATTGTTATTTTCTCCAATTTTTCTCCCCCCAATTTTAGAATTTTGAGACCGTATTTTTAGTTTAGACTGAAAAGCATTTTCCACATTTTCATCTTCACTAATGCTTAGTCTTTTTTCATATGCTTATAGAGAACCTAATAAATCTGTTACTGCCAATTTTTCTATATCTTTAGTCTCTTCTATGGTAGTGACTATTGAGTTGTATTTAGTAGGGAGAGATATTAAAATCTTTTCTACTATTTTCTTATCTGTAATATCTTCCCCATAAGATTTTAGTTGATTTATTACTTCTCGTAATTGAGTGTAGTAATCTTTAACAGTCTCAGATTCTTTCATTTTCATATTCACGAAATCTCTCCTAAGAGTTTGGAGTTTTAGATTTCGTTTTTTGTCACTCCCTTGGTACTCCTCCTTTAGTATATCCCAGGCTTCTTTGGATGTCTTCGCTTCCCTGATCCTTGAAAATAGAGACTCCGCCACAGCCATCTGTAGAATGTAAAACACCAAGTTTTCCTTCTCCGTGTTTTTGTCTAGTTTTTCTTTGTCTGTACTAGACAAAGATGATATATCTGCGGGGATAGTGTACCCCTTGTCAACGATCTCCCATAGGCCTTGAGACATAAAGTATGTCTTCATTTTGATGGCCCAATAGTTGTATCCTTCACCTGAAAAGGTTGGGATTGGGATTTGGTGGATATTGGATAGAGAGGACATTTTTTTAAGCTTAGAAATGGTTTGGGTAGTGTAGGTTGCGGAAGCTTATTTTAACTCAGTTAATAAACTAACCGGACTCTGATACCACTGTTGGTATCTAAAATAATTTGATGTGTGGCATTTGGGATATGGTAGGAAATACGGAGGAGAGAGGATAGTTAAAAAGACTAAGTGGGAGGCATTGTTATTGAGAGAAAGAATTTAATTGATGAGATTCTTAGTTGATTACAAATATGCATGCTACATCCCATACTTATAGGGGATAAAGGACATTGGATATAATCCAATCTTAATTACTAAGTAATCTTAGTTACTAAGTATTCTTTTATCTTAGTTACTAAGTAATCTTCTAGTAAATGTGCATCAACTATTTTATCACCCTATCTAGCAGCTTAAAATTCTGTCTCTCGCTATATACACTATACACATATACGTACACTCATACATACGGACATGTATGACTGCTTGAAATTCTTAGCATGTCTCTCTTCTCTCCCTGTCTCGGTACATTCAAATTAAAAAAAACAATTATCCATATGAATCAAAGGAATCACAGTTGCACAAAATTCTTAGAATGCTGAAATGTCAGAAATGGAAAATCACTAAGGCGTTACTTGGTTTGAATTCTTCAATCAGAATGGTAATGAGTATTATTTAGGAGGTCAATCACAATGGGATTGAAAGTGATTGAAGGGTGTGGGGCAGTTATTGAATCAACGGGAATGATGGAGGAATTTTGATTCCATCAAACAAGCATCAACTCATTATACTTTCATTCCCATTAACCACATCCAATACCCCAACCAAGCAACTCCTAAGTTCTATCTAATTTATCTTTTGCAATTGTTAGCAGAGAAGACAAAAATTATATAGTCGTATAAGAAGGGCACATTAACTATTGGTCACATCCTGTTCTCAGCAAACAAGTAATTGTTTAAATAGAAAGAAAGGATCTCACTTCAAAGAAGGAAACAGAAAAGGAATTTTAGTCCCAGTGGAAAAAAAAAACAGAAAAAAAGAAAAAGAAAAAATGTCGTAAGATGGAGTCCAGCAGGCATGTAAGCTTGCTGTCAAAAGCCGCTAAAGACAAATGTTTATTAAGTTCACAGCATGATACAGCAGATGGTAACACTAACCATTATTTACTTGAGCCTAGAAATAAATTCACCTTCAAACATTAAACAGCAAGATGCCTCTAGATTCCCCATTCTGAAGGTGAGATAATATGAATGGACATATCCTCTTTCTGCACTAGCATTCAAAAAAGTTTAAAGGAGGAAACACATATTAAATGTGATAAAATACAGAACCACATAACCAAATTAATAAAAAGGCATTTTCCAACAAGCATCAAATTCTAGAATACAATGGATTTGCCTTGCCAGTTTACTTTTTAAAAGAAAGATGGAGCAAGTTTGCTTATGTACTCTGACTCGTCAGTTGTAATTCACTGGTTGAGTACTACAAAATTATGATTTATATCTATAGACTGTAGAAGAGAATATCTCTCAATCAGGGCTTCAAGGGGCCGTGTGGACTTTTTTTTTAGGCACTCTTACTATTATTAGTAGTTAAAATAAATTTATAATGAATTATTAGTATAATCATATTTCAATGCATCATTTATCTTGTTGTAAAATAAGATATTTTAATTACTAATAAGCATACTTTTACTCATATAATAATCATATTTTAATACATATTATAAATTGTCTTACGAGAGACTTTGTATAAAATCTTATATATCGATTAAAAACATAAACTTTGTTGTATTTTAATGTAACTCATCAAATAAAATAAACACAATGATAGTTGCTCCTTCCATCAAGTTTCAAAAGGATTATAATATTTTAATGTGTTGTGAGGTGAGAGAAATAATATTTTAATATAAAGTGGGTAAGTGTATTAGTGTGATGTGTGGGCCATAGAAAGATAAATAATTAATTTGTGTAGGTCTGATTTATTAAAAAAAGAAATATAAATATTGAAATGGGAGGCCCAAAATGAAAATACATAAAGATTGAAATGGGACGAACGAAATTATAGTAAAATTTATGCAAGGAAAATAACTATGAAAGCCTTGGACCCCAGGTGGAGTGGTGCATACACTGCTGCTAAAAAAGTTTTTTCGGCTGCATCAGGCAGGGAGGTATCCTTGGCAGTAAAGGTCAAGAAAAATGTCCGGACGCCCGTGTAATTAAAATTCACCCATCTCTCAAACTTGTAAGGTTTGTTGGTCTGCCGGAATCACAGGCAAGTTAAAAAATGACCTATGTAATGTGTGTTAACTAAATAAAGATAAGGGACAAAATTAAGAGCAGACCTTGGAAGTGATGTGATTGATCGCAATCTGCATTGCTTCATCCCGTGCATCGTACATTGGCTTAAAGTGATCATCGTCATCAGGATATATCAAAAAATGAGTTCCGAAGTACATTGGCAACCCTATAGTCACACCGTAACCCTAGCCAACCAATGCAAAGATTAGACTAGCAAACACGTCCAAACATTGTAACCTCAGCAACACAATTAGGGGGAAACAAATAACGAACCGAATCGTGAATAAATTTATACAGCAACAATTAACATTGTAACCCCAGCAGCACAATAAAAGGCAAGTAAACAAGCAACAAACATGATCGCGAATAAATTCAAAAGAACAACAAATCCTAATTACCAATAACCTAGCTACTCGATTAATGAATAATATATATATATATATATATATATATATATATATATATATATATATATATACGCGCGCGCGCAATTAGATCAATAGAGATACATACATGCCCTGGTATTCCGCAGTTGATCATGGAATTTCTTAACGAGACGGGGTTGGTAGGTGAATTGGCAATCTTCGTCGTCGTCGTCGTCGGAATAAGTTGCAGTGATCATTTTATCGAGGTATTCTTCATTGTCTTACCAAGCTCGCTTTTCCAGAAACTGAGCCAGCAATCCACCTCTGTACACTGCGCTTTATTTCACCGGCGGCCATTCGTTATCCATTCGCTGAATTGGGAATACTTTTTCTCAGGTATGAGAAAACCTCCTTAACCACCAAAAAGTTATTTAAAGTAGAGTAGAAAGAAAGCCCATTGGGCCTGTGATATTTTCTCAGTTATGAGGAAACCTTACAACCCAAAGTTATTTATATGAGAGTAGAAGAAAGCCCATCGGGCCTGGCCCTTTTCACGTGTCCGTTTAGAAATAAATAAATGAATTATTATCTATCTAACTATCTATCCATCTATGTAAAGTAACTATATCTATCTATACATTGATATAGTAAATAAAAATAAACTTGAAATTCTATTTTTATTTTCAATTTTTCGAGTATCTACTACTCCCTCCGTCCCGCCCAAACGTCACCGGTTGTTTTTTGTGCGTAGATTAAGTAGTATTATTATTTTATGTGTAGTTGGTAGTTATATTAGTAGTCAGTGGTGAGCCACATGTTGTACTATTTTACTAAAAGTGGGAAATTGTGACATTTGGATAGGACGCCCAATATAGTAAAATAGTGACCTTTCGGTGGGACGGAGGGAGTATATCTTAAACTATTTTTTATTAAAATATTAATTTAAGCACTTAGAAATGAATGAATTATCATCTATCTATCCATCCATCCTATATAAAAATAAACTTAAATTTTATTTTTATCTCCAAATTTTCTCCCACTTTTTAATTTATTACATTTAGAAACCATTCAATTTTGATCTAAACCATCGACTGTAATATATTTTTTTATGTCAGTTGCTATTTATGCTAATAATAAAAATTTTCTAATTAACAATATAAATTTGGTAGGTATGGAAGATATTTTAGCATATTTGACTAAGACAAAGTCTCTTGTGAGACGCTATTTATGTGAGACCGTTGGTGAGACGTTTTAAGGTATGTCTATTATATAGATAAATTATGTTTAATGGCTGCTAAAGTATGTTTTGTAAAGTATAATAGATGATGAATTAAAGTATGATTTCAGGATGATATAATATGATTTATTATTGACATACTTTAACTACAAATAAACATACTTTACCTATATGATAAGCATACTTTAATAATTGGTCAACCTGTCTCACAAGAGAGTCTCTCTTTGACTAATTATCTATTAATATACTAATTTTAAATTAATATATCAACTAATATTTAATTAATATATTTTAATTCAATTTTTACAATACTTATATTTTGATAATTTTTTTTAATATTCAACTAATTTATTTAAATTATTTAATTTAATTTAATTTTAAAGTTATTTATTTTAATTTATTTTAATTTTGTTATATATTTTTAATGGGTAGGCTTGCGTGAGTTCGTCTCACGTGAGATATTTTTTTAATTTTAAAATAATTATTACTTTCACTATAAAACGATATCACTTTCACTATAAAATGTTATCACTTTTTATTTATACTATAAATTATTCATGAAATAACATTATCACTTTTCATTAATTTATTATCACTTTCTTTTATAAAAGTTATCACTTTCTGTCCATCTCACGTAAGCCCTTACGTGAAACGGTCTCAGACAAGTTTTTGCCATTTTTAATTTGTTATTTACTCTAAAATATTTTTAATATAATTTAATTATTTTACATAAAATATTATCTTCATTTTAGTTTGTTTTTTAATTGTTAATTTTAACCAGTGTGTATTAATAAATGATCAGTGTCACTTTCACCTAAATTTTAGTGTCTTTTTATTATGTAATTTTGTGTGTTTTTATTCATTTTGTATATCATTTGGTGGTGTTATATGAAGATATGGAGATTTGTGTTTTGAAATGATAAATGTGTGATTTTCATGATTAAGTGCCTTAAATTGCGCGATATTTGTAAATATTTAGAGAATTGGTATTTTGGTGTAATTTATGTGATTTTTAGGAAAAATGGATTTTAGACGCGATAAGAAAGATTTGAAAAAAAACGGAGCTCAATTCGGAGTTGAAACGAGGGAGAACAAGCCAAAATGAAAGAAGAAGAAGAATAGGGGCAGTACAAACACAACCAATGTGCAGAACACGCCCCTCTAAGCCAAGGCCGTGCGTGAGCATCCAAAACACCTACACGCCCACCCCATGACCATGTGCGGCACACGAGCCGTGTCCGTGCAAAAAAAAATATATATCAGTAAACTTTCTAGAAGCTTTCAGGGGGGATAAATACATGTTTTGACCACAAATTACGAGAGGAATCATTTTGAATCAGTTTCCACACAACTAGACACCTAAATTCGCACATATTCATCTCCATTCTTCCATCCTTCACTTCATCCATCCTATCAACTTGATCTCCTCAAATCCATCAACCATTCCATCAATCCACCAATCTAAGAAGGGAAATTTATCATTGGTTGATGAAGATTGGAGCATGTTGAAGGAAGAGAAAACCTACTTCAAAAGGGAAGTCAACTTACCTTTGATTTGTTATTTTCTTCATTATTTGGCTCAAATGGAGCATGTCATGGATTATGTTGAAATTGTAATGATATGTAGTAGCTAGTCCTCACGTGAGGATAGCAATATGATTGGTTAGAGATTATGTAGATTTTGCACACCACATGTTTGATGAAATTATTGTTATGAATATTTTCTATCATGAATGTTTATTCTCATTTGATGTATGATTTGTGTGGTTAAATTCTATATTCATAGTATTAGGATGGTTATTCAATATTATGCTTAGTGGTTTAGTTGAATCATTGATTGCATGAGATGATTTAATTAGTGTCAGGGGAGGTAAGTCATACCCTTCTTATGCTTAGAAACTCATGATAGGACATTAGTGATGAATTAGTGAGGGAAACCAAACTTATGATCATAGTACCTTTGTGGGAATTGAGAGTAAGAGACAATCTTGGGAGATTTAAACTTTTAAAAGAGTTGAGGGGATTAGGGATATATAAGTGGTTGCCCTTAATATCATAACATGATGACCTTCAATGCGTATGTGTGTGTGAGTCTACATAAACCTTTTTCTATGATGTTGCTTGCCTTATATACTTCTTAGATTGTTCACCTTCATCCATCTTCCATGTTCATTGTATCAATCTATCTTTAATTGTTTTTCTAATTATTAGTTTTTAGTGTTAAACAACCCCCTCCTTTATTGATTAGTCCTTCTAGAGTAAAATATCTTTTGCACTTGGTCACTATGGTCTATTACGCGATAGAATACGCTTGCTC
Organism: Pogostemon cablin; assembly: GCA_023678885.1. Lineage (NCBI taxonomy): Eukaryota > Viridiplantae > Streptophyta > Magnoliopsida > Lamiales > Lamiaceae > Pogostemon > Pogostemon cablin. The sequence continues at coordinate 19,786,749 of CM042994.1, read as the reverse complement.
TAATAAATTATACCAAAATTGAAACCAAGTTTAATAAACGGGTTTGGAATTTCACTAAATAAATTTTTTTAGGGTACGACGAGTAGGATTAGAAGGATAAAAAAGAAATACTCCCTCCGTTCCATTTCAATATTTACGTTTACTTTTTGCACGTTGATAATGAGTATAATTAATTGGTATAATATTTTAATAGATAGTGAATAAAAAGAAATACATTTAATGTAAAGTTGGTAGGTATATTAGTATTGGATGTGGGTCCTATGGTGATATATTAATTTATTAGGTGGATCACATATAACAAAAAGAAAAATGTAAACATTGAAATGAGACAGAGGGAGTATGTATCATACAAAAGGTTATGCAAAGATACACATTTAGTCATTAGCAGACTTAAAAATAGAATTTTAAGGGGTAAAGTATTACAAGTAGTTGGACAAGTTACAAGTAGAAGTGGCAACGACAAAGATATTTTTCGGTACCATTCTATCTTAGTTCGGATTGAATTTCCTATTCCACATTTGGTGTTTCATTGGTCATGTTTAACAATATAAAAAAACTATACCCTAAAAATGACCATTTAGACCCTATGGGCATGTGGTGAATTTTGTGGCATTGATTATGAAACTTAGTAAGAATCTAATGAATGAAATAAGAGATGGAATATAGTAATGGAATAAGTGATCTCATTTTCGGGTAGTTCTATGCGGGTTTGAGAAGGGGATATGTAGTTTAAGAAAAGTTTATCAAAATTTGAGAAGGGTACAAATATATGCCTTGGATACTCGTGTGTATCTATGCCTTGGGTACCCGCGTGTATCTCTATGTATATATAATTAATGCAAAAATGTAAATATATTATGTAATTTATATATTATGAGATATTTTATACAGGGATAAGTCTTGCGTGAGACCGTCTCACGTGAAACTATTTTACACTTTTTAAAATAGTTATCACTTTCGCTATAAAATGTTATCACATTTCATTTATACTATAAATTATTTATGAAATATCATTATCACTTTTTATTAATTGAATATCACTTTTCATTATAAAAGTTATCACTTTTTGCCCATCTCACGTAAACATTTACGTGAAACGGTCTCACACAAGTCTTTGCCTTTATACAATTGATTCATATTCATAAATTTTAATTATACATATTTTTTAATAATTATTTAAAAATCATTAAATTTATATTATATTTATTAATTAATACTCCCTTTGTCCCAAAAAAAAAACTCACCCTTTTTTTTCACGTAGATTGTGAGTCTGTCATAAACCCGGTTTATATGTGCACCATTTTTTATGCAAAATTACTCTTTAGCACACAAAAAAAAAGCCTTTAGAGATTACTCTTTTAAATTAAAATATTACTCCTCAAATCTTGTTCAATTAGAATATAAAAATCAAAACATATTAAAATTTGAAGAGTAACATTTTTCATCTAGGAGAGTAATAGTTCATCTCTTTAAATAGTATTTTTTTTCATAACTAAAAAGTAATTAGTAGATTAGGGTACAAAATTTTGAAGAGGATCTATATCTTGGACTATTAAGCATTTAAAAATATAAATATAATACTATATATAAAAATGAATATTAAACTCGTACGAGTAATTCGCATGTATTGATAAATGTGTTTAGGGGTCAAAAGTATTATAATGAACTTTTTTAATTAATGGGATAGTTTATATAAATACGAGTATTTGATATTTAATCGAAGACGTGTACTTCTAAATAAGCGTGTACTCTCCACATTGTCATTCTTAAATATAAGTAAAAATTGTTGTTATGGTTTATGATGTATTTTTTTTTCTAGAATTTAATATTTATCCTTAAAATTTAATGTTAATTATATGATGTTTTTTTTTCTAAAATTAAATATTTATCCTTAAAATTTAATGTTAATTCTAGGAATATAATTGTAATCCACCGTTGTGAGTTATAATCCATTTGGCCCCCATAAGTTTTAATATTTATGTTTAGAATTTTATATTAATGTTAGTAATATAATTATAATTTCACCATTTAAACTTATATTTTATTTTATCCCTATAATTTAATATTTATTCTTATATTCAGTGTTTAGTCTAAAAATAATAATTAATCGTAATAATTTATAAAAAATAGTAAAAAAAAAAAGAAAAGAGTTAAAGTATAATGCTTCAACTTTACTAGATGAAGAGTTAGTATGATCTTATCAAATAGTGAAAAATAGGTTTAATGAAAAAAGAATGTTTCATGTAAGTCTCAATCTATTCTATTAATGTTCATTCAAATCATTTTTTTTAATTATTTCTCTATAACCAACATTAAAATCTGACTCAAATGGTAAAATTATAATTATATTTTTAAATTAATATAAAAAAATATTAAACCATAAGGAAAAAAATACAAAATAAATTATAAGGATGAAATTACAATATTACTCTTAAAATTAATATTAAGCTCTAAACATAAATATTAAACCTTAATGAAAAATAGACTATGAACCGCAAGGTAAATTAAAATTATATTCCTATAATTAATACTAAATTCTACAAATAAATTGTAGAGAAAATAAATCACAAATTTCATAAATAGAAGGATAAAATAGATTATGACCTAATGTATAATTATTAAAGTTAAAATTAATAAAAAAAATCTAATTAACAGTAATAATAAATGGGTTCCATTAAACCGTGATAATAATTAAAAAAGAAAAACTCTGATAAAAGAATGGTCCCACAATAATATTTATATAGAAATTCAATATAGGGTGCTTTTATGTTTTATTTTGAAAGGTATGTGGATAGTATGTACAAAACAAAGTTTTAAGGGTCTAGTTGATCCCATTACAAAAGATGAGGGGGTATTGTGATTTTTTCCCTTTTTTATTATCCCCTTGATATTATCATGTTCACTGGCCTAGGATTGCCTATTCCACATGCCTACTCCATCTCATTCCATGAGACGGAGAGAGTGATAAGTGTCCTATTTTCACATTTTCACACAATTTGAAAATTGGTCTCATGTTCACTACTAGAGAAAAGTCTCATCACTAATTCACTACACTAATTTTAATGTATGTTATTTGAAATGTTTTAATAGTTATTTTTCAATATATTAATTCTATAGTGTCTATTAATACACTATTCAACAAACTAGATTTAAAATGTGCGTTGCACGTTACATACACGTTAGTCCTTTGTGATGTACATTTTAAAATTATATATATGAATTTAAAATATATTATGTATTCAAGAATCACTATAAAAAAAATATTTTTTAGCAATAGAATTTACCAACGGAATTCTATGTGTTGGTAAGATTAGTAATCAAAATGACATTTTTCTATTAGCAATGGAATGCCAACGGATTTATTCTCTATTTTTCCAACGGAATTCAATCCGTTGGTAATTATCAAGGGAATCTTTATATAAATTATCAACGAAATTTTTAGCAACGGATTACCAACGTAATTATTTTTACCAATCACCACTTTACCAACGGATTCCGTTGCTAATCCGTTGGTAAACCAATTTAACAATGAAATTAAGGCAAACCAATGGGAATATTCCATTAGTAAAAAATAGTTTTTTTTGTAGTGAGTTATATAGTCTTTTTTTCTCTCTCTCGTTTCAATAGTCATTTCTATTCTCCACACTATTCATTGAAATAAAAAGATTTGTTAGTTAAAAAAATTAAGAAAAATTATTTTAAAAAATTATAATAATGACAATATACAACGCACAAATACATGCAATTGTAATAATAATAATAATAATATTTTAGTTTTCAGGACATGTGTTGCACGTTGCATGTAAATTATATTTTATAATGTGATTTTTTTTGTAATTTTTTATTTTTATTTTTATTTTTATTCCAAATTTTTTAATTTAAAACAAAATACATATTTTTTTTTGTAAATAGAATTTTGAAGTGTGGGGTTTAACGTATCGTTTTCAAATGTCTTATTTCAATAAACTATTATTAATTTAATAATTTAATTTTTATTAATCATGAATTTTGAGATTCACAAACTTTTTAAACTTTTCAATTATTATATCACAATGCTAATTATTTAACTTTTTAATTTTTTTATTTATAATATACTATATTAAATAATTAAAAAATTACACAAAAAAAATAATAAAAGAAACTAATAAAATTACACGTGAGTTCATCAACAACTGCAGAAAACAAATCTTATTATGGATTTAATAAGCAAATAGGAATATTAGATAAATAAGTAGAGATGTATAATAATAAAATAAAAATAAAAATTACACAACTCTTTCCTTTTGCATTCTGATGGAATGTCACGCTCCCTCTTCACTTCAACTTTGTTTTCACGGCTTATTTTCATTACATTTGTGAAATTCTCCTTTCCATTGGATACACTTGTAGACGTTGTCGTCTCCTCTTCTGATGCAGCATCCGACTCTATATTGATTCCCCTCTTATCTAATCGAGTAGCTATGAAGCACTATTACTGTCGAGGATTCGTTCTAAAATGCGCCTCTGACGACCCCATTACCATTGAAGGTCACTCCACAATTTATAATAATTAATTTGTCTTTTCATATTACTTGACATTATGAATTCATTAATGTGATAATGTGAAAAGGTTAATAGTAATAATAATATTAAGTATAAAATTGATTAAAGTATTAAATAATAATATATCATTAATATGTGGGAGTTTAAAATTGTATTAAAGAATATTAGGTAGGGATAAAATGAGAAAAAAAAGTTTCTCAACTCTTTCCCACTTTTAATATATTAAAATATATTATAACAACTCTTTTAACTACACTATTATACTATCTATTAATACAATATTCAATAAATGTATTAATATAACCTTATTAATAAGTGTGTTGGTTTTTTTTAAAAGATTTACAATTACTATTACTTTTATTTTATAATAAAATATTTTAAATAAAATAAAGTTAAATGTACAAATATAAATTTTATAAAATAATAAAATAGATACGTATAATTTATTAATGAATTTGATTTAATATTATATAATATAATTATAAGTTAATGAAATAAAATGATTAATAAAATTATAATTTTTATTAAATTATATATATAATATATCACAATTTTTTATTAAAATTATTATTACGTAATCATTTTGATAGGTTATGTAAATTCATAATTAATTTATAGTTTTTTTAATATTTATTATAGGTTGATATAAAAAAATGGTATTAATTAAAAATAATTTAATTAGTAAGATAAAAAAAAGAACATTTTTTTATTAATTAAAGAAATTATTGTGTAATCGCAATCATAATTTTAATAATAATTATTTAATTTTAATCATAATTATAATATTTTTAAATTTATTTGACCATTAAAGTTAAAAAAAAGTTAAAATTAATATATATATACAAAACTGAAATTAAAATTAAAAAAACTAAAGTAAAAAAAACTAATGTAAAAATATAAAAAAATAAAATAAAACTAATGTAAAAATAAAAGTAAAAAAAATAGAAGAAAAATTCTCTTGATTTAGAGTTTTTTTTTTTTTTGACAAAGTCTCTTGTGAAATATTATTTACGTGAGACGCTTTATGAGATGTGTTAAAATATGTCTATTATTTAGATAAAATATGTTTAATGGTTATTAAAGTATGTTATGTAAAGTATACTAGATTATGCATTAAGGTATAATTTTAATATGTTATAATTTGATTTATTATTGACATACTTTAACTACAAATAAACATACTTTATTTAGTAATGAGTCGACCCATCTCACACCCATCTCACAAGAGAGTCTCAAATTTTTTAGTTATGAAATGAGAGTTTACAAATTTTGAGTGCGTAATTGGCGCCAAATATAACGAATTTAATATATTAACTAGTCGAGCACACCTCAATTCTTGAGATGTTAACCCGGACGTAGTAGCAGATTTGAATTTTACGTTTGGTCTATATTCTTATATTTTACATAACATGAACATTTATATACATTAGTGGCAGACTTAAATTATAAGTAGTTATTAAAAAGTGCAAAACCAAGTTATGCAATCCCTTACATACTATCATTAATTTGATAGAAGGTATAGAGAAGGGCGATTTGCCTACAATACAGATAGGAAAAAATAGTTTCAATTGCATAAGGTTCAAGTACCGGCTCAGATTCAGCTGCAAAGTTAAGATTTGTCCAAAAAAAAGTGATGGATAACAAAAGTAATATTACCAAGGATATCATGAACAACAATCCATCTCTGATCCATTGTTGGTATTGCAAACTAATACTTCCCGTAGTCTTTATACTTGCAACTAAAATTAATTTTGTCGTCTGTAGTTTCTAATATCCCAAAAGGTGGGAAACACTACATACCATTATGGTAAGTAGAAAGAAATTTTGAATTACTTCGAAACCGTACTCTCCAGAACAAAGCATAATTAATCAATTCATATGTGATAATGTTATATAAATTTTTTACAATTACAAATACATAACACAACGCAAGAAACTCAAAAGACATTACTTTCATACATCGTTTATTTGAATTCAGCATGGCATAAAAATGATTTAGTTCATCAGAGATGCCTAAAAATAAATTATCCTAGAATCATCACAGTGTATACAACACAACTAATCTAACAATAGGATAAAACATTTACAGGGAGGGGCCAAGAGGAAACATTTGTTCGTTGTCGAACACAAGATGAAATCCAAAGAGGTTTAATGAAGAAGAGGAAGAAGAACATATGGCTAGTCGGTATACATAGATTCTCATACTCAATACCACAATGACGAAGGGAATAATCTTGACACCCTATCTTAAAATATCTTATGGGTTGTAATATGGGTGGTTGAGAAGAACGCCATAATGATAATAATGCCTTTTTAGAGGGGTTAAAGTAGTTTCTCTAATTAGCCATCTAAACCTTAACCTAATAAAATTATTAAAATTGGCAGCAGGTAAATTAAATCTTTTTAATGATCAAATTTTGTTTCATTAAAAATACATCACAAGTCAGAAAGGACATTTTTGTGTCACCACTAATCCTCATCCAAATGGACTAATCTTATTTATTATTAATTGAACACGTATGAATCCTATTAAAATTTAGATAATATTTTGGAACCTACTATAACATAAAAGAAAGCACACCATAAGCCACATACCAAGATATCTTTGTTAGTTGTGGGAAGAATCCGCACGAATTGTTGAGGAATGTATCTAGAGAAACAAAGGTGGTTAACCATAGGTTCAAAGACAAACTAAACAATTAATAGAAACAGCACATGTATTCATTCAGCTTCTCATAATTATGATTTGAGCTCCACTGATGATCACTCCAATTAAACTTCACCACTGTATCAGAACTGGATAAAAATTCATATTCAAAGCAACAAGTTCTGCATGTCTAAATGGTCAAGGGCAGGTAGAAATAAACAATCAAGATCATTACATGTTCATGTTACTACAACCGAACGACCATATTACGTGCATTCATAAATAGTGCAAGTCTTATAAGTCACCCAAGTTAATGAATACATCAGATTTCAATGCATACAACCACCACGCAAGAGGAAAAAGGGACCTAACTTGGTTACAATTTAAGATGAAGTGGAATCTGAAAATTTAACATGACCATCTTAGCTTGGCCCTAAAGCACGATGTACGTGGGAGTTCCAAAAAGCACAGAAGCAGATATGCATTCATGAGATTTTCAGATACTAAAACATGCAATATACCTGTCATTCGAAAGAAATTAAATCTTAATAATGTAACTGCTACAGCCTCTTATGAGGTAATAGTTCTATTTATCTAAGCACAAGATTTTCAATAGTTACTTCATATTCATGACTGGAATTGATTACTTAGATCATACCGATTACTAGTTATTTGGAACTATTTCCACAATCTGTTATAAGTGCACAGTGTACTATACTGCCAAAAGTTGATAAGAATTCAGAAACAGGAAATTACAAGAGATTTCAAATACTAAGTAAAGAAAAGAGCACGAGCATAAGCATTTCAAATAAAATAGAAATTCATAAAAACTAACCGTAAAAACATCACATTAGCTCAGCAACTCCTCTCATCAAGTAACATCTGAAACAGGTGTCTCTATGCTTCAAATTGGTATCTGGTTTTGCCCCTCAAGTTGCTTATAAGTTTTAGAGATAAAGACCTTCTTGTACCTTCGTAGCTGTGACAAAACAAGGGAGTAAAATTAGCATCACTTTGACGTACAGCTTATTTTAACAATCCCATGTTACTGATTCCAAATAACTAATTATTATTTTGTTAAAATACAAACTAATGACCTTACAACAGTCCAATCCAACAATTCAAAAACACATAAAACAGCCATAGTACTGGGAAGTTCCTCCCGAGCAGTATCAGCTAATTTTGAAAGTGATATTGCTGCCCTTCTATTGCCTGCCAAAAGAAAAATAAAACCAAAGAAAATCATAAAACCTAAGTTAATATAAACAACAAGGAACAAAGAAAATTGCATCTAAATACATCTCCTTTCTTCAGCAATTCTATAATGTTATATGCAATCTTTTTCTAGCAAATCCCTCAACAATGACCCAAGGCACCCAAAATATAAGTACAAAAATGAAAGAGGTTGAGTTTCTCCATATTTATAATGTAGCCAGATCATAATATTAGCAATAAAGAAGCTAAAGTATTGGTTTATGGGAATATGTTCCACATATTAGATCCATAAAACTTGAAAAGAATAGCATCATATAGCATAAAAGACAATAACAACACTAGATCAGATCCAAATTCTTCTCTTTCTGAATCTGCTTCAATAATTGCACATAAATCATTTAAATAGACCCTATGAAGAAAATTTTGAAATAAGTGGATCTGATTCATCACTTTACCAAAATAATTTCATTTGTAATGCATAACAAAATAGTTGTGTTCCGAGTAAGAACTTGTACAAGTTTGGAATCAAAGTGGAAGTCGTACTTACAAAGATTGTTGGTACAGCTGCAATAACAAGCCAAAAAAATGCAAAAAATGTTTGCATATCATGAATAGTATAATCAAACAGATAGCCAGCTGAGTCTAATTGGGGGGAAAAGAAGATGAAAATGATAGCGTAGCACAAGATTCAGACATACACATAACAAAATTTAAGTGCAATAAATTTTATTGAAAAGAGAATCTTTTACTTAATGGGGCTGTCAGTATATTGTGGGAGCGGGAGCTAATGATTTTTCTATAATCTGTAGGCTAATGGCTTACTCTATATTGTTCTTCTTCAACTTCCTTAAATCTTACGTGTTTTCAAAGTCCGAAGCTGTACAGATTCCCTACAAAAATCAAGGTTTATTCGAGGATGAGTATTGAGTAAGGTCGAAATGTGTAGCCAAAAAGCAGAACAGTAGAATGGATTCAGTACCCGTGGCAACATCTTTTTCCATTTCCTGCAAGAAGCAACTGGAGCACACAAAAGCATTGGACTAAATGAGAGGCCTATCATTGAAGTTAGTAAATCTACAAGTACCATAAAAATACAAGGATAAAGAACTCTTTCACGTTCTCACCTCTAAAATAACTACCAACTGAAATATTACAAATTGTTCTACACAACCATGGAAGCACGTATGCTACCCATGTAACTGAACGAGTTTTGCAGATCTTAATGTAAATGTGAAATATAAATTCCTAGGATGATATAAGAGCTAATGGAGAATTATAAGAAAATTAAATGCCTTTTTAAATATTAAATGCATGTGAAAGAAAATTAGAGTACATAATTTAATTAGGACAACTTTATGTGAATGAAAACAAATCCTAATTGAGCTTTTGTAGTGAATCTATTACTCTATAGTATTCAATGGAATTGGCTATGCGTGTAATCTTTATTGTCTCTCTTTTTATTTTTTTTATTTTTTTGGAGAAAGATTAAATATCAAGTAGATATTGGCAACATGACAATGAGAATCATGCGATATATATATTAGTTAAAGCAAGAAAAGGAAAAATAAAACTAATGGGCATGCCTTATATCAAATCAATGATACCAGGAAAGAATCTAGTATAAAATTTTAAACAATAGAAATTTTGGAAAACATACTTAGGTTTTCATGATACCATAAGATTAAATATGTTAAAGAAAAACTCCCACTAGCAAGAATCTTTTTTTCCCTTTTAATTATATAAATATAATAACCAAAAGTTATAAACTACAAAGAGTAAAGGGATGAAGAATCCCTCACACCAATTACTCACAAATTGAATACAAAGCGCAGCACCAACTAAGAAACGCATAGACTTTTAAGAATTCAAAATTCAGCAAGAATTTCACAAAAAGATCAACAGAATCTGAACCCAATAGAAAAGCCGCAAAAAATCACACATATTAGAAAATCAAAATACTCGAAACAGCAAGCTGAAGCTGATGCATTACAACATTGTGAATTACTGATGAGTAAATTAGTTTACAAAAATCTCAAAAAATTCAAGGAAATCCAGAGCAGTCCAATCGAAAAGCCCACAAAAGACAAACAGCACAAGTCGATTAATATGTTCATAGCATAAAATTAAAGCAGAAATCATACAGCAATAAGTATGTTCTAATTGATCAATATAGTGAATGGTCAGGCAATCATACAGCAAGCTGAAATTATTGCATATACTCACCGACATTATAGTTGATGTTTCAAGAAAATAATGAAGAAAATAGGAAATGAGTACTGAAAAAAAATTGAAAGGAAAATAATAAAAAATCAGTAAAATAGGGCTTAAAGAATCTGTCCTTCGATATTACAAGAAGGAAGAAGAAGGGAGAGTAAGACTTTAAAGCACAACCGATACGACGAAGGGGGTATGTACAATCACTCGTTTCTAGCTCTCCAATAAGAGACAGGATTTTAGGGATTTTACAGAATTGGGAACAGGGGATTTAATACAATCAAAAGCTAACATTGTTTGGAAAAATCACCGCGACTGGAGTTCGAATTCAAACTGAACGAGTAAGGGATAAAGGAAGGAAAAGATAACCATGCGTGGCGAATAAGGGGCGGGTGCGTACACGAAACAAAAAGCTGTAGAAGTGTACCTATACGAGAAGGAGAAAGAGGCAGAAGCGGAGAAGGCTGGGGCGGACGCGTCGTTGTACGGGGAAAAGCAGAAAGTGGAGGGGGAGCTGTACGCGAAGAAGAAGGAAGGAGAAGGGCTGATTGCGTTGGGAGAGGCTCAGGAGAGTTATATGCGCAGCCACTACCTCTGCTCACAGATGTCTCAGATTGACGGATAAAGGAAGGGCCCGACCCGTCGAAATGTTGCGCCGGAAACAGAAACGACCTGCGCTGCTTGTCGTCGGAAGGCTGCGCCGGAAACAAGCGACGAGAAGGAGTTTGGCGGAAACTAGGGCACAGGAAAATGAAAATTTTTTAAGTGCGAAATTTATATGTAATATATTTAAGAATTAAAAATAATTAAAAAATAAAGTAAAAAATAGTATGAGTACTTTAACAACGGAACTACAACAACGGAAGAATCTCCGTTGTTAATAACCGCGTTTTTTAGTAACAACAACCGGGAGAGCTTTTCAGCTAAATTTTACACTTTTAATAACGCGTATTTAAATCTACGTTGTTATTTCAGCGTTGTTAATGTACAGTTTTGGCATAGTGCTTGTACTCTTTCCTTTCCCTAACAAAAGGCATACATGAATACGAGAAGGCACAAAGAGGAAATTATAACAAGCACTTTTATGAGGCAATTTGTCATACACCTGGTGGGCGGAAGTATCCTTGCAAATTAAGAAGAAAAAAAAATTCTGACTTCTAGCACCCGAAGAGAGATGACTGAATAGGAAGAAGGAACTGTTGCAAAAAACAAAAAACAAAAAACAAACTTATAGAGAATCACCTTGTCGTCGCAAGGCCAGAGCAAACGCAGTTACCTTGCGCAGAGGGGAGGACTGTGGAGAGAGGCCGGTGAGTTACTGTGGCGTTAGTGGGACGCATAAAAGGAGTATTGATGGGCTACCGGTGAGTTACCGGCCCATGTACCGAGTTTCAGACTTTATAGGAAGTAAATATTAGACACTTAGTTAATCCAGTCGCACGAGCCCAATATCAATGGGTTTAGGAAAACTCGGATAAAGAAGCAATATTGAGTCCTTTTCCGTAAGATGACATTGTTCCGTGACCAAGTATTTTACAATCTTATAGCAATCATTCTCAAAATTCAAATGACTTTCAACTCTGGAAAAAGAGGCAATAAGACTACACGTGTCTTATAACAATATTCATTCTCAAACAACTTTCAACTCTAGCTTGTAACTTCCGACACAAGAGGGGCTTCAACTCTTCGATTTGAGAATGCAATTAGGACTTAATACATAACACTTATAATTTGATTTGATGTTTATTTTTTTTTTGAACTTGATAAATTTTTATTTCAATGCCAACAGTTACAAAGTACACAAGCACAATGCAAAAACAAGACCTAACACTACATCTATAGCCAAAGGCTTAGATGCTACAACATCAATATATAATTCAAGTACAATCGAACAACCTGGGTCATAATTCAATCTGCAACATAAGTCAGAGATAGCATTGGTGATCCAAAAAGAAGCGCATTCATTTCCATCCATATATAATTTGATTTGATGTTGGAATGGATGAGATGATCACTTAAGGGGAATTAATATTTATAATAGTTGAAGAATTATGTGCACATTTAGGTGTTCATTCATCAAGTAGATAAGATAACATTCACAGTACGGCTCCTACACATGAGCAACTCAACAGGTAACCCTAAGTAAAGAGCTTTGATTTTCTCATCTCACCCACTTGAAATTATTTTCTAATACCCCCTTCTATCTCTTAATTAGATGCAAGTGTTTGATCTTTCTTGTTTTTTTCTTCTACACAACATGTTCTGTCAGCTGCTGGAGTAGTAGGAGCATCGTGATCAGGCCTAAGCGGACACTCTTCAACTTTGAAAGCCCCTCCATACTCCTCGTGGAGTGGCCCAAACACCGCCGCCAGAAAAGTTTCATCCGCAGCATCGGGTAGGGAGGTGTCCTTGTCAGTAAAGGTCAGGAAAAAGATCTGGGCATTGGTGTAATTAAAGTTCAACAAATTCACGAAACAGTAAGGTTTCTTGGTCTGCCGGAATCACAAACAAGTTAGAAAAAATATAACAAACTTGCATGTCAAATGTCAATTAGTAATAACAAAATACACCTTGAAACTGATGTGCTCGACCGCAGTCCGTATTGCTCTATCCCGTGGTTTCGAGATTGTGGGCGGAAGATAGTACCTCCGATGAAACACCAGGAAAGGACATCTAAACGTATCTGGCAACCCTGAACTCACATCGTAACCCTAACCATTTTAGGGTGGCAAGAATTAGAGTTGCAATTAAATTGAATCCTCCAAAACACTTGTCTAAATTAAATTTACGGTGTAAACCCAAGAATCCCCCTCCAATCCTAATATACCCAATGTTTTGCTAGGGTTAAATCAAATCATTCACAGGAGGTTAAAGAAATTCAAATCATCCTATTGAATTTAAAGAAATTAGTCTATGAGGTTAAAGCAAGATCTTGGTCATGGAATTTCGAAAAATCAGTGCCTTGGAGTGGTATAGATGCCCACGGAATTGCTTCCTTTTTAAAATTCTTAAATGGGGTTAAATGTTTGTAATCCTATGGTTGTGATGTCTGCTGGTTGTTAGGGTGTAGCACCATTTGTTTGTGCTCTTGTAATATCTTTCTTAATTGAATAAAACTTTTTGCTTGATAAAAAAAAAAAAAAGACTGACTCATCTGAATAATAACCCTAATTACCTATGATATATAGTGAATGTAATTGGAATTGGATAGAGAATTAGGGACATACCCTGCTATTCCTTAGTTGATCAAGGAAGATCTTAATGGAGCGGGGTTGGTAGGTGAAGAAGTAGTCCTCATCGGCATAAGTTTCAGCGTCGGTGATGGACTTATCGAGGTATTCTTCATCGTCTTCCCAAGCTTTCTTTTCCAGATAAGGAGGCAGAATGCCAACTCTGTACACCGCGCTTTCTTCCACCGGCGGCCACTCTTTCTCCATTCTGAATCCTATTTCTGAGTTATGAGGTGACCAAATCCTACACAATCCAACCCTATTTAAAATACAAAAAAGAAAGCCCGTTAATTAATGAATCAAGATTTGCGTTGCATTCTTATCATTTTTATTTTGGGAAGATATCACAATTGAACTTTCAACTTTAATTATTTTGATCATTTCCAATTCTCAATTTAATATTTTTATCTAAATTTAATCATTTTCTCTAATTTGCTTTTTATTTTTTTTTCAAATTTAATCCTTTAAGGTTAAAAAAATCCAAAATTGGCCCAAAAATATATAAATTTTGGATAAAAAAATGAATTAATAAAAGACTAAAATTGAATAAAAAAAGTACCAAAACTGAAGTTGGAATTGATCATAGAACTAATTTTGATATTTTCCTTTTTTATTATATATATCCTCTATAAATTAAATATTCACTCTGTAGTCCGTACCCTTAAAAGGTAACTATTTATATTTTATACGTGGATTAATAAAAAGTATAATAATATAATGTATAATAAATTGAATTATATAATATTTTAATATAATTGGTAGTTTTATTAGTATTGACCACGTGACCATGTACAGTAGATTGCATATAATAATTATTTTTGGTGGTCACATTAATCTAAATGAAATAAATACATTATAATTGACAAAATAATATATGTAGGAGGTATATTGGCAGTTGACATGGACACTCTCCGTATCCCCTTGATGACGTGTAAATCCTACATTAATTTTAATATTTAATTATTTTTATTGAACTTTCCTAATTTATGTAGTTTCAGTTTATTTTTCTTTATTAATAAATTTATATAATAATCAATATCAATGAATATTAATTTTAATTAATTGAAAGATAATTTTGATAGAGATACTCTCTTATAGGATGAGTTTTTTGTGAGACGGTTGTAATACTGATTGATTCATTTTTAAAGTATGTTTATCATATAGGTAAAGTATACTTAATTGTAGTTATAAAAGTATGTCAATAATGAATCATATTATATCATCCTGAAATCATACTTTAATCTATTATACTTTACAAAACATATTTTAACAACCATTAAACATACTTTATCTATATAATATGTATACTTTAACACGTTTCACCAACGGTCTCACATATGTAGCGTCACTTTGTCATTTTGATAAGGTAATTAATTATAATTTCTTTTAATAATATCAATCAATCCACCATTTAAATTTTAATCTACATTTAATGACGTGTCTATATAAATTACATCTTTAATTAATCTACTAAAGAAAGGTTTCTATTTCACTTTGATTAAATGTCAACTTCCATCCGCCTATTAAAATAATTAAATATTTATAATTATAATTTTTTAATTTAGTCCACACCATCTATTTCTCAAATAAATTTCACCGCCCATTAAAATAATTAAATAATTATAATTATAAAATTTTCAAATTAGAAAATAAGATATTATTTCAAAAATTTCAAACAAATATCACCACCTATGAAAAATAATTAAATAATTTTAATTATGAATTTTCAAATCCAGAAATAATTTAGTAGACTATTTATTTCTCAAATAAATTTCAGCCCCATTTAAAATAATTAAATAATTATAAGAGTTTAGGGTTTAGGGCATAATCCTTATCATTATTTCTCAAACAAATCTTAGTCACCATCTATTTCTCAAACAATTTCAGCCACTCATTAAATTAATAAAATAATTTAGTTGTTAATCCAGTTAGTAGTTAGTATACACCAAGCACCCTTACTTCTCATTCTTCAAGTCTCCTTATATCACCTCTTTTAATTCGTTCCAAATGGGAATCAAACATGTGTCTCTCACTTAAGTGAAATAATTATAATTATAACATTTTCAAGTTAGAAATCAGAAAATAATTTTGTCCAAATCCTGAAATCTCATTTGTTATTTGCACGTGTATTAAAGAATATTATTTCCTCCGTCCCAGAATTTTTTGCACATTTCCTTTGTAAATATGGAGGAAGTATTATTTAGTGTATAATGGGTAGCTGTATTAATAAGTGTATAGGCCTAAAACTTTAAATTGTATTAGAGGGAGTATGTGTGGGTCCCATGTGTATGAAAAAAGAAATGAGACCCTTATGAGCGGACGCCCAAAATAGAAAAAATAAAACCATTTGGGGCGGATGGAAGGAGTATTATTTCTAAAAAATTGAATAATACTATTAAATACTCCCTCTGTCCCGTTTCAATGTTTACGTTTGCTTTTTGCACGTTGATTAAAAAGTATAATATTTTAATAGATAGTGGGTGGAAAGATATAATATTTAATGTAAAGTGGGTAGGTGTATTAGTGTTGGATGTGGGGCCCAAGTTAATATATTAATTGTTTTAGGTGGGTCCCATATTCCAAAAAGGAAAACATAAACATTGAAATGAGACGCCCAAAATAGAAATATATAAACATTGAAATGAGACGTGGGAGTATATAATTTGAATATATTCATAAATTTCAAACATAAATTAAATCTCAGTAACCCGTTAAAATAATTAAATAATTGTAGTTATTACTTTTTTAAATCAGAAAATAATTTAGTTAAAATTCTAACCATCTATTTTTTAAATAAATTTCAACCACCAATTAAAATAATTATATATTTATAAGAGTTCAGGGTTTATGTCATAATGTTTTAAGAGGATATAGGGTTTGGAATTTCTATAGAGTCAACGGATAAGGGTTTAGGGTTTAATTATAATGTAATGTTTCGAGCTATAAGAAAGGGCTCTCATCCGATCCTACATGCACAACCAATCACCCATTAAAATAATGAAATAATTATAAGAGTATACAGGGTGCACTTGAACGACTTAAATTAAGTTTTAATTTAATTTTCTCCACTAAATTAAATTTAAAAAAAAAAAACTACTCAGTATATATATCCGAATTAGAGGCCTTCCGAAGAGTTTCATTAGTCTAATTTTACCAATCTTATTTTGTTGGAATGGACACCCCACACAAATTAACAGTCAATAGAGGTGTTCTTAACTTCTTCTTTTAAAAAAATCCTTTTTCTTTTCCTTTGATCGTTTCTGGTTATTGAATTATTAATTAATATACACATGCATGCGCAGGACAGTGAAGAGAGTGAGTCAAGCTTGGCTGTGTTGACTAGAAACTACAATAGTAGAAATATTATATAGTGGATAGTTGTATTAGTGTTGTGTGTGTCATTGAAATGGAAATGCGTAAACGTGACGGATGTAGTATTGTTTTAGTGTGCTAGCTTAAAGAGATCTTCGATTTCCTGTTACATTTTGGTGTTACATCTCCTGTTACACGCGTTAGAAGAGTGACACGTGTGCAGAGAGGAAAATCTCAACCTTTTCCGTTAAGGTTGATTGTTAGGGTATAGATTAATTTATTCTACGTGTCAATCATCCAACGGTTTGTAACAGGAGATCCGAATTGGCTTAAAGATGTTTTTAGTGTAGCCCTAATTCTTTAAATGTTATACAGTATATAGAGCGATCGATCATGTCTATTTATATAGAAGTCATAATTGTATATAAAAAAAAGGGTATGTTGATTGTTAAACGCACATAAATGGAGTAATAGTTTACGAAAATGGAAAGAAAAGAAAAAAGAACGTTAAGTCACATTAATAGAGTGAAATGTTTCTTTACTATATATATTTTTACAGAGTACAAATAATTAAAATTTGATTGAATGAAATGGCATATGCCTACATATGTGATGGTAGCATTTTTATTCAAGTGGAGATGTGATTGGGAAGGGTTCCACAATGAGCGAAACAAGATTTCTTTTGGTCTCAGAATTAGGGTTTACCCCAAAACAATCTCCGTAGTGCAAGTAGAAGGAGAGTGACATTCGGACAAGATCGTACGCTGTTTCACCAAAATACCTCAAGCTCGGCTTCTCCGCCAACAAGATCTCTTGGTTCATCTTCTTGTACAACTCATAGATTAGTTTTTTCATGTACACCCGAGCTTCCTCTTCCGAACACCCCGTTTCATGCATGTAGCACTGAATCGATTTCGGAACATCCCCTCTCTTGATTTCTTCCTGTAACAAGTAGCAATATTATAAAAATTTAAATAATTAATGAGTTGCATCTTCTCTTATGAGTTATGAATTGCATACTCTTTATTTATGGATTGAAAAGACAATTATACACATAAATATTCTAGACCTAAGCGTATTGATAAGATATAAATCACTATTACCGATGAGGTTCCAAAATCATCGGCAAGGCGAAAGACGATGGATGGCCAGCGTACAATCCCAGGGTATTTCTCTAAGATGTGCAAGTCCTCCTTGTTGATGGGGTTTGCTAGGCAAAAGTAACCATACATGAGAACAATAGGGCCCGAAATCGAAATCCACCCATTGTTGAGGTACTCCTCCGTTTTTGGATAATATCCACTGTGATACCATCTTGCTTCTATGATGTAAGTTTGGCAAAGCTCTATCCACTAAGAAAAAAATAAAAATAAAAATGAAAATTAATTCTACTATACCATCATTAAGTATATACTATATAAATACGAGTGAAGAAGAAAAAATACTAGTTTTATATACATACCAATTTCCTAAGGTTTGAGACGACGTTGACACCTTGTTCCTTTAGGACATGATAAGCCAATTCATTGACGAAGTTGTTGAGATCCATGAAACAAATTTGCATGTACAATGGAATTGTGTCCAACTCATTAATGTCCCACCTGCACATCCATATATGTCACACATGCAATTCCATTGAATCCCACAAATTATCTATTAATCTTGAGTAAGTATAGCAACCTTTCAATGAATTTTGTAAAGAGCTCGATTTCTTCAAGCGTGCCATATACATCGTAGATGTCATCAATGACTGAAACCATTTGAGCGACTTTGGTCATGATCTCTCTTGTGTATCCAAATTGAGGCTCTGGAGTGAACCCCAAAGCCCATAAGAAACTCTCCGCCAATCGATCCCTTGCAAACGTCAACTTCTCTCCTAGACCACTTTTTTTATGCCCCCTGCAGTGCCAAAAATTATTATACTATAAATCACTTTTGTAGAAAATTAAGTATATTTATATGTTTTGATTTTAAGTAGTTACCATGAAATACGATTTTAAGTATATAAATTAAGAATTTCATTTTCTTTTTTGACATATCAGACTCACCCACATCCACTAATACAATTAAAATATGGGCCCACAAACCCACTAATATAACTACTTACTACAAATTAAATAATAATACTTTTTAATTTACGTACCAAAAAACAAATGAGACTCATGGAGGGAGTATATAACTAGCATACGGGATGGATTAATACACCAGAATTGACCAGTCAACGGAGGTGGTCCGATGAATTAATAAATTGGTGTTTGTCTCTGTGGGTCATAAATTAAAATTTTGATAATGGATTAGAAAAAGACAAAATAGCTGCCATGTCAGACTCTTTTCACCAATAACTGTTACCAGTCTTTCCTGGCTACCTTATCATGATTTTCTACTCAGTTTGCGCTTGTGTGTTGACTCATGCAGGAGGGTCGTGAGTTATTAAAAATAAATAAAAAATGTTATGGGTGATTCGTATTTGTTGCCCATATTGGTGGCCCAACATGATGGCTTCGAATTCCGAGTAATGGGCTGCCTTAATAATTAAGGCCCTGATCCAAAACCACCTTTGCCCCCTTCTTGATCGATGGTGAATCCGAATTGAAGCCCAAACGTTTCACTTCCCATTTTCCCTCTCAAGCGTCTGACTCATGTAGCAGTACAAAAATAATTACTCCATTTTTTAACAATGAAATTTTACTAACAGAATTCAATCCGTTAGTAATTATAAATTAATTAGCAACAAAAATGACAATTTTCTTTTAGCAACGGAACTCTATTTTATCAACTGATTACCAAGGGAATTATTATATAAATTACTAACAGATTAGCAACAAAATTGAATTTTCGTTGCTAAAAATTTACCGACCACCACTTTACCAATCGATTTCTTTGTTAATCCGTTAGTAAACCAATTTAAGAATGGAATTAAAACTTTTACCAATGAAATATTCTGTTGGTAAAAAATAATTTTTTTGTAGTGTAGGAAATAAATTTATAAATCCTAAAAAATTGAACCCCAATTATGATAAATGAATTCAAACCATAAAACGAAAGCGTAACTGATCTAATGAGTTAGTTATCAAGGAGGAACACAAACTCCAAAATCATATAGTATTATGGTCTTCTTCAACTAAACCTTTTTATTTCTTTATGAGACTTTCGTAATACCTTTTGATGGGGAGAAGAGAAACTATGTGCCGCTTAGTATAAGTAGGGAGCCTTTATATACTTAATCAACTAGGCTATTCATATTTAATAGTCATTGAGCATCCAGTGACACTAGTAGTTGAATTACAGGACCATAACATGTGGACATTAGAAAAGACATTCCATAAGACAAATTACAAAATTATTTGAAATTCCACACTTTACAAGTCAGCGCACTCGTAAACAAAGTAGCATAATGAAAACACATAGCATCATAACTTTGAAAGCACACATAGAATTAAACCTATGTATAGATTCTCACAATCCCAAAGAATATAACAAGTAGATAACATAATTATCAGAGTTCAGCTGCACATGAGCAACATGTACAACCTAATAAAAGCATAATGTCCACTCTTAGGTACTGGAGGCGCTTGTATTTTTTGTTTTTCCCCTTTGTCTTAAGCACAACATGTTTCATCAGGATCTGCTGTAGTAGTAGGAGCATCTATTGCAGTAGCATCGGTAGTAGTAGGATCCGTAGTCGGAGCATCGTGATCAG
The DNA here is from genome assembly GCA_023678885.1 of Pogostemon cablin. Classification (NCBI taxonomy): domain Eukaryota; kingdom Viridiplantae; phylum Streptophyta; class Magnoliopsida; order Lamiales; family Lamiaceae; genus Pogostemon; species Pogostemon cablin. The sequence continues at coordinate 19,765,889 of CM042994.1, read as the reverse complement.
GCTTGAGCAGGCACTCTTCAAGTGTGAAACCCTCGGACCCCAGGTGGAGTGGTGCATACACCGCTGCTAGAAAAGTTTCTTCCGGGCAGGGAGGTGTCCTTGGCAGTAAAGGTCAGGAAAACGTTCGGGCTGTGGTGTAATTAAAATTCACCAATTTCTCATACTTGTAAGGTTTGTTGGTCTGCCGGAATCACAAACAAGTTAGAAAGAAAACAAACTTGCAGAATATGTACTACAGCTGACGTCAATGTAAACTAATTAAATACAGACCTTGGAACTGATGTGATCAATCGCAATCTGAATGGCTTCATCTCGTGGTTCGGAGATTGTCGGAAAAAGAGGGTTCTCCTCTTGATGATACACGAGAAGAGGAGATCCCAGAAAAAATGGCATCCCTGGACTCACATCGTAACCCTAACCATTTTACAATCAACACAATTAACAAACAATAACCACATCTGCAGATTGATTGAATACTCACGACAAACCCTAATTACATAAAACCTATTCAATTAACGAATTAAGTATGAAATTGGATAGAGAAACATATATACATACCCTGCTATTGCGCATCTCATCAAGGAATTTCTTAACGTCGCGAGGTGTGTAGACAACTTGGCAATCTTCATCGTCATAAGTTATGGACTTATCGAGGTATTCTTCATTGTCCTCCCAAGCTCGTTTTTCCAGGAAAGGAGCCAGCATACCACCTCTGTACAGAGCGCTTTCTTTCACTGGCGGCCACTCTTTCTCCATTTGCGGAAAGGAATCCCTTTTTCTCCGTTATGATGAAGCTTTACACAACTAAGCCCTTTAATGAATGAAATCATACGTCACAATCTTACTCTTTATGGCTTTTATAAAACGTATCAGTACCAGTTAAATAAAAAAAATTAAAAAAATTGAGAAAAAGATGAAATCATACTTTAATTATCATTTATCGTATTTTAAAATAATATATTTTATTTATATAACCATTATATTTTAACATGTGTTCCTTAATTTTCTCAATTTTTTTGAATTTTTAATATTCTTTTTAATATTTTTCTTAATTACTTATAATTAATCTCCTTATTTAATATTCTTTTTTAAATAATATATTTTCTCTTTTTATTAATGAATCTTAATTAGGTAACAAATAAGAAGTATTTATAAAAAATAAGAATAAAATATTAGTTAAAAATATATTTATTTAATTGTGGTAACAAATAAAAATAAATATTTATATAAGTTGGAACAAATTTTAGTTAAAGAACACACACCAAATGGAATGATATTGTCTAAAGCACACCAAGGAAACACACATCATCATAACTTCGAAAGCATAAACAAACCTACTTAATAAAAGCACACAAAATTAAACCTTATGCATAGATTATCACAATCCCAAAGCAAAAAGACAAGTAGATACCATATTATCAGAGTACACCAACACATGAGCATCATGTACAACCTGATAAACGCATATAGACAGAATTAGGGAAAATATCAATTTTGATCATTTAGAATAGGCCAAATCCAACTTCAATTCTCAAGTTTGGTAATCTTTCAAAAGTGGTCACCCGGTGTCTGATTTTAGTTTTTTTCGTCCACTTTTGGTCATTTTTGTCCACTTTTACTTCTTAAAGTTGCTGGAAAAAGAGATAAAAAATGGATAAAAATGACTAAATTCAGACACTGGGGACTTTTGAGACATTAGCAAACTTGAGGATTGAAATTGGATTTGACCTATCCTAGAGACTAAAACTGATATTTACCTGACAGAATTAAACCAAAGTATAGGCAGGAGTTTTGATGTTCTCTTCTCTCCATTCTTGGATTTTTATTTTTTCCTTTTATCTTCATCACAACATGGTTAGTCAAGATCCGGTGCATCAGTTTCAGTAGCATCGGTAGTAGAATCTGTAGTTGGGGCATCGTGATCAGGTTGGATTAGGCACTCTATAACTTCGTAAGCCTCGCACCCTAGTGCAAACACCGCTGCTAGAAAAGTTTCATCAGTGGCGTCGAGCGAGGAGGTGTCCTTGGCCAAAATCTTCAAGAAAAACGTTCGGGCAGGGAAAACAAGATAGAGCCGCTGCCGTATTAGAGAGGTTTAGCCTTCGTTCTTCCGCTCTCGCTTTGGCTTTCACTGCTGCGTGATCTGGTCATTCTTGGGAGCTGCTAATAGACGAGCTCTTCCTTGCTAGTTAAGCGAGTTAAGTTGTGGGTCGGGCATTCTCTCTTTTCAAACTTGTCGTCTAGGAAAGAAACATGTTACTTCCACCTTGGAGGTCTCCTAAAGAAAGGAAAGTCCCTCATGGAAAAGCTTTTGAGCTCGGGTTCCTCATAACAAACTTGGTTGAAAACCCAAGTCTTGATGCCAATGTTGGCGCGTAAACTCTTTCTCACCTTTGTTTGTACCAGAACTTCGTGAACTAAATGTTGGCAAAGCCAATTCATTCCATTTGCCTAGAAAAAAGGCTAAATCAAAGAAATTTTGAACCTATTCTCCTTTCTCTTTTCAATTGATAAGGATAAAGCGGGCTCTTCAGCTACATCAAGTACCACATCATCCAATTCAATAGTATCAGACTTTTAATCATCCTTCGATTAAGAGAAAGCAGATTGATCGTATACTAATTCCAATTCTTCGGAAGGAAGGATCTGACCCACTCAGTAAAGAAGGTTATTACCGGTAAAAAAAGTATTATCCGCATTACTTGCTTTGGAATAGCAAAAGAATAGTCTAGGTTAATTACTAGGCTAAGTTTTTCCCGTAGTTACTATTAGTTGACCAAGCTAAGGTAAGGAAATATAATCTACTTCAATGAAATGAACGCATAGGAGAATGGGCTAATCCATCTTTCTATTGAAAATCAAAGAGGTTTACGTCAAGCAGATTGGAGGTCAATCTATTTTTCTATCTTACCTTAGTAGAAAGGATTTATTTCGCCTAACAATCAACAACAAAAGTCCCCAAAGGCATCTCGGGAGGAGCAGTCTCTTTCTTATCTTAGCTTTCCTATAAGTGAAGTTCCTAGGAGTTTGGCCGCTCCAAACCAGGAAGATCTAGGATTACGGGCGCAACCTGTAGTGCTTCATCACGTTCATCAAAGATTGGCTTAAAGTAATCATTGTCAGGATATCTCAGGAAAGGAGCATCGAAGTAGAGTGGCAGCCCTATAGTCACATCGTAACCCTGGCTAAACAAGTGCAAGAATTAGACTTGCAAATTGATACCAAACATTAAAGGAGTTAGTCTCATGTGACCGGCTTTACGGTGTAAATCATGTGATCTCTTTATTTTAAAGCATAACAATCTCTATATTAATATGGAGGGTACAATAGGATTGGGAGGGAGGATCACTTGGTTTACACCGAAAATCCAATTTAAGTGTTTGCCAAATTTCAATCCCATCAACAGAATTTAAGGAAAACAAACAACAAAAAATTAAACATTGTATCCCCGGCAACGCAATTAAACGGAATTAAACAAGAAATAACCCAATTAAAAAAAATTATAGAGCTTGCACAAATTTAATTGAGAACAGCAAACCCTAATTACCGATAACCTAACAAACCCAAATTAAAATATTAAGCTGATGTGAACAAAAAATATTAGGTGGGATATGACATTGCGATTTATTGATTTATTGGCTCAAAATAAGTCAAAATTGGCACGTTGGATTGACCAACTTGAAACCCCTAAATTAAAGCTTCATGTGCGCCAAAATTGGGGTTTTCTGGCGAAATTCGCGTTCTCCAATGAAAATTGGCAAAAATTAAAAATATTCAAAAAATTGAATCATTTATCTTTTTAAGACAAAAATCAAAGTTTTTTTTAGTTATAAATATAAAATGAATTTAACTCAATAAAACAATAATAAATTTATAAAGCGCAAATATAATTGAGAACAACAAACCCTAATTTTCGCTATTTAATCAATGAATTTGTCATCTGATAGGGATATATACCCTGCTATTCCGCACTTGATTGAGGAATTTCTTAATGAGACTGGGTTGGTAGGTGATTTTGCGATTCTCGGCGACATCGTCGGAATAAGTTACAGTGACCATTTTATTGAGGTATTCTTCGTCATCTTCCCAATCTCGCTTCGTCAAGTATGGAGCCAGCATGCCACATCTGTACAGCGCGCTCTCTGTCACAGGCGGCCACTCTCTCTCCATTCGCGGAATTCGGTATCCTTCTCTTCTCTTCTTCTCTTTCGAGTCAGACTTCAGTTATGAGGACGGAAAACCTTAACAACCTACATTGATGAATACAATATAGAAATTAATACAATTTGAAATATAACTAAAAATATATTAAATGTTGTCCAAACATTAATAAAGAACAATAAATTTATAAGTTTATACATTAAAAAAATAAAAAAAATTAATTCCAAATAAGTTAATATTATTTGTGAATTAAACTACAAAATTATAAGTTTATACATAAAAAGAAAAATTAGGATTCCAAATACGTTAATATTATTTGTAAATTGTAAATTGAGATAGTTGAATTTTTCTACTCTCTCAGTCTCAATTCAATTTTTATGTTTTTCTATTTTTGGTGTCTCATTTCAATCTTTACATTTTTTTTCGGTACATAGGACCCACCTAAAACAATTAATAATATATAACTATGAGACCCACATCCAACACTAGTACACCTACTCACTTTATATTAAATATTATATCTTTCTATCCACTGTCCATTAAAATATCATATTCCTTAATCAACGTGCAAAAAGCAAACGTAAACATTGAAACGGGATGGAGGGAGTATTATTTTTCAAAATGTCTCTTATATTTTATTTTAAATTATTTTATTTAAAAATGATAAACCAACAAAAAATGTAGTAAGTTAGATGGTGTTAAATTACTATTAAATACTCCCTCCATCCTCTTAAAATATGATCTAACGATTGAAATTATCCAAGTGCACTGCAGTTAGATTCTTATATATTAGAAGTGATGTGGAGTTTAAAATATAATCGTCTTGTATCTTTTTACATTTTTTGAAAAGGTTTGAAAATTGTTAGGACATTCAATACTAATACAACTCACTACACATTAAATATTATATTCCTCAATCCACTAAACATTAAATTATTATACTCCTTAATCTCCTTAATCTATTTAAAAAAAAACAAATGATACCTATTAATGGGGGTGGAGGGAGTACATATATTTTTTTTACCAATTTCGCCCAAAACTTTGTAAAAGCACTGATTCAGCTTTATCCATGAAACTAGAAAAATTGGACATTTTTTTAATTAAAAAAGACCATTTTGATGTGAATTTAAAAGGTATGAAATTATTTAAGAGAAATTAAGTTTTTGAGATTGTTTTGAATAAAATAAATTTGTATGGACTATTTTGGTTTTAAACTCTCAGTATACCCCTTTGAGAGAAAATTGCAAAATCAGTCCTACCCGTCACAGTCCCGTTTGAGTTTGGTCCCAATAGTCTTGACTTCAGTCCCAAACATTTTTTTCAGCGATAATGGTCCCACAGTTAAGTTTTCCGTTATTCCCGTTAGCAATTTTAGTCCCACTAGACTAATCCTCAAATAATATGAGTTAGTTCATGGTGATGTGATTGGGAAGGGCTCCACAATGAGCGAAACAAGATTTCTTTTGGTCTCAGAATTAGGGTTTACTCCAAAACAATCTCCATAATGCAGGTAGAAGGACAGTGACATTCGGACAAGATCGTACGCTGTTTCGCCAAAATACCTCAAGCTCGGCTTCTCCGCCAGCAAGATCTCTTGGTTCATCTTCTTGTACAACTCGTAGATCAGTTTCTTCATGTACACCCGAGCTTCCTCTTCCGAACACCCTGTTTCATGCATGTAGCACTGGATCGATTTCGGAACATCCCCTCTCTTGATTTCTTCCTGTAACAAGTAGCAATAGTTATAAAAATGTAAATAATTAATGAGTTGCATCTTCTCTTATGAGTTATGAAGTATATACATCCTCCGTTGCATACTCTTTATTTATGGATTGAAAAGACAATTATACACATAAATATTCTAGACCTAAGCGTATTGATAAGATATAAATCACTATTACCGATGAGGTTCCAAAATCATCGGCAAGGCGAAAGACGATGGATGGCCAGCGTACAATCCCAGGGTATTTCTCTAAGATGTGCAAGTCCTCCTTGTTGATGGGGTTTGCTAGGCAAAAGTAACCATACATGAGAACAATAGGGCCCGAAATCAAAATCCACCCATTGTTGAGGTACTCCTCCGTTTTTGGATAATATCCACTGTGATACCATCTTGCTTCTATGATGTAAGTTTGGCAAAGCTCTATCCACTAAGAAAAAAATAAAAATGAAAATTAATTCTACTATACCATCATTAAGTATATACTATATAAATACGAGTGAAGAAGAAAAAATACTAGTTTTATATACAGTATATAGAGATCGATCATGTCTATTTATATAGAAGTCATAATTGTATATAAAAAAAAAGGGTATGTTGATTGTTAAACGCACATAAATGGAGTAAATTTGCGATTAAAAGAAATAAGAACCCCAAATTAACCCTTATATCAGTGAATCAAGAAAAGCCCAAATTTTGGGGTCGTAGCCGAATTTCCTCGTTTCGACGGGGAATAACTCGCCGTACTTCATCTTCTTCATCGGATCAATGGTGTAGACTTCGGGTGAAGCGCCGGAACCGGAATCCAAAACATTGATGCAAACCAATCATCTTGAAAAATACGGTCTCAAAATTCTAAAAATGGGGAGAGAAAAGTTGGAGAAAATAATAATAGGAAAGAAAAATATCCCCCATGTAGAGTTTGCAAAAGAACTAATCATCTTGAAAAAGATTGTTAGTTCCGAGGCAAACCACAATGCAAAAGTTGTGGAAGATTTGGACATCTAAAGATAAATTGTTGCTCCAAGAAAGGTCACCAGGTTAACTACTCTGAAAGTCTTGAAGGGCTATGTGAGAAACTACAATTACCTAGAAGGGTGTATAGCTGAGTGTTATATTAAAGAAGAGGCAGTTGAATTTTGCTCGGACTATTTATCAAATGTGAGTACAGTTGAAATTCCAAATAAGGCTCACAATATAGGTTGATAATGATGTGCACTCACATTCTGGTCATCCTCATTCAACAAGGATGAAAGTGCTAGTTCATGGACCTAGCCTCAATGTATTCAAGTATCATAGTTATCGCATTAATGGGGTGACCTTTAATACAAAAGAGCATGATAATACGTTATTGACTCAAAACAGTGGCGTAAGCTTAGTTGCAGAAACCATGCAAGTCTCTAGTGCAAAAGACAAAAATCCCATTGTGTGTGACATGGTATTTTATGGTGTTATTGATGAAATATGGGTGTTGGACTATCTACATTTTCAAATACCAGTGTTTAAATGTAATTGGGTGGAAAATAATACTGGTATCAAAGTCGTGTTGGTTTATATATTAAAAGTCTAGCTTTTTGTATGAACAATGTTATAACAATTAATTTAAAATGAGAATCATATGATCAAATGATTGCGTCTTACAATTTATTTATATGCACGATGCAATAGTCCACTTACTTTATACTTTAGATAATATGTTGTGCGACAACACGCGAAAGATCATATTATCGGTTTCCTTATAAAGTATAAACAGATGCTCACAACCGAGATAGATGGGGACTCTTTATTGGGATGGTTGTAGTGTGGTTTGGTATTAGCTTGTCTTGGCTATAGAATCACATTAGTGCACTTGTGTGTATTGAGCAGGACCGCTTGAGATCGTTCGACTTATACTGACTTATAGGAGAACTTGATCTCAGTTATTTTGGAAGTTCGTGCTCTTAATCCCTATACAATAACTTCGACACATAGGGCAATATGTATTTCTTTGATTCATCAATGGGTGAGATTTACATGTAATTAAATCAACAAACTCGATGAGTTGGGAAGTAGTGCTGTCTCTATGGTGTGCTGTTGATTGTAGAAGGAATCCGTGTCCGTCATAGGTTGATGATGTCCCCTTGAGGAGCTCATAAGGATTATCATGTAAACCCTGCAGGTGGAATTTATTCCGACATGATAATGAGGTTGAGTGGTACTACTCTTGGATGAGATATTAATTAATTGAGTTGTCAGTAACTTAAATTAATTAATGGACATTGTATATCTTAAACATGGGGAGACTAACGGGCTCATAATAAGAAGGAGCCCAAAACGTAATTTTGGGATTGGAAAAGCAGTGCAGTAATAATATTTTAGTGGAATATATTATTATTATTATTGGACTTAAGTATAAGCTTTGGGCTAAGCTTGGATACTTAAGCCCAATGGAGGTCCAACCCAATTTCTCCTCTTGGTCCCTGCTATAGCCCATGTATATAAGTCACCCCAACTTATCTGGAACCCTAATCTCATTCATTATTCACGTGTGATGAGGGTTGAGAGCAAATTGAGGAGGTCTCGTAGATCGTCGCCCACACGACGTCGAGATCAGACTTGGGACATACAGCAGAAGATCAGAGTGTAGTTTGCTGCTGCTGTCCGCCACCTTGCGAAATTTTTATAAAATCGTACAGTGCTCAGAATTTGATGATCAATATACTGACGGAAAGCCGTTGAAGAGAGAATCGTCTGAACATAAAGATCATTCAATTCCGATATCAGACAAAGAAGTTATGGCCATTCTCGTGGAACTGCACAGTCTATCAGCGAGAATCCTTCTTCTTCTACATACCCTGGTGAACGGTAATCGTTTCTATGATTTATTGTTTCCGCTGATATTAGAAATGTATGGATTCCTAACGGGTCATGTTAACCAAACGATCCAAGTGCCAACAATTGGTATCAAAGCGAGGTTTCGTGGTGAAGTGTGAAACATTAGGCTAGGGTTTATGTGGTTAGTTTTTTGAAATTAGGATCACATGTTTAGGGTTTTGGTTTTACTACTAAACCAAGAATATCCCTATGTGATATATACCCTGTATCATACCTATTTTTCGATGGTTGAGTGTGAAACGATTCGACGAAAACTGTTCGTCGATTTCACATGGAAGGAAGAAAAAGTGGGCAAAAATAGATTCACGTTTTTGAGAGAAAAACCAGCGCAGTGATATTGCAGAGGCAATAACCGGAGTTTCAACCATCGGATCAAGCTGAATTTTGGTCAGCACGTTCGGATTTTGTGGATGTACATTCTGAATGGTGCAGATCGTATTTGGTGCTTTGTGTTGTCAGAAATACGCCGAAAACAGAAGCAGGTTTTTGGGCGATTCTGTTCTGCGCAGTCGAGGGAAAATAGCCGTTTCTCACAAACTAGCCGTTGGATCGACCTGTAATTTGGACAGCATGTTCAAAACTCATAGGAGTCGATTATGAACGGTGAAGATTGGATTCTAAGGTGTCTACAGTTGCGAACCCTGAACGAGAGTTGGTGTAGTTTGGTGTTGCGCGTTGGGAACGCTGAACTTGGTTCCGTGCAAGTAGGCCCTTGGACGAGCGACAGCTCGAGCTAGGAGCGCTCGTCAAGAAACATGGTGTTGTGCACAGCATCAAATGAAAGGCACGACTGAGGTGCGTTTTGAACCGGGCAAGAAGCGATCAACTGCTGGGCGTGTGCTGCTCGTTGGCGTGCGGAGTATCGGACGGCCTAATGGGCATTGGTGCTTGTTGGGAGCTCGGGGCGTGACGTGTAAATCTTGCACGTTGGAGAGGAGTCGCACACATTGGCTTGCTGGACGCTGGAATGGCGTGCATGGTGGCGTGCCATGTGGCGCGCGGAACACTGTGTGAGGCTGCGCGGATGAAGGTTCGATAGATGCTGCACCAGGTTCGAGCGGATTCACAACAGGTTCGATTGGTCTGCATCAGGTTCGATCGATGCTGCATCAGGTTCGAGCAGATTCACATCATGTTCGATTAGTCTGCATCAAGTTCGATCATGTTGCACCAGGTTCGAGCGGATTCACATCAGGTTCGATTGGTCTGCATCAGGTTCGATCGATGCTGCATCAGGTTCGAGCGGATTCACATCAGGTTCGATTGATTTGCATCAAGTTCGATTGGTCTGCATCAGGTTTGATCGATGCTGTATCAGGTTCGAGCGGATTCACATCAGGTTCGATTGGTCTGCTTCAGGTTCGATCGATGCTACACTAGGTTCGAGCGGATTCATATCAGGTTCGATTGGTCTGCATCAGGTTCGATCGATGCTGCACTAGGTTCGAGCAGATTCACATCAGGTTCGATTGGTTTGCATCAGGTTTGATCGATGATGCACCAGGTTCGAGCGGATTCACATCAGGTTCGATTGGTCTGCATCAGGTTCGATCGACTCTGCACTAGGTTCGAGCGGATTTGCATCAGGTTCGACTAGTCTGCATCAAGTTCGACTGGTCTGCATCAGGTTCCGCGTGAGTCTTCACAATGTGATCGGGCAGGGTGCCGGAGTGGTAGAGCAGGCTGCGGGGAGGTCGATCCCCGTCGCAGTTGTCCGCATTCGTGATTGGTGGCGAACAATCGAATTCGCTGATATATGACTGTTATAATTTGATTTAACTATTTAATTATTGTTATATATGCTATGCATGATACTCTTGATTTACTGTCTTATTTGCCGTCATAGGAGCATGCTAGGTTGCGTATTTTATTTTTGAATATTATATGCATGTAAAATCCCTCGATCTTAAATAACTAAGTGGGAGAGGGGATTGGTAATAAATTCCCGCGGCCTCCATTATTGGTTTGTTAGTAATGTGAATAAACTTGCGCGTCGGCATTAGAGCCTTCCTCCCCATCGGATGAGTTTATTCATAGATTGCTGGAACAGACTTCATTAAATAATTATATTTGTAATGTGATACATATGAACTTGCGCGTTGGCATAGACCTTCCTCCCTATCGGATGAGCTTATATGCGGTTCACTGGTACAAACTTATATTTGATGACTGTAGGAAGTTATCCAAGCGCGTGTGTACTTCTCCATCTGTAAGGCACATAAGCTTGCGCAATGGACTTGGGGTCAAATAATGATGTACACTTAGATGCAAATAATAAGTATCCTCCCATCGGAGTCACTACTTTTATTTTCATGGCTAAAGAGGAACCGACTATTAATTATTTTGTCATAAAGTTAGGTTGACAAATGAAATTAATGGGTAAAACCTTCTCTTGTAAATGTTCGGATTTGTAAACGTCCACACTATCATGGCTTGCAAACTCACGGTGCTTGAGATGTCGGTGAATTTATATTTTATATTGTTTTGAGGGAATCAATATAAATGGATAAATTCTAAAATTTGATCGGTATATATATTTTATGATTCTCTGAATTTTGAATAGTTTTATTTCACTTATGGTTGATCAAAAGAAATTATATTTACTGGTCCAAAATTAGATGATTAGAAAAGAATCTTGGATTCTAATTTTACTGCTTAAGAAATACATGTGTGTTCTCACAAAAGACTTATCATGATACATATTAAAGTCTCTGGTGAAGAGATAAGAGATTTATAGAAATATGATGGTCTCATGTAACTCTTCGGATACTTGAGTAAGTTAAAAGGCGGTAGGTCATGATTGAATTTGATGAATGAATTGGAAATACATGGAATAGAAGTTGAAGGGGGAAACCTAAGTCAATTTTATTCTTCATTCTTTGCTTAAATGTTTTGAGCAAGTTACACCTGAATTACAAAGAGATTGTATATGGTGGGGAACTTCTGACAAAACATATGCCGAAGAAAATCCAATTTCATCAAGATGTGAACAAGGTTAGTATCTCATTCACTAGTTGTTCAAGCATGATTAGCGTTGGCATTTACTGACATGTTGTGTGTAGATACCGGAATCACTAAAACCCTGCAACTAAGTGATGATGAAATAATAATATACATGGGTAATACTACGAAAGTAGTGGCTGTTGCAGTGGGAGTTATTTATTTATCTTACGATATGAATAGACGTTTGATTATGAGAAATTGTCTTTACGTACGTTTTCATAGAAAGAATTTTATTTCAGTTTCTATGCATTTACAGATGGATACTCCATTTCATTTAAATGACATGGTCATAGTAATGAAGGATGGAGCTATAATCTGTTAAGGTAAGTTAGTGACAATTTGTAAACTCTTAAATCATGGTTATACTACGGATGCAACAAATAGTAATTAATAATGCGTTTTTTAATCCTAATAAGAGAAAGACTCTTATGCAAATGATTAGATAGATGACGAATCATTTGGAATTACTAAATTCATTTTATGGGTATACCCTAGAAACAACATGTCGTGTAACGTTTGTCTGTTTGTGGGATATTCTAGAAAAATGAAGGGTGATGATTTATTTAATCCAAAAGATCAAAGGGTGATTGTTAACACAAACACTATTTTTGGAAAAGGACTATATATTAAATCATAAACCCATGTATAAATTGTTCTAAAGGAAGTGAGATGGAAAACACAAAGTGTTAATACCAAGTGTATAAGAGGATATACCACAAGTTAAACTGCAATGCGTGTCACGTCTTATACACAATTGCGTATAGTGCCTTGTCGTAGTGGGAGGGTTGTTCGACAACTTGCAAGATATATATTTTGGGAGAGTCGTGAGACTTAGTCCCTAGTAAACATGGATTGAACCCACGGATACGACGAAGCACTACAAGATCTAAATGCGATATCTTAGCTAGTGCAATGATGTTGAAATAGAATTGATGGAAGTGGTCATACAAAATAAAAAAGGATCATATGGTAAGGTGAAAACCTTGAAAGCAAAGCTTGTTGCGAAAAAGGTATACTCAGAAAGAAAGGGTTCGATTATGAGATAACCTGTACGCCGGTAGCTATGCCTAAGTCGATTCGGACTCTTTTACATGTTGCTACTCATATGGAATATGAGGGATAGCAAATAGATGTCAAGACAACTTTTCTGAATGGAAGTCTTGAGGAAAACATCTATGTTAAGCAACCAGAGTGATTCATTGCAAAGAGCTAAGAGCATTTTGGTATTAAGCTTAAAAGTGTCCATCAATGGACAAAAGCAAGCTTCAAAATTATAGAACATCCATTTTGATGAGGAATCCAGGCATATGGATTTATTCAATGCGCGGATGTGTCTTGTGTATTGAAAAGAGTGACGAAAATGTGGTGGTATTTCTTGTACTGTACGTAGATGATATATTGCTCATTGGAGACAATGAAAAAGTATTGTCGGGCGTATGGGTGTGCTTGATAAAGCAATATGAAATGAAGGACTTAAGAAAACGAAAAAAAAATATCCTTATGATCACGGTAATACGGATTACAAGAAAGGATGTTATGCTAGAATAGATACAATTCCTACTCGTTTAGCATGTAACTTTATCTAAGGAAATGTATTTTAAGACACAAAAAGAAAATAAAGGTGATGAAAGCGATTCCTTATGCTACGGCGAATAAGGAAGCTTAATCTAAGGAATGCTATGCACGGGAATAGATATATGTTTTGTCGAAGGCATAGACAGTGAGTATCAAGGTAACTCGAAATAAGAATGTTGAACTGTGGTAAGACATATATTTATGTACCTGAAAAGGACTAGAAATTATATATAGGCTTACCGGACAGATTCGCTGCTTCTTATGAGTTACGTAGATTCGGATTTTTCAAATCAGATAGGGATGACAGTAAATCCACCTCAAGGTTATGTGTTTAATTTTAAGAAGTAGAGCCATAATATGGAGGAGTGTTATATAGAAATATATTTTGAACTCCGGACTCCATCATAGAAAGATGATAAATTGGATCCTATAATGCAGCCAAAGTATCTATATGATTCTAGAAACTTCATGATGGACTTTGAAGTATTTCTAAGTTTGCCCAAGATTATCAAAATTTAAATTAATGATATTGGTGCAGTTGCAAACTTGAAGGAATCACGAGTCCATAAGGCAATTAAACACATGGAGCGCGAGTACCACCTGTTACGAGAAATTGTATGATGAGGGGAAGGTTGTTGTCGCCTAGATTGCATCGGATGATAACCTAGTAAATCCATTTACAAGGACCTTAAAGCGAAAACTTTTGATGGTCGTGTAGTAGGAGTGAGAATCAGATGTATGGCGGAAGACATGACAGCATAGTCTTTTAGTATAAGTGGAAGATGGTTGGTTTATATACTAAAAGTCTAGTTTTTTGTATGAACAATGTTATAACAATTAATTTGAAATGAGAATCATATGATCAAATGATTGCGTCTTATAATTTATTTATATGCACGATGCAATAGTCCATTTACGTTATACTGTAGATAATATGTTGTGCGACAACACGCGGAAGATCATATTATCGGTTTCCTTATAAAGTATAAGCAAATGCTCACAACCGAGATAGACGGGGACTCTCTATTGGGATGGTTGTAGTGTGGTTTGGTATTAGCTTGTCTTGGCTATAGAATCACATTAGTGCACTTGTGTGTATTGAGCAGGACCGCTTGAAATCGTTCGACTTATACTGACTTATAGGAGAACTTGATCTCAGTTATTTTGGAAGTTCGTGCTCTTAATCCCTATACAATAACCTCGACACATAGGGCAGTATGTATTTCTTTGATTCATCAATGGGTGAGATTTACATGTAATTAAATCAACAAACTCGATGAGTTGGGAAGTAGTGCTGTCTCTATGGTGTGCTATTGATTGTAAAAGGAATCCATATCCGTCATAGGTTAATGATGTCCCCTTGAGGAGCTCATAAGGATTATCATGTAAACCCTGCAGGTGAAATTTATTCCGCCATGATAATAAGGTTGAGTGGTACTACTCTTGGATGAGATATTAATTAATTGAGTTGTCAGTAACTTAAATTAATTAATGGACATTGTATATCTTAAACATGGGGAGACTAATGGACTCATAATAAGAAGGAGCCCAAAACGTAATTTTGGGATTGGAAAGGCAGTGCAGTAATAATATTTTAGTGGAATATATTATTATTATTGGACTTAAGTATAAGCTTTGGGCTAAGCTTGAATACTTAAGCCCAATGGAGGCCCAACTCAATTTCTTCTCTTGGTCCCTGCTGTAGCCCATGTATATAAGTCACCCCAACTTATCTAGAACCCTAATCTCATTCATTATTCACGTGTGATGAGGGTTGAGAGCAGATTGAGGAGGTCTCGTAGATCATCGCCCACACGACGTCGGGATCGGACTTGGGACATACAGCAAAAGATCAAAAGGTAGTTTGCTGCTGCTGTCCGCCACCTTGCGAAATTTTTATAAAATCGTACAATGCTTAGAATTTGATGATCAATATACTGACGGAAAGCCATTGAAGAGAGGATCGTCTGAGCATATAGATCATTCAATTCCAACATCAGACGAAGAAGTTATGGCCATTCTCGTGGGACTGCACAGTCTATCAGCGAGAATCCTTCTTCTTCTACATACCCTGGTGAACGGTAATCGTTTCTATGATTTATTGTTTCCGCTGATATTAGAAACGTATGGATCCCTAACGGGTCACGTTAACCAAATAATCCAAGCGCCAACAAGTCGATGAGCTTGGTTTCACATTGGTAGATCTGCACAAAATAGGATTCAAAGATGATTCGTTTATATTGGGTATTCTTGCTAAACAAGTTTCCTACCTGGTGGATCCTTCAGATCCAACATGGTGTGTTATGCTTGTATCAAATTCTAGCTTTAGATATGGCAGGTCGTAAAAGTAAAATACCACGACTAGAAAAAATTACTAAAGAAGCAAAGAACATTGATGAGCACGTGGAAGAAATTGTATAAAAAAATGTACCATCAAGCTCAGTAAGTGGACAGAAAATCAAATATGGAAACAAAAGAGGACCGACACACATGCACCTCTTGGCTATTGAGAGAACTAATAGAGTCAGGAAAATAGTGGAGTTTAATCGTAATGGAATACCTATTGGAAAAAATGCTAATGAGATGCAAAGTTACATTGGTGTTCTTGTGAGAGAGAAGGTGAGGATCACATATATGAAAATTGAAAGAAAGTACCAGAGGACGTGAAAGAGCAAATATGGGCTGCAATCAATGTACGCAAAAGATTATGTTATAATAACTTATGTATATGGTATGTCTCATGATATCTTTATTATCATCTTGTAGATGAATTTCAATGTTGACACCTGCTGGAGAAAGGGGTGTTTGAAATCTGCTTGTAGTAAGTGTAGAAAATTTAAAACAATAATGAACAAACAATATATTTCTGGAGCTACAAGTGAGGAGGTAAATCGACCTGACGATTATGTCCACATTACCCCAGCTGATTGGAGTGAGTTTGTTAGTACTCGCTTATTCGAGGAGTTTATGGTACATATACTAAAAATAACAATGTTTAAATATATTTCATTATTTGTTATTTAACATTAGCTAATCTTCTATCTTCCATATTTTTTTGATTCTTTAGAGTGTGAGCGAAAATCATAAAAAAATTTAGCAACGAAACAAATATCCCCATAGATTAGCACGTAAAGGTTATGCAAACTATGCAGAGTTTGTTAACATTTAATTACGACTTTATTTACTACTAAATATTATTATATCTTTTTTTATTTAGTCCTCGAAGCTGAGTGGCCACATGGAGATTGATAGAGCTACTCTCTGGAATGAGAGCCGAAAAATAAAAAAGGAGAAGTTGAAGAAAAAGAGCTCAATGTAAAAGTGGCTAAAATAGTAAGTAAATGAATGAATGCATATGAGATATAGTAATTGTGTGTTAATATTGGCTCAAAATATAGTAAATGTGTGTTGATATGTTTTTCAAATCATTTTTATTACAGAATGAATGCATAGAAGAGATAAAAAGTGGATCCCAACAATTTCATGGGATCAAAGATGGTATTCTTGCTAAAGCTCTTGAAACGAGTGAACATAGAGGTCGAGTGAGGGGTATTGGGGGTAACATTACCCCAACATCATTCTTTAATCTTCCAAGGAGTAAAAATGGCGATAAAGTAACAAATAGTGAGATTCTTGCACTTATAGAGATAATGGAAGCTATTATTTTCAAAATCACGAAATAGGCGACTTGGATGATAAAGGTAGTTGTTCAGTCAAGAGACCTACATCAACGGATACTGCTAATCATGGGAGGAATGATAAATCTGAAAATGAAGAAGAGAAGGTTGAGAAGAAATGAGAGAATGTTGATCTCATCCCTAATGTAAAAAGGAACAAGAAGGTTGCTGATGATTTACAGAGATTTGTGAAAATGAGTGGTTGACTTGTCATGATAAAAAAGACTTAAAGGTATAACACAATTTAATATGTGATGTCATTTAACCTTATTTACAATGTTATCTAAATTAACAAGAGATCTTATTATAGGGAGGAAAAATTGTGGCATGAGCTTGGAGTCAAGGACATATATTGCTGCATACAGAACAATTGTAAGAGTTGATGGAGAAAGGGATAATTGTATGCGAGTTGTAATTGACGAAGCTATTGATTCAAATGCATCCTTGCCATTACCCACAAGTGAACGTCAAAGTATTGGTGAGGCAGTTGGATATGATGTCTCATGGCCAATTCACTTAATGAATTTAAAGTTTAAGGTATTCTCTTTTATCTATATAATATTAGAAGTTTATACAATACATTTGATTATTATACTAATGAAAAATTTTACTTTTATTTAACGTAGAAGCATGAAAAAAAGGAAAAAAATGAGCCTTCCATTGATTTTACAAGCGTACCAGGTAGTCTGCGTAGGGTGTTTATTTGTGCCAACGCAATTACACCAAGAGCCATTGAAATTAAGTTGGATTTAGATTTTTTGGCCATCAGCATCAGTTGTTTGTCAATATTGAAGATATTGTGCCATTTTGCAATTTGAATCCAATTTCTAGCACATGCATCAAGGTTTACATATGGTAATTCGTATTTTAGTTTCCCACAGTTTCTCTCTTTAATTGACTAAAATATAAGTGTTCTTTTTTAATCTTTTTATTAATGTGGCAGGTACATTTTTCAAAAGTTGAGAAATCAGAACAAACTTAGTCATATCAAATTTGTTGATCCATTCAAAGTCAGCCACGATCATTGCAACAAAGTGGAGAAACAAAACCTGGATCTACAGAATAGGACACGAGCTCTATCAGATGGATTGGTTGCCGCAAAAGTAGATCAATCATGTATAGTGCCATGCAATGCGTAGTAAGTACAAAATTATTTGACAGATTAAATCCATATCTGATACATTAAAATTTTGCACTAACACATCTTGCGATTATGTATAGTAATCACTGGATTCTCACATTTATTTATCCACACAAGGAGGAGGTGTGCTTGATAGATCCCTATCATGATGGCATTAATGATAGTTTGTGGAAAGAAGTGGTTGATATGTATGTTATTGTTTCATCCATCCATATTTCTATTTTTTATCATACATTGGAAAGGCTCTACGTATGTTTAATGCAGGGACGAATGCAAAGAAGAAGAGAAAACATGCTACATGGAAAGTAATTAATGTACAACAATAAGCGGTTCGTCGGCTTAATTTTAAATTCTTAATAGTTTAATTTGTTAATGTTATGTTTTTAATTTAGGCTCCAAAGCAACGAGATGAAGTCAGATATGGTTTTTTTGTAATGCAATACATGAAACAAATATTGGAGTCCGATCTAAAATTAGATATCAACTCAATTCAATCATCGGTAAGTCAGATCATTGTGTTGATAAATTGGTTATGATTGAATAATAATTGTGTTTGGTGTTTATATATTATAGTTCATGCAAGACACTTACACTGATGCTGAAATTGATGAAGTGCGATCAGAATGAGAAGAATGTGTGCTGAAAAACATGGTTTGAGTACGTAAGGTAATAAATGGCAATCAGAATGTTCAATAGTGATTTTTATGATATGATATTATATTTTAACCTAATGGATGACAATAGTGATCTTTATGGCATGATATTATATTAATTAAGATTGTAACTAGTGGATGATGATATGAGAATTATGTTGTTGGGCTGGAGTAATTAATAATTAGTGATGTCCAGAAACAGTTTTTTGTGCTATGTTTTTACTGTGATTGTTCAAGCAAAGCATGCAAATCATTGTTGATGAATTTATTTCTTTAATTATGTTATCTTGTGTTTTCTTACAAGATGTTTTGACATGGCAGGATGTCAAGTTTCCAAAAATCAGTGCAATTTGTTTTAAGTATTTGCTCGAGAAGTATTGGTGATATTGATCCGATGCCTACATGGTAATTCTAGGTTGATTTTGCATAGTGCATTTATTTAGTATTGAAAATGAATGACTTGGACATATTTTGGAGATTTTTAATGATTTAGGAATGGATGATTGGACATGTTTTAATGTATTTGGGATTTGATGATTTGTAAATATTTTAATTTATTTGAGATTGGATGATTTGGAAATGTTTCAATGTATTTGAGATTTAGATGATTTGGGCATGTTTAAATTTATTTGTGATTGGATGATTGGTTAGTTATGAAATATATATATAGCAGATATTGTATAATAAGACATCACTTACAAACTGATGTCTAAAAGTATTAAAACACTGATGTCTTTTGTGTGTAAATCGATGTCCATTTAAGAAAAGACATCGGTGGAAAAGCGATGTGAAATGTGTGCTAGTCGATGTCTTTACGTGGATAGGCATAATTAAAAAATCGATGTTTAATGTTTAAAAACTAATGTCTATTCTAAGAAAAGACATCGATTTTTAATCGATGTCTTACTACCCAACCGATGTCGATTAGTGTTAAGACATCAGTAAATAGGTAATGTCTAAAGTGTCATCACCGATGTCTTTCCGTTAAAAGACATCAATTATTAATCGATGTCTTTTGTGTGATAGCCGATGTCTTTCCATTAAAAGACATCGGTCGATAACCGATATCATAGAGTGCAACCGATATCTTTCGACAGAAAGATATCGGTTTTTAAACAATGTCAAAGACTGTAACCGATGTTTATATAAAGAAAAAGACATCGGCTAAAAATCGATGTCTATCAGAGCCCACTTTTAACATCGGGGGCTTCAACATCGGCTGTTTGGTGAAATAGACATCGGTTAAACCGATGTCTATCAGCGTTTTTTGTGTAATGCTTGGGTATACTTCATGAAAGAAAGATCAGAAGTCTTCTCTATTTTTAAGAAATTCAAGAATCTAGTGGAGAACCAAAGCGGTAAGAAAATCAAGGTCCTACGCAGTGATAGAGGGATGGAGTACACATCCAAGGAGTTCAACAAGTTCTGTGAAGAAGAAGGAGTTAACCATCAGCTAATAGTTGGCTACGCTCCAGAACAAAATGGAGTCTCAGAGAGAAAGAACAGAACAGTAATGGAGATAGCACAATATTTGCAAAGAAAGGCATGCCAAAGATATTCTGGGACAGAAGCAGTCTACACCGCAGTCTACTTGCTATATAGGTGTCCAACAAAGGCGGTGCAAAATAAAACACCAATTAAAGCCTGGAGTGGACGTAAGCCATCAACAAAACACCTAAGAATTTTTGGGAGCATCTGCTACGCGCACATCCCAAAAAAAAGAGACATAAATTGGAAGAGAAGACCGTGAAGTGCATATTTCTCGGATACAGCACTCAGTCCAAAGGCTACCGACTCTACAGTCTCAAGACAAAGAAACTAACTTCAGTTAAGATGTTGAGTTCGATGAGAATACCTCGTGGAACAGGGATGAAAAAAAAGTCGAGAAGAAAACTATTATGATGCCGCAAACACGATGACCTAGTGAGCATCAAGAAGTTGAAGCCGAAGAACCAAAAACACCAGAAGTGCCTCCACAATCACTAAGTCCCGAGATTTCAACACTTAAAGTTCAAGAAGGACCGGCCCCAGATGAAACACCAAGAAAGGTGAAGACACTAAGAGAAATATATGAGACGTACAACCACGCAACTATAGAACCAAAAATTTTTTGAAGCTATCATCAACAAAAAGTCATGGCGAAAGAAAGCAAAGTTCAAGACAAAAAGAGCATGGGATCACCCGAATAAGCATCAAGGGGGAGTGATAAACTAGTGATGTATATTTGGTAAATATATAGATAAATCTATAATAACTTATACTACTCTAGAAAATGAAAAGATAAGCATTAGTAGAGAAATTCTAGAGAAATCTACTTATTACTATCTAAATGGATAAAGTAGAAGTCTCTAGTCCACTAATGTCGGTTAACTAACCGACCTGGATGGCCATAAATATGTGGTGTGAGAGCTTGTACATACAATTACATAAAAATATTAAATTCACTATTCATTTCCTAAATCAATATAGCCTGCTCCACTTATCCTATTTCCACTATCATATATAATCTACCCACACTTTCCCAATCTAATACCAATTACCTCACGCCACTTCTATACAACTCTCATCTATTTCTTTCACGCTTTTTCAATCTAATACCAATTACCTCACGCCACTTCTATACAACTCTCATCCATTTCTTTCTATTTTAAATAAAATACCAACAGGAATGCATGTCGAATGATCCTATTTATAGGCGCACCATTCCACTCAACCATAATGGCATAAGCCCACAAATCAACAATTATGATGAATTAATTGTTGATGACATAATTACCTCTAATCAGCAATTATGGAGGGTTACTGCGTCCAGATTCAACGAATCTTTACACACACGTGATTCGACTTCACGATTTGACCCAACGTTTGAGGATTTCCTTCCCACACATTCCACGTGGGATAATAATTCGTATTAATCCCCATTAAACCCTCATTACACTTTATGTAACCTCTCTAATAGGTGAGCCAAATTACACTCACCTACTACACTGATTTAATTGGTGATTAATTTAACAATTAACCTTTACTAACCAATTAAATTTAATTAATTAAATTAATTCCTACAAAACCATGCCACCAAAGATTAATATTCGGAAACTGTATATGAATGCAAGTAACTAGATGCAACTTATAATGATATTTGCAGTAGTCATAAGAGTTACTTCTAGAATGAAAATTGAAGACTACAAGTAAAAGTACTTGAATCAAAGAACTTTAACACTGGCGACATTATAAAAGAAGATAGCTTACTCTACTACACAAATTAAAAATTGAAATCTCCAAACCCAACAAGTTAGCATAAACAAACATACTTAATAAAAGCTTAAGAGAATTAAACCAAAGTTTAGGCAGGAGTTATGATTTTCTCTTCTCTCTATCCCACTGAAAATTTGGGAATGTCCACCTATTCTACCTCTTAGATGGATGTTCTAGTGACCAAATTAAAAAGAAGATAACTTACTCCATGACTTTGAAAGCATAAACAAACTTACTGAATGAAAGCACACTTACTTAATGAAAGCACATATGGAATTAAACCTATGTATAGATTCTCACAATCCCAAAGCATAAGAGTATAGCTACACATAAGCATCATGTACAGCCAAATAAAAGCACAAATAAAAGTCGTCACAAGCTGCATCCCTCAAAAATTACCGTCAGAATTGTGACGGTTCTGTCACAAAACGTTTGTGACGACATTAATTGTGATGGCCTGGAAGCCATCACTAAAGCTATCACAAACTAACAACATTTTTGTAGTGATGGTTTGAGTTCTAGAGAGATGATAATCAATTCCTTGTTATATATGTTTAAAGTGTTAGAGTTTAGGAATTAAAACTAAAAAAAGGCAAGAGCATGCTCTTTTTCCATGAGATGAAATTACTCCATACTGACATGCTTTATAAAATGTCATAGCAGTCGTCCTCGAGTTGAGTTGTGAATGCGAGGACCTAATTAAATACACAACACTTATAATTCGATGTTGGAATGAATGAAATGAATTCTTCAGCTGCTATTCATTATAGTTGAAGATATAATTATGTGCACATTCTGCAAAAGGTTACCTCAGAGATAGATGCTCATTCTACTGTAGATACCATAATTTTCACAGTACGACTACACATGAGCAATGCACAACCTAATAAAAGCATACGTATAATAAAACCTAAGCATAGACAACTCCACATAATTAAGCAAGTTATAAACCAAAGGCAAGAGTTTTGATTTTCTCTTTTCTCCATCGATTTTGTCCCCCTCTTCTGTCTCTTAAGTGCTTTCGACACCACATAATGTTTCGTCAGGTTACGCTGCAGCAGATGGAGCAACAGGAGCATCGGTAGTTGGAGCATCGTGATCAGGCTTGAGCAGGCACTCTTCAAGTGTGAAAGCCTCGTACCCCTCGTGTAGTGGCTCATACACCGCAGCTAAAAAAGTCTCTTCCGCAGCATCGGGCACGGAGGTGTCCTTGGCAGTGAAGGTAAAGAAAAATGTCCGGGCGGTGGTGTAATTAAAATTCAAAAATTTCTCAAACTTGTAAGGTTTGTTGGTCTGCCGGAATCACAGACAAGTTAGAAAGAAAACAAAGTTGCAGAATATGTACTACAGATGATGTCAATGTGAATTAATTAAATATACCTTTGAACTGATGTGATGAATGACAATCTGTATGGCTTCATCCCGTGGTTTGGAGATAGTGGGTTTCCTGTTGATGATACACAAGGAAAGGAGATCCCAGAAAAAACGGCATCCCTGGACTCACATCGTAACCCTAATCATTTCACCGTGGCAAGAATTAGAGTTAAAGGGAAACCACATCTTCAACAAAACTGCAGATTGATTGAATACTCACGACGAACCCTAATTACATATTAGCTATTAAATTAATGAATTATGTAATTGAATAGAGAAACATACATACATACCCTGCTATTGCGCATCTCATTAAGGAATTTCTTAACGTCGTTTCGCAACCTTCCTCTTCATAAGTTAGGGTTTTATCGAGGTATTCTTCGTTGTCTTCCCCCAGAAACTGAGCCAGCTTACCACATTGGTATACCGCGCTTTCTTTCACCGGCGGCCACTCCTTCTCCATTTCTGGATCGGAATCCCTTTTCTGAGTTATTATATATGTATAATAACTGAAGCGCATTAAGGCTATTTAAAACCCAATAAAATAAAGCCCATTAATTAATGAAAATAAAATCATTACTATTTCTCATTGGATTTTAATACTATCAGTTAATAGTTAAATTTTATTTTTAAAAAAATGGATGAGTATTTATTTATTTATTATTAGGGTAAATTACCAAAACCACCTCGAGGTTTGTCCAAACTATCACATAAACCTCGTAGTTTGAAAAACTTCCAATTACCCTATTTTACTTATTTTTATTTTAACATTAATTAAAATACCCATATTCTAAAATAAGGGAGATGGAAATGACATCAAAACTTATTTATTTAACTTCGTATTTTTAAATTTTACTAATTTATTATTATTATTTTAAATGTAAAAAGTTGGGATTAGATGAATTTTATTTTATTTTTTACATGTTAAAAAAATCTCTAGGTATTGAAAATTAAAAATAAATAAAAAAATAAAATTTCAAAACACAATATTAAATATATGGGTATTGATATCATTTTCATGTTTAAAAAAAATCCATCTAACCCTAGTTTTCTACATTTAAGTTTTTTTAAATAAAATAAATAAAATAGTGAAATTTAAAATAAAATGTTAAATACATAGGTATTGATGTCATTTTCATGGGATAAAAACATTTTTAGTCTCATAACTTTCCCCATGGGCTTTTTAAGTCTCAAGAAAGATAAATTTGTCAAATTAGTCCCGCCGGCGAAGAAATAAGGCCAAAAATGTCCTATTTTTGTCGGAAAAAGCTGACATCACTTGGAAACAACCATGTCACAATCGAAATTGTCGATTTTCGGCCGGTATGATGACGTGGCGCCCTGATGGCAGGTGTGTCAGCGGTATAAAAATCTATTTAGTCCCATAACTTTTCTTATGTTCTATTTTAGTACAATAAAGATAAGTTTGTCAATTTAGTCCCACCAGTGTAGAAATAGGCCCAAACACGTCTTATTTTCGCCCGAAAAATGCTTACATCATCGGAATCGCCGATTTTCAACCGGAACGATGACGTGGCTCCCTGATGGCAAGTGAGTTAATAAATTAAATATTATTTTAATGCCAATAAGACAATTTCGACCGGTGTCATTGTCGATGGCAAAATCGTGATCGGTGGCAAAGCTCTGGTGTTTGTGATGTGGGCCTTGGTGGCGGCAATTCCGTGCCAGAAGAGAAATGGGCTGATGACCCTTATTAATTTTTTTTAATTATTTAAAATTTTAGAAAATAAAAATGCTTTGTTGGTAGTAAAATAACATTAATTCCGACTGAAAATCAGCGATTCCGGTTGTCACTTGACAATCACTTGCCATTTTTCGGTGATGTCCGCATTTTTCTGCGAAAATAGGACGTGTTTGGGCCTATATCTATACGGGTGGGACTAAATTGACAAACTTATCTTTATTCGAACTAAAATAGAATATGAGAAAAGTTATGGGACTGAATAGGTTTTTATCCCGCTAACTCACCTGTCATCAGGTCGCCACATCATCATACCGGCTAGAAATCAACGATTCCGACTGTGACGTGGCTGTTTTCAGGTGATGTCAGCTTTTTTCGATGAAAATAGGACGTTTTTGGTCCTTTTTCTTCGCCGATCGGACTAATTTGACAAACTTATCTTTCTTGGGACTAAAAAAAAACCATGGGAAAAGTTATGGGACTAAAAAAGATTTTATTCCTTTTCATGGGGGGGGGGGGGGTAATTGGTAGTTTTTAAAAGGTATCAAAAATATTACTACTAACTATATAGTGATATTCCAATATTACCCTTACATATGTGCTACACATAAATATTTCTATGCAGAATAAAAGTTCGTGTGCAGCAAAAGTTATGTGCAGTAAAAAAAGTGTGTGCAGCAAAAGTTATGTGCAGTAAAAAAAATGTGTGTAGCAAAAAAGTGTGAATCGTAAGTGTCATGTGCAGCGAAAAAAGTATATACTCCTACTCTCCGGCGGCGGTCCGGTGGCCGGCCGGCGGCGGCAATGGGTGGGTGAGGTGTTTAGGGTTTCTAGTTTAAAAGTGTTTGGAATTATAATAAATTAAGATTATATTTGGTATTTTATTTTAATATTTTGTACGTGAGTAATTATTTGAATTCATCTTATTATTAATATTACAATAATTAATCTCATAACTCATGTCGTAATGATCATTTATTATTTCCTCAAATTTTACTAAATGTACCCCTATTACTAAATGCACCCCACAAAAATCAAAACTTATACTCCCTCTTCTCCTTAAAAGACGGTTTTTTTCATTGTGGGTGTCTCACCCAAAGAGTCTCATTTCCTTTTTTATACACATGTGACCTACACACACCAACTAATACAATTAAAATATGGGACCTATACTCCCATTAATACAACTATCCATTATACATTAAATAATAATACTTCTTAATCCAAATACCAAAAAACAAAAGACCCACTTATTGAGGGACGGAGGGAATATACATAAATCACTAAATATCACTACAAAAAAATATTCCCTCCGTCCGGTTCAAAGGTATCTATTTACTTTTTGCACGTGGATTAAGGAATATTATTATTATAGGTAAAGTGGGTAGTTGTTTTAGAGAGAAGTGGTGGGCCATATTGTGTACTTTTTTACTAAATAAGGGAAATGAATACCTTTGAAGCGGAAGCCAAAAATAGTAAAATGGATACCTTAGAAGCGGACGGATGAAGTATTTTTCAGCAACCGAATTTACCAACGGAATTCAATCCGTTGGTAATTACCAATGGATTAGCAACAAAAATGACATTTTCATTTTAGCAACGGAATGCCAACTGATTTATTTTCTATTTTAGCAACAGAATTCAATCCGTTGGTAATTACCAACGGATTAGCAAGAGAATCATTATATAAATTACCAACGGATTACCAACAGAATTATTTACCAACAGAATTGATTTTTCATTGCTAAAAATTTAGCAACCACCTCTTTACCAAAGGAATTTTACCAACAGATTCTATTGCTAATCCGTTGGTAAGCCAATTTAACAATGAAATTAAGACTTTTAGCAACGGAATATTCTGTTGTTAAAAAATAGTTTTTTTAGTGTATACCCCATTTTAGACAATTTTACCCATTTATTAATCATACCCACAAATAAATTTTAATAAATATTAAAAAAAATTAAATATCAACTGTAACCTTTAAATTATCCATTCCAACATTGATCATCCCTCCATTTGCTTCATGGTGTGTAGCGAAGTTGACGAACAAAGTGTAGTTTTTTGTTTCTTAATTAATTGGTTATTTATGTTTTGTTTTTTTTTTTTCATATATTCTTGATTTTATAAGTTTTCGATTGCAATCTTAGTTGATTAGTAATGCCTCCAAATTGCTCAACGTGCAACTCCACGTATACTTGCAAAATTACGTCGGAAGAGAATTCTGGAGTAGACCCTCCAACGCCCAAGTCAGTGAACTTATTTTTGTTAAAGTATCGGTTATATGCACTACAAAAAAACTATTTTTTAACAACGAAATATTCCGTTGCTAAAAGCCTTAATTACATTTTTAAATTGACTTATCAACGGATTAACAACAGAATCCGTTTGTTAAATTCCGTTGGTAAAGTAGTGGTTGCTAAATTTTTAGCAATGAAAAAATAATTCCGTTAGTAATCCATTGCTAATTTATATAATAATTCCCTTGCTAATCCATTGGTAATTACCAACGGATTGAATTCCGTTACTAAAATAGAGAATAAATCTGTTGGCATTACGTTGTTAATTTTTAAATGTCATTTTGATTGCTAATCAATTGCTAATTACCAACGGATTGAATTCCGTTGGTAAATTCCGTTGCTAAAAATACTTTTTTTTAGTGATGAAAAGAAATATATTAATTGTCCCAAGCTCTTGTATCTTTCTTCCATCGAGCAGATATAAGTTCGTTTCTCCTTCTGCGGCCCAACTACGCACGTCTCACTCTAGGAGAACCTCAATTCCTTGAGAATAAACATAATATTGAATTAAATATTCAATAAAGTCTAAATATAAGGTTGATATTAATCCACATCAGTGTGATATCTCTTGAATATTTACATCTGTATATAAGGATTTTTTGAATTAAGGAACATTAGGAAACAAGTTCTGGATGTATCAGGGACTGCCTGTGGCGGCGAGCCTGCGACGCACCGATATTCTTCCCTATCTTTTTGAAAAAGACGTTTCTTCATTTAAATTTCAATATAGATGTGTTGCAATTAATTATTGAATGGATTTGAGCAGTGTTTTGATCCAATTTCAATCCCCATAGTTGGTTCATAATTGTATTTATTCAATTTTGCAACAAAAATCAAATCTAGCATTCATCAATTCTCATCCTATGAACGCACAAAAAGAAAGCAGAAGAAGAAAACTGATGTATCAATGAGTTTTTGTCCAACTGAAATTATCAAAACTGATGTATCAATAATGAACTCACAAAGTGTACATGATTGCATCAACTGGGATGGCTGCATATGTTCTTAGATGACAAACCCTTCATTCTTTTGTTGGTTTTGGTTTTTCAATATAGATGAGATCTTAAAAATATAGAGTGAGTCTTAGGTGAGACCGTCTCACGTATTCTATTGTGTGAGATGAATCCTTCCCTACTCATTAAAAAGAAAAAAACAAGAGCCTAATTAAGGGTAGGTCTTGAATGAGAACGTCTCACGGATCTCATTTGGTAAGACGGATTATTCATTAATTCATTAATATATTATAAAAATAAAAAAAAAAGCGGTCTAAGCCGGTTACCCTCTAATTCCTCATAATAGGCTAACGGTTAACATGCTAATTTCTCGGCTTATTCGCTTAATTAAGGCTATATCTATTTAAATTTATTATACATTTAAAAATCATTAATATTAAATTATTAAGGCAAAGACTTGTGTGAATAAATTAATGAAAAGTGATAATGTTATTTAATGAAGAATTTATAATATAAATAAAAAGTGATAACATTTTATAACGAAAGTGATATTGATTTATAGCAAAATTGATAACTATTTTTAAAAATGAAAAATAGTCTCACATAAGACAGTCTCACGCAAGACCTACCCAATTATTAAAGTACAAGTAATGCTATAAGTAATATTTAAAATATAATGTGATCATTAACCAAAAAAGTTAAAAGTCAGAATTTAAAATTCAAAGTGATACACTTATTATTAAATTATTTTATAAAAAATTTTATAAAAGAAAAAGTAATAATATTTTTAATAAAAAATAAATTTTAAATTAAAAAAAAGGATGTTTGATTAATTAAATTATTTCAAAAATAATTTATAACAAAAATAAAAAGTGATAATATTTTTAATAAAAAGTGATATTTGATTAATGAAAAGTGATGCATATCCAATTAAATTATTTAATGAAAAATTTATAAACAGATAAAAAGTGATATTTAATTAAGAAAAATAGTGATATATATCCAATTATATCTAATAAAAATTTTATAGGACTGATAAAAAGTGATAACATTTTTAATAAAAAGTGATACCTGATCAAAGAAAAGTGATTAAATGTCCAATTCAATTATTTAATGAATGAATTATACTTTATCATAGAATAAAATGTGAAAATATTTTTAATGAAAAATGATACCTGATAAAAAAAAAGGTGATAATTATTTTAAAAAAATAGTAATCAATAAAAAAGGTGAAGTTATTATCAAAAATTTTTTGTCAATTATATATTATTTTCACACGATTTACATTAATTAATTGTATCACTAAAGAAAATATTTTATTTACAAATAATAATATAAAAGTAATAAATAATAATAGTATATTTTCTAATAAATTATATAAACCATAACTCAATTTCTTAAAAGAAAAATATTAATAATAATAAAACAGCGAAAAATAAGAAACAAACATAAATTGTAAGTTCAGTGGGCAATCAAAGGTATCAAGTTATCTGTGGATCCGCGAGCTTCAAATTGGATAATATTTGACCCGTATCACGAGATGGGGTCTGTGAAACAGTATTATACAAGTCTTTGCCCCTAATTAATTGAAAAATAGCGACAGCTTAATTAATTGAAAAATAAGTAAGGGCGCTGTTTGTTTTCATTTTTAAATAAACACGCCCCATGCATTAGTTAACTCGGCGAAGCTGCCAATAGTTAATCCAAATCAGTTATTTTTAAGTGTATTATAATTTTTATTATTTCTAAGTGTATTATAATTTTTATTCTTATTCACTTTTAATTAAAAAATATTATCTATAATAATTATTATTGTTATTACTATTTGCTTGTTCACCTTTTTGCATGCGTGTCCCTAAGTGTAGGGAATCTATTGTAGCTAAGGGTGTGATCAAGTATAAATATCGAACTCAAGGGATTAGCGTTAAATAAGATACACACTAACTAATTCGCACCACTAATAATTAAGATAAAGTAACCTTTTCTGATTTTTGAAATTATTAAACTAATTATGCAGAAAAATAAATATTAAATAAAATAAATAAAAATAAAAACCACAAACAATCACAAATGTTTCTAGAGAAAAGACAAGATAGCTCTAGGAAGTCCAGTTTAAATTGATCAAACTAAATTACTAGACAATCAGTTAGAATTCCTGCAGATTTTATGAAAGCAATCACTTAATTATGTTAAATCCCTTTATTAAAGTAAACGTAACACATAAACCTGGTTCAAACCCTCAGATGCAGAAGAATAATTCATACTCCCTTTTTAGGTAATTCATGCAAAATTTTATTAAAGGCTAGAGCACTAGACTTCCCTTTATAGGTACTTACGAATTAATCCTCAATTTCTACCTAACAATCTAAGAAACCAAATCCTCTAGAATGATAATTAATAGATATATTAAGTGTCCAATATTAATTATTCTAAGAATAAAGTTACACGGTTAGATCCCCATTACCCATAATAGATAGACAAATATAATCCCTCTATGACACAAGTGATAATCATAAACATGCATAAGACAATGACATATTCATGAATAATGACAGATCATATAAGACAAAAATATAAGTCTCAATCAAAGCCTCAATCACGTGGATCATTCCAGCAACCTAGAGTCTAATTTGGGCCATGAGATCTTGGGCTCTAATTTAAATAAAAATTCTTATTAGGGCCTCCTTCAGCAAAAGCCCTCTTTTTCTCAGAAGACATTTGAATCAAAGAAACAAGAAATTGCCTTTGAAATTGAGGAAGAAATTAGAGAAGAAAAACTTCAGCTCCTTTATCAAATATCTCAGAGAACTCGAGGATGGTGATAATAAAGCAAGAAATATTTGGGATTTTGGGAAAAAGCTTGGACTCAGGAGCTTTGGCCCAGACGATGGCATTATCAACGCCATTGCCTCAGCAAATACAAAGGTATGAATTCTTCCTAAAGGTTGGACATGTGCTGATAGATTTTTTAATGAAGTCACTTAGCTATAATATTAGAGGGCTTGGGAATATGGTGAAAAGAAAGGAGATAAAGGAGTTGATTTATAAGCATAAAGTCGAGGTATGTTGTATATAGGAAACAAAACTTGAAAAGATTGATAAAATTGTGTGTAGAGGTATTTGGGGCGTTAAAAAATGTGGTTGGGTCTCTAGACTATCGTCGGGAGGATCAGGTGGTATTGCTACTTTTTGGGATCCAGAAGCTATACAATGTTCGACTGCTTGGCACACAAATGGTATGCTGGTTGTTAATGCCTTCAGAAAATGTGATATAAAAGACTTATGTCTGATTAATATCTATGCTCCCTGTGATCCACGTGAAGAGAGATTTGTGGGGAATTCTTGAAACAGTTTTAGAGCAAAACAAAGAGAAACTCATATGTCTTGCTGGGGATTTCAATGCTGTCCGAAGCTCAAGTGAGAGAGTGGGAAGAAATGATTGTGTGAATCATAGAGAGATGGCTGACTTTGATAAGTTTAAAAATGATTCAAACCTTGTGGATCTCCCTTTATCTGGGTGAAGCTTCACATGTTACAAACCTGATGGTACGTGCAAAAGCAAGCTTGATCGAATTATATTGAATAAAGAATGGCTTTTAGATAATCCAAATGTTTGCTTAATTGGTCTTCCAAGGAGTGTTTCTGACCATTGTCCAATCTTACTTGAATACCAAAAGATAGATTGGGGACCCAAACCATTTAGATTTTTCAATGCATGACTAAAGCATCCAACTTTCAAAGAGTTCACTTGTTCAGTATGGTAAAAAAATGCAAGTAGAAGGTTGGGGTTGTTATGTTGTCAAAGAAAAGCTAAAAAAAACTGAAAGTGGAACTTCGAGAGTGGAATAAGAATGTATTTGGAGATCTTGATACCAAAATCAAGTCAAATAAGATGGACTTGCATAATCTTGATATCATTGATGACACATTTGGTATCGAGGAGAATGAAGCAACTAAACGGAGATCTATTATGAAAGATATCTTCCAGGATTGCTACTTAAGACAAAACTTGAACTGACAAAAATCTAAAATAGAGTGGACTAGAGAAGGAGACTCGAATACAAGGTTTTTTCACAGATGTATCAATGCAAGAAGAAAAAAGAATGATCTCAGTACTGTCTAGATTGATGGTGTATGGTATTACACGACAACAAAGACTAAGGATGCAATTTATACTCACTTTAAGAACCATTTTCGATCTGCAGGCATCTCTAGACCATCTCTAGACAACAACTTTGCTTGGAAAAAGGTCATTGCTGAAGACAATCAAATGTTAATAGAAACATTTTCAGAAACAGAGATCAAGGATGCAGTTTGGAGTTGTGATTCTTCGAAAAGCCCAGGTCCTGATGGCTTCACTTTTGCCTTCATTAAAGAATATTCGGACCTCTTGAAAAAAGATTTTCACAAGATTGCTGAATTCCATAGAAATAGAAGATTTGTGCTAGGTTTTAATCCTTCCTCCATCGCCCTTGTCCAAAAGAAACATAACTCCTCATCAATAAGTGACTTTAGGTCTATTTGCATGATCAGTAGTGCCTACAAAGTGGTTGCAAAAGTCCTTGCTCGTAGATTATGCAAAATCGTTGGGACTATAATCTCTGAAAATCAGACAGCTTTTATTCAAGGAAGACAGATACTTGATGGTGTTCTTACCCTTAATGAAATCATTGATGATGCAAAGAAGAAAAGGAAAAAAGAGGTTGTTTTTCAAAATTGATTTTGCTAAGGCTTTTGACTCAGTGGACTGGAACTTCCTTGATACTATGATGGACAGACTTGGTTTCAACTCCAAATGGCGTGGATGGATAGTGGAATGTGTCAGCACAACAACAGCCTCAGTTCTTGTTAATGGCAGTCCTACCAAGGAGTTTAACCTAGAAAGAGGTTTGAGAAATATGAGTGGAGGATTCGAGTTGAACCCAACTCACTTTGGGTAAGGATACTCGACTCCAAATATGGGATTTTGTCAATTTCAAATGTTAGTGGGGAGGGTGTTAGTAGAAGTTCTATGTCTGGGTGGTGGAGGGAGATTTTTAACTTTTTTTTCTGTCAATCAAGTATCTTGGTTTGAGTCAAATTTGTACAAAAAATTAGGTTGTGGTATGCAGACTAGTTTTTGGAGGGATTCTTGGGTTGGAGATGTAAAACTTATGGTTTTATTTCCAAGACTATATTCTATATGTAACAATAAGGATGCAATGGTGGGGGAAATGGGTGTTTGGCTAGTAATAGTTGGAATTGGAGTTTCTCTTGGAGAAGATCTCTTTTCACTTGGGAACATGAGTCTGTTGATAACTTACTTTGTATTGTAAATACTAAAAATTTGCAGAAATGGTTGAAGACAAATGGATGTGGAAGCAAACAACTAATGGAGTTTATTCAATCAAGAGTGCCTATGATGCTCAATCACTATCCATCCCGGTGAACTCAAACTTCGAGGGAGAACTTGACTCAGTCTTTTCTAAAATATGGAACCCACTGATCCCATCCAACATTTCAGCATTATCTTGGAAAATTTTAAGAGAAAGACTACCCACTCGAATTAACTTGAAGAAGAGAAATGTCTTAAGAGATGGTGATGATCTTACTTGTGGTCTTTGCGGGCAATTTAAAGAGAGTACTCGTCATCTTTTCTTTGAATGTGCCTTCTCGCATCAGGTATGGTGTCTTTGCTATTCGTGGTTAGGTACTCCCATGACATTGAACAACAAACCAACATCACATTTTTTTGCAACATTTGGGAATACGTGGCCAAGAACTAAAGAAACATGTGTTGGAGTGCATTTGGTCATGTGTTATATGGTATATATGGAAAGTAAGGAATAACAAAATCTTTGAAGGTATGGAGACAAATCCGACAAAGCTTTTTGAAGAAATCAGAATAAAATCATGGTGTCTTTGCATTTTTAGAAGTAAGAAAATTACTCATATCTCTTTTCAAGATTGATGCACTAATCCTATGGTATGTTGGGGCTAACATCATGTTTGGCATTGATATTGCTTGGGAGACTACTCTCATTTATTTTGTAATTCTTAATATGTAAGTAACTCTACTTCTTGAGTACCACTGGTACTCTTTTAATAAATTTCTTTTTCTGACAAAAAAAAAGTCTCAATTAAAGCATTAATAATGAAATAAATAAACTGCAGAAATCCAACCTAGTTTAGATTATCAATTCAATCCAATTCAACTTTCAAAACCTAGAACTATCTAGAAAAATACTAGTCCATGGTGTTACAAGCAATAACTGTGTCTATGGAATGAAACTTACTCATGAGTCTATAAATCAACAATAAGAAATTAAAGAAGGTAGAAAAACCCTTGTCTAGAATAATTCTCTGTCTTCTCTTTCCATCTTGATGATCCTCTCCCTTTCTCCTTCTCAAGTAGCAAACAATGTGATTGAGTGTGATAAGTGAAAGGCGGGTGAAGGGCAGAGATAGATGGCGGAAGGTGATGTGTTAAGATTGTATAGTCCAAAGGATATGGAGGAAAGTTATGGAGAGTTAGGGTTTGGAACACCCCAATGGCTCCTTTTATAGTTGAGGACTGATAATTCCCGAATTTTGACTCAAAATTGGGCTTTTCACATCAAAAATACAAACGGGCCCAGAAAACGACCACTGGGCCTGGCTGGGCAGTGACAAGAGTCGTGCCATGTGTGGCACGAGTCATGCTGGGCAGAAGCTTGCGGCATCCTTCGGCAGCTGAGCAGCACAGGTGCA
The DNA here is from genome assembly GCA_023678885.1 of Pogostemon cablin. Classification (NCBI taxonomy): domain Eukaryota; kingdom Viridiplantae; phylum Streptophyta; class Magnoliopsida; order Lamiales; family Lamiaceae; genus Pogostemon; species Pogostemon cablin. The sequence goes on along the minus strand of CM042994.1, from coordinate 19,730,774 downwards.
CCGGTGCTGGCTAGACACATGGCACGAGTAGTTCCAAATGTGGCACGGGTCGTGCCACCCATCGGCTGCTTGTGCGACCTCACAGTTTTGCTCATAACTTCTTCATCCAATCTCCGATTGAGGTAATTTTTGCGCTCACGCGATCTTAATTTTCTTGGTTTTTCAAGCATATAAAGAACTTCTGAAAATTTACCCATTTGAGTATGACACGAGTCGTAAAAAGTGGGACATGAGTCATGCTCTTCCAAGACGTGCTGGGCGGTCGTGCACATCATGGCCGACATGAGTGCTCTTCTTGGCCGACACGAGTCATGATGGCTGCAATCCTTCTCCCGAATTTATCCCTATTTTCCATCTAAAAACACGAATAACACCTCACAAGCATCTATAACAAAAATACATGAAATTCAACCAAAATATGCTCAAATATGGATATAAATATCACACAACGGTGCTAAATCAGATTCTAAAACACGCAGATTCTCGCACTAAACACTATTATTAATAATGTTTCACTAGATAATTCAATTATTTTATTATCACTTTATCTTGAATATCACTTTATATTAAATATGTTATCACTTTTTATTTATTCTATGAGTTATTCATAAAATTTAGGAAAAATTACTCATAGATACACATTTTGTACCCATAATTACTATGAGATACATTGATTTAAAAAAATTACTCTCACATACAAAATATTAAAGTAAAATACCAAATATAACCTTAATTTATTATAATCTCATATACTTTTAAACCACAAACTCTAAACCCCTCACCCACTCACTGCCACAGCCTAACCACCGCCGCAGCCTTCGGACCACCGTCGGACTATTGCCGCCGGACCACCGCTGGACAGTTGCCGCTGGCCAACGGTCCGCTGCCGCTGGAGAGTAATTTTTCACTGCACATGACACTTACGATGCACACTTTTTTGCTGCACACACTTTTTTTACTGCACATAACATTTGCTACACTCACTTTTTTACTGCACATAACTTTTACTGCACATGAACTTTTATGCTGCACACAAACATTTACGTGCAGCACATTGTAAGGGTAATATTGGAATATCACTATATATTTATGTAGTTAGTAGTAATATTTTTGTATATTTGTATCTTATACTTCTTTCATCCCGTTTCAATATTTATGTTTGGTTTTACATGTTGATTAAGGAGTATAATATTTTAATAGATAGTGGGTGGAAAAATATAATATTTAATGCAAAGTGGGTAGATGTATTAGTGTTGGATGATATATTAATTGTTTTAGGTGGATCCCATATTCCAAAAAGAAAAACGTAAACATTGAAATGAGACGCGTAAAATAGAAACGTAAATATTGAAACAGGACAGAGAGAGTAGTAATTAAGGAGATTCTAATTTACCTAGGAGTAACTATCCCTAAAATTTAATTAAATGCTTGTCACTTTTATTTATCGTGTATAACTTTTTATTAATAATATTATTATTTTTTATTATTTCAGTAAATTATTCGTGAAATAATTCAATCAGACGAATATTGCTTTACTTTGATTATAATCACTTTTTATTAAAAATATTATTACATTTTATCTATTTAATATATTATTTGTGAAATACATTTTCGTAATTAGTTATCACTTTTTATTAAAGATATTATCACTTTTCTTTTAAAATATTATCATTTTTTATTTATGAAATAGTTAACAATACCGTTATTACTTTTCATTAATTCAATATCACTTTTTGTTATCTGATTTTATAAATTTAATATTTTAATTTTTTTTAAAAATTATTACACTTTAAGATAAAGAAATTAAATTCCACAGAAACCATCCCATGAGAAAGTTTTTGTCCATAATGAAATAGTTCAATATTAAATGTATCATTTATTTTTTTTAATTGTAATAAACACTTTTGAGTTTCCAACTATATCATTTTAAAATATTTTAATGTTAAGTATTACTTGTAGTTCTAATAATATATCTATACTATTATAAAAGCAAAATGATTTGCTTCAATTTTGACCAATATTGACTAAATTTATTTTTAATCTTAGCCATCACTTAATTTATAATACATCTCCACCATTGATTAATAATTTGGTGTCATGTGTGTAATTTTTAATTAATTTTTCGGTGCTTTTTGTGTGTTTAAAAAAAAAAAGTGGATACATAACATAATTATAGGAAAGTTCAAAATACATTCTAAACCCTATTCTCACTTTTATTTTCTCTCACCTAAATAACAACCACTCATTCCTTGCCACCCAGAAGCAAGCCATGGTGAGGAAGAAGAGGTGCGATTGATGACGTTCTAAATCCAGGGGTTCTATGTGCGAAATTTCTGAAATTGAGAGCGAAATTAAAAATGTTTCGAGAGATGACCGAAGTCATCATAGCGTTTCAAGTGGTATTCTTCCCGCACTCGGCGCCCGCTCCACCCGCAATGTCCAGCTTCGTCCCTTCATTATCTCTTCCTTCGATCCCCGTTACAGGTACGCATTCATCGTCATTCGATGTTGTTTTTGTGCATATATTTATGTTTGATTTTGCATTTGCCATCGACGAAATCATATGTACGAACGCAATTTTACAATGCTGTTGGGAATTATTCTTCAGTTCTTTAGACATTGCATGAAGAATTTCATTTTTTTAATAAGAAAACTTCAACAGGATAATTTAGTTGGTTTTCAAATCATGAATCTTTGTCGGAGGCACTTATTTGTTTCGGAAGAATGGATAGGCATCATATGAAAAGCATGTAAATAAGCTTAAGTTAATATTATCTTCCTTTGAAACTAATAAATCACTTCGAAGTTATTTTGGATTTAAGGCTTCAGACATTTGGCATCATGATTGTGTAAGGAAAAAAGAGATTAAATCCTTCTTAAGAATTACTTTAAACATTTCAAGACATTGCAATTAATGATACTATTAATAGTGCCAATGACTGATTTAAAAACTGTTTTGAAATTGATGTTTAACTTTAGAATGTAAATGTGGCAATTTGTGATGGAATTCCATGAGGCTGATAGTTAGTGAGAGCTTACTTTTTCAGAGCACGTACTTTTTGTTTTTATGTCATGTTTAAACAGTGTATTTCCTCCTTAATTTCTCCTCCTATGTTCATTTCCCTAACATTTTGTCATCTTAAGTTCTGTTTGAGAAATTTCATGTACTATTGATACATTTTTTATGTACTCCACATGATTCTGAATATGGAGGAAGTTCTTTAATCCATCTCGAAATATTTTGCTGCTTTATGTGCCATAAGAAATTATTCAGTTAATGTTTCGAAGTTTATGTGCAAAGTATATTGTTCTATACTTTTCAGAGCTTGGGAGACATTCTTGACATTACTGGTCTTCTACACAACATGGGCGTGTCCTTTTGAATTTGGTTTCAGTATAGGGAATACTGGACTTCTCGTCATCATCGATAATGTTGTTAATGAATTTTTTGCAATTGACATTGTCCTTACTTTCTTCGCCTTCCCATCGCCATTTCTCTTCTTTCACGCGTAGGCTTTGTTTACGTCGACCTTCTTTCTTTTTTTTCTTGGTTTAATTTTACGATTTCTTAATCCTTGAAATTGGATAATTCTTCATCTCAATTTTGTCTAATTTTTTTCGCAGTCATTTTGCCAGTTCCGTCCGACCATCTTCTCCTCCATGTCCGCTCCTTATTCAAGGTAAGATATGGAAAATACTTCGTCTTAATTGTTTCACAAGCATCTAAAGTGAAGACGTTATTAGAAGGTTTTGAGTTGATTCATGATGTTTTTCCCTATGATAAACTCTAAATCCTTTTTGATTTAGGAATGATTCTACCAACTATGCAATCATCTTTTTGATTTGGGACTGTTTCTACTAGATTCACGATCCATTTATCTACTCCCGATTTACTATTTCTGATGCAGTTATGTAAAAATAACTACCTTTTTTATATTCCTTTTATATATCCTGTTTATTGATCATATATTTTTGTTGAACAGATGTACAATCGGTGTGTCAGGGATGTCTGTCAGAATTTAATTCTCTTGCTTTGAAGGTTATCAATTTATCCTTACTATTTTGTTTTGTTTTTTATGTACACAACCTTATATCATTGTAACATGTGTTCTTTCCTGATTGGCTATTTTCTTACATTGTTTGTTCATTGTTGTTCATTGATGGTTTTCATGCATTGTTTGTTTTATTTGACAAATGGTGTACCATATTCTCAATCCTTAGCATATATCACAGTGCCATTTGCCTTTAGAGGCTGTTTTTTTCCCACTTATTGAAGCTCCTGTTGGGGTTAGTTTATGTTACTTTTAAGATTCTAAGCTAGTATCTATTTGCATATTTCATTACCTGTCTGTATGATCTAATAGTTGCCTTTTACTTTATATCATATATTTGTAAATTTCGTTATTTGTAGATAGTGATTATTAGAAAGTTCTCCTACTTCATGAATGTCAGCTATTAGGAATAATTCCAATTATCTTCTAACTATCCCAACAACTGGAAGAGCTTTTATTGTGAATTTAATGCCGATATGTTTGTGTTTCTTTTGCAGATTCATATCAATTGAATCTCCATTTGAAAAGTTGAAATCAGTAAACACTCTCATTTATACTCATTTTCAATTTGTTTTACATTTTTCTGCTCTTGCAAACTCAATGAAAGATGTAGTAATCTCGCTCTGAAGATGTTACATTCAAGGTGTGAATAGATTTTTTGTTGTATTTGTTTTTGATTCTATAATAGTTTAATAATTTCAGAATTTTTTTGTTTGATTTTGAGAACGTTTAGTATAATCGGTTGCAATTCTTTTGAGGCATTGTATTTACTTAATGAAGTGATTTAGATATTGGGTGAGTGAGAGAGCAAGTGAGCAACTAATCGACAAAAGCTCTCCAAAAATATTTGAAATTCAAAATGTAATGATAATTTTGGGATTCTATTTCTGATTAATACAATTATTTGTTCTATACCCTTTATGAGCAGTCGATGCGGGTTGTGCGATACATACTACATAGCCCATGTCAAGAATGCCTGTGCTTTCTTGAGGGATGGCATGTCTAGAGTTGAAGTAAGTTTTGTTTCTTCCTTAGCATGTAATAGAGCTTTTATTTTCTTCTATTAGCCAGTAGTTATAGTTCAAATACACTTAACAGTGGTGATCTAAATTCTACTTAAAGAATAGCTGGTGGGGGTTTCGTTTTTTTTCTCTTCTCCATATGTAAAATCAAGGCTCCCCCGCAAGAGGGCATCAGCTGCGGAGTGACAGGATAAACATTCATGTCTTGATTGTGATCTTGAAGTTGGGAATTTTTATTGGATTCAAATAAAAAATTATAATGCATGTGGTTACAGAATACAAATGGACCTGTATTATTTTGGGAAATATTTTCAAAATTACTATGTTTCCTATTATGTGGCTGTCTATTAAAAAATTATTGTTGCTGATCTTCTTTTCTGTCTTAGTTTCATGAACCTATCGTCCATGGCCTAGGCAGGAGAGCTGATTCATTAGATGAGACTTATATGGATGTTTATGAAAACATTTTCTATGCTCGCAAAACTACACATGTAGAAGGTAATTCTCCAACAAAGTTTTGCGTTAGAATGTTAATATTTTGATATAGTTAATTAATTTACCAAAAGTTAAAATGCTTGACATTGGTTATTGGATGTGGCTTTTAAATTAAATATTTCCTGAAAAATGATAATTTAATGGTGTAATGCTTGCATAAATGAAATCATATACTTAAATTAACCATATAATTGAAACTAATGTTGGAAGGAATTTAAAGAATGTATAAAAACTTTTCTTTATTACTTGAACCATCCATGTCACATGCTCTTTCTTAAAAATGAGTTAGATTAGATGTCTGCACCAGTGATAATTTGATTAGATGCCTGTAATGTTTGTTATTTTAATTGGTTCTGTATGCATGTATCTTATCTGGAATTATTGCGTGATGATTTATTAGGCTTATTGTAAAAAAAATTGTTTACTGGCCATCAACACTCATCTTAGTTCATGGTGATTAGAAACAGATAAGTTTCTACTTCATTTGGCAGTCATTTATTTTCCATTGTTGATTTGTCAAATTTGTAACATTGTAGACTATTTATTTTACCATTTCTTTAATTTCTATTGTATTATTTTTTTTGTTATTATTTCTCAATTCGTGACAAATGTCTCATGTCACTTTCTTATCCAATTAGATCTCTAAAATGAAATTAATTAAAATTTTGTTCTAATGTAGGTTTCTATTTAGTATGATCTACTACCGGTCTTCTTGAAACCGTTCTTCAAAGGATTAACAGTTCAAGTTCCATTTAATATGTAAGGTTTGCGTAGTTCTTTGAGTGGTCCATTTCTTATTTTGATTTCATTTTGACAACAAAACTTTGATAAGTTTGTTTCGAATTAACCTTATATATTCTTCATGAAGGAGTCTTGAAGGGAACCACTTATATATTCCCAAATTCTTTCATGACTAAAAAAGTATAAGGTATGTTTTATACATTCCTATTAATTTTTTTAATTCAAATTTTCTAGCATAACAAGGTAAGTAAGAAGTATCAAGAATGTCTTATATGTATGGTGAACAAAAATTGAATGGGTTTGGTGAATTATTGAGTAATTTGGGATTAGTTGACGCATTACTATTCAAAATTTGAAATATTGTGGTTCTAATCATGCCAAATGTTTGTAGAAATACCTCAATGATAAAATTAAGTTATATGGTAAATTTGTTCAATCAATTATAGTTAAAGGAGTTGGAATTATTGGTACACTGTGGGTGGATGGATTGTACATGCAATGAAACACATTCGTTTTGAATATGGATATAACAAATATATCACAATTGGATGCGTAGAGAAGGTGTTGTGTATATTGGCCTGTAGGGTGAAGTATCCTAATGGAGATTATTTGGTGAGAATTTTTCTTCTTTTTTTTCTCTTTTTAATTTAAATTTGGTGGGATTTTGAACCTTTGACATCTAATCTATTTAGCAAGGACTATTAAAACAGTGGAAAGTGGTGGACATAATGGGGGTTCTTTCACCACTTTTTAAACTTCTTAGATACTGATTTTATCTTCATAACAACTTTGATAATCAAACATATTCGTATTTTATCTACTAATGCACGTTCTTTAATTAGTAAAGAAAATTGCATTGTTTCAAATATGAGTTTTCCAGGTTCACTGCTTTGCTGGAAAATCAATACAACTTAACAATTTTAATTTGTAGTTGTTTTATAAATGATACACATTCGTACCCAATTGTTTGTGAACCTTTATTTCCATAGGATTTGTAATCGCTTTTGAGTTACAGATTTAAGTTGTGTATACTTTCTCTTAAATATGTTAATGGTGGAATTATTGATGTTTAAATTTGGGATTGTGAGACCATGTGTGCTTTTGTGAGTTTAGTTGTGGGATTTATTTTTCGTTTTTGTAATATTGGTCTTGATTTAGTTAGATTTTTAACTACACTTGAGCTTAATGTCTTAAATTTATATCTATCACTTAATTTTTTTAATGTGTGTATGTTGCAATTAACTTTGGGCTGTGAGACTGCGCAATCTGATTATGATTCTTTGTGTGTGTTGTATTTTTTGTATTATTGTTTTTAAATATGATTGTGCCATTGTCAGTTATATTTTTCTTTGAAATTGCATTCGAATAGATCATATGAATTTCATTGCGTTTTAATTTACAATTGTTATTTAATGGAGTCATAGGGATAATATAATCTATTTGATGGGTTATTTTCCTCAAGTAGAAAAGTAAAGCTCTTGATTTATTTATTTCAGCTCACACATAATTTAGTGATATTATTTATTTCTATCTCTTTTTGCATTCATATATTTATTTCTTAGTACACATTTTTTCTGATTATTCAGGACTTTCCTTTTCACTTCTATGCAATCTCATTGCAGTAACTATTGCTTTAATTAAACAAGAGGTGGGTATTAAATAATTTGCATTGTGTTATTCTGGTCAGTGCGCTTTGATTTGATGTTTAACTATCTTTCTGCTAATTTTACTAGATCCAAATATTTGGTTTTTTGTCATAATTTACTTAAAATCTGGTATTTGCGGAGCATAAGTGTAATGACAACATCCATTTTATTAAGGTTTCAGTTTAGTACTGTTGTCTTATTGCCAAAATATTTGGGATTTTTATAAAATATTTATTGGGCTTAATCAGGGATTAGCATATTTTTAGCTTCAAACCTAAAATAGACATTTGTTGTATATGTTGAATGCTAATTATTGTAGGCCATCAAAACTTTCAGTGGTCATTTAGGATTGTTCTGTTTATTACATGGCATGTCCAATGCAAGATATCATTGTGCTTTTAGTTCTTCCCCAAGTTTTTATTTTAATTTTGTTTTATATGAATTTGGTTGTAGTTTTCTTCTTTCACTATTAAATGTCCATAATCTAATTTAACTTTTTATGACATCAAGATAAGACATCCTGGAAATCTGCCTATTTAGCTAAAAGAGAAGCTTGCTTCCACTGTTCTAAGCCAGGTACAAAGTCATAATGAGTTTATATTATACCTTTGACTATATAATTTGGAAATCGTATTACTCAACAAAAAAAGTATACTTAACTCCTTATGTCACCAGTGCGAGTAAGAAACTCATAAGACAAATTTCAAATATAATTTTGACACTATTCGATGCATTTCTGAAATAAAAATTTTCAATTCAATTTCAAGTCTATACATTGATTCATCTTGATGTAAAACTTTTCAAAATGACTTGATTCACTTTTGGGCTCTCAAATTAGCTATAAAGATGCATATGGTAGGTAGTTTTTGGCAAAATGTGATTTATTTATCAGATATTTTATTGAATTTCTTTTATTTCTTGTGCTTAGGTTGCATATTTTGGAAATGGTTATAGATCTTCGAAATGTAAATAGATGGAAAGGAATCATTTGCAAGTAATTATCTCGGACTATATTATTGGTTGCACCCTTGAATTGGGATTTTCGTTATGATTGCATAAGACATATATGAATTATCACTTAATGAGCTGATTAGCGTAAGAAGGAACAATAGAAAACTTTGTTTAGTGAAGAAGATTGGTGATTGTTTATTTTATTTTATTTATTTGTGTTTGAACTTCCCTGGATGTGAGAGTATCTTTTACTTTTGAGACATTACCTCTGGCTTCATGTCTAATAAATCTCTTTTGCTCTTCCCATCTTTCCTTCATTTTTTTTTTCCAAGATTGAGATGCACATTTTAATAGTTAGTCTTAATGTTGCTGGTAAGACCACCGTACCGTATAAGCTCAAGCTTGGAGAGATTGTCAGCAGTATTCCAACCATTAGTAGGATCTAATTTTTTAATTTGCTCTTTACTTCATAATAATATATCAATGATATAATATTCTGTAAACTTTACATGTATCGTGTTTTTATTTTGATTATGTATTATGTTTCTATTTTTATTTTTTATAAGGCTTACTATTGATCTACATGTTTCAATGTGGTGACTATTGAGCTCAAGAACACCATCTTTACTGTTTGGGATATTGTTGATTGCGAATTGCTTTTTAGTTCTTCTTTTCATATTCCTGTTTATCTTATTTAGCTATCAATACAACTGATCTTGAGATCTCCATGTTCAATTTATCTTAATTTCTTAAAACTGTTCGACTTATGAGTTTGTGGAATGCGTCGATTCTTCAATAAAATTATCATGCATGATGAGTGTTTTGAAGAATCAGAATTGCTTGCTGAAATTTTAATTGTGCATGAGTATGATATAATAATTCTATGCAAAATGTTAATTCTTCATGCAAGCAATAGATATTTATTTATCCTTCACGCTTTGGTAATGGTTTCTGTATTATATTAATTATTGAAATAATTTACTAAAACCAAATTATATTGTATGATTGAACTTCAGCAAACATTTAACTTAATTGTGAGACTGCCAGACATGTATAGTATAACTTATATAACTATATTACCTTATATATGCTTAGTGTGAGAAGACCTTAGTGTTCACATTGCTTGTGCAGGGTCAAATCAGAATTGTGAAGTTGGGTTAGACTATTCCATGCAACTATCTTCACTCTATTTTTAATCCATGTAACGCCATTTCAAAAAAGTATAGGAATACTTTCGTTTCTCTATTCCAATCGATGAAATCAATTACCCAATTGATTGAATCTATATGGGGGTACTTTTCAAAGTCATCATTCTTGGTGATAATAGGGATGGTAATGAATTTCTTTCCTCTTATCTTCTTATTGTATTACTTTTTCTAATTTTGCTTTGTAATTGTTTTATTTTGTTCATTGTTGAGTAACTTCTGAATCTATTACTTTATGATTTATTATGTATAGACAACAATATATTTACCCACGTTTTTACTGTTCAATCATGAGAATAAAGTGACCTTCTAGGTCAACTCTAATTTGTAGCTTAATACACCAAAAAACTGAATTCTCCAAAAACTATAGTTCAATGCTAGCTTCATGGTTTAGATGATTTTTTTTTCACTTTCTCTACATCTTAGACCTTATAGCAATCAATTAGTGATTATTGGAGCTAAATTATTTGTTTCTTGATTTTAATTTATTTTTATTTGTGGAATGTGCATTTCAAAACAAACCTAAATGTTATTTTTGCACTATTTTCTTTTTCCAGCCAATTGCCCATTTCCATTTTTTGTGCACCATGTACATATATTACGGAAAAAAATAATATTTTCTTGCAGTTTTATATATATTCAAGTTTAAATAGCTTTATTCTTGTAGTTTTATCTTGGTTTGAGAGCCTTTATTTATGTTGAGAATTATTATGCATAAACATTTGCTTATACCATTTACATATTAGTAAATGCTTGCTATTCTTGATGATCTCTTTTCTAAAGAACTTTGTGCCAACCAAATACGAAAAAAAAAACTATCTGATCACTATCCTTTTAATCTTAATGTTTTAGACATCAATTGGGATATCTGAATTAAGTCCTAGCTGAGAATGCATTTTCATAACAAGATCCCAGTTACGTACATACATATTATACTGGATTAATGATTTCTCTTAGCAGATCTTCTTCCTTCGGTTGATTTTTGTGAACACATGCATCCTAAAACTGCTCAAGGTATTTTTGGGAATTTTTTTATATTGTTATTTCATGGTTGTCATTATTTCGTGGTATAAATTTGATACTTTCATCAATTCATGACATTCAAGCACCAAAGAAGTGGGTATGTGTATGGCAACTTGGTATAATAGTTGGTGGGTCGACATGAGACGAGGATCGACAGTAGTTCAGCAGAAATTAATAGTACAAAGTTGCAATGCTGTAATTAAACAATCATATAAATACAAATGAGAAAACAGTTATCAACCTTTCGTACTACTCTTTATCTATAAGCTAATATTTATAATGCAGGTGATTAGCCATAACTTGTAGTCGGGTTGACCAATTCAATAATTTATTGAACCACAGGGAGGTAGGTACTAGTGCTTAAGCGATCTCACGTTTGTTGTAATTTTATAGAGACGATTCATCAATAGAGTGATTGTTCAAACAAGTAAATAGAAGTAATCAATGCAATGCAAGCAATGATCAAAAGAATCAAGATATGTGGATGAAATGTGGTTTACCAAATTAAGCAAAAGTGGGATTAACAACAATTAAGTAATGAAAATTCTTAGGATATATGCATTAAACTCATATGAATCAAGGGTATTAATTAAGGGCCAACTCTAAATTCACCTAACCTTCTTCTCAAGATGAATATGATATTAATTTCAATTAGCACACTAAGCTTGAAATAAGAATCCCTTCACACAATTAATCAATCTCTCAATCAAACCAACCGTGTATCCTATCAAAGGGTTCTAAACTTTAAAGGATTTTCCAATCTCTTCACAATTTATAATGCACATGAAGTGTTTGATGAAATGATTCACTCAAATGTCCTAATCATTGATTTCTCAATCTAATCATATATTTAGAGCATCTAAACACACAAAATACAAAAACATCAAGATCTAAAACATCAATGATAGAAAATCAATTAACCCAATCAACATATGAATTTAAATACATAGATCCCAAAATTTAACCATAAACTTTCATGTTGCTAATTCCACAAGGGAGATTAGCCTACAATCTTCATAAGATCCTTAACATAGACATTAAAAACCTTACAAATCATGGTAAACTAGAAGATTAACACAAAATTGGAATGAAAACTCCCTTGGATTAGCTCCAATTGAATCTCCTTCCTTCCTTGGGTGATCACCCACTCTTCCTTGCTTCTTCACTTGATTTGGATGGTAGAATTTATGGAGAGATGATGTAGGATCAAAGTATGGATGAATGGGATGAAGAATATAGTGTAAAATCAAAGGAATGGTGTGTGAGGTGTGTGTGCAGCTAAAATTTCATGGATTCCCCTTCAAAGGCTGAATGGAAGGGTATTTATACTCATTGTGAGCCTTCTAGAAGAATTCTGCTTTTTTTACTGATCAGGCACCTACACGACTCGTGTGTTGCAGCACGCCTCGAGTCGTGTAAGGGTTTCTGGGCCAACGCGAACTTACGACGGCACACGAGTCGTGTGCCGCAACACGGCCAAGGGATGGACGTGTTATGCGTTCTGATGTCATTGCACGACCATCTCTTGCAGGCCCGTTTACAGTACATGACTTGTGTAGCATGACACGGCTCGTGTACTTTAAATGGCTGGCCGTGTCCTTGCTGCCTTATTTTCTTCTTCCTTCTTTCGTCTCCCTTTATTTTTGCTCCGATTTTACCTGTTTTATATACAATTAAATTCATTCACACTCAATTTCATAAAAACACATAACTCCAGCAAATAGCATAAAAATAGGGATAAAAATGTACAAAAACACACATAAAAAGACACTAAAATGTAGGTGAAAATATCACTCATCAGTAGGTTCTCATGTTTTAATCTGATTATCTTTTCAGGCTCTTGATAAGTATAAATATACTAATGCATTGCTAAAAGATGTATTTCAATACACAAGATTTAAGAGTTGGGAATGAAAAGAAACCAGTATTGAGTGGAGAAAACACTTAATGATGATAGATGTTTATGGTGCCAACTTTAGAATCCATTCAAACTAATAGATTGAATTTTATTAACTCAATTGTGGTTTTTCTGGATCAATTGATTTTTCTTATTTAATATGTATTTATCATTAGTGAAAATCTTTTACTTTTGTTTATAAGAACTACTTCTTTCGTAATTGTATAGCATGGACAATTGCATTTATGGAGATTAATAAAATGCAATGTTTAGCTTCTTCATAGATTTTTTTATCGATTTTTGTAAGGATATATAATGTAGTAATTTTAAATAATAAATTGAATATAAATTATGTTATGAATGATCATTTTGAAATTAATGTGATGCGTACTTTTATACTCCCTCTGTCAGTTGATAAAATACCCATTTTGTCATTTTGGTCGTCTACTATATATGTATTCATTTTTCTTTTTTAGTAAAAGGGTCCCACACCTACCAACCACTCACCACTAATACAACTACCCACTTTATATAAAATAATAATACTCCTTAATCCATATGTGGAAATCAAATGGATAAGTTAATAGTGGACGGAAGAACTTTTATATAATCAATATGTTCACATCTTGGTGGAATAGGTGAAAATTAAAGTTTTTTGTTTAAACTAATGGTAAAATAGTTTTATGAAAATGTTTTAATTTTTTTATTTAATAACATAACTTTTTATGATGTTCTCAAATCTTTCATGACAGATGATTGTTATACCACATTTCAACTTGATGTTCATGCAGAAAACATTGTAAGTCAATAATGTGTATTAATTCAATTTTCACTTGGTTTATAATAATTATATATCTCTTCTACTACAAGAAAAAAAAATTAGTTGATAAATTCTAAGTATTCATGATTATTATTCAAAAAACCAGGTTTCTTTAACTAATAACCATATGCACTAATCTGGGCGAATGAATTCTTAAATAAATTAGAAACTCATGACGGTTATAATTGATCATAGTTCAATTATAATTAGTTCTTAACATGCTTAGAAGAGTTGTAATTCAATACTCACATTATTTTACATATCAGTAACATTTCTCATCATTGTATATCTATAATCTTCCTCATGAAAAGTTCTATCTAATGTGACAAAGAATTTGCAGATTCTTCCAAATATTTAGTTCCATGCTCAAGCTCTATTACATGCTAATATAAACAATTGAGAAATTCAACCTAGAACTACAATGCGTACTCATCAATCTGGTCATCATCACCAGGTGAAACTATCACATTTCTCATGCTTCTTGATTAGCCATTTTGTAGTTGGGATGACCAATTCAATAATTTATCGAACCACAGGGAGGTAGGTACTAGTGTTTAAGCAATCTCATGTTTTTTGTAATTTTATAGAGACGAATCATCAGAGGTTTGGTTATCAAACAAGTAATTGAAATCAATCAATGCAAGTAAACAAGCAATTGTTAAGTAAACAAAATGAAATGAGTGTGAAGTTTTCTAAGTTAAACAAAAGTGAGATTAACAACAATTAAGAAGTGGTAACTCTAGGAATTAAGTATCAAATTCATATGCATCATGGATAAATGATTAAAGACCAACAAAAATTCCACCTAAACTCCCTCTCGAGATGGATAAGATGTAGATCCGTTTAAGAATCCCAAAATAGCTCAATGGATTGGTTCTCACTTAAACAATTCCAACTAGGTACTAAGCTTAAATGAGAGTCCCCTCACACAATCAATCAACCTTTCGATTAAACCAATCGGATGTCCTATCAAAGGATTCTAAATCCTAAAAGATATCTCTATCTCTTTAAGACTTATAATGCACATAAGGTGAATGATGAATTGATTCAATGAACTATTCTAAACATATAATTGATTTCTCAATCTAATCACATGCCCATGACAATTAATCACACAAATCAACAATCACATCAAGTAATTAATAAACAATGATAGAAAGTCATAAATCCATTCAACACATGAATTAAAATAGATAGATCCCCAAAATTAACCAACTCTCGTGTTGCTAATCTCACAAGGGAGATTAGCCTACCATATTCATAAGATAATTAACATAGACATTAAAAACTTACAAGTCATGATAATCAAATAGGATTACTACAAAAATGGATGAAAACTCCCTTGGATTGACTCCAATGGTTATCTCTTTCCTTTCCTTATAATTCTCCTCTCTTCCCTGCTTCTTCTCTTCACTTGGATGAAGGTTTTACGGTGAGATGATGATGGAGTGAATAGATGGATGAAAGTGATGAGGGATATGGTGTAAAATGAAGGAATTGGTGTGTGGGGTGTGTGAGCAGCCGAAATTCGGATCCAAGATCATCAAAATATTGAATGAATTGGTATTTATACCCTTTGGAGACCTTCTAGAAGATTTCTTGAATTTTTCTGATCTGGCACTGACACGACTCGTGTACTGCAACATGGCTCGAGTCGTGTCAGGGTTTCTCGATCAACATTTATTCAAAATGTCACACAAGTCGTGTGCTGACGCACAGCCAAAGGGTGGTCTTGTTGGATGTTTTGATGTCGTTGCATGACTACTTCTTACAGTCCCTTGTTCGGTACACGGGCCGTGTGCTGCAAAACGGCTCGTGTACCATACACGGCCGGCCGTGTTCATGCTGCCTTATTTTTTCTTCCCTGTTTTATCTCCCGTCTCAGTTTTTGCTCATTTTTCAACTGTAATAAGTTCATTCACACACATTTTCATGAAAACACATAACACCACCAAAATATACATAAATACAGATAAAATAATATAAAAATAGAATAAAAGACACTAAAATCTAGGTGAAAATATCACTCATCACACCCCAAACTTAAAGTGTTGTGCGTCCTCGAACAACGAAAATAATAAAAGAAGGGGAGAGAGATTTTCACCTAGGAAAAGACTAAACGAACATAAGTAATAACACGTCAATAGCAATAAGAACCACAAACTATGCTAAGTCATCATACAACATTAAAATCATGATATGAAGAATTAACAAGTTCAATCAAAAGAGAATAAGTTGTAATATAGTCCCTTTTTGGTCCAAACCTCACATAGGTTATCAATTTCACTCAACACGCTTTTAAGTAGGGTAAATCAACACTCATCAATCGATTGGCTCGACTCACTATAGACTTGCTCGTGGACTACATTCACAAACCACCAAAGTTTCAATCAATGATCAAAAAAGTCTTTCATTAAGGATGTAATGATAGACTCTTTGGTAGGGTAGGAAAAAATTTAAATAAAAGTGACTAAACAAGTGTAAGTAATCGAAGAGGTAGCTAATTTCTTCCATTCCTCCACTTTATTTCTTTCCTTCTTATTCTTTGCAACATTCGAGCACTAATCATCACTTCACTTTTCATTTTCAACTATTTTTGATTGTATGCTCCCTTCTTTTGATTTTTCATTTCATGAGCGTCTTTGTTGCTTCACTCTTCTTTTTATTTTTAAGGTTGCATATGGATCTTTTGTCCATGCTCTTTTCATCCTTTTTCTTACTTGTTACCATTTTCTTTTCTTCTTTTTATCATTCCTTCCTAGCTACCATCTCCTCAATCACTCACACAAAAGAGTATACATATAAGGCTCATGTGGGTAATCAAGGCTTGTAATGTGCTAAATTCACAAGAAATAACTTATAGGCTCAAAGTGGCTGACTAGGAATGATGTTCATGGTATGGAAATTTTTGGCAATGACTTTTTATGACAAGGATGATCTTAAATCATATCATCAATCTCTACTAATTGGATTTGTTCCTATAGTCCTTGAGCACGTATTTAGTTTATCAAAACACAACCGATCCACTCATGAAAAGATATACCATGTATGCACAGTTTAGGCTCAAATTCTCACAAGTTTATGCTCGGACCTACGGAACTTATTACGCCATATTTATCTCAAAATTGAACAAGTTAAATAAAACATGTCGCAATTCAAAAATTCAGAGATTCTTAATCATAACTTGTTATCACTTATCACAACAATGTATCATCACTCACATTCAAAATGATTCACAACCTTCCAAAAACAAACCACCAAAATGACTCCTAAACAAAAATAAGAAAACACACAAAACATAAAATAAAAGACACATCAAACAAGAAACGAGGCAAAAACACATAACATGCACGGACAAAAATCACCACATAAAGAAATAAAGCATAAAGTTCACCCCATCCATGATCAATGCAAGTTACATCTCATCTCATCCTTAATTGAAAAGAAATCCTAAATTATGAAATTAAAACATCCCAAAACAAAACAAATGAAGTATCGAATCCATCACAATCCAAATTAACTAGAAATGAGCTAAAGAATTGTTGAGCACTAAAAGTACTCCCTTCAATTCTCCAGGGGAGGAGGTGGTGTCCTCCGCTAAGATACCCAAGGGTTGTAGGCATGAGGTGAAGACGAAAAGTGGAAGTTAAACATCATAGTTAGCATCTCCTCCATGTTGTTTGAGTGGGCACGAGCTTGCTCATCACTATAATCCCTCCTACGCTGCCCCTCATGGATCTCCCTCATCATCATACCTTGTCTCTGCTGCTCCTCTCGGAACTCTTTTATCTGATCTCCGTGTGACTGCTGAGTTTGTCTAATCTCCCTGACTTCATCTTCTAAAAAATTCCACCTCGCATTCCCCACTTCGGGTCCCATAAACTGTTACTATTGCTAAAACTCATCCTCTTGGTTTTCATCTTCTTCTTGCTCAAATACTGGAGGCTCTAATGCTTGCTCTTCAAATTCCACATGATGGGGTTGCTCTTCTTCATCTCCTACCTCCATGTCCATTGGCTCCGCTCTCAGATTTCTTAGCTCCGGATTATCTTCTATTCTAATCTGTTGGAGCACTGCCTCTACTCCTTCTCTATTCTTTCTGTAGAATGCTCTCACAACTGCGGAGTGGTTTGGACTCACCATTGCTAGATTTTGCTGCTTTCGTTGTCTGCGCACTGTGGTGAGCTCAGGAGTAGGTAGAGGAAATGAAGCTCCTTTATCTTGCCTCAAGCAATACATGTTTCCTATAAACGATAGGAACTCCATCCTTATGA
Source organism: Pogostemon cablin (assembly GCA_023678885.1). Classification (NCBI taxonomy): domain Eukaryota; kingdom Viridiplantae; phylum Streptophyta; class Magnoliopsida; order Lamiales; family Lamiaceae; genus Pogostemon; species Pogostemon cablin. Next base: position 19,712,648 of record CM042994.1, on the reverse strand, counting down.
GCTGTATGTAAGTGAGTCCCTTACTAACCATCATGTGTGGCATACCTCTATGGTCGATGCCTAACCCTTGAGCAATCATGGTCACCATTCCTCCAATCATAATCCCTCGAGTATTTTCTCTTTTTGCCACCCTCTCAACATGCTAAATGAAGTGAGCTGCAATGTTCACTCTAAACTCATGATATAAACTGTACATGATGTACAACTGTTTCTCACCAACAGCTCCATTTTCAAATCTCCCCAGAATGGTATTTGATACAATCTTTTCAAGGTACCTTATTATCGGGTTTCTTATAGATGTCCCCTTTGAAGAGCTTGGAATATACTCACCAAGTTGTGCCCCATCGTCAACCAACTTTCTCTACAAGTTTTGTTGATTGAAATCCCCTCCTGGTAAAAAGTTCTGATGACCTCTCATAATCGGGCACCTAAAGAACATATTTATCTTATTCACAGGAACCTTCTCCCTCAATTCATTGTTCAGCTGAAATGTGATCGAGATAGGAAACTTATTCCTATAGTTGTGAACCTAAAGGGTGCTCATAAAATCGACTGTAAGATGGAGGTATGTGGGAGGTCTCTTGTCGAAGAACTCTTCCATATCCACCCGACAGAACAAAGTCCCCAGATCATCCTCTATCCCAAGACCTTCCATAGTGGCTTGATCCTGGAATCAAGTTGGCCTAATTTTGGGTATTATGTATTCCCATCTTAATGTATACTTCTCCCATTCTGTGAACTCAACTCCGAATTTCACAGGATGTATTTCCTTCATCATCAATTATGCATCGATGTTGGATATTTTCATATCTGTCTCAACAATAATGAAGTCCTCATTGCATTTCCTCACTCTTCTTTCAGCCATCTACAATATTCAACATACTTCAAATTACATTCAACTTCAACTTAAGGCAAAATATCTCATATTTCTTAGAATCATCACTAGTTATTCAACTAAGTGTTAAATTTTAGCACATATTCAAGCATAACAAACACTATTTTCCAAGGATTTTCACATTTTTAATCCAAACAACTTTAGCAACAATTTATTCAAATTTTTTATTGATTCAATCAAGTTCAACATCTCAATCTTTCCATTCTTTCATGAATTCATCACCTTTCTTTTCTATGGGCATAACTTATATCAACAATGCTTCATGCAAAAGCTTTTAATTCTATTCAAAACTTCACTTAGGCATTTCATCAAACACTTGGTATTCACATTTTTCACAATCAATTCAACAAGAATTTTCAATTCCATCATGCTCAAATCCTCAATGCTTAAGCTCATGTACACAATACAATCATCACAAAAGCATTATCAATCAATATGCAACAACATATGCTTTTAATTCAATTCCTTCAAAAATTCCCAAATTCAAAATATTCATGAACCCTCATTCTTGCACAATTTCAATCAATCCAACAATTAAACTTGCACATTCATGTTTCAACATCCTAGACATGCTTCAAACATCCTATTATCTAAAACCCATACAAGAATTTCAACATTTAAACCTTAATTGAAAACTAGGGTTCGAAGTGCAATACCTTGGGTGTTCTTGGAATCAAATGGAAATAATGATGTAAAACACTTGAGAATCACTCTTTAATCACACAATCTTACCACTCGTTGATGTTAATTAACAATTTATAGAGCTTTGTAGATGAAAATCGCATGACGGGGAGTGCTTAAACACGAAGGGAATGAGCAGCCGTGTTCTAACAGTCGGCTTTTAAAAACTGACTCTCGACATGACACAAGTCATTTGCCGCTACACGAACAAAGGGTGGCCGTGTTACGTGATTTGATGTCGCTGCACGGCTATTTCTTACAGGCCCATGTTGGCAACACGGCCAGTCTTGAGACACGACATGACTCATGTGTTGCTACACGGTCAAAGGGTGGCAGTGTTGGATGTATTGATGTCAGTACATGGCCACATGCTACAGGGCCGTGTTGGCGACACGGCTCATGTAGCTGCTCCCCCGTCTTCCTCAATTTTCAACTTCAAATATTTTCTTCCCCTGTTTTTATGCTTTCAATGCTCCCTATTCATGCTCACAACTCATAAACATCATTAGCTCAGCATTAGTTATCAAAACACGGATTATCATCTACTTCAACACAATCAATCGGACCAAAATCACACCGAGCACATGAGAAAATTTTCAAATTTGCCTAAAAAATACGAGCAAGATATGCTTACTAATAAAACATGTATGTTACACCACACAACATCCCCCAAACTTAAATTGGGATAAGAATCGAGAATTAAGTTTGCAAAAAAAATATGGTGAGACATACTTACACACTTCAAATTAAGCATTTCTCGTATCTTCAATACACATTCTCCTCATGAGCACAATCCACCTACAAGGCCAAAAATGCAAAATAAGAAAAAGAAACTATTTACAAACCTAAACTACTAAAAAGGATATGATCTTTCAAGAGGTGAAGGTATCCACATATACCAACTCCCTTTGAGAGGAAGAATGATAATGTTTCACCCTTTGACCATTAACCAAAAAAGCATTTCCATCTAATCCTTCAAGCTTCAAGGAACCATCATCTCTAGCCTCAATCACCAAGTATGGACAGATCCATTTGGAAAGAAGTTTTCCGGGGAACAACTTATGTCTTGAATTGAACAATAGAACTTTATCCCCGGAATAAACTCCCTCGTTTTGATCCTTTCATCGTGCCATCTCTTGACCTTCTCCTTCAAAATCCTTGAGCTTGAATAAGTTTCTTCTCTTCTAATTCAATCAATTGGAGACACTTTTCTTTCCGGATTCTTTCTCATCAAAGTTCAACTTCTTGAGGGCCCATAATGCCTTATGTTCCAACTCCACGGGTAAATGGCATGCCTTTCCATAAACAAGCTTGTACGGAGAAAAACTTAGGGCGGTCTTGTAGGCCGTTCGATAGGCCCAAAGGGCATCGTCAAGCTTAGAAGATCAATCCTTTTGATTCCCATTGATCATCTTCTCAAGTACAAGCTTCACTTGCCTATTTGACACCTTCGTTAAACCATTTGTTTGAGGATGGTAAGGTGTAGAAACCTTATGCTTCACTCCATAGCCATTCAAGAGCTTCTCAATAAGCTTGTTGATGAAGTGAGATCCCTCATCACTAACATGGCCCTTGGCACCCCAAATCTAGCAAAGATGTTCTTCTTTAAGAAAGCCTTGACCACTAGAGCATCATTTGTCCTTGTTGGGATTGCTTCCACCCATTTAGACACATAATCTACCACGAGCAATATGTAAAGGTAACCATTGAAAGGCAATAATGGGCCCATGAAGTCCATCCCCCATACATTAAACACCTCAACCTCAAAAATGTTCCTCATGGGCATTTCATCACGTTGCCCTATACTTCCAATCCTTTGGCACTGATCACATCCCTTGATGTACTCCTTACAATCCTTGAACAAAGTAGGCCAAAACAATCCCAATTGTAGGATCTTCGCTCACGTATTTTGAAATCCAAAGTGTCCTCCACATAGTGAACTATGGCACATCTCCATGACATTTACTTTTTCTTCTTCTGGAGTACACCTCCATATGATTCCATCCGGAAAATTTTTGAATAGAAGAGGATCATCCCACAAGTACTCCTTGATATCATGATAGAAATTCTTCCTCCTAGACTCGGTTAGATGATCTGGCTTAAGACCACAAGCTAAATAATTCACAAATTCCACATACCATGGCCTTCCGGTCTCACATAAAGTGTACATCCTTTGAAAATCAATTTGAAGTATCTCTTCATCCGGAAACACATCCTTAATGAAATCCATGGTTCCTTCTTAATCAATATTCTCCAAACGTGACAAGTGGTTGACTATAACATTTTAGACTCCCTTCTTGTCACGTATCTCCACATCGAATTCCTGCAACAAAAGAACCCAACGAATTAGTCTAGATTTAGTATCTTTCTTACTCATCAAATACCTAATGACGGCATGATCCATATAAACAATTGTTTTCGTGCCAACACGGTATAGATGAAATTTTTGAATGCATAAACCATGGATAAAAATTCTTTTTTCGTAGTGGTATAATTCTTTTGATTTGCATTGAACGTCTTGGATGCATAGTAAATTGCATGAAAGTTCTTCTCCCTCACTTGACCAAGCACCACTCCTAATGCATTGTTACTTGCATCACAATGAAGCTCAAAAGACTTACTCCAATCGGGAGAGACAAGAATTGGAGACGAAATTAAGGCTTCCTTGAGCACCTTAAAAGCATTAAGACATTCATCATTAAATTCAAACAGAGCATCTTTTTCAAGAAATTTACACAAAGGTTTGGCTATATTAGAAAAATCTTTTATAAACTTCGATAGACGCCGCCATGGCCAAGGAATGATCTAATCCCTTTTTCATTTTTTTGTGGGGGAAGATATTCAATGGCTACAACCTTCCCCTTATCAACTCTCAAACCTTTCTCTGAAATGTGATGTCGTACGATACCCTTGAACCATAAAATGAAAATTTTCCCAATTCAAGACTAGGTTCGTATCTGGACATCGCTGCAAAATCATAGAAAGATTAGCCAAGCATATATCAAATGAAGATCCAAAGACGGAAAAATCATCCATAAAAACCTCCATTATATTTTCAATCAATCCCCATAAAATGGCCATCATACAACGTTGAAAGGTGGCGGGAGCATTGCACAACCCAAAGGGCAATTTATAAAAAATAAACGTTCCATATGGACAAGTAGGCTATTATGATTTGGTTGTATCCCGAGTAACCATCTAGAAAATAATAATACTTGTATCCCGCCAACCTATCAAGCATTTGATCAATAAAAGGCAAAGGGAAATGATCTTTATGAGTGTTTTCATTAAGCTTCCTATAACCACAACACACTCTCCAACCCGTTTTTACCCTTGTAGCAAGTTCTTCAACAAATTCCATTTTAACAATGGTTAATCATCCTTTCTTAGCCACAACATGCAAAGGACTCACATGAGAACTATCACTTTTGACATAAACAATATTAGCATCCAACCATTTTAAAATTTCTTTCCTTACCACTTCTTGCATAATTGGCTTCAAACGCCTTTGAGGTTGTATGCATGACTTATCTTCATCTATCAACCTTATGTGATGCATACAAATAGTGGGGCTTATACCTTTCAAATCATCAAGACTCCAACCAATAGCACTTTTGTGCTCTCTAAGCACCCTCAACAATTTATCAAGTTCTAAAGGTGAAAGAGATGATGATACGATTACCGAAAAGGTCTTGTTGTCCCCCAAATACGCATACATAAGGTGATCGAGTAAAGGCTTCAATTCTTCTTTCCCCTTTTCCACTTTAGGCTCTTCACTTTCAACTTCCAATGGAAGATATTCTCTCTTTCCATAGTACATCATTTTGGCTTCATCTTCTTGTATTTCCCTACAAGCATTCAAATCATGTAAGAAATCATTTATATTATCATATTCTAGACAATAGAAAGAAGAGTTAGAATTAAGAGATAAAGTAAGAGAATGGCTTATGCTTGTCTCGAGAGGATCTTTAGATAAGAAGAATGGTAAATTCTCTTGAATAACTTCATCAATCATTTCAATCCTTCTACATTCTTCCTTCTCATCCGGATGCCTCATAGCACTCGTTAATGAAAACACCACTTCTTCTTTGTTTACTTTCAATGTCAACTTACCCTTGTGCACATCAATTAAAGCTCTTCCCGTGGCAAAAAATGGACGACCCTAAATTAATGGGACATTTGCATCTTCGTCCATATCATGCACCACAAAATCCACCGGGAATATGAATTTTCCAACCTTAACAAGATCATCCTCAACTGCTCCTTTAGGATAGGTCAAAGACCTATCCACAAGTTGCAGCGTGACGGACGTAGGCTTAACTTCCCCTATACCAAGTTTCTTAAAAAAGACATGGGCATCAAATTAATATTAGCCCCAAGATCACAAAGAGCTTTATGCACTTCACTCTAACCCATCTCACATGGTATGACAAAACTCCCCGGATCTTTGTGCTTTGGATGTAACTTCTTTTGAATTATGGCACTACACTCCTCTGTCAAGTTGACGGTCTCATTCTCCACTAAGCTCCTTTTTCTTGACATGATATTTTTTTAAAAACTTGGCATAATGAGGCATTTGCCTTAAAGCATCCGCAAATGGTGTATTGATGTGGATTTTCTTGAAGATTTTCAAAAACTTTGCAAACTTTTCATCAAGCCCCTTCTTTAAAAATCTATGTGGAAAAGGAATATGATCTTGAGTTTTCGGTATCCCCCAACTATCCCTTTCTTCTTCAACTTCTTCATCTTTCTTTTTCAATGCCTTAGTTCTTTCCCATTTCTTCTCAACACCCTTATTATCCATCAATTCAGGTTCATCATTCACTTTGGCCTCCTCTTCACTTTCTTCTAATTGCTCTTTCTCAACCAACCTTTCCTTATTTCTCTTCTTTTCCATCTCATCATTTTACAAAGGCATTGAAGGTCCTTCATAATTAGTTCCACTCCTCAAGGTAATTGCCTTGTATTGTTCCTTTGGATTCACAATGGTGGTAGAAGGAAAATTTCCTTTCTCATTCACGCTCAACGCATTGGCAATTTTCCCCACTTGATACTCTAAGTCTTTGAACCTCTTATCATTAGCTTCATCGGCCTTTCTTCTCAATTCATCTTGAGCTTTATTAGATGCAATTAACTTCCCAATGAACTCTTCGGTTGTTGCCTTACCCTCTTGATTTTGTGCTTTAGCTCCCGGTTGATATCCCGGAGGATAAACAACTGCATTATTCGGGTTTGAATAAGAGAAGTTATCTTGCCACCTTTGTTGTTGTGGGTATGAGCTTCCACTACCTTGACTATTGAAGCCTCTTTGCCTTGGTGGATAGTTTCCTTGGTTGTGGTTGAAATTACCTTGGTAATTGTTTTGATAGTTACCTTAGTAATTCCTTCCTTGCATGTATTGTACATCTTCCACACGTAGCATTGTCATATCTCATTGTTCCCCACTAACACTATTCGGAGGTAGAACCCCTTGCTCTACTTGCTCTTCAACCATGTTAACTCCTTGATTCATACCTTGACTCAACTTCATTTGTTTAACAATCTCCACTGCTATCATTTAAACACTTGGCATACTTGATTCCACACTAGCACTCTTCATACTAAACTGTTGCCCTTGATCGAAGCTCTCAAACCCATTGCATCCACTAACTCTCTCTGATGACCATTAGTAGACATTTGTGGCAATCTCATTAAAAATCCTTATAGCACTTTCTGGAGTCACTCCAAGTACGGATCCACGCTCCGAAGCATCAACAAGTATATTTTGACAATTTACTAATCCTTGATAGAAAAATACAACTTGTTGATTCTCCGGAAAACTATATTGTGGACACTTGCGAAACATATCCTTAAACCTTTCCCATGCTTCATAAAAATTCTCTTGAGGCATTTGCTTAAATTGAGTGATCAAGCTCTTCATTTGAAGCGTCTTGGAAGGAGGAAAATACTTGTTCAAGAACATTTGTGCAAGCTCATCCCATGTGTTGCACGTACCTATAGTAATGGTAGATAACCATGTTCGCGCACGATCCCTCAATAAAAACGGAAAGAACCTCATCTTGATACAATCCTTGCTCACCCATTCATCTTTACAGTGTTGGCAATATCAATAAACTGAGCTAGATGAGCATTAGGATCTTCATTCGGGATTTTACTAAATTGTTGTTCTCTCACCATAGAAATCAAGCCCGCTTTAAATTTAAAGTTGTTGGCATTGATTGGTGGTCCAATCATTTGTGGCATTGCCCTTGGCATAAAGAAGTCATAGATCACCCTTGGATGTACTGAGGCCTTCGATTCACTGGAGGTGGCGGTTGATTAGTCATTTTGTAGTAGGGATGACCAATTAAAATAATTTATCGAACCACAGGGAGGTTGGCGCTAGAGCTTAAGCGATATCACACTTATCATAATTTTATAGAGACTAATCATCGAGTGGGATTGTTGAACAAGTATTAAAATGACACAAATCAAGTAAATAAAGTATGATCAAACAATTAAAATGAAGTAATGTGAAGTTGCTTTCCAAATTAAGCAAAAGTGGGATTAACAACAATTAAGTAGTGGAAAATCTTATGATACATGCATTAAACTCATATGAATCAAGGGTATGGATTAAGGGCCAACTCTAAATTCACCTAAGCTCATTCTCAAGATGAATAAGATATTAATCTCTATTAGCACAAAGGTTGGTTCTCATTCAAACAATTCCAACTAGGTACTAAGCTTGAAATAAGAATCCCTTCACACAATTAATCAATCTCTCAATCAAACCAACCGTATGTCCTATCAAAGGGTTCTAAACTCTAAAGGATTTCTCAATCTCTTTACAATTTATAATGCACATAAAGTTTTTGATGAAATAATTCACTCAAATGTCCTAATCACATAATTGATTTTTCAATCTAATCATATATTTAGGGCATCTAATCACACAAATCATCAAAAACATCAAGATTTAAAGCATCAATGATAGGAAATCAATTAACCCAATCAACATATGAATTTAAATACATAGATCCCAAAATTTAACCACAAACTTTCATGTTACTTATCCCACAAAGGAGGTTAGCCTACAATCTTCATAAGATCCTTAACATAGACATTAAAAACCTTACAAATCATGATAAACTAGAGGATTAACACAAAATTGGAATGAAAACTCCCTTTGATTGGCTCCAATTGAATCTCCTTCCATCCTTTGGTGATCAGCCACACTTCCTTGCTTCTTTACTTGATTTGGATGGTAGAATTTATGGAGAGATGATGTAGAATCAAAGTATGGGTGAAGGGGATGAAGAATATGGTATAAAATCAAAGAATTGGTGTGTGAGGTGTGTGAGCTGTTGAAATTTCGTGCCTCCTTCTTCAAAGGTTGAATGGCTAGGTAATTATACTCATTGGGGGCTTTCTAGAAGAAATTTAATTTTTTTACTGATCAGGTACCTACACGACTCGTGTGCTGCAACACGTCTCGAGTGGTGTCAGGATTTCTGAATCAACGCGAACTTACGATGGCACACGAGTCATGTGCCGCAACACGGCTAAGGGATGGTCATGTTGTGCGTTCTGATGTTTTCGGACGACCATCTCTTACATGCCCATTTGTTGTACACGCCTCGTGTACTTGAAATGGTTGGTCGTGTTCTTACTGTCCTATTTTCTTATTCCTTCTTTTGTCTCCCTTCTCCATTTTTGCTCCGATTTCACCTGTTTTACATACGATTAAGTTCATTCACACTCAATTCCATAAAAACACATAACTCCACCAAATAGCACATTAAATACGGATAAAAATATACAAAAACACACATAAAAAGACACTAAAATCTTGGTGAAAATATCACTCATCACACCCCCAAACTTAAAGTGTTGTTCGTCCCCGAACAACGAAAATGATAAACCAAGAAGAGTGATTTTCACTTAGGAAAAGACTAAATGAACACAAGTAATTGGACAACAATAGCAATAAGAATTACAAACTATGCTAAGGCATCCTACATCAATAAAACCGTATCATGCAAATATTAACAAGTTCAATCAAAAGAGAATAAAAGTGTAATATAGTCCCCTTTTAGTCCAAGCCTCACATATGTCAAATTTCATTCAACACTTTATAAAGTAAGGTAAAACAACACTCATCAATTGATTGGCTCGACTCGCTATAAACTTGCTCGCGGACTACATTCACAAACCATTAAAGTGTTAATTAATGATAAAAAAAAGTCTTTCATTAAGGATGTAATGAAAGGCTCTTTGGTAGGGTAGGAAAAATATGGATAATAGTGACTAATCATATGTAAGTAATCGAAGAGGTAGCTACTTTCTTCCATTCCTTAACATTTTCTTTCTTCCTTTCTTTCCTTAATTGAGCACAAGACTATCATCAAATTTCCTTGAATTGAGCTTCTTTCAATGCATGCTTCCTTTCTTTGATTTTTTGTGCATTTTGTAACTTTGCTCATTTTCTTGTTATGAGGTTGCATATTCATTTTTGCTTATGCTCTTTTCATCATTTTCTCTTTCTTTTCTTTTACCATTTCCTTTTCTTCTTTTTCTTCCGTATCAAACCTTCCCAGCTACCATCTCCTCAATCACTCACCCAAAGATGGTGAATATATAAGGCTCAAGTGGGTAATTAAGGCTTGTAATGTGCTAAATTCACAAGAAAAAAGCTTAAAGGCTCAAAGTGGCTAACTAGGGATGATATTCATGGTAGGGAAATATATGGCAATAACTTTTAATAACAAGGATGACCTTAGATCATGTCATTAATCTCTACTAATCGGGTTCATTCCCATAGTCCTTGAGCAAGTTCTATCTTATCAAATACAACCAATCCACTCATGAAGGAAAAATACCATGCATGCACGGTTAAGACTCAATTATTCACAAGGTTATGCATTGGACCTTAAGGAACTTATTACACCACATTCATCTCGAAATTGAACAAGTAGAACATGTCACAATTTGATAGTGTAGAGATTCTTAATCATAACTTGCCATCACTTACTACCACAACATGTCATCACTCATATTCAAAAATGACTCACAACATCCCAAAACAAACCACTAAATCAACCCTAAACAAGAATAAGAAAACACAAAAAACACAAAATAAGGACTCAACAAATAAGAAACAAAACAAAAGCACATAACATGCAAAAATAAACAAAACCATCCATCATAGACAATGAAGCACACATTCATATAATCCATGATAATTATGCTCACAAAAATCCCATCCTTAATTGAAAAGTAAATCCTAAATTACGAAAGTAAACCTCCCACAAACATAACACATGAAGTAGCATGCTAATCACATCAATTCAAATCAACATCAAAACATGTCAAGCTAATAGAAGTGGTAAAGTATAGAGTGAACTCCCTCAATAGGCATTTGGTAGTGGAAATGGTTGGCACTAGCTTCCGGATTGAATACACCACGAAACTCGACTTGATCTTCGAGCTCAATTCGTGCTTCCACTACGCTTCATTCATGCTTAAGAACTCATCAAAAACATTAGCTCAACGATTTCATTAAAAATATGGATTATCATGCACTTTAATCACCACCAAACGGATCAAAATCAAATCAAAACTCATGAGAAAAATTTTAAAATTGGGTCAATTTTATAAGAATCACACTCAAGTGGTGAGTCACACCACACACTCTTCCCCTAAACTTAAATCGAAACAAGTTGAGACTTAAGTTTGCAAAAAGTAGTGGGACTTACCCTTGTAGTTTCCATCAATGATCTTCTTGTGGAGAAGTAAACGCATCCAGCGAATTGAGCCATGTCCACCATGCACTAGCCCCCCCAAACTTAACTTGAGACAAGCATCGAGAATTAAGTTTGCAATAAGTGGTGTGACATGTATACTCGAATCCATGAAGCACTTCTCTTTTCTTCAATGTGCATTTTCTCACAAGCATAATCCACTTACAAGACCAAATAACAAAAAGCATCAAAAGACAAAAAGAATGGGTTGCCTCCCATTTAGAGCTAAGTTTGACGTCTTCAAGCTGGATGGAATTTTACGATCATTGGACCAAAGGATGGTCCATCACACTCTCTCTTCGCATCCTCACTTTGAACATTTGCTTAGCCTTCTTTTTATCTACAAGTTCCACTTCACCATTCTTACTTACAAGCATCAAACCATCATCAAGAAGAGCTTCAAGTGGACTTCCTCTTTCTCCTTTGTCTATTTTCCAATCAAGGTCCGGAGCTTTCTTCCTATCAACATCAAAATAAGACGCGTTAGAATTTGACAATTTTATATAATCATGAAGAAATGAATTTAAATTGTCAAAGAGAATAGAGTCATGAACCATAAGATCATTCGGGGGCTTCAAATGAGACTTGGCTCCTTTTTCCTTATTGCACAAGAATGTGACTCTCTCTCCTTTTGAGCTCAAAGACAACTCTTCTCTTCCAACATCAATCCTTTTCTCTTCCCGCAGTTAGAAATGACCTTTCTAAATTAAGTAGAACTCGAGGGTCCTCCTTTACGTCCAATACTATGAAATCAACATGGAAAGCTAGCCCCTTCACTTTCACTTTCACGTCTTCAACTACCCCTAATGGCTTAACAATATCTCCATTCACAACCTCAAGACGGATAGTAGTGGGCTTGAGCTCTCCAATTTCAAGGCTCTTGATAGTTGCATGAGACATCACATTGACGCTCGCTCCCAAGTCACACAATGCGTCAAAAGTGCCTTTTCCTTTAAAATCACAAAGAATTATGAACTTCCCCGGATCACCAACTTTTGTAGGCCCCTTTTTTGCACCGATTTACTTACTTCGGGTTGCTATTCTTTCTTTTTTTCCTCATACTTCTTCTTGAGAGATTTGACATGCTCCTCAAACTCCTTTTTCTTCTCCTCTTTTACAAACATTTGTGGATAGGGAATAGAGAATTGAGTGATCGGAATACCCCAATAATCACGTTTGTACTCCTCTTCTTTTACCTACTCCTCCACTTTCTTTTCCTCTTGCACCCTCTTCCACTTAGGTACCCATTTAGGCCATTTCTCTTCTTTCTTACTTATCTCTTCATTTTCTTAACCAACCTTGCTTTCCACCAACCCTTCTTCAACCTTTCATTCCTCTTTCATATCAACCAACAAATATTGAACCTTTAGATTAACCTCGGTTGTGGCCGAAAACTTTCCTTTTTGTTGATCACTCAAAGAACTTGCAATTTGACCAACGTTGTACTCCAAAGCTTTGAGCCTCCTTTCATTTGCTTCTTCAGCCTTTTTCAAAGCTTCATCTCGAGCTTTGTTTGATGCTATCAATTGTTCAAGTAACTCATCTATAGATTCCTTCCCTTCACTGTTTGGTAAATTGTCCACCGGTTGATATCCCGGAGGATAAGCAACTGCATTGCTTGGATTAGAGTAGGAGAAGTTCCCTTTCCTTTGTTATTGTGGGTATGAGCTTCCACTACCTTGACTATTAAAGTCTCCTTGCCCTGGTGGATAGTTCCCTTGACTTTGGTTGAAACCACCTTGAAAATTATTTTGGTAATTCCCTTGATAATTTCTTCCTTGCATGTATGACACATCTTCTACACGTGACATAGAGTTGGCCCATTGTTCTCCACTCACAATATTCGGAGGAAACGCACCTTACTCAACTTGTACCCCTTCAACCATATTTGCTCCTTAGCTCACACTTTGACTCAAGCTCATTTGTCTCAAAACTTCCATTGCTATCGCTTCAACACTTGGCACATTCAGATCAACATTAACACTCTTGACACTAAATTGTTGCCCTTGATAAAAATTCTCAAAACCATAGCATCCACTTACCCTCTCCGATGGCCATTGATATATATTTGTAGCAATTTCATCAAATATCCTTATGGCCCTTTCTGGAGTCACACCAAGTACGGATCCACCCGCCGAAGCATAAACATAAATTCTTTGCCCATTAACTAATCCTTGATAGAAAAATCCAACTTGTTGATTCTCCGGGAATCCATGTTGTCGACACTTGCGTAGCATATCCTTAAACCTTTTCCACGCTTTATAAAAACTCTCTTGAGGCATTTGCTTGAATTGAGTAATCAAGCTCTTCATTTGAAGCGTCTTGGAAGGTGGAAAGTATTTGTTCAAAAATATTTGTGCTAGCTCATCCCAAGTATTGCACGTACCCGGAGTAATGGTAGATAGCCATGTTCGAGCTCTATCCCTCAATGAGAACGGAAACAACTTCATTCGGATACAATCCTCACTCACCCCGTTCATCTTCACCGTATTGAGAATCTCAATAAATTGAGCTGTGTGCATTCGGATCCTCATTTGGAGTTCCACCAAATTGTTGGTCTCTCACCATAGAAATCAATCCCGCCTTAATTTCAAAGTTGTTGGCGTTGATTGGTGGACCCATCATATGTGGCATTGCCCTCGACATAAAGTAATCCTGAATCACCCTTTGATCATTATGAATTCCATGTTGCACCGGAGGTGGTGGTGGCACATACGCTTGTTGAGGAGGAGCAAAAGCTTGTGGATATCCTTGTTGAAGTAAAGCTTGTTGCACCATTTATTTAAGTAATGCTTGGTTGTTGAAGGCTCCACGATTTTGATGAGCTTGTTGAGGAGGATTAACATTGACTTGAGTTGTGTTGTCTTGCACGTTCACATGTTATCCTCCTTCCCCATCATGCTCTATCTCCACACGATTATCTCCTTGAAAATTCTCCATTTGATTACTCTTTTGTCTTTGTTCTCCTTTCTTCTTCTTCTACAAGTGTTTTCAATTTCCAAATCAATAGGTTCTACTTGTTTCCCCTTGGACCTTGTGTGCATACACCTTCAAAATAAGAGAGGTTAGAACAAAATTTTTTAAGCAAATACAAACAAACAAATAAAATAAAAATGTCTCTAATAAGATTACTCTAAGCGTTCTTTCGTTAAGCTACTAGCAAACGTTGCCTCCCTAGCAATGACGCCATTTGATTAGCCATTTTGTAGTATGGATGACCAATTAAAATAATTTATCAAGTCACAGGGAGGTTGGCGCTAGAGCTTAAGCGATATCACACTTATCATAATTTTATAGAGACTAATCATCGAGTAAGATTGTTGAACAAGTATTAAAATGACACAAATAAAGTAAACAAAGTATGATCAAAAATTAAAATGAAGTAATGTAAAGTTGTTTTCCAAATTAAGCAAAAGTGGTATTAACAACAATTAAGTAGTGGGAAATCTTATGATACATGCATTAAACTCATATGAATCAAGGGTATGGATTAATGGCCAACTCTAAATTCACCTAAGCTCCTTCTCAAGATGAATAAGATATTAATCTCAAATAGCACAAAGGTTGGTTCTCATTCAAATAATTCCAACTAGGTACTAAGCTTGAAATAAGAATCCCTTCACACAATTAATCAATCTCTCGATCAAACCAACCGTATGTCTTATTAAAATTTTCTAAACTCTGAAGAATTTCTCAATCTCTTTACAATTTATAATGCACATGAAGTATTTGATGAAATGATTCACTCAAATTTCCTAATCACATAATTGATTTTTCAATCTAATCATATATTTAGAGCATCTAAACACACAAATCATCAAAAACATCAAAATCTAAAGCATCAATGATAGGAAATCAATTAACTCAATCAACATATGAATTTAAATACATAGATCCCAAAATTTAACCACAAACTTTCATGTTTCTAATCCCACAAAGGAGGTTAGGCTACAATCTTCATAAGATCCTTAACATAGACATTAAAAACCTTACAAATCATGATAAACTAGAGGATTAACACAAAATTGGAATGAAAACTCCCTTTGATTGGCTCCAATTGAATCTCCTTCCATCCTTTGGTGATCAGCCACACTTCCTTGCTTCTTTACTTGATTTGGATGGTAGAATTTATGGAGAGATGATGTAGAATCAAAGTATGGATGAAGGGGATGAAGAATATGGTGTAAAATAAAAGGATTGGTGTGTGAGGTGTGTGAGCTGCTGAAATTTCGTGCCTCCTTCTTCAAAGGTTGAATGGATGGGTATTTATACTCATTGGGGGCCTTCTAGAAGAAATCTAATTTTTTTAACTGATCAGGTACCTACACGACTCGAGGCGTGGTGTGCTGCAACACGCCTCGAGTCGTGTCAGGGTTTCTGAGTCAATGCGAACTTACGACGACACACGAGTCGTGTGCCGCAACACGGCCAAGGGATGGTCGTGTTGTGCATTCTGATGTCGTCGAACGACCATCTCTTACAGGCCCATTTGCAGTACATGGCTCATGTAGTACGACACGGCTCGTGTACTTGAAATGGCTGGCTGAGTTCTTGCTGCCCTATTTTCTTCTTCCTTCTTTTCTCTTCCTTCTCCATTTTCGCTCCGATTTCATCTGTTTACATACGATTAAGTTCATTCACACTCAATTTCATAAAAACACATAACTCCACCAACTAGCACATAAATACGGATAAAAATATACGAAAACACACCTAAAATGACACTAAAATCTAGGTAAAAATATCACTCATCAGCGGTGGTGGCGCATTAGGTTGTTGCAAACCTTGTTGAAGAAGCGCTTGGTGTATAATTTGTTGGAGTAGGGCTTGTTGTTGATTTACATTGACTTGGGCATTTTGCATTTTATTTCCATCATTCCTATCATCAACATGTTTATTATCTTGATTGTTCTCCATTGGATTACTCTTTCTGATTTTGTTCTCTTTTCACATTCTCCGACAAGTGTGTTCAATCTCTAGATCAATAGGTTCAACTTGTTTCCCTTTTGACTTTGTCTGCATACAACTTCAAAAGTAAAAGAAGTTAGAACAAAATTTTCAAAAGCAAGTACAAATAACAAAAATAAAAATGTATCTATTAAGATCACTTAAAACGATCATTCTTCAAGCTACTAGCTATCGTTGCCTCCCCGACAAAGGCGTCATTTGATTAGCCATTTTGTAGTTGGGATGACCAGTTCAACAATTTATCGAACCACAGGGAGGTAGGTACTAGTGCTTAAGCGATCTCACGTTTCTTGTAATTTTATTGAGACGAATTATCAAAGGTTTGGTTATCAAACAAGTAATTGAAATCAATCAATGCAAGTAAACAAGCAATTATTAAGTAAATAAAATGAAATGAGTGTGAGGTTTTCCAAGTTAAACAAAAGTGAGATTAACAATAATTAAGAAGTGGTAACTCTAGGAATTAAGTATCAAATTCATATGCATCATGGATAATTGATTAAGGGCCAACAAAAATTCAACCTAAACTTCCTCTCGAGATGGATAGGATGTAGATCCATTTAAGAATCCCAAAATAGCTCAATGGATTGGTTCTCACTCAAACAATTCCAACTAGGTACTAAGCTTAAATAAGAATCCCCTCACATAATCAATCAACCTCTCGATTAAACAAATCAGATGTCCTATCAAAGGTTCTAAATCCTAAAGGATATCTCTATCTCTTTAAGACTTATAATGCACATAAGGTGAATGATGAATTGATTCAATAAACTATCCTAAACATATAATTGATTTCTCAATCTAATCATATGCCCATGACAATTAATCACACAAATCAACAATCACATCAATCAATTAATAAACAATGATAGAAAGTCATAAATCCATTCAACACATGAACTAAAATACATAGATCCCCAAAATTAACCAACAACTCTCATGTTGCTAATCTCACAAGGGAGATTAGCCTACCATATTCATAAGATAATTAACATAAACATTAAAAACCTTACAAGTTATGATAATCAAATAGGATCACTACAAAAATGGATGAAAACTCCCTTGCATTGGCTCCAATGGTTATCTCCTTCCTTTCCTTGTAATTCACCTCTCTTCCTTGCTTCTTCTCTTCACTTGGGTGAAGATTTTATGATGATATGATGATGGAGTAAATAGATGGATGAAAGTGATGAGGGATATGGTATAAAATGAAGGAATGGCCGTGTTGGATGTTTACTCAAAATGGCACACGAGTCGTGTACTGACGCATGGCCAAAGGATGGCCGTGTTGGATGTTTTGATGTTGTCGCACGACTACTTCTCACAGGCCCGTGTTCAGTACATGGGCCGTGTGCTGCAACACAGCTCGTGTACCCTACACAGCCGACCGTGTTCATGCTACATTGTTTTTTCTTCCTTGTTTTATCTCCTGTCTCTGTTTTTGTTCCATTTTTACCTGTTTTACATATGATTAAGTTCATTCACACACATCTCCATGAAAACACATGTCACGCCCCGACCCCAGACAGAACGCGACAACCGCCACGTTAACCATAAATTTCGCAGAATGGGTGCACTTCACTCCACAAAGTTTATAGAAAACGTAAGGCTTGCTATCAAGTACCTGTAGAGCTGAACAACTGATAACAACGGGTACAACCCGAGGACATCATCTCAAAAAGTATCAACAAGGATTTACAAAGGTACAAAATACAACGATGTAACTTAGTTTAAAGAAAATATACATGAACGATATAACATCGCGAAGGTACAAAAAGAACATCAAGGGGGTCACCAAATATAAACTATACAATCTCTCCAATGAATCCGTCAATTTACATAAAAGAGAAAGTACCCAAAACACGGATTGGATGACGAGCAAACGATAGGAAAACCTCCAACCAAAACGATATCAACAGCCTGAAAAGGAAGGAATGATGGGGGTGAGCAAAACCACTAGCTCAGTGAGGTGATAAGCCGGTCACCCCGACCCTTATACGAAGCATGTATTCCACTCGCGGTTCATAACATAAAATCTCACATTTCGTCCCACAATAACTATTTCTCACTCAGTATACATATTAATGAAAATAAAAACCTTAGTGCACATTTACGAATAACACAATTAGTTCAAACAACATGTTATCACATAAAAGACGCGTGGGTAGTCAATATCCTCCTCGAACTGAGCTCTCCGTCGAGAGACAGTCCAAGCCCGTCACCGTTACTCTAGATAAAATGCACATTAATATTCTTTCTCAATATGCCAAGTGCTAAAGTTCACAATTCAATATCGACGTGAATACTTGAAATGATCAAATATATAAACATATATGACATGCATGTCCCACACCGGTGACGTTGACTGAGCCTATAATAGACTGATCCATCTAACGATCACCCTCCAGAGTATCAGTATTTGGCAAATGGACAGGTGCCCCGTTAGATCTAACTCACCCAGGTTTGCCAATCATGGGCAACTTGGTTTTCACTCTAACTCACCCGAACCGCGACAATTCGGGCTACTTAACCTTGGTACCAGGCATACATATGCATGTGCATCATAAGATGAATAACGACTCAAGTTAGAGTCTTAATTGGCACACACGAATAACCAGAAATCAATAATACTCATATAATGGCTAACATGACTCTAACCAGAGCAATCGAGCCAATCAGGCTCTTTACCACATAACATAATACCAAATAATTTTCTTATCAATTAACTAAAACTAAAATAAATGCACATTTATCGAGGGTCCATACTTCCCACAAGAGAAGGCGTTCCCGAATTATCAACTTACAAGGAAGTGATTAACTCTCTCCGGAATCTGAAGTCGGTCCCTTGCCCTTCGTCGATGGTTCTTTACCTAGAAAGGAGATGAGCAATTAAAGACAAATTAAATATAACTAACTATTAGTGTTAACATCCCTTTCATTGCTAAAAACAAATCCTAATCGAGTTCGAACGAGTCGATATTAAATAAAAATGGCATGTAACTCCTTAACATCAATTCCCAATCCCATATAATTGTTTCAATACATTAACTAAACGAAACGATAAAAAAAATAAGTTTGAATTCGACATAAAAATTCTGAAATTTTCCAGCTAGCGGCAGTTTACGAGAAAAATCATAACTAATTGTAGAATAATCGGATTGAGGCGTTTCAAGTGGCTACGGAAAGCTAACGAGTTCAGCTACGTACAGAAATTAAGTTTGCAAACTTTCAAGGGTAATAGCTATGTCAAAATCAGTTCGAACAGTCTGCAAATTACCCACATACCAAAAAGAAAAACCTCACAAAATTACAAAATCATGGAAGAAGGAAGCTTAATTCACACACCACTTACCTCAAAACAACATAGAAACCACCTAGGATGAGGGTTGTAAGGGAGAATTTGATCAACAAGGGTTTCTCCTCTTCACTCTTTTCTTTCCCCTCTTTTGCTTTTCTTCTCCCGTTCTTCTCTCTCTTTTTTTTTAACTTTAGCCTTACTAATTATATATCCGGCCATTTAAGTGGGATGAAACTTTGGGCCACAAAATAAATAAATAAATAAGTTTGGGCTTTCTAAAAAAAATCTAGTTGGACTTAATTGGGCTGACCTTTTGGGCTATAAAAATAAATAAATAGGTTTTGGGCTTTCTAAAAACAATCTAGTTGGGCTTAATTGGGCTGGCCTTTTGGGCTATAAAAATAAATAAATAGGTTTTGGGCTTTCTAAAAAAAATCTAGTTGAACTAAGATATTATAACACATAACACCACCAAAATATATATAAATACGGATAAAATAATACGGAAATGGAATAAGAAGACACTAAAATCTAAGTAAAAATATCACACATCACTTCTTCCCAAACTAAACATTTACGCCCTCATAGTTGTTAATGACAACGGCTTAAGAATCACAATCAAATCATGCATGAGATCGTTGTGGTTTTAGATTAAAATAAATTACTCTTCAATTCCAAGGGAATATTATTAATCTCGTAAAAAAATAAAAGTTTACATATAAAAATATTACTACTAACTACAAAATCATATAGTGATATTCCAATATTACCATTACAATGTATTGCACATAAATGTTTGTGCAGCATGAAAATTCGTGTGCAGCAAAAAATTATGTGCATAAAAAAAGTGTATATCCGACGGCCAACCTCCGGCGGCGGTCTAGCTACCGGCAAGCTGGTGGTGGTCCGGTGGAGGTCCGGTGACCTACGAACTGCGGTCCGTGCGGAGGTCCGGCGACAGACCGTTGGTGGTCCGGAAACTGCAGTGGGTGGGTGAGGGGTTTAGGGTTTGTGATTTAAAAGTGTATGAGATTATAATGAGTTAAGGTTATATTTGGTATTTTACTTTAATATTTTTATGTGAGATTAATTTTTTTAAATCAATGTATCTCACATTAATTATGGGTACAAAGTGTGTACCTATGAGTAATTTTTCCTATAAAAATTAATATATGAATAATCCGTCTTACAAAAGAGATCTATGAAACGGTCTCGCACAAGACTACCCAAACTTTTTATGAGGTATAGTATTTATCATGAGTGAGGCTCCCGTGCACCCGGGTGCACGAGCACATTCCGTGCGCCTTTGCAATTTCCATACCCCTTTATAATTTATACTCCTAGCAATACATAGGTTTAAATAGGATTGGAGGGGGGAGGGTTGTGTTCACATGGGGACACGTAGTATCCCTCTGTGTCCCCGGGTGCGCAGGAGCTTTTGCTATTTATCATTTACCAGATTCACAATCATACTCAACTTATAAAAAAATTTAAATTTATACATAATTATAATTTATTATTATAATTAGAGTTGATATTGGGTGCAACTGGGTGCATAATGTTGGCGTTTGATCATTTGGTTAACGTGAACCATTAGGGTTTCATACGTTTCTAATTCAGCAGAAGTAAGAAAACATAGAAACGTATTACCTTTCACTAGGGTATGTTGAAGAAGAAAGATTCTCGCCACAGTCTGCGCAGCCTCACTGTTTTGGGCATAACTCTCTCGTTTGATCTCTGATTTGAGTGATCTATGCACCAAAGCGATCCTGTCTTCCGTGGCTTTCTAATGATGTTCCACACGTTTAGTTCATAGTTCTGTAAGATTTTAGAAAAATTGCGGAAGTTGATGAACAATAGCAGCAAACAACCTTTCGATCTTCTGCTGTATTCCCAAGTCCAATCTCGACGTCGTGTGGGCGAAGATCTTCAAGATCTTCTCAATCTGCTGTTCCCTCACCTTCCACACAGTGTTAAGTATGAATAATCAATTGATTAGGGTTTCTGGATAGTTGAGATGACTTATATATGGGATACAGTAGGGACCAGGAGGAGAAATTAGAGTTGGACCTCCATTGCGCTTAAGTATCCAATCTTAACCCAAAGCTTATACTTAAGTCCAAAAATAATAATATATAACACTAAAATAATATTACTGCACTACCATTCTAATCCCATAATTACCTTATGGGCTCCTTCTTATTATGAGCCCGTTAGTCTCTCCATGTTTAAGATATTCAATGTCCATTAATTAATTAAGTTACTGACATCTCCATTAATTAATATCTCATCCTCATCATCATGCCAGAATAAATTCATCTGTAGGGTTTACATGATAATCCTTATGAGCTTCTCAAGGGGAGATCATCAACCTATAGCGGACACGAATTCCTTCTACAATCAATAGCATATTATAGAGACATCACTATTTTCCAACTCACCGAGTTATTGATTTAATATTTAAATCTCACTCATTGATGAATCAAAGAGATATATATTGGCTTATGTGTCGAGGTTATTGTATAGGAATTAAGAGCACGAACATCCATAATAACTGAGATCAAGTTCTCTTATATACTCAGTATAAATCGAACGATCTCAAGCGGTCCTGCTCAATACACACAAGATGCAGTAATGTGATTCTATAGTCAAGACAAACTAATACCAAATCACATTACAATCATACCGATGGAGAGTCCCCGTCTATCACGGTTGTGAGCCTCTATTTATATTTTATAAGGAAACTGATAATATGATCTTTCGGGTGTTGTCGCACAATATATTATCTATAGTATAAAGTAAGTGGACTATTGTATCGGATATATAAATAAATTATAAGATGCAATCATTTGATTATATGATTCTCATTTCAAATTCATTATTTAAACATTGTTCATACAAAAAGCTAGACTTTAGTATACAATCCAACACATAAATCCTGGGTGCATAAATCTGTAATGTGCACTGGGTCAACCCATACTAATGCGGGTCATATAAAATAAATTTTTAGCCATTAGTCATTCATTATTTCCATCTCCTCTCTCAGATCTTTGCTCTCCTATTCTTTCTGTGGTTTCGTTCTCTCCTAATTGATCAAGCTTTCTATTAGATCCTAACATGATTATCTCTTAAATTTTCGTCAGTGTTAGTTGATTTCTCTACTAAAATCTATAGATTTAAGGAATCTTCAATTTATTTTTGAAAATTATTTTATTTTAATTATTGATTTCAGAGTTCTCTATTCACCTTTCCTTCCAAATCTATAATTGCTCTTACTTTCTATTTTCTCCATATCTGTTGCGCTAAATAAGAGATAGGAGATGTTAGCACTGCTCACCAGATTATGAAGCTAATTTTTGTGATATCCCTTAAGAAGCATCGCTCTGATCATCCCCAAATTTCTATCACGAGAGACACATCAAAGCCGTTGACTACATATGCCTTCCAAATTTTCTAAAATTCGAAACACCAAGAATAGTAAATCATCTTCATTCAGCATGAAGAGCTATAAAAAGTTTCTTGTTGTGACCTAGAATACTATTCGTATAGAAATTGAAGGCCGATAGTATTATTCATAATTGAATTGATTTATTTATTTTTCTTTATTTTGTTGTTGAAATATTTTTAGTGATCTTAAATACATAACATTTGAGATAAGAAGTAATTCTACATGTTTCGTTTACCCTTTTCTCTATAAATTAAGTAATGAAATTCACTTTTGATGATCATTTCTCATAGCATGCAGTAACTTATATGATGTCAAATTATGCATATTTTAGTTTTAAAATGTATTACATTCTTAAAGAATAAATTAAATACAAAACGTATTTAAATTGTATACATTTAATTGTTAAAATTTATACTTTCTGTTACACTTAGAAAAAAAAAATACAAAACGGTTGGCGTTCAATCGTTTAGTTAACGTGAACCGCTGGGTTCCATACGTTTCTAACATGCATAAGAAACGTATTACCTTTCACCAGGGTATGTTGAAGAAGATGAATTCTCGTCACTAGCCTGCGCAGTCTTACCGTTTTGGGTATAACTCTCTCATCCGATGTCGGATTTGAGTGATCTATATGCCAAAATGATCCTCTCTTCTGTGCCTTTCCTTCAGTATATCTCAAGTAGAATTTCGAGGTCTGTATTATTTTATAAAAATTTTACAAGTTGACAGACAGCAGCAACAAACAATCTTCAAGTCTTCTGCTGTATTCCCAAGTCCAATGTCGACGTCGTGTGGGCGACGATCCTCAAGATCTTCTCAATCTGCTGTTCACACACCCTCCTCACATGTTAGGCGTGATTAATCTCTTGGATTAGGATTTTCGGACAGCTGAGATGACTTATATATGGGCTACAGCAGGGACTAGGAGGAGAAATTAGAGTTGGGCCTCCATATGGCTTAAGTATCCAAGCTTAGCCCAAAACTTATACTTAAGTCCAATAATAATAGTAATATATACCACTAAAATATTCTTACTACATTACCGTTCTAATCCTATAATTACGTTATGGGCTCCTTCTTATTATGAGCCCGATAGTCTACCCTTGTTTAAGATATACAATGCTCATTAATTAATTAAGTTACTGACAACTTCATTAATTAATATCTCATTCGAGAGTAGTACCACTCAATCTCATTATCATGCCGGAATAAATCCACCTGCAGAATTTACATGATAATCATTATAAGCTCCTCAAGGGGACATCATCAACCTACGTCGGACACGGATTCCTTCTACAATCAACAGCAGACCATAGAGACAGCACTATTTCCCAACTCACCGAGTTTGTTGATTTAATTACATGTAAATCTCACCTATTGATGAATCAAAAAAATACATACTGCCTTACGTATCGAGGTTATTGTATAGGGATTAAGAGCATGAACATCCATAATAACAGAGGTCAAGTTCTCCTATATAGTCAGTATAAATCGAACGATCTCAAGCGGTCCTGCTCAATACACATAAGTACACTAATGTGATTCTATAGTCAAGACAAACTAATACCATATCACACTACAACCATCCCGATAGAGAGTCCCCGTCTATCTCGGTTGTCACCGTCTGTTTATACTTTATAAGGAAATCGATAATATGATCTTCCGTGTGTTGTCGCATAACATATTATCTACAGTATAAAGTAAGCGGACTATTGCATCAGACATATAAATAAATTATAAGACGCAATCATTTGATCATATGATTCTCATTTCAAATAAATTGTTATAACATTGTTCATACAAAAAGCTAGACTTTTAGTATACAATCTAACAATCTCCCACTTATACTAAATGACTATGCTGTCATGTCTTCTGCTATACATCTGATTCCCACTCCCACTACACGACCATCAAAAGCTCTCGTCTTAAAGTCCTTGTAAATGGATTTACTAGGTTATCATCCGATGTAATCTTGACGACAACAACCTTCCCCTCATCATACGATTTCTTGTAATAGGTGGTACTCGCACTCCATGTGTTTTATTGCATTATGGTCTTGTGATTCCTTCAAGTTTGCAACTGCACCATTATCATTAAAATAAATTGTGATAACCTTGGGCAAACTTAGAAACACTTTAAAGTCCATCATGAAGTTCCTAGAGTCATACATATACTTTGGCTGCCTCATAGGCTCCAATTTATCATCTTTCCATGATGGAGTCCGGAGTCTAAAATATATTTCTATATAACACTTCTCCACATTATGGCTCTACTTCCTAAAATTAATCACATAACCTTCGAGGTAGATTTACTGCCGTCCCTATCTGATTTGAAAAATCTGATTCTATGTAACCCCTAAGAAGCAGTAAATCTGTCTGGTAAGCCCACATATAGTTTCTAGTCCTTTTCAGGTACTTCAAAATTATGTGTTACCACAGTTCAACATTCTTATTTCGGATTACCTTGATACCCACTGTTCATGCCTTCGGCAAAACAGTTATCCATACTTGTGTATATCATTCCTTAGATTAAGCTTTCTTATTCGCCGAAGTATAAGGAACCGCTTTCATCACTTTTATATTCTTTTTGTGTCTCAAGACACATTTTCTTAGATAAAGTCACATGCTAAACAAATATGAATCGTATCATCTCATGAAGCTTGAGACAAGCATAACATCCTTTCTTGTGATCCGTATTACCGTGATCAAAAAGATATTTTTACTTTTCTTAAGCCCTTCATCTCATACCGCTTTATCAACCATACCCATACACCCGACAATAGTCTTTCATTATCTCCAATGAGCAATATATCATCTACGTACAGTACAAGAAATACCACCACGTTTCTGTCACTCTTTTTCAATACACAAGACACATCCGCACATTGATTAAATCCATATGACTGGATTACATCATCAAAACAGATGTTTGATGTTCTTGAAGCTTGCTTTAGTCCATCATTGAACACTTTTAAGCTTACTATCAAAATGCTCTTAGCCCTTTGCAATGAATCACTCTGGTTGCTTTACATAGATGTTTTTCTCAAGACTTCCAATCAGGAAAGATATTTTGACATCTATTTGCTATCCCTCATATTTTATATGAGTAGCAACAGATAAAAGAGTCTGGATCAACATAGGCATAGCTACCGGCGAACAGGTTTTCTCATAATCGAACCCTTTTTTTTCTGAGTATACCTTTTCGCAACAAGATTTGCTTCCAAGGTTTTCACCTTATCATATGATCCTCTTTTATTTTACAGAGCCACTTCCAATGGATTTCACACCATCCGTGGTTCTACAAGCAGTCAGATCTAATTTAGAATTCATCGATTCTATTTTAACATTCATTGCACTTTGCTAAGATTCCACATTTCTATCTTGTAGTGCTTCGTCGTATTCGTGGGTCCATTCCATGCTTACAAGGGATCAAGTCTCATAATTCTCCCAAAACATGTATCTTACAGGTTTTCGAACAACCCTCCCACTACGACAAGACACTACATGCAATTGTGTATCAGACGTGACACGCGTTGCAATTTTACCTTGTGGTATATCATCTTGTACATTTAGTACTAATACTTTGTATTTTCCCTCTCACTTTCTTTAGAACAACTTATACATGGATTTGTGATTTATTACGTAGTCATTTTTCAAAAATCTAGTGTTTGTGTTAACAATCATCCTTCGATCTTTTGGACTAAATAAATCAATGCCCTCCATTTTTCTGGAATATCCCACAAACAGACAAACGTTATACGACATGCTGTTTCTAGGGCATACCCATAAAATGAATTTAGTAATTCCAAATAATTCATCATCTATCTAATCATTTCCATAAGAGTCTTTCTCTTATTAAGATTAGAAGGCGCGTTATTAATTACTATTTTTGCATCCGTAGGATAAATATGATTTAAGAGTTTACAAATTGTCAATAACGTACCACAACAGATTATAGCTCCATCCCTCATCACTATGACCATGTCATTTAAATAAAATGGAGTATCCATCTGTAAATGCATAGAAACTGAAATGAAATTCTTTCTATGAAAAAGTACGTAAAGACAATTTCTCATAATCGAATGTTTATTCCTATTATAAGATAAATAAACAACTCCCACTGTAACAATCACTATTTTCGTAGTATACCCATGTACCCTATAAAAATCTCATCATCACTTAATTACATGCTTTTAGTGATTCCGGTATCTACACACAATGTGTAAGAAGATGCCATCACTAATCATGTTTCAACGACTAGTGAATGAGATACTAATCTTGTTCACATCATGATGAAAATGGCTTTCCTTCATCACATGTTTTGTCAGAAGTTCCCCACCATATACAACCTCTCGTATTTCAGGCAGAACTTGCTCAAAACATCCAGGCAAATTATGAAGAATAAACAGATCTAGTTTTCTCCTTCAATTTATATTCCAAGCATTCCCAATTCATTCATCAACTTATCCATGACCTCTTACCTTTCTTTCTTACTCAAGTATCTGAACAGTCGCATGAGACCATCATATTTCTATGAACCTCTCACCTCTCCACTAGAGACTTTAATAGGCATCATGGGACATCCTTAGTGAGAACACACATTTATATTTTCTTAAGCAGTAAAATTCAAAACCAAGATTCTTTTCTAATCATCTAATTTTGGACCAGTAAATATAATTTCTTTCAGTAAATAATAAGCGAGATAAAATTATTTTGAAAATTCAGAGAATCACAAATAAATACACCGATCAAATCTTTGAATTTATCCATTTATATTGATCCCCTCAAAATAATATAAAAATAAAATTCACTAACATCTCAAGCACCGTGAGTCTGCAAGCTACGATAGTGTGGATGTTTACAAACCTGAACATTTACAAGAGAAGGTTTTACCCATTAATTTCATTTGTCAACCTAACCTCATGACAAAATAATTAATAGTCGATTCCTCTTTAGCCATACAAATAAAAGCGGTGACTCCGATGGGCAGGATACTTATTATTTACATCTAAGTGTACACCATTATTTGACCCCAAGTCCGCGGCCCAAGCTTATGTGCCTTACAGATAGAGAAGTACACACGCGCTCGAAAAACTTCCTACAGTCATCAATTATAAGTTTGTACAGTGATTCGCAAATAAACTCATCTGATGGAGAGGAAGGCACTATAGCCAACGCGCAAGTTCATGTGCTTCATATTACAAACATAATTATTTAATGAAGTCTGTTCCAGCAATCCATGAATAAACTCATCCGATAGGGATGAAGGCTCTAATGCCGATGCGCAAGTGTATTCACATCGCCAACAAACCAATAATGGAGGCCGCGGGAATTATTAACTAATTCCCTCTCCCAATTAGTAATTTTAAAACCGAGAGTTTTTATATGCATATAATATTTCAGAATAAAATACGCAACCTAGCATGCTCCTATTACGGTACATAAGGTAGTAAATCACAATGAATCATGCTTACATATATAATAATAATTAGATAATAAATCAATTAATGCAGTTATATATCAGCGAATTCGATTGTTCGCCACCAAGTACAAATACGAGGAACGCAGACGGGGATCGACCTTTCCGGTTATGTCGCAGGGATCGAGACTGCTTGTCTGCTAAATTTTCCTCCACCAAAAAGCCAGTCTTCACAAATTTTGCTCCAGATTCCTTGTCTGCCAACCTGCTCCACCACTCCGGCACCCTGCTAGAAACAAGACTGCTTGACCTTTGCTGAAAACCCATCATGTCCACACTGCACGCTGGCACGACTCGTACCAGGCAACATCACGGGTCATGCCTCAAGATGAAGCAGCCACACACGCCATCGATGCTTGTCCAGGGACACGCCCAGCTGCTTGGCACCCTGCATGACTCGTGCAGGAACCAGCTGGCAGTCGTGCCGACAACACCTGGCGAATGCCATGCCATCGTGCGCCTCACGCTCGGTAGGAGATGGATGTCGTGCGCCGCAGGTAGTTTGCCCACCAGCACTCCATCATGCCATTGTGCTTCCATGTGCCACATCATGTTCTTGCCGGCATGACTCATGTCGGCTGTCGTGCCGATAGCCCAACTGAGTCATGCCGCTAACATCCCAGCAGTATCCGCGTGCCTTTGGGTGCCCAGCCGTGTAGCCTACCAGTACAGCTTCCGTGTACCTACGGGATTACCTCTCATCCGCCGAATCACTAGCAATCGGGCACCGCAAGCTGTCCACCATGCATCCCAAATGAACACGCCACCGTATGCTGGAAGCTCGTCGACTAATGGAGATCTGTGCCGCTCAGCCACATCAAGGACCCGCCCGGAATCCTTGAAGACTCGCCCGAAAAATTAGTAAACTCAATCGGACATCAGCAAGGACTCGCCCGGAACACCCTTGTGACTAGTCCCTGAAACAATGTTGACGCGCTCGAAATGACCAGGCTTGTCCCTCACGCCACTGTCGCTCATGAATTTTTGGTTATGGCAGCGCAAGAGGAACCATCGACGTTACCCAGCCGTGACATACGCCAGCTGAATTTGCAGACCCGATTGGAATCCTCATAATCAGCGGCACCTTGTTCTGCCATGAACGCCGGCATTCACATGGAGAAATGCTGACAACTTCGTCGCACCGTGGAGAATCGCATGTTGCTGCTGTCATTTCCATGCCATCAGAGTCATCCCTAGCCATACAGGGTAAGCTCCAGCCATGTGGGTTTCAACAAACCCTAACTGTCATCGGTGCCATCATGCCACCTGCCGTAAACCACGATGCCTTGCAGTCACGCACGGCAGGCTCCAGCCATGAGGGTTTAGGAAAACCCTAGCAGCAGTTTTCATGCCACTCCACCTTGTCGGCCGACGAACATCTTTCACCCGCACTCAACACCATCGCAAGCCACGCACGTGAGTGATGCAGGGGCTGTTCGGTGCCTCATCATCAGCCCCTCACCATTTGCCGCCGTATCAAGCCCCGTAAGTCATGCTAATATCCGGCGCTTTCACCGTCACCCTACCGAGCCATTACCGCCGTCATCAACCCGTCTTGTAGTGCTCGTGTGCCACCATGTACAATTAGAGTATTCAACAAGAAATTTAATTCTAAACTCTAATTCATGTACACACATATAAACCCTAGCCTAACGTTTAACGCTTCACCACGAAACTGAAGCTCTGATACCAATTGTCAGCGTTCGATTGTTTGGTTAACATGAACCGTTATGGTTTCATACATTTCTAACATGCAGTGGAAGTAAGAAAACATATTACCTTTCACCAGGGTATGTTGAAGATGATGAATTCTCGCCACTAGCCTGCACAGCCTTACCATTTTGGACATAACTCTCTCATCCGATGTCGGATTTGAGTGATCTATACGCCAAACGATCCTCTCTTCTGTGGCTTTCCTTCAGTACATCTCAAGTAGAATTTCAAGGTCTGTATGATTTTATAAAAATTGTACAAGTTGACAGACAGCAGCAGCAAACAACCTTCCGGTCTTTTGTTGTATTCCCAAGTCCAATCTCGACGTCGTGTGGGGACGATCCTCGATATCTTCTCAATATGTTGTTCACACACCCTCCTCACATGTTAGGCGTGATTAATCTCTTGGATTAGAGTTTTCGGACAGTTGAGATGACTTATATATGGGCTACAGCAGTGACCAGGAGGAGAAATTAGAGTTGGGCCTCCATTGGGCTTAAGTATCCAAGCTTAGCCTAAAGCTTATACTTAAGTCTAATAATAATAATATATACCTCTAAAATATTATTACTGTACTACCGTTCTAATCCCATAATTACGTTATGGGCTCCTTCTTATTATGAGCCCGACAGTCTCCCCATGTTTAAGATATACAATGCCCATTAATTAATTAAGTTACTGACAACTCCATTAATTAATATCTCATCTGAGAGTAGTACCACTCAACCTCATATTATTCCGGAATAAATCCACCTGCAGAGTTTACATGATAATCCTTATGAGCTCCTCAAGGGGACATCATCAAACTATGTCGGACACGAATTCCTTTTACAATCAACAGCACACCAAAGAGACAATATTATTTCCCAACTCACCGAATTTGTTGATTTAATTACATGTAAATCAAACCCATTGATGAATCAAAAAAATACATACTGCCTTACGTGTCGAGGTTATTGTATAGGGATTACGAGCACGAACGTCCATAATAACAGAGATCAAGTTCTCCTATATAGTCAGTATAAATCGAACGATCTCAAGCGGTCCTACTCAATACACACAAGTGCACTAATGTGATTCTATAGTCAAGACAAACTAATACCAAACCACACTACAACCATCCCGATAGAGAGTCCCCGTCTATCTTAGTTGTGAGCATCTGTTTATACTTTATAAGGAAACCGATAATATGATCTTTCGCGTGTTGTCGCACAATATATTATCTATAGTATAAAGTAAGCGGACTATTGCATCGGACATATAAATAAATTATAAGACGCAATCATTGATCATATGATTCTCATTTTAAATAAATTGTTATAACTTGTTCATACAAAAAGCTAGACTTTTAATATACAATCTAACAAAAATAAGTTTAAGTTTTATACACTTAATTATTAAAACTTACACATTTGTTATTTTAACAAATATAAATGGCTTAAATTGTATACACTTGATGGTTAAAACTCATAAAATTTGTTACTTAATTCAATACAAACAAGTTTAAATTGTATACACATGATTATTAAAATATATACAATTAGTTATACTTAAACAAATACAGATCATGTTTAAATTGTATACAATTAATTAAGAAAAATTATACACTTTATGAATAATAAAGCAACACGTGCACATCAGAGTTAATTCTAACTACTTACATAAACTATGTTATTTAGTTGGTAAATTTAACATTTCAAATTTAAATACATTTATTAAGAAAAAAATTAAGATTGTGAATTAAAGTTTATACATTATGGCTCAAAACTTATACAATATGAACCAAAATTGTGTACAAAAATAAACACAAAAAAACAGGTTTATATAGTATATACTTAATTATTAAAACTTACATACTTGGTTATTTTAATAAATTTAAATAGCTTAAATATTATACACTTGATTATTAAAAATTATATAATTTGTTATTTAATTCAATACATAATGGGTTAAATTATATATACATAATAATTAAAACATATACACTTGGTTATAGATAAACAAATACAAAACATGTTTAAGTTGCATACAATTAATTATTAAAAATTATACACTTTATATATAATAAAGCACACAATTGCATGTGCACACCAGAATTAATTCTAACTACTTACATAAAATATGTTATTTTAGTTGGTAAATTTAACATTTCAAATTTAAATACATTTATTAAGAAAAAAATTATGGTTTAGAGTTGCGACTTATAAATCATGGCTCAAAACCTATACAATATGGACCAACATTGTATAAAACAAGAAAAAAAAACAAAACAGATTTAAAATGTAGAACATCTCCTCCTCTTTCTGCTCTATAAGAAACTTCATCTGGATGATAACTTTCCTTCTTTTTAAAGATGAACTTCAACATTCATTTTGAGCAACATTCCTCGACACATCGAAAATATGAGTGCCCTTCAACTAGGGATGGTAGTTTCACGGGTATTTTCGGGTACCCGACCCGACCAAACCCTAATGGGACGGGTTTGTGTACCTATAATCTGGTTTGAGACATGTTTTAGGAAAAAATAAAAATTACCATAAGGGTTTGGGTAGGGTTCGGATTCACCCCTCGGATACTCGCTACTCGAACCCGGATAAATAATCAGATAAGGGTAGCGGGTAACCGCATATACCCGTTCCATTTAATACTTATATATGCATGTGTTTTATAGAGGGTTCGAACACTTAACCTCATATTTAAAAAAAAACTTTCACCATTTAGACACAAGTAATGCTTGTTATATGCATGTTTCAATATTTAAATAAATATACAAATCATAAGTCTAACCCACTATTTTATTTTATTTGTATGTTATTTGAAGTTTGAATTGAAGATCTTAAAACTTGTGTGGTAATTTTATTTCATGTTTTAATTATTGTTTAAGGTTGAGATTAAAAATGTTTAATGTTGTAAACACATTTATTTAAATGTTTGAGACTTGAAATTTAATATTTTATGTTAAAAAAAAGCTTGACGGGTTCGACCCACGGGTAGGAACAATCGTGTACGGAACGGATACGAGTATTGCAAGTAATATTTTAAACGGTTATGGGACGGATACAGGTAGTGGTATTTTTATCGGATACGGGTTCGGGTACCCCAAAAAAATGCGGGTACCCTACCCACTGCCATTCCTACCTTCAACAACTGAATATGTTAAAAACCAATGTTTAAGTCAGAATCACTGTCACAAATCAAAATCTAAAAAAATAACCAATAAACGTTTTAAGAAAACTAATACTTACTCTTATTTAAACAAATGTTGGCTCCTCATCTTCGAAGGAATTAGGTTCGGCGCCGAACAGGTTCAGTAAATTTTCGACCGAGGAATCTCCAGATGAAACGAGATCCGTGGAGATAACACGCCACCGTCTCGTTGGCGAATCGATGGACGGTTGGGTCGTACTCGATTTGGGAACGATCTGCACTGGAATCCTACCTGAATCGATCCCCAAAATTAGAGACTTGGTATTCATTGCTGCAAATTTAGATTTTTAGTTCAATTCAATAAAAATACAAGAGAGAAAAAAGGATGAAAGTGAATGAGAAAGGTAGCATTTCAGTAGAGGGAAATGAAGAAAACGGCGGAAGAGAAGATTCGTAGGGTTCCAAAATGATGTAATGAGTTAAAATGGAATTTATATGATGGGTTAAAGAAATAGGTCGGATCTGGGTGCAACCTTGCACCAAGTTGCATACAAAAATAGCTTTATAATTAAGAGTCCGACTGTTGTGCACTTGGAGCACCAGGACGATCTTAACCGTTAAATTGTAATCCCTCCGTCCCATACATATCTTCACACTTTTCGCTTTCGTCTGTCTCACACTTATCTTCGTCATCCAAAAAAGGAAACTTTATATTAACCAACAACCTCAAAAGTTATCCTAATTTCAAAAATATCATTCCCACCTAACACACATAACATAATTTATAATTTATTACCTAAAAATACCACAATACCCCTCAAAAGTCAATAAAGTTGGTCAAAAAGCAAATTTTCTTAAATTCCGTATTTACAGTATCGGTGCAGATAAATATGGACCGGAGGGAGTATTTCAATTCGATCTCTACCATCAAATAAAATAAAATAATAATTAAAAAAAAAACTAACTACACCTCAAATGTTTTTACCCACTAACTGCATGTGCACCAGTACACCATATAATTAAATATACAAAATGGATCATAGGTCACTAATTTTAGACAGGGTCTAACCAATAATCAATTTCTACGTACAAACAATGTTAAAACAATAATTTCACTAAAAAATAGAAATACAAATAAAAAAAAATTAAAAATAATAAAACGGACAAGGATAAGGAGTCTTGCATCCACTTCCTACTTGCTGGATGACCTCCACCACCGCCTTATCTTCCCAACATTATGTTCGCCGCTGCCATCACCGCCGGTGACATGACCTCTATGACCTCCTCCACCACCTATAGCCACAACTATTGAAAGAATCATAATTATCATTAGAAGAACACAGTATGAATTTTTTCGCATGTTTCCAACTCAACGTATTATACTGTATGAAAACCCGGGTGGCAAGGGTGCATACACATGTATATAATTTTTTATTCTATTTTGTATACACGTTATTCTATTTTGTATACGTGTTTTGTAATAATTGTATTTTTTTTCACACTAAGTTTTTTATTAAAAAAACTAGCATCATATGTTTATAACTTTTAGTCAATAATATATACATATTTTTTAATAATTTTATATTTTTTCACTCAATTTTTCATTAAAAAACTAACAATTAGATTGTATACATTTTTACTCTTAATTGTATATATTTATGTTTATATTTGTATATGGGTACACCCTATCTTAGGATGCACCCGAGTGATACTATAATTAACCTTAATTTTATGACCAGTATAGATCATTACATATTAAAATATTATCTTATTTAATATCTATACTAATATTAAACCTAATAATATTAGGCAAAGGAGTAAATCACAAGATTAAATTCGGAATTGTTACTCGTGTAATTCGGAATTTGGGTACCGACTATTAAAACTATCATTACTATTTATATACACTCCCCAACACCTAATACATTCCACACTAATTTAATTTTCTCGTGTTACAATTAAATTGACGTTTTCTATTTTCATCTATAATAATATAATTACTTGCACCACCGCCACACACACAAAAAAAAATTATTTAGTAATTCTAAAATATATTTGCACGTCAAAGTCATTGATCATCCTCACAAGTCACATACAAATTTAACATACTCCCTCCGTCAATCCGCTTTTAAGATATCAATTTTACTATTTTTGACGTCTACTTCAAATGTATCCATTTTAAGATATCAATTTTACTATTTTTGGCGTTCACTTCAAATGTATCCATTTCCCTTATTAAGTAAAAAAGTACACAATATAGCTCACCACTTCCCTCTAATACAACTACACACTTTACATATAATAATAATACTCTTTAATCCACGTGTAAAAAGCAAATGGATACCTTAAAACTGGACGGAGGGAGTAGTATATTTTACAATTATTTATTATCTAAAAAAATTGATAAAAGAAATTAAAAAAAAATCACTCGATACACAATTGAAAACTATTTACACTCACTATATTTAATTCACCTCCTCTCCCTCACACTCTTCAATTGTCTAATAAAATACTTCCATGGATGAAAGGTGAAGGAGGACTAGTCCATGGATGTTAGGTTCGTCAACGATAGTAGGCGAACTTTATTGGTTCATCTGTCATGATATGATTTGTTTGACCAATTCCACTCATCACCACTAACTGACCACAAGCTCACTAGCATCGGCCCCTTGGTTTGGATTTTTCTCCTCTAATATAATGAAAATAAGTGACTTCAGTGTGAATAGAATGGAGAACAATTATATTAACCTTGTAAAAACACAAATCCTAAAAACAAGACTTCAATTTCACTCATGATGTAAATTCTCTCAAATGTTTATATTTGCTCTTATTTTATTTTAATGTGTAACGGGGTGAATGATATAATATTTAATGTATAATAGGTAGTGTATTAGTATTGGGAATAGGTTTATGGTGTTCATTAATTATTTTTTGTGGGTCTAACTTACAAAAAGATAAATATAAATATATTATTGTATGGTAGTATATATATAGAATTTCAAATCAAAACCGTCGTACACAAATTTACTTTATTTAAAATAATTTCAAGAAATTTAACTTTTCCAAAAAAGTCCTATAATTTTTAAATTTTCTCTAAAATTGTCCATTTTTTACTTAAAACTTTTAAATTTTCATTAAAACAGTCCTTTTTATTTAAAAAATATTCAAATTTTCTAATTACATGAGACTGAATCGGTGTTTTTATAAAATAATAGTACACCCTCTGTCCCAGGCTAAGAGAGTCATTTTACCATTTTGGTCGTCCCACCCAAAGAATTCCCATTTTCTTTTTTAGACACATGGAACCCACTCATACCCACTAATACAATTAAAGCATTGAGCCCCCATACTCACTAATACAACTACCTACTACACATTAAATAATAATATTCCTTAATCTATGTGACCAAAAGCAAATGAGACTCTTAATCTGGGACGGAGGGAGTATTATTTTAAAAAAAATCATGACAAAATTAAAAGGTTTGAGATGAAACTATATTGGCACCTATTCGAATAAAGTAATTAAAATGGTAGCCGACTATTTATATTTTAAACTAACATAGTACTAGTAAAGTATAATAATTTGTATTGTGACTTGCAGGAGCATAATTAGTTCCTAATTCCTTTTGTTTTCTAAGGATCGACATTTACAAACTGATGGATTATTAATGTAATGTTTAGTCAAAGATTACTATTTTCAATCTAAACAACATTAACCTTAAGTATTTATTGTTTACTAGTTAAATAATTAATTAATGAGAGAAAATTTGAATTATGGAACATATGAAATATTATAATCACAACAATAAATTCTCTTGAATTTTGAGTGAAGTGGTTTCAATAATAATATACAGATTACATTGGGGCAGACAAATAAAGTAATGAATTAATGAATCATATAATAATGGATTAATAACTAACTAACGTAACTGAAATGAAGCATAAACTAAAAAAGATAGGACGAAGAATGGCCATCCAAAAGACGATGCCGACGTGGCGCTGCTGTGGGACCCTCTAGTACCCGCGTTAGGTATTGGACGCACAAGATTGCTCCCAGTAACACCGCTACTGCCTCCGCCTCCGCCTCCGCCTCCGCCTCCACCTCCACTACTGCTATCGTCGCCGCCACTGCTACTGCCTCTGCGTCCACCACTGCTACCACCGCCGCCGCGTCGAGCAAGGGCGGAGGTGAGGAGGAGACAAATGACTGTGAGCACCAACACAAACTTGGGTCCTTGCACCATACTGTTCATTTATATGAAGCTAATATTGACAATATAAATGTATATACAGTATATATTGATGAAATAATTTGGAATTTAAGAATGAGTGTAAATTATATGTAATGGTTGAGATGTATGTTGAAAGTGTATTTATAGGATGAGCTTGAAGAATGTAGTCGGAAACGCGCTACGGAAGAAATATTCCATTGATGCGTCGTGTGTATATTATTATATGGAGTAGTTGATTGGACTGAATTGTGTCGTGTTTGACTTTTCTATAGTACGACCAGCTCATCACTAGGTTATAAGCAATGTTTAAAATATTCTGAAATATTCTTGATATTTTCATGATATATTCATTTTTAAAGAGTATCAATATCGATATTAGGCAAAAAATATTTCTCTTTTGATATCGAGAAAATATTGAAAAATATAAAAAAAATCTCGATGGAAATATCGATATCGATTTGCCACAATTCAATTATTTTTTAATGTAGAGATTTATCGAGGAAATATCAATGAAATATCAAATATATATCAAAAATAAGATAAAATGCACATTTGATTTCATACAAGAAGTTCACTTTTATTTTTGGTAATTTCATATTTTTGGTCCCATTACTCTATTTTTTAAAATTCCGTCCATCACGGTAACAGAATAATGATGTGTTCATTAGATATATTTTTGAATAATTTAAGTTTATCTAAAATTTTTTTAATCTTAATTTCATCCCTAAGTCCCCACCCCTATCTCTCTAACCCTAAAACTTCACAACTGCTACAGCAACCCCAAAACAACCACCACCGCCGTCACCTCCACCGTCGTCTCCCAAGCCTTCTCCATAACCTCCACCACCTCCATCTCCCCCTCAGCCTCCTCACCTACCACCACCATCTCCTCCACAACCATCACCACCACCTTCGTCTCTTCCTTCTTCGCCATCATCTCCACCACCATCTCCCGCCTCCTCCACGGCCTCCACCACCACCGCCTCCATCTCCACCATCCCCTCCTCCTCGGCCTCCACCACCACCGCCTCCTCTCCCACCATCTGAACCGCCCTCATCACCTCCACCAATATCTCCCCCGCCTCCGTCGCCGTCGTAGATCGCTCACCATCGTGCGCGGCCGTCTCCCACTTTCAATTGCCAAGTCTTGCCAACGCCGGAGAAATTTGTCACAGCCCACCACCACTTTCCCTTCCCCTTCCCCTTCCAGACAACAATGACCGTTTATTCCGGTGTAGGCCTCTCGAAGAGCGGAGATGCTGGACAGACCAACGACGGCCACCATCAGTACGAAGGGATCGGAAAATGTGCGGCGAATAAATTCGACCCCACCGTGTTGCCGCCCTTCCGGATTGTCGATATCCTGCGGCGATTCCTCCGCATTCCTCTGCAGCTGCCTACATCGACGACTGGTGGTTTTGGCCGCTTTACTGGATTGCTTAGGGCACAATGTTTTGGGCATTATTTGTTCTAGGTCATGATTGGTGATTTCTGAAACCGCGATTTTTCCCCCAATTTTTTTTTTGCATATGATGTTTGTTTGCGGTTAATCAAGATGGGTAGAGATTTTCCTAATTCATAATGCAGAGAAAATTTAAATTTGGATGAGGAAGAGAGAGGTGTGAATTGGGAATTTAATAGCAGATGTGGTGAAATAGTATTTTCTTGATCCCTTAAACCGAATGGATGTTCCCACTGAGCCTATCGAGTTTGGTCACCGATGCCGGTGAGTTGTCTGAGTTTGGGCGGAACCTCACCATGGAAGAGATCATCATTGAGGAAGATGGCGTCGAGTCGAGTTTCTTGTTGAAGAGGTCAGGTGGGATGGGGATGAAAAGAAATCAAATCTGAGGTCAAGATAGAGGGTCAATTGGGAAGAAGAAGAAGGGTTTGAGTGAGGCGGCGGAGAAAGATATTTGAGAGAAATGAGAGTTCATATTATAGTAATTTTTAATTTTACCTATTATTGTTTATATTTTATTTAGTTTTTATTTAGGTAATGTCCATCCATAAAATTAACGGAAAGGACCAAAGTTGTAATCTTTGGGACAAAAAAAAGGCTTGGGACCAAAAATGAAAGTGAACTTCTTGTATGAGATCAAAAACGTATTTTACCCATTGAAAATATCAAAAAATTATCAATAATTTTAAGAAATTTTAATGATTTTTTATGTTAGTTTTATTTATAAACTAAATACATTTTTTTGGTCATTAATTTGTTCAATTTAAAAAAATAAAATAAAAAATGGAGGTGTACTTGCGTGAAACCATCTCATAGTGAGATTGTTTTACATTTTCTTAATTAACTATCTTTTTATATTAAATAGTTAAATAACTTTTCGTTAAAAAATATTATAACTAGTAAATATGATTCATAAAGGGTTCACGTAAGCAGTATACTCTGATTAAAAATACAATTATTTTGGCACAGTTGGATAAGATAGAACAATATACTACTAACACATTCAGAACAATGTTAAAAAATTTATATAATTCGATTAGTTGGGACCAATATTGTTTAGATCAAGACAACATGACATGTTTTACATTTGAACCTCATAGACCATTATTTTGATATTAGTTATTATGTGTTAAACAATTAATAATAATTATTGTATGATTACAGACTATTTAAATATGTTGTTATTGATCTACTTATCTTATATTTTAAGTTTTATTTTTTATTAAAAATTATATTCATATATTAAAATTAGTATAATATATTGCAAAATTAAATAATCAATTTTTATCCTTTTTCTCACAAATTTTCATAATTTTTAAAATTTTTACCGATATCGATATCAATATTCAATATATCCATCGAAATATCCATAAATTTGAGGTACCAATATTTTTACCAATATCGATATTTTAAACATTGGCTATAAGTAGCGTGCAACTAGACTTTTTCCTTTTTAATTATTTACTTAAGGGATTTTGGATAACGTTGATTGAAAAAAAAAAACCACTGGTGGTATAGTTAAATATAAATTTAATATTGATTTTACACTATAAAATACTATTTTTTAGCAACAGAATTTACCAATAGAATTCAATCCTTTGATAATTATCAAAAGAATAGCAACAAAAATGATATTTTTCCTTTAGCAATGGAATGCGAACAAATTTATTCTCTATTTTACTATCAGAATTCAATCCATTGGTAATTATCAATGGACTACCAACGGAATTATTGTATAAATTACCAACGGAATTATTAGCAATGGATTACCTACGAAATAATTTACTAACGGTTTTCATTGCTAAAAATTTACCAACCACCACTTTACCAACGGATTCCGTTGATAAACCAATTTAACAATGGATCAAGGCTTTTACCAACAGAATATTCCTTTGGTAAAGAATAATTTTTTTTGTAGTGAATTATTTTGTGTGAATTTGTATATTTCAATTTTACTCTTAAACAATTACTCACTCTGTCCTATAAAACCTTTCTCACTTTTCTCATTTGTTTGTCCCACAAAATCTTTCAAACTAAAAAAAAAGGAAACATCACTTTATCAACAACCTCAAAAGTTACTTTAATTTCAAATTTGCCACACTTTTTTCACACCAATCTCATTACTTTATACTTTATTACCTAAAAATATTAAAATACCCTCCAAAGTAAATAAAGTTGGTCAAAAAGTACAACTTTCTTAAACAACCTGGAACAGTAAACGTGAAAAGTATTATGGGACGGAGGGATTATTACTTTTCTTTGTCATGTGAGGGAATTAGGTTTTCATGATTACTCCTTAATAAATAAAAATTAATATATTAATTACAATTTTAAATAAAAAATATTATTCTTCAAATTCTTGTTATCAATTATTTTTATTTAAAAAAAAAACTTTTTAGAGAAATAAACAGTTATTCTTCTAAATAAAAAAAAATTACTCTTTAGTTTTTGATATGTTGTATTTACAGATCCAATTTAAACAACAATATTTTTTTCATTTAAAAGAAAAACAGTTCATCACTATAAAAAATAACTTTTCACATATTAAAATATAATTATTATAGTTACTCTTAGTTACAGTACATATGTAAAATTAAATACTACATACACAATCCTAAAAACGTTACTCTTATCTTAACTACATTATTTGTCATGATTGCCAAATTTACTCTTAATTTAATTAAATGAACGAAATATTTAGTTAATGCAGATTTTTTCCCAAATTTGTTTATCTCCAAGTTCCCACAATTAATGACATTTTTTCCCCACAATTAATGGAATTTTTTTCCCAAATCCTGCAAGTTCATGAAATTGTATGAAATGCAGATTTTTTTTTTTTGCACAAATGCAGATTCTAGTTAGGAAATGCAAATTTTTTGGGGGTTTTAGTTGATTTTTCTGCACGAAATGCAGATTCTGATTAAGAAATGTAGGGTTTTTTTTTTCACGAAATGCAAATTTTTCTGCACATTTTACTTTATTCCTATTTTCTTCACATTTTACCATGTTAGTATACCGAAAGAATGCAAGAAATTAAAAGGAAACCACAGCAAAAACAAAAAAGAACTTCCTTTTGTCGACTAAATAAGGCACAAGGACACAATATCTCATAGTTACAACACATAGAAACACTACATTACTTAACAACATACGTAAAATGAACAATCTCAACACGGATCTTGTGATTGCGTCTTGATCAACTTAGATACCACGACTTCAAAATCCAAATCCAAACCAAATTAAGCAACCCATGTGAATACACAACACCAAGCAACTCATGTGTGTATAAAAATGTACAAGATTTTGGAAGTTTCTATGTCTGGCTGGCAGTCGTCATGGCTGCGCAAGCTGTGCAAGGATGGGCGAATCACCGCCACCAGGGCTCTCTTCACCAAATCCACCTCTACCGTTCCAATGCGAACCAGAGAATTTCTCATCGCCAATCAGAGAATTCCTCATCGCCGACCGATGCACAATCAGGTGCGATGTTTGGGAATTTTAGGAGTGATAATGTGATATTTAGGAGAGTGATGAGATTACATAGGGAGATATTCATTTTTAAGGTAATTGTGAAAAATATACAAAATGAAGTTGTTAAAATCAATTTTGCATATCGTTGAAAAAAGTTATCAATTCTACTAATTTGCTAATTTTCCAATGATTTTGCCCTCGAAAAAAAATTGAAAAGTCAGACTGGTCAGCCGGTCAAACAGGTCAACTGGTCAAAACTTTTACTTATCGGTAACCATATTGGTATCCATGTATGTGACTTTACCGGTACCTATGTAGGTAATCATGTCGGTATACAACCTCATTTCAACTTAATTTTTCTCATATTCCTCACGCTTCAAAATGGTATCAGAGCCCATGGTTTATTTATTTGTGAATGGAAAAATTATTATAAACTTATATCACTAAACAAGAGGAGTTTCAAGATATATGAATCCGAACGAAAGTTCGACATCCGAGAGTGAAAGGACTATCAGCCCTGTTCAAAGCTGGAGCAACAGGGACTTCTGGCTTGTTAATTATGACGAAGCAAACAGCTCTATACAACAATATTATTGTGTGTTGTATAGACAATATGCAGAAAAGGAATACGAGGATGCTGACCGATGGTGGGACAGTGTAAACTAAAAGAAAGATTTGGCAAATATTCGTACCAACCATACCAAAGAAGAACATCTGGAGGAACTACGCCAGATGCAGATAAGATACTCTAAAAAAGTATTAAGAAACATCGTAGAAATCTGAAGTTTCACCGAGATCCATGGAAGTGTCCCCAGACACAGACAATGGAGGAAACGACCCAACCAGGGTCCAAGAGAGATTTGCAAGCCCTATCACTTTTCACACTGGACAGAATGACAGAGTGGAAGGAGATCGAGGCAGATAACTCTAAGATAAACCAAGATCTTAGAGAATTGTAGAAGATGGTAATATTCTTTGAAGAATATTGTCAAAACATGTCTAAGATAATATTTGAGATCAGCCTCAAGATGGATAAGGTGGAAACGTTGTAGAGAAAACAACTCAACCTCATCCAGAATATGATAAATCAAGTGGAATACCTGGAAACCAAAGTAGCTGAGAGATAGTCAGGAGGAAGGTTGCCACCAACCTTCAGAATAGAATCCCTTTTACACCAAAAGGGGAAGAAGGCGGAGGTCACAAGGCCAAAGTCTAAAAGCGAGAAGATGATTGCTTCCTTCGTGGAGAATCCACATCCCCAGAGGGAAAGAGCAAATCTTGAAGATCTACAAGATCTATATGAGTCCTTCCAAGGACTATCAATTGTAGATCTAAAGATGAATGTTGGGGAAACATCAAGTTCTCAACAACAGTCACAGGCTCATTAGAGCCAAAATGAAGGAACTTCTGGATCACATGAAGTCCATTGGGTAAGACAAGAAGAGACATTCCAATAACCAGGAAACTTCAAGATAAAGGCAATATGAATGTCAACAGGAGCAATCCGAGTTTGAGGATCTAATCCACACAACAACCCATATGGTCGATCTCACCTTGAACTGATAAATCCATACATGTTGATCTTAAACCTCGACACTATCGACTTCAAAAATAGAGAGACCTTGATCGATGAATGGACAAATACCATGAAGATTGCAGGTGGCGCATAGGAGCTGGACAAAGAAGGGTTCATAAGATTCCTAACTGTGAGCCTAGAAGGATCAGTAAAGTGCTCCTGGGAGGTACTCTCAGACGAAGTCATGGAAGGCGAAGATCTATGCAATATTGTTGATGGAATGGCCAAGATCTTCAAGATCCACTTCATCGGAGTAGGCTACTTCGAGGGAATGGAAGAAGAAAAGAAGAAAAAGTATAGGAATGCCCTATACAGCCTGGAGCTACTTGACAACTGTCACATAGATGAGTACATCAAACTCTTCACAAAGTATAGATGAAAATCGAAGATCAAAGAGGAGGAAGTATTCCACCTATTCTTTGCTAAGATTCCAAGCCCATGGAGAGAAATGCTGATCAAAGAATATAAACTATGCGAGCTGGATTCAATAGCAAGAATGATGTCTTTCCTCAAATCCAAGATTGCAGAGTGGTGCCATCAAGCATCACTACACAAGAACTACAAGAGACTAAGGGGAATCAACAAGACAGTACCCTTAAGTTGTGAGAATAATGATCTTCCAACTATCATTGGAAGAGGCCCAAGGAAACAGAAAAGGATGAAGAAAAATCATCCTTACACACAAAGGAGTGGAGGATGGAGGTCCAGAAGACGAAGATCCTTTTGGTCCAAACAAAAGACCTGAAGTTATAAATTAGGGCAAAGGACTGGACCATCCAGATGGAGTTAAAGAAGCCAAGCCTCATCCTCAGGCTCAAACCAGAGGAGTACATTAAGAACTACCA
This sequence comes from Pogostemon cablin, assembly GCA_023678885.1. Classification (NCBI taxonomy): domain Eukaryota; kingdom Viridiplantae; phylum Streptophyta; class Magnoliopsida; order Lamiales; family Lamiaceae; genus Pogostemon; species Pogostemon cablin. The sequence goes on along the minus strand of CM042994.1, from coordinate 19,667,652 downwards.
CGAGAAAGACGTTCTGAAGAGCAGCTACACGAGCACATGAAAGATTCAAGGATTGTAACTGCTACACGTGTGGAGCCAAAGGGCATATCTCGCCAGATTGCCTAGAGAATCAGAAGTGGAGAGTGATACAGTTTGAAACCACTCCAGAAATGGAGGAAGCTATTTACTTCCAAGATCTGGTACATGTATATTAGTTTGAAGATATGCCCTCAGACGAGAGCATCTATGAATAAGAATTCTTTATCCAAGACGAGTCCTCTGAAGATAAGTCGGAGTTAAGAAGAAAACTTCAAATAAGAGAGCAAGAAGATATGTCTGGATTCTTTTTCTAGACATCCATTTCTCATAAGACCCTTATGAAAATTATAAAGGAGGATCCAAGGCTCAACCTATACGATGGATTCACTGTGGGAAAGCTGGAGAAATTTCTTCCAAGCTTCAAGAAGAGAAAGCACAACATCATATATAAGGTGACTGAAGGGGAAATTTCCATCCCAATGGAGCTCACGGGAAATATGATGGAGATGCAACTGGTTCCTGTTGAGGAAATCAAAAGGAAACTCAGAAAACCTAAGGAAGGAATGGCTAAGACCATGTCTTGGATCCATATTGGAGCCATTCAGATTCTCATCAAAGCAACGTTCAAAGAAGGTATCGATACACCAATCGATATTGTAATCTTTGATAAGAGGATCAAGAATACAAGAGAGGCATGCCCGGGAAGAATCTCAGAAAACCTGTATGTAGGCAAAGTGGTATCTTACATCTACCAAAGGATTGCCTATAATCTGGTAGACAAAGATTTCAGTAGGGTGTTCACCCTTCATCAAGATTTCAAAAATAAAGATTTGATAAAAGAAGGGAACCAGCCGTACCCTATCACCTATAGTATCTCATATGCTCTATCCAACACTCATCATTCGGATTTATTCCAAATGAAAGAGCATATCGAGATACCAGAAGTGTTCGAAAGGGTTGCATGTGCAACCAGGCCAGAGATAATGGAGTTACAGCCAATCCACAACATGGATTTGCGGATCAGAGAAAAACCAGTCTGGAGTAGACAAGACAGCCTCAGATTCGAGCAAAAAAGGATTTCTTTCCAAGAAGACAGAATGATCAGTGAGAAATGGGGAAAGAAGCCGATCGTGGAGGTAATCCAAGAGACGGAAAAGTTCACAACTAAAGGTGAACTGAAATGCCCAGAAGGATGGAGAGGAGTTGAAGTAATATTCGATATCACTAAAAAGAAAAACTTTATTCCTTGTGATGTCCTGTATTATCTTCAACAACCAACAACTGGGAGATACCAAGGACAGATCAAACTTGGTGATCTTGAGCTGATAATCAAGGGAGTTGCAGGATGATTCCAGAGCAACTAGTACTAAGATTAGAGTTTCTTGAGGACCACAAACCTTGGGAATGATTACAAGATGGAATGGAATTCACATTCAAAGGGAAAAGATATAAGGTGTACTAGTAGAGGTTCAGGCTTAAAGGCTCTGATCTACCTATGACCACAAGTCCATTCTTGATATATATCACTGTTGGGATGATATATAAGGGCATCGTGCAGAGTATTTTGCGGCATACATTGATTTAGGAGCCGGAATTAGCACAACAAAAGAAGGAGTCTTTCCTAAAGACTCAGGTGAAGAATTACCAACGGTACTAGGAAAAGATTTCTCTCAAAGAGTGCTAATCCTTAACAGAGGAATCAAGCAAGCAAAAATCATGATCGGAGGAGCAGATCGTACCCCGTGGTACAAGGTGAAAACTCCACCAATATATTTTCATGACACCGGAGTGGATATTCTGTTAGGAAACAACTTTCTACAGACATTCAAATGTTTTACCGAAGAAAACACAACAAGAAGACTTATTTTCACAACCCTTTGTGAACATAAAATCATCACGCCAAGACTGCGCAATGCATTTCAAAGAAAAATACCAATCAGATTTTGCAGCAAGCGTGGTGATAATGAAGGAAAACTTAGCCATCCAAAGATGAATGATCGAAGAAAATAAGGCGAAGCGGTCCTTCAAATAAGAATCGAGACTAGAGGAGGATGGAAGATGGAAAAACTAAAGGAAGATACAATCCACCTTCTCAAAGCAAGCTTGGGAGAAAGATTACAGAGAGACGTCACAATCGAAGAACAGACATCTTTGGAGGACATCAAGAAAAGATACAGAGGAACTTCAATGAGGATCCTCTAGCCTGGTGGGATAAAAACGAGCTCATAGCCTCATTCAAAGTAAAAAAAGGAAAGGAGCATGAGTTCGTGAGATACAAGCCTATCTTGATAAACCAAGAGGATCGTAAGGATATGCAGCAAATACTTAAAGAACATTTGCACCTTAAGCTAATATCACCAGGAGTATCTCCATACAGCAGTCCAGGATTTCTAGTTCGAAATCATGGAGAAGTCAAATGGGGAAAGCCGAGACTTGTGATCAACTACAAAGGGATCAACAACATCTTGGAGTTCGATGGATACTACATACCAAGTAGGAAACACTTGGTCAATTGTATCAAGAATGCCAAGGTATTCTCAAAGTTTGATTGTAAATCTGGGTTCTACCAGATTATGATGGAAGAAGGAAGTAAGAAGTTCACAGCCTTCTCCAGACCACAAGGCCATTATATCTGGAATGTCATACCTATGGGCTTGGCTAATGCACCCAGATATACCAAAGGAAGATGGATAATCTATTCAAAGATTATTTCTCATTCATGTTTGTTTATGTGGATGACATCCTCATAGCCTCAAAGAACATGAAGGAGCATTTGGTGCATTTGGAAGTATTTTCAGAAGTGTGCCACAAAGAGGGATTGGTTCTTTCTGAAAAGAAAGCAGTAATCGCAACAAAACAGATTGAGTTTCTTGGAGTCGAGATAGATGAGTCTGGAATTATTCTACAACCTCATATTGTAGAAAAGGTTCAGGGATTTCACGAAGATCTCAAAGACAAGAAGCAACTCTAAAGCTTCTTATGAGTGGTCAGCTTTGCTGAAATGTTCATCAACAATCTGGCACAATATAGGAAGGTGTTTAGTCCTCTGTTGAAAAAGAATGCAGAGTTCAAATAGGAGGAATCACACCGAGGAATGGTTAAACAACTAAAGGAGGTTTGCAAGAAGCTCCCCAAGTTAGCAATACCAAATGACGAGGATGAACTGGTACTCTACACAGATGCCAGTGACCATTGGTGGGCAGTGATTAGAGTGGAAATTAGCGTGTTTTATCTTCCAATTGAAGACCTTCTTGATTGATATTGTTGTCATATGTTAGCTCTTTTAAGTGTCTTATATTCAATATATGTGAGAAAAATGTGCACTTGAGGTGTTTTATTGTGCTTTAGGTGAAAAAATGATCAAAAGTGCAAAGTTGGAGAAAAGGTGCAACTTGTGCAATGAATTATGGAAAATGTACGTCCAACTTGTGCAATTTTTCTATGTTTGTGTGGAAAAAAAACTGGTGTTATGATATATGGTTGGAAAGCCACTGAAGAGAGGGTCATTTTGGCGTAAAGAACATCTCAATCATATTTCAAAAGAGAAAGTTATGATCGAAATGGTGACGTCGCACAAGTTGTTTCAACTCAGCATGACTGTTCCACTGTACATGACTTTTTACACTTTCAAATGTTGCAGTTTTAGTGAGATCTTTATATTCAGAGAAAGCCAAGGAAAAAAGGATCGCTTGAGGGTAAGAATCACTAAAATCCGAGATCGGACGAAGAAGTTATGCTCAAAATCGTGAACTCGCGCAGCTGCCAGCGAGAATTTCCGAGAGTTTCTGAAAATTACCTAATTTATCTCCTTATCACATAATCCTCCATGATTCACCCATATCTTTTATTTCCTTATTCAATTCTCACACCTATATATATTTCTTTCCTCATTTAATTCTTTTCCATGTCCCATAAGGAGAGCCTACAAGTATAAAAGGAGGTGTAGATCACATCAATACACAGATTGGAATTGAGAGATTGAATTAGAGAGAGGCCACAACCATACCACACCCCACCAGGGGAGATCACCCCCAACCATCATCCACTTCATTTTCTCCATCCATTCATCACTTCGAAGATTCATCTGTAGAATCAAGAGGAGAACCAAGAGGAGGATTCAACACGGAGAAGGACGCGACGACGCCCACATCTAGGGTTTTATTCGTTTCTTAATTTATCTTGTAATTTTTCAGACATACAGGTAAGATCTATCCAACACCCATGATTGTTCTTCGTAACATCATGGGCTAGAGCCTTTTTGGTAGAACTAGGGTTGTGAATGTTTTTACCAATTAATAGAACTTTCGTGTGTAAACTCCATGCAACACTATTTGTGGATTTATTTTATATATGATTGTGCCTTTTTAATTCATACTCACGGTCATTTTGTGCATCATTAATTGATATGTAAAGTCTGAATACATATCTTGGTTATTGATTGAGTGCGTTCACTGTTGAGCAGGATTCCATGTTATGATTCTGAGTGAGGGGACTCCAAAGCTTTATTAGAACTATCATATATGAATATTTATTAATTGAATTGAATTCGGATTATTAAGTAGGATAAAGAGGATAATTTTATAGTACCTATAAAGGGAGATCATATCGGGTTAGAGTGCCAATTGACCAGGGAAATAATTGATACTGATAGTACCTCGAAAAGAGATTGGAATTATATCTCTTGGTCCGAGGTTATTCACACGTGTTACTCGGATGTTTACTTGTGTCTATAGAGTAGATATGCATGGTTTAATGATGCGTCCATATTCCACAAGGCAGAGTCAGACATCAACACACGAAAGGGAGATTAAGGACGAAACTGGATTATCCTAGAGCTACCTATTCTCCTGCTTGATCTACTTTCATATTCTTCGAGTGATATTTTATTTTAATTATTATTTTAATTAATTATTTATTAGTTAATAATTAAATTCCAAAATTTTAATTGCCATCTTGTCTTAATTAATTTAGTAAATAATTAAATTGATAATACGCCGTCCCTTGGGTTCGATATTCACTTGGCCGCTTGCTTAGCTGCAATTGATATCCTTAATACTTGGGGATTAATTGTGCATGCAAAGAAAACGCGCATCAAGTTCTTGACGCCATTGTCGGGGACGACTGTTATTACTAGTTTATTATTTCTAGTTTGATTAAGACTTTTATTTGTAATTATTTATTTCTATCTAACCTTGAATTTTTCTGAGAACTTGTGTACTAGGAAACAGAAAGGAAGGAAAGGAAGGAATATCACACAGAGCTAAACATGACCGGAGCAAGGCAGAATCTGGATAATGTTACCATAAGTGAAATTTTCACAAACTATGGAATTGGTAACATGAGGTTGATAGGAGCAAAGGGGAAGATGATGATTTTGAGATACATTCTGCTCTTATTAACATGATAGAGAAGAATCCCTTTTCTGGAGATTTCTTTGAAGATCTATATCAGCATCTCCGAAGATTTCTTGGTTATGCAAACACTTAAAAGGGTTCTGGAGCTAATGATGATGCTAGGTGGATCACCCTATTCAAGTTTTCATTGATTGATAAGGCAAAAGCTTGGTATGAGACTCTTGATGCAACATATTGCACTACATGGGACCAACTGCAGCAGAAGTTCTTTGAGAGATATATGCCACCCTCAAGGATCTTAAGAATGAGGCAAGAGATCACCCAATTTGTTATGAATCAGGAGAGAAATTTTATGAGGCGTGAGATATGTTTAAAGACATACTCAGGAGGTGCCCACAGCATAGAATGTCTAAGGCTCAGTACATAAGTATCTTCTACTATGGATTGGATTATGAGTCGTGTGTTTTTATTGATGCATCATCAGGTGGAACGTTGTTACCTAAAATAGCAATAGAAGCAGAAAAGTTGTTCGAAGACATCTCTATGAATTCACGTGACTGGCCTACGGAGAGAGATAGAGGATCTTATGTACTTGGGAAGGTGGCACAGGTTGAACATCAAGTGAAGCCGAATAGGGATAATGAGATTGTCTCTAGTTTAGCTAACATCAACAAGCTACTAGAGTCCCAGCAGAAGCAGATTAAAGAGTTGACACTAAGGGGGCCTAAAATCCAGCAGCAAGAAGTGAAGAGTGTTGAAGACACCTTCAATCGATACATGGCTGAAAATGATGCAAGAATTGATCGTCTTGAGGCTACTATGAATGCTGATCATGCTGATATATCTAAGCAGTTAAAGGACCTTACTTCGATTATGGGGAAGATGGCCGCGAATGCGAATCAATTGACACAAACGTGGGAGAATAATACCATCACATTGAGGTCCGAGACGCAGTATGAGGGACCAATGAGGCCGGGATCAAAATTGGAGACATTGAGAGCTCAATTCGACCAAAACCACAGGTCGAATTCAGCAGGGAAGGTCGAATGAGTCTACTAGATGTGGTTCGGAAGCAACAGGGCCTTAATTCGACTTGGGAAAATTCAATTCGACCAGACCATCTGATTGAATCCAGATCGAATTGCACCCTCCGGAGCACTCTGTTTCATCAGAGAGCCAATTCGACCATCAATCATTCAATTCAACTAGATCATCACGTCGAATCGAAGGGCGGAAATTATACAGAGAGCCAATTCGACTAGGGGGACTTCAATTCGACCAGACCATCAGGTCGAATCCTAATCGAATCAAGCATACAAGGTGAGAATGAACTTCCAGGTGCACAATCCGACCACTACATACCCAATTCTACTAGCAGCCCTAGTCGAATCCAGGTCAAACCCAACCGTTCTGTACTATTTTCCGCGCCGAATGCTCCACATGATGTTGATGTTACTCCAGTACCATTACATAAGCAGAATACTGAGCTTACAATGGAGAAGAAATGGGAAAGAGCCAAGAAGTTGAGAGCCGAGAAGCTTAGACTGCAGAATGGATAATGAAGATGTGGTTTTCTCTCTTGATCATGCAATGAAGATTCCCATGGAGATTCAATCATGCAAGATCATAGATATGATTTTAATAGGACAAATGATTCTAAATTTGAGTGGAAGATTGCCAAGGAGGAGTCTAGACAGCCATGAAAGAAAGGAAATTCCAAGGATCATATACTTGTGACTAAGAAAGGTGAGGTGCTGAGTGTAGACAAGAAGAGCGAAAGAAAGTATTTGAAGGTGATGATGCGAGAAGACTGTCCTCTAATCCAGTAGTTTAAAAGGGTAAGTACTGTCGTGACTCTACGACGTTAAACATGAGCGTCTGTTGGGGGCTTGCCCTTCTGTTTTATTGCTTTATTTCTTTCGTGTGAGTAAGAAATTTTTATATTTAAGGTGCTTACTAATCGGCAATTACATCTCTTTGCAAACTTAGTTTCAACTTGCATTTTTTCTATGTTTGGAGGGGTGTGATGTTATTACCTCATTGAAGCACTAAGAGTATAATCTTTTCTTTGTAATGTTTGCTAGGGGAGTTGATTTTTTACGATATGTTGAAACTTTAATCAGTTTTGATTTGTCGATTTTTGCAATTTGCCTAGTGTTTAATGGTGTTTCTAGTGTGTGGAGTCGATGAGATAGTCAATTGATTCTTTCTTATAGTTCTTCTATTTTATTATTGATGAATCCTGTGATGATAAGTTTGTTTGACCTTTGATGATAGAAAAAGGTAACTAGGTGGCAAGACGAGTTCTACATTGAGGCTTTGACTCGAGGAGCTCGTGTGTTTTGAAAGAGGAGAAATCAGGTGCCCTCCTTTCCTTATTCTAATTTTTATGTGTGCTTTAAATTGGTAGGAGTGGAAGGATTGAGATTTTTGTGGTGATTCATGTGAACTTATATTGTTTAAATTGTGCTAAAATTTATATGCTCTTGAAATTGATGAAAGAAGTGTACTTGAATATAAAAATTTCTATGTGTACTTGTGGAATATTGCTTATCATGAAGAGTGCTCTGTTACTTGTTAAAACCCATGTGAGATTTTGAGCCTCGTTGACCATGTTACATAATTACATAATTTCTTTTCTGGTGAGTATCGTTCTTGTGTGTGTATTCTAGAATTTGCCTCTTGTGTTACTTAAAAATACATATTATGTTAGATAATGGGAGATGATTTTAGGCCATACTTGAATTTATGAGTCACTTAGCCAAATAATTTCCTATCAAATAATTTTCGTAGTTAGTTCTTTTGAGCCTAAAAGCCTTAGTTTTTTGGCAACCTACAAAGATAGCCACTTTGATATCCTATTTGAGCCTTAAATTCCTATATTTAGTGGAGAATTAAATGCTATCAAAGTGTGTAAATTGATTTTCATGGAGTTTGGAAGGAATAAAATATTTGAAGATGTACAAGTGATTATGAGCTGAAAAATATGAGCTGAAAATAAGTTGCTTAGGGGTAGTGCCCGAAACTGGTACTCCAAGATGTTAGAGGTAGTGCCCGAAACTGGTACCTCAAGAAAGGAAAAAAAGAAAGGAAATAAAAAGTATGTTGAGTTTGAAGGAAAGGAGAGAAAAGAAAATTAGAAGAGTATGAAGCTGGATAGCCTTTAAGTGTAAAAATATGCAGTACAAAAGATCTCTGGCTTTAATTCTCTACTAATTGAGTCAATTTATCCATATGTTTCCTACTCTTACCAAAGAGCCAATATTACATCCAAAACAAAAGTCCTTTTTGATCCCATTGTCAAATTATACTTTTAGTGGTGGAGAGTTTGCGATATTTGGCAAGCTTATGGTTACGCATGCACTTGAATTGAATCTGAGCGTAAACACCTAAACACATAAGTGTACATCTGTTACACTTAAGTGCGAGTGATATATACTTCCCATGAGAACATGTCAATGGAGCATTTAAATTGGTGGTGATTGTCATATCTTGTATACTATGAATTAATTATTGCATATAATGAGAGTTGCATGACCTAAGTTGAGGACAATTGTATTTTGAATGGAGTATTGGTCATAATCCTTATTTCTCCGCTAATTTTCTTACTCTCTTTCTCTTTCTCTTTATTTTTATTTTGTTGCCTCGGGACGAGCAACGGGTAAGTTTGGGGGATTGATGAGAGTGAAAATTAACATATTTTAGTATCCAATTGAAGATCTTCTTGATTGATATTATTGTCATATATTAGCACAGTTATCTTATATTCAATATATGTGAGAAAAAGGTGCACTTGAGGTGTTTTATTGTGTTTTAGATGGAAAAAGGATCAAAAGTGCAAAGTTGGAGAAAATGTGCAACTTGTGCAATGAATGCTGGTAAATGCATGTCCAACTTATGTAATTTTTCTGTGTTTGTGTGGAAATCAAAACTTGTGTTGCGATACATGGTTGGAAAGACACTAAAAAGAAGGTCGTTTTGGCATAAATAACATCTAAATCGGATTCCGAACGAGAAAGTTATGATCGAAATGGTGATGTCGCGCAAGTTGTTTATACTCATCACGGCTGTTTCACTTTACATGACTTGTTACACCTTCAAATGTTGAAGTTTTAGAGAGATCTTCATATTCAGAGAAAGCCAAGGAAAAGAGGATCGCTTGAGGGTAAGAATCACTAAAATCGGAGATCCGACGAAGAAGTTATGCTCAAAATCGTGATGTCGCGCAGCTGCCAGCGAGAATTTTCGAGAATTTCCGAAAGTTACCTAATTTATCTCCTTATCACATAATCCTCTAGATTCACCCATATCTTTTTTTTTCTTAATCCATTCTCACACCTATATATAGTTCTTTCCTTATTTAATTCATTTCCATTTCCCATAAGGAGAGCCTACAAGTATAAAAGGAGATGTAAATCACATCAATACATAGATTGGAATTGAGAGATTGAATTAGAGAGAGGCCACAACCATACCACACCCCACCAGGGGGGGACACCTCCCAACCATCATCCACTTCCTTTCCTCCATCCATCAATCACTTTGAAGATTCGTCTGTGGAATCAAGAGGAGAACCAAGAGGAGGATTCAACACGGAGAAGGACGTGACGACGCCCACATCTAGGGTTTTATTCGTTTCTTAATTTATCTTGTAATTTTTCAGACATACAGGTAAGATCTATCCAACACCCATGATTGTTCTTCGTAACATCATGGGCTAGAGCCTTTTTGGTAGAATTAGGGTTATGAAGGTTTTTACCAATTAATTGAACCTTTGTGTGTAAACTCCATACAACACTACTTGTGGATTTATTTTACATATGATTGTGCCTTTTTAATTCATACTCGTGGTCATTTTGTGCATCATTGACTGGTATGTAGAGTCTGAATTCATATCTTGGTTATTGATTGATTGCGTTCACTGCTGAGCAAGATTCCATGTTATGATTCTAAGTGAGGGGACTCCGAAATTTCATTAGAACTATCATATATGAATATTTATTAATTGAATTGAATTCGGGTTATTAAGTAGGATAAAGAGGATAATTTTATAGTACCTCTAAAGGGAGATCATATCAGGTCAGAGTACCAATTGGTCAGAGAAATAATTGATACTGATAGTACCTAGAAAGGGGGGTAGAATTATATCTCTTGCTCTGAGGTTATTCACTCGTGTTACACGTATGTTTACTTGTGTCTATAGAGTAGATATGCATGGTTTAGTGATGAGTCCATATTCCACAAGGTAGAGTCGGACATCAACACCCGTAAGGGAGATTAATGAGTGAAACTGGATTATCCTAGAGCTACCTATTCTCCTGCTTGATCCACTTTCGTATTCTTCGAGTGATATTTTATTTTAATTGTTATTTTAATTAATTATTTATTAGTTAATAATTAAATTCCACAAACTTAATTGCCATCTTGTCATAATTAATTTAGTAAATAATTAAATTGATAATACGTCGTCCCTTGGATTCGATATTCACTCGGTCGCTTGTTTAGCTGCAATTGATATCCTTAATACTTGGGAATTAATTTTGTGTGCAAAGAAAACGCGCATCAGGCAGCGGTTCTAACTAAGTCCACACCCGAAGGAGAAGTGTCATGCAGATACTGTAGCAGACTCTTTGCGGAGAATGAAGCAAAGAGGTGGCACATCAATGAAAAGGAGTTCTTTGTGGTTTGAAAGGCGTTCAAAAAATGGCTGCTATTTCTTCTTGCGAAGAAATTCATCCTTAAAATTGATAACACAAGCATCAAAGCCTTTTGAAAAATAAAATTGAATCTAAACCAGAAAAGGCTAGACTTTTAAGATGGCAAGCAGAATGCCAATATTACGATTTTAATATTGTCGTTATTAAATCTGTTGATAATGTTTTGACAGATTTCTTGATGAGAGATGGAAGGAGCTGAAATAGACTTCATCCTAACTAGATCAAAACACCTGATGGATTGAGTTGCTCCAAAGGGAATTCGAGAATCTGGCACTCAATGCAAAGCGTGCTGGAAGAATATAAGAAAGTGATCAGACCAAAGTGTCTAATTGCATATGAGATTGTATTCGCAACAATACGAGTCTATTGGAGTCATTACGAGAGCCACTCCTCCGGGATGTTGATGGCAATAGCAATCGACAAAAGGAGAGTAGTTGAGAACGGGGCTCTAAACCCAGAGCAAGGGATTTAAGTACTCTTCCCATGAGTCGTAGATTGGAACCTCCAAAAGAGTAACTGGTCCAAGGAGAAATCGGAGACCTGGAGTCACATCTAGAGTCTACGAGTCAACCCAACACCTTTGGGGTTAAAGAGGGAGAGATCAATCTTAGGCCTATGATGGGCACTGCTAAGGTTGGTATTAACTTAGCTGATTTCTATTATTGGAAGGAATACCAAACCAGCTGGGAGAAATTAAATACCAAACAAGGAATCTGATCGAAGAAATATCGGGTGGATATATATGGGGAATATCTCCAAATTTGGATGCGAGAAGGCTCAAATTCAAATGACGTAAAGCAGTGGTACGATTTTGGAGACTAGCCTCAATTTATACTGCTGCACCAAGCTTCCCAAACTTGCAAAATTTCGAGATTGACTGGGAGAAAAGGTTTTCAAGGCATGAGAAAATAACTCGATTCTATCCAGAGGTGATGTATTGGAGCTTTATTTCAGAAGTGCGGCTACAGAACCAGTTGGGACAGGCAACCACGAGGCCTTCCATTTCATCAAGCTAAGAAGACCCATGTCTCAGCATCAAATAAGATCAAGGAGTCTTCTGGGAAGGAACCAATCTTGTTTTCTATATTTTCTGAAGAACAGATCTCTACGCGTAGAGCAAGGAGTTTGTACGCCTTCATTAAAGCAATGGTGGAGGTGAAGTTCCCATTCTAGTTCGAGCACAAGTCTTTGAATGGGTCTTTTCTATTGATTACTCTAATAGGGAAGAAGACAGTGTTTGCTGAGAATGCCTTCCAGGAAAAACAAGACCTTCTTTGGAGAAACAAGATTCTGGTGAGTAAATAAACGCATTTGAGATATTGTAACATGGCCCATTTTGGGCAATGGACAAACAAGGTATGCTAGAGTTGTTCCACCCAAACAGAGCTAGAGTTTGGAAAAGGAATAAGGCTGGGGATAGGGATGATCAGACATGCTGATCATCCTCCAGCAAAAGAGACACGTGGAAAGAAGAGGGTAAAATCTCTTCAAATTACCCAAGAATCAGGAGAGTCATCGAGCACCAAAGAAGACAAATGTCTCTTCAAAAAAGTAAGAGCCAGTGACCTTTAGGAAGGGGTAAGAAACATGCGACTGATAAGAAGTATGGCCCACAAGAAGGAATCCAATAAAGAAAAGGGACCAACCAGTTACAAAAGTTGGAATCCAATGGGAATGACGTAAGCAGTGACGTCAGCACAATGAAGTAAACAGTGATGTCAGCCAAAGTAAAGAGGATTTGAAATCCAGATTTTACATCTGAAAGCCTCTATAAATAGCAAAGCTAAGAAAGCAGAAGACATCAACCATTCACCTCTGTTTTCTCTTTCTAAATAAATATTATATCTTTCTTTCTTTGTATAAGTGTTCTGAGTGTAGCTACAATAGGTAACTAAAGGAGTTATCTCCTCTGGTTCTATGAGGATGAGTGTAATAAATATTTCTATTTCAAAAATAAATAGTCTTGGGCTACTGTTCGAATTATGTAACCATCCATTAAATTTTGCAACCTTAGTCTCCATATTTTTCGATGAGAAATAGTAGTAGCATCCTGTACACCCAGTGTAGGAAACGAACCAGGATTGTGATGAGGTCCGCTAAAGGAACGAGATTGAATCATCATACTGTGTGGTGCGTGATTGGTTGTGAGGAGCAGTTGTAAAACCTCCCAGATACCCAATGGATTGAAGGTCGAAAAAAGTACTATTACTATTTTTAGTTGGTTATTTACGAGACTAATATTGTTTAATTAATGTACGGAAGCATGATGGACCTGATATGGTCGTAATGAATTATGTCTATTTTGCGGAAAAGAAAAATATTAAAATTGAGTTAAAATGAGTTCAAACCGACAAGAATGTCATGCTGGCAGCCATGTAGGCCACCATTATGGTAGCCGACAAGGTTACAGACACAGGGGTATTAATGTCCAGAAAAGTTACTATTTATAGGAGAGAAAAATTGGTGGTATTGATCTAAAACTTTCAGAATTGTGTATTTTTAAAAGTCGCCCTTGTTTTTATTGACGGTAATTTAGTTTCTTTAGTGTTAATTTGTATAGTGGATAGTAACTATTTTTCATTGTATTTAGAAGTAATTTAGGTAATAGAATGTGCATCTTGTAGTAATTTAATTAACAAAATCAAAGTGAAATTCCTCCTCTTAAAATAATCTTAGACATTTTTGTTTCAAAAAAAATTTAAATTTGAGAACTTTTAACTTAATATTTTATAATTTTTAAACTTGCTTTGTATCAATTTTCATACGAAGTCTATTTACGATAACAAATTAAGTACTTCACCACTTCTTTTTAATAAATCAATTTAATATAAATTTAAATTAAATCGTCCCTTATTCTAAAACCATATAAAATAAACCTATATCATGAAAACTATAAATCAAAAACTCTTGTGCCCCCAGGAACACACCGTGTCCTAATGTGAACAAAAAAATTTTAATACTAAAACTCTTGTGTTCACATGGGGACATGATGTGTCTTCGGGGGCACAAGAGACCAAATCAAACTATAATAATTCAAATTTGTAGTATTTTTCTGAGATAATTCCTAAAAAAATAGTTGCATATTTAAGAAAATAATTGCATATTCCTAAGTAAATTCTTAAAAATGCAATTTCCATTTGTTTTCTCAACATACAAAAACTGCAATACACTTTTCTTTTATGAATGTTTAGAGTGAACAAATCTCCATATTATTCGTCAAATATTTAATATATAGTAGTACTTGTGGTCACAGGAAAACAAACCATATTGTTTAATTAAGATGATTAATGTTTAAGTTACATCTATTTAAAATGGTGTACCGACCATTAGGGGGCCCACCAAATTAATGTAGGAGTAAAAGGTTGGAGGGATATATATAGGTATTTGTGGACGGGTGTAGGAATTTGTGAGTTGGGTGGTTAAAATGTGATAGAAGGAATTTGAGGAAAGAACAAAGTTTAGAATAAAACACACTTCACTAAATCTTTTTGGTTGTGTACAACTTCAAAATGTTACACCATCAACCTATTTATACTATCCAATGGTAGAATCTTTAATATTCTAGATAATTCTACTAAGTTCTAACTAATCTAGATATTTCACTTATATTTGATCACATGTTTTTCTAGATTTTTCTTACACTACATTATTCTAGATATTTCTCTCATTTTCTTAATTATATCCATATGCTAGAGATTTCTAGTCTACAACTATCTCCACCATTCTAGAGCATTCACATCTTCTATATTATTATAGTATTCTCTTGTCATCTCTCATGCAAAATTAAGTTTACTATCCAACACCCCCTCTGAAACTTGATTTTGCATTCCAAGTATACTTCATAATCTTGTGAACTCTTTATATTTGAGCGGCTTCGTGAAAATGTCGGCTACTTAATCTTGTGATTTGACGTACTCCACTTGAACTTCTTTCTTTGTTATGCATTCTCAGATGTAGTGGAAGCGAGAGTCTATGTGCTTTCTCCGATTATGAAATACCTGATTCTTTGCCAATGTAATCGCCGATTTATTGTCAATACAAATCCTCATAGAATTCTCTTACGTCCATTCAAGTTCCCGTAAAAGACTTCTAAGCCAAATGGTATGGCAAACACTGGATGTGGCGGCTACGTATTCGGCTTCACATGTAGAAAATGTGACTATTGATTGCTTCTTCGACAACCAAATAAAAGTTGTGTCTCCCATGAAGAACACAAATCCACTTGTACTTTTTCGATCATCATTATCTCCAGTCCAATCGCTATCACTATAGCCAACAATCTCATAATTATTAGTAGTTGAATAAAGTAGGCCATAGTTGAGCGTACCTTTGAGATATCGAAGTATCTCCTTGCTGCCTTTAAGTGCGTTGTGGTTGGATTCTCCATAAATCTACTCACAAGCCCTGTTGCGTAGAGAATGTCTGGCCTCGTACAAGTTAAGTAACTTAGACTTCCAACCAAACTTTTAAAGAGCGTTGGATCCACCTTTCTCCTTCTTCATGCTTGGATAGTTTGCTTCCATACTCTACCGGGGTGTTGATTGCTTTGCAATCTTCCATTCTGAATATCTTGAGGATTTCCTTTATATAACCTTCTTGTGTGACGAAGATTCCTTCCTCCAGCTGCTTGACTTCAACTCCAAGATAATATGCCATGAGTCCAATATCAGTCATCTCAAACTCTTTAGTCATGGCCTTCTTGAACTCATCAAATATTTTGTGTTGTTTCCTGTGAATATAAGATCATCCACATAAAAGCACACAATTACGACATCACCACCTTTAATTTTGAAGTAGAGGGCATGTTCATGTGGGCACTTGGTGAAACCATTTTCTTCCAAGTACTTATCAATCCTGCTATTTCACGCCCTTGGTGCTTGTTTTAATCCATATAGGGCCTTCTTCAACTTCAACACCTTTTCTTCTTGCCCTTTCACCTCGTAGCCTGGTGGTTGCTTGATGAAGACTTCTTTATCAAGAACATCATTCAAGAAGACTGACTTCACGTCCATCTGATAGATTTTCCATCTACTTTGGGCTGCAAAAGAAATAATTAATCTGATTATTTCTAGGCGGACGAATGGAGCGAATACCTAATCAATTCCGGCTCCTTGACTATATCCTTGGTGACAAGTCTTGCTTTGTATCTCTCTACGTCACCCTTGGTTTGCTTTATACACCCACTTGACTCCAATGGCCATATGATCTTTAGGCAATGTTGCAAGCTCCCATTTATCATTCTTCACAATGGCCTTAATTTCCTTGTCCATTGCATCTCTCCATCTTTTGCTTTGTGTAGCCTTCTCAAAAGTTACTAGCTCGTAATCAGCAAATAAGCCAAGTAAGGTGAGATCCTCTAACCTTTCAGTGTCTTCATAGATCTCATCCAAGCTCCTCACACGCGATGCGCTTCTTTCATTTAGGAAAGATGGTGGCGAGTCTCCAACTTCTCTTGCTGGTGAAGCAGTTGGAGTCACTGCCTCTTCACCTTTAGTTGCTTGCTCGATTTCCTCTTCTTCTTCAAATTGTGGAGTTACAAAGTTGTGATCATTGATGTTGGAACCGAAATTCCAAACACCTTCCTCGTCGAACTCCACATCTCGACTTATCACACTTTTCTTTGTGAGGGGATTATATAGCTTATAACCTCTAGAGTTACAGTCATACCTGATGAATATGTATGGCTCACTCTTGTCGTTGAGCTTTCTTTTTGTCTCTTCTGCCACTTGAGCATATGTTTTGCTCCCGAATACTCTTAGATGAGTGATTCCGGGATTTCTCCCACTCCATGCTTCTTGTGGAGTCTTTCCCCATACACTCCGAGTTGGAGAATGATTGGATAGGTACACTGCACACGCCACTGCTTCTGCCCAAAATTCTTTTGGAAGATTCTTCGTCTTCAACATACTGCGTACCATCTCCACTACACCATTTTGTTGAGGATATCTTGGAACAGTAAGGGGCCTTCGAATCTCGTTAGCTTCGTAATATACCATGAACTCCTTGGATGTGAATTCACCACCTCGATCTGTTCTCGTGGATTTTATTTCTAGACCGCTCTCCTTTTCAACGACAGCTTTACATTTATTGAAGGCTTCAAATATTCCTGATTTTTGCTTCAAGAAATACACCCACGTTTTTCTAGAAAAATCATCAATGAAGATCAAGAAATAATTGTTGTTACCAAGAGAGCTTGGTTTGATTGGCCCACACACATCAGCATGGATCAACTCCAATGGCTTCTTTGCTCGCGAGGTTGACTCCTTTGGGAATGGCTTTCTAGCTTGCTTCCCGAGTATACATCCTTCGCATAGTTGGTCGGGATGCTTGATAGATGGTAATCTTTTACCATCTCTTTCTTTGTTAATAACTCCAATGCTCCAAAATTTAAGTGCCCAAACCGTAGGTGCCATAACCAAGACTTATCCTTAAAGCAAGCTTTAAAGCATTTTGCCACATCATTCCGAATATTTAGTAGAAACATTATATTTTTCGACATTGGCACCCTCGCTATCAAATTAATTTTCTTATCTCTTATTGAAATATTATAATCCTTCATGTGAATGTCATAACCTTTCTCTAAGAGTTGTCCCAAACTCAATATATTAATTTTCATGTTGGGCACATAATAAACATTCGAAATGAAATCATGACCACCATTTTTTAAGCGAATCAAAAATTTCCCTTTTCCTTTCACTGGAATTTTAGATTTATCACCAAAGGAAACATTGCCACTTACTGATTCATCTAGCTCCACGAACATGCTTCTTTTGCCACACATGTGGTTGCTCGCTCCCGTATCGAGGTACCAAGTATCATCTTGTCTTTCATTTTCTCCTTTGTACGCCAAGAGCACACTTGCATTTTCTTCCTTCTTGCTTTCAACAAAGTTGGCCTTCTCTTGAACCCTTTGTTTTGCTTTCCAACACTTGGAAGAATAATGCCTAAATCTATCACAATTATAGCATTTTATAGAAGATTTATCGTACCTCAATTTTGGGTTGCTCCTTTCTCGACCAAATTCTTTTCTCTCTCCATGATTTCCATAGCCCCCTCGTCCATGTCCACGGCTTCGACCTTGTCCTTGGCCACGAATTTGACCGCTACTTGGGCCTCCGTCTTTCTGATTTGCACTCACTTGCAATTTTAACAATTCTCCACCATATCTTGCTTTTGTTTTTGTTTCTCTTCATAAGCTTGAAACGTACCCATTAAGAGATCAATTGTCATCTTCTCCAAATTTTTAGTCTCCTCAATAGTTACCACAATATGCTCAAATTTGGGAGTCAACGAACGTAGTATTTTCTCCATTATTCTAACATCCTCTAATTTTTCACCATTTCTTTTCATTTGATTTGAGACTGTCAAAACTCTTGTAAAATAATCCGAAATAGATTCGGACTCCTTCATGTGTAGGGACTCAAATTCTCCTCTTAAAGTTTAAAGGCGTACCTTTTTAACTTGATCGGCTCCTTTGCATGACACTTGGAGCTTGTCCCATGCTTCCTTGGCGGTTGTCGCACTCGAGATTTTCTCGAAGTCATCATCTCCCAATGCTTGGTAGATGAGGAAGAGAGCCTACTTGTCCCTCTTTCTTGAATCTCTCAACTTATCTTTTAGTTGTTGATATAGTATTGCCTCGTCTTCCGGTTGCTCGTAGCCTTTCTCTACAATCTCTCAAACATCATGAGCACCTAGGAGTTCCTTCATCTTGATACTCCAATTATCAAAGTTGCTCTTGTTGAGCAACAGGACTTGAAAGGATTGAAGGTTGCTAGCCATCTCTCACAGGAGGATCTTATGGCTCGGATACCACTTTGTTGGAGTAAAAGGTTGGAGAGATATGTGTAGGTATTTGTGGACAGGTGTAGGAATTTGTGAGTTGGGTGATTAAAATGTGATAGAAGGAATTTGAGGAAAGAACAAGGTTTAGAATAAAACACACTTCACTAAATCTTTTTGGTTGTGTACAACTTCAAAATGTTACACCATCAACCTATTTATACTATACAATGGTAGAATCTCAAATATTCTAGATAATTCTACTAAGTTCTAACTAATCTAGATATTTCACTTATATTTGATCACATGTTTTTCTAGATTTTTCTTATACTACATTATTCTAGATATTTCTCTCATTTTCTTAATTATATCCATATGCTAGTGATTTCTTGTCTACAACTATCTCCACCATTCTAGAGCATTCACATCTTCTATATTATTTTAGTATTCTCTTGTCATCTCTCATGCAAAATTAAGTTTACTATCGAATTTATTAATACTACTACTTGTGAGAACATAGTGAACTTAATATGATAATATAATGAAGAGACGTTAGCCTGCTGTACATTTAGTTTAATTTATTGTAGATTCACCTTTAATTTAAATACTATGAACACAAGTGTTGTGGCGTGTTTTTGTCACGAAAACTCAAACGAGGTCCAACATGAGGTAATCAATGAAAGAAGAACAAAGTAGTAGAAAAGTGTGTTGGATTTGGCTATTGAGCCTTGGTACTTTGCATTGATATTTTTGGTGAATAGCAATAACGTACATTTTGTGTTGGATTTCTCCTATTTATACTTCTTCTTTCTTCTTTTGTGAGCCTAGATGTTGTTGCTAGCTTCTAGATGGTTCTCTCCAATGATTGGATGTCATGTATCATATTCTAGAATCATCTTATAACAAATTAGATGCTCTTTGTACCTTCTCTGCCCTCATTGGTTGATAAAGAATCTAAAGAAACGGATATAGAGGACCACTATAGCCCCTTCCTAGCTTCTTCTAGAGGCTGCCTTTTGTTTGCTCATCCACTGGAAAGTAGGTATAATTTCCCAGGGTTATTCTTTGGTAATTATCCCGGGAATGTTGATTATCGTGAAAATTTAGTAGATTTTAGAGTCATGTTCGTGTGATTTTTGCGTGTTTTTATTTTATTTTTAGAATTTTATTATTTATTTTTGTTGATTTTTATTTTTGCAGTAAAATGTGTGAATCATTCTAATTTTCATATAGGAATAACGTATATTGAGAAAAAACTAGAAAAAGAGAAAACGAGAATTAAATTGGGACGAAAAGGAGAAAAAAAGGTTTGCAGTTGAAAAGACAACATTTTAGAAGAGGGTTACGACAACACTTTTTTTGAGTGTAGATAAATGATGGAATAGACAACGGCTGAAAGCGTTGTCTTTTGGAACGTCAGAAGTGTTGTCGTATGTAGAAAACAAGGGATGGCCACTGTAAGAGAAATTCGAATGAATTTTTCTCTCTTCGATCCAGTTTTTGGGCACAATGGTGCTGATCTGCTACTTCGCGCAAGAGGTGAGCTTGCTTTCCCCTCCTTTAATTAAAAAGAAATTAGTGTCTTTTGGAACCTCAGAAGTGTTGTCGTATGTAGAAAACAAGGGATGGCCACTATGAGAAAATTTTGAATCCCTTCGATCGAGTTTTGGCCCAAGAGTGCTGATCCGCTACTTCGCGCAAGAGGTGAGCATGTTTTCCCCTCCTTTAATTAAAAAAGAAATTAGTGCAGGAGGTGAGATTTGAACACAAGACCTCCTGCAAGGATGCACAGCACGCAATCGCTAGGCTATAAGCGATTTTTGTTATCAAACCATATGGAAATCTTTATAAACCAGTTTGAGCTCGATTCGAAATTAAATAAAAAAATATGTAATGGGCATGATTCGAACCATGGACCTCCGTGTTCCATGAGAGCTTTAAGGACATCCACCAAAACCGCTAGGCTACTGAACCCGGTTGATGAAAGAACCGATCAAATATGTTATTTATTCAATTTTCCTGGATTCGATTTTTAAGCCCAAAAAGCCTATTTCTTCACTTATGCCAATTTTCTCCACTCAAGCCCATTACCCAATTTTTAACCTAATCCTCCAATATACAAATAACCTCATTCTCATTTTTTGGGTAGAGCTCCCATTTTATTTCCTCCACTTGGAGGCTACACCCCATTCCACACACACTCTTCTCCATCCATCCATCCATCTTTAATTTCATCCACCCATTCCACTTGATTTCCTCCAAATCCATTCTCCATTCCACCAATCTACCAATCTAAGAAGGGAAGAAAATCACAGAGTGAAGATTGGAGCATGTTAAAGGAAGATAAGACCAACTTCAAAAGGGAAGTCCATCAACCTTTGATTTGTTATTTTCTTCATTATTCAGCTCAAATGGAGCAAGCCATGGATTGCATTGTTTTTGCAATGAATTTTAGTGGCTAGTCCTCATGTGAGGCTAGTCACATGATGGATTGAGACTATTCTAAAAATGTAGGATTTTTAATGGTATAATTGAATTGATTTTGGAATTTATCTCATGATCTATGATTACTTGTTCATGTTATGAATTGTGTAGTTAAATTCTCTATTCATAGTGTTAGGATGACCATTCCAATATTATGTCTAGGGTTTTAATTGAATCACTTTATTATATGATCATGTATGTTAGTGTAGGGAGAGGTAAGTCATACCCTTCTTGTGCTTGGGACATTCATGAGATAACACTTTGTTAATGGATCTTAATAGGTTGGTAACTGAGTGAGAAGAACCAAACTTATGATCATAGTACCTTCTAAGGGAATTGAGAGTAAGAATCAACTTAGGGGCTTGCAAACTTTTAATGAGTTTAGAATCTAATTGCCTTGGCCATAGGGATTAGGGGAACATATGTGATTGTTTCTATTCCATTTTCAATGATGTTTACCATTAGAAACTTGCATGTCTAGGTGATGTCTTAATCTTGATTGTGGTTAAGCCTTACATACTTCTTAGATTGTTCACTATCACCCATCATCATCCATCTCATATGTACATTTTCTATCTTTAATTGCTTTCTTAGTTAGTTTGTAGTGTAATTCAACTATCTTTTTATTGATTAGTCCTTCTAGAGTGAAACATTTCTCGAATACGGATAGATACACTTTCTCTCTTGGGTTCGATATTATAAATTTTGTACTTGGTCACCACATTCTACACAACGATAGAATATGCTTACTCTTATCAATTTATACAAAAATTGAGACTAAATTCATGGCGCCGTTTCCGGGAAGAAAGGCTTCGGTGTAACGTGTTTGGATTTGTTAGCTCTACTTAGGATATTTTTTTTCTTATTTTTCTTTTATATTTGCTTTGGAAAATTTTTGTTCTCAATTGTTCTTCTTGATAGGTGCATCAACCTTGAAAGAAGGGGAGAAGGAGCAAAACCAAAAATAGTAAGTGGAGAAGAATTGTAGTAGATCTTGAGAAGAAGAGTAAAAAAAATGGATCAATATTACAATAATGGAATATATGCGGGATGACAATGTGCTTACAATGTGAATACATTCCAACCGTATCAAGCGAACATTTATTCCGTATCAAGTTCTTGCAACCAAGTTCCGAAGGTTACCCCTCTATCCGATAATTGTGCCTTAATGGAGCTGTATTGAAGATACGCTCATGGGAGCAATGAAAGGCAAATTGTTCAACCAAGTCTTCCTAGTTATGGGGATCAATATCTTCAAAGTATGTCAATTTCTTATCCTACGGTGCAACAAGAGTGGATGATGCCTAGTTCTCAAGTTGAGGATATATTTTACATGCATGAGAGTAATTTTCAAAGTGTTGATCAAGGGAACTATCTTCAAAAATAAAGATGGCAACCACCGAGTGAAGAGATAAAGCCACCCGTAGAAGATCGAATTGGGCAACTCATGGATATGATCAATGAGATGATTGAAGAAAGAAGAGTAGAAAGAAAGAGAGAAGATGAGGAAAATGAGAGGAGATTTGAGGCCTTAGAACATCAAATGAGTCAAATGATAAGTGAATGGAACACTCTTCACGAAATAAAAATTTTCGATAAAGAGATTGAAGAAGAATTAGAAGTAGAAAAGTGTTCGGAGGATGATGAAGACTCAAGAGATGTTGAGCATCACCGTGCAACGCACGGACGGTAAATACTAGTTAAATTAATAGAGGAAATCAATTAAGAAACCAATATCATTAAAAAAAAAAAATCCTAATCTTAATATATTAAAAGAGGCAAGTGAATGAGAAACATTTTTCCCCTATTTTGTTCCTTTACATTTTTTCTTTTTACATGTATAACTTTAATTCTTAGTGTAACATTTATTGCTACATTATTCATATTCTTAAATTATAAAATACATTTATTACTTTCATAAGAAATCCAAAATTTAATTTTAATACAATTCATTCATAAAACTTGAAATGTTGTCCCATTAATTAATATTTTTAAAGAAGAAGAGATTATCCTATATATAGGTTTAATGAAATTCATTCATAAAACTTTGAAACGTCGTTCCATTATTGATTATTATTTCTGAAGAAGAGATTCTGGGCTTCAAGAGTATAGCCGACTATTATTTAAGAAAAAAAGAAATTGGTGATGACTACAATTTGGGCTTCGGAGTACACCGAACGATGGAGATGTTGATGACGCTGACTCCTACTGCCTGCTCACATTGATGTTGCCGTTAATCTTGCGGAAAACTCTCTCTGTTTCTCTGCTTGAAAGATTTGTTGAATTCGTCTCAAATTCTTCCTAGGATTTTATAGACTAATCCTTAAAGGTGAATATTATTCCATTCTCTTTTTATTTTTATTTTTTTGGTATTATTTGAGGTCAAATTTCATAGCTATTGATGTACTATCTGGAGAAGAATTAATATTGTTGTATTATGCGATCTATATGATGCTTTAATAAACAGTAAAATTAGATCAATTGGAGGAGAAAAGGTAATTGGATGGACTATGCTCTATTTCAGCATCCAATCATACAGAATTGAACATTGTCATTGATGTCTTTAGATTTTTACCTTTCAACTTAATCCTTGTTAGGCTTTTTCTGTGCACTCCAATTTAATCCTCAAGTATAAGGATGTCAATTGTAATGACAAGTACCCAAATTAAAATATCAATCCCACTGAGACAGTTAATTATTTATTTATTCTAGATTACTATTTAATAATATTTGCGTAACCAATTTCCAAAGTTTTGTAAACTTAATTATCTAATTACTGAAATAATAAATTATCAATTGTAGCGACAAGTACCCAAGTTAAAATATCGAGCCTACTGAGACAATTAATTATTTATTTATTTATTCTAGATTACTATTTAATAAAATTTGCATAACCAATTTTCAAAGTTTTGTGAACTTAATTATCTAATTACTGAAAATAATAAATTACTGAACAATTAAGAGCAAGGAAAATAAAGCAAGTTTTATTCAAGAGACAAACGACAGTTCTAAGGTATCATGTATAAACCAATTAATTCGGGTTACTAGACCTTCAATTGTTTATTCATGCAGTTTCAATGAAAATACACCACTTAACCCCGTTAACCCACCAGCTATGATCCGATTTTAATCTAACAGTATATTTTGGTTTGAATCCTAAGGTGCGTGAATATTACCAAGCCCCTTTCCTAAATACTAATCAAAGCAAACAACAATACCTCCGGATGGTAAGTTCGACTAATAAGATATTTTCTGGAAGTACTACAAGTCTTTACCCACTTCCTACTTGAATGTCTAATTGCATCGTTCCATTAAACTATTTAAGAATCTGATTTACCAGTTCATGGAATTAAAGTGTTTATAGCGGAACTACTTAAATTCCTAACAGATATACGAAACCAATTATGAACGCACACAAGCTAACATAATAATTCAAGCATTATAGTGGATGTCATGAAATTACTATGAAGACGTTATGAAGCAAAAAAATAAGTCTTAATAAAATAAGTAAAATCAGAATATTAACTGTATAAAATCTCAATCTTTGGTCTAGGTTTCCAAATTAATTAAATCAGTCCATCAAACCATAGAACTGTATAAGAAATTAGCCCTTGAGGTTACAATCAATACTCATGACTATGCAATTCATACCAAAAATCAAGATAAAAGGAAGGGAAAAGAATAAAAACATGAAACCCTAGCGTAAGCGTAGTCCCACGCTCCTTCTCCGTCTCTCCAATCATCCGATCTCTCTCAATTAGCACTTGGAACCCGCTTGAAGATGGATGGATGATGAAATCAGATTTGAATCTATATGTGGAGTGGTGATTTTTCGATGGATGTGGTATGGATGTGAGTGGTTCTCCTCAATTGTGTGTTGATCTCCCCTTTTATGTCTTAGACTATTGTAGGGCTTTTTCCGCGTCTGTTCTGAGCGAAAAACATAATCTGGATGCACAAATACACTGCTGTAATGAACAGGCCGCAACTGGGCCCAAGAATCGCCCGCTCGGCATCCAGCTTGGCTCGAGCTGGGTCTTGGATGCTGCCAAGCGGTATCCCAGCTGTATTAGGATGACTTGCCACTTCATGTAGGACCCTCTGGCACCCAACTAGGTCAAAATTGGCTGCCGAGCCACCCCAACTCGCCCTGAGCGGTCAGCCGAGTGGCAGAGACTGCACTGCGTGATCTCACCGTTTTGAGCATAACTTCCTCATACGAACTCCGATTTGAGTGATTTTTGGGCAAAACGATCCTCTCTTCCGTGGCTTTTTAACCATATTTCCCATGATTAATTTGGACTTCTACATGAATACAAAAAAAAATTATGCAATGTGGACGTGTGTTTTTTAGCATTCCTTCACACTTTCACTCTTCATTCCAACTTTGAACTTTTGATCATGTTCTACCATTCAAAACTCAACAAAACACCTTAATAGCATCTTAATTATGCAAGATATTAAAACCACGCAATTCTACACAAAATCATGGCCACATTCTATGAAAAACGATGTAATGTGAGACCTACTCTCAACAAACCCCCAAACTTACCTGTTGCTCGTCCTGAGGCAATGACATAGAAATCTAATAGAGTAATTGAGAAAAATTTTCACAGCTTAACACATGCAAGACAATATAACAATTCGAAAATCATACATCAAATTTTAAGATAACCATCCATCTAAGAACATACACTTCAAATCAACTACTTCACTTTTTCGGAATGCTTATCCACTCATTCTCATGACAATATAATAATTCAAAAATCATACTTCAAATTTTAAGATAACCATCCATCTAAGAACATACACTTCAAATCAACTACTTCACTTTTTCGGAATGCTTATCCACTCATTCTCATGACAATATAACAATTCAAAAATCATACTTCAAATTTTAAGATAACCATCCATCTAAGAACATACACTTCAAATCAACTACTTCACTTTTTTGGAACGCTTATCCACCCATTCTCACAGGTAGTATTTACGCTCATCGCTCAAGTGTGAGATATACACTTAGGTAAGGTGTTTACACTCATAATCAATTCAAACACACGCGTACCCATAAGCTTGGCAGTCATCTCAACTCTTGACTAAAGAAATAATTTCAACAATAGGATTACAAAGGTCTTGCATTAGGGTGTAACGTTAGCTCTTTGGTAAAGGTAGGAAATATATGGATTAAGTGACTAATTCACTAGTAGAGAATCAAAGAAGACTTACAGCTTTTCAACAAATAGCTTCACTTTCTTCTTTCTCCTTCAATGCTCTTCACTCTTCTTGCAACTTGAATTCCTCCTTCACTTTCAAGCTAACTTCCTTACTTCAATTTTTTTTTCTCTTTCTTTTCTCAAATAAAGGTACCAGTTTCAGGCACTACCATTTTTCATAGGGTACCGGTTTCAGGCACGACCCCGACATGCAATTTTAACCACTCTCTTCAACTATTTTCATCACTTCCAAATTACTTCTTCTTATATTCTTCATCACAAGACTCCAATTTATTCCTTCAACTCTCTTCTAGGTAGGAATTTTTAAGACTAGCAAAGGGATCAATTGGCTAATCACGTAGGCTTCCAAAAAATAAGGCTTTTAGGCTCAAAAGGGTTGACTACGGATAATTTCATTAGGTAGGATAATAATATGGCTAGTGACTAATAAATAATAAAGATGGCCTAAGATCATCTCCTATCGTCTAATCAAATACGTAGCTTCAAGCAAGATATAAAGACAAGTTCTAGAATACGTGTGTATGAATGATACTCACAAGAATAAACTGAATAATATAACTTGTCATGATTTCAAAATGCTCAAATCTCACATGGCAATAGGAATGAACGAGCAATCCTAATAAAACAACATATCTAATCATCCATGCGTAAATTAAATTTCAAGCATCTCAATATCAAAGCACAATCTCAAACTACTTCTCAAACACAATCATACATATAATCAAGTGCTAAGAAAATCATCCTAGAGAACAAAAAATCAACTATACCGATACTAGGATAAACACAAAACAAATAAACAAAAAAAACAACACGAAACCTAGAAAATCGAAAAAAATCAAACCCTCAACATCATCAAATAAAATGAAAATATTAAAATTCTCCAAAATATCGACTCTCCAAGCACACACAATGCAGAAAATTTACTTCGGCACTGTAAGATAAGGTATGTACGCAATCCCCCCCAAAGTTAGATCAAACGAAGTAAGACACTAAGTTTGCAAAGAAGTATATACCGAAGTCAAGCAACCTAATAAAATTCCTACATGAACACGGACAAATAAAAGCAATAAAACAGGAGGGTAAGCCCCAAAAAAGCACTCATGTTTAACGTCGGAGAGTCACAACGGAATACCTCTTTTGACTATTGGATCAGAGGACAGTCCTCTCGCATTCTTACTTTCAAGTACTTACATCCTCTCTTGTTCTCAACTCCAACCACCTCACCTTTCTTTGTCACTGAAATAGAATCCTTTGACTTCTTTTTCTCCCATGACTGTCGCGATTCCTCATTGGCAATCTTACTCTCAATTGTAGAGTCAACCTGCGTAGCAAAATAAGGATTAAACAAGTTAGAATTTTCAACACCAATGTAAGAATGAAAATCCGAAGGTAAGTTCGGAGGTTCAGATATGGATCATCAATTTTTCCTGCAACCAAGAGATTATTAAACATCACATTAGAGTTAGTAGTATAAAAAGTAAGAGATACGCTTGTTCCTGCGATCTCTTTTACCACTTCAATTCTTTTGCTCCCATGTTTCTCTTCCTTAGAAACAGGCTTCATATCCTCTTTAACAGTAGACTTCATATTCCTATTCACCAAGTCAGCAGTGGTCTTCCTTCTCTGTTCATCCTTAGCATCATTCAATGCAAGTAAATTCTCAAGATAATCAATACATGTATCGTTACATTTACATCAGACTAGGCAAACTTCTCCTCAAACTCTGTGTCGACTACTTCCACTGACTTGCATTGTTGTTGATCTATAGGCCACTGCATCTTCTTATTCAAAGAGAAGACAATTAAATATTTTTTAAAATAATTAAATATCCTAATTAAATTAGTAATAAAATAAAAATAAACAATTAAAATTGTCCCCGCACTACGACGCAAAAAACTTGTTAGGCATTTTCTGCACACTCCAATTTAATCCTCAAGTATAAGGATGTCAATTGTAGCGACAAGTACCAAAGTTAAATTATCGATCCTACTGAGACAGTTAATTATTTATTTATTCTAGATTATTATTTAATAAGAATTGCATAATCAATTTCCAAAGTTTTGTGAACTTAATTATCTAATTACTGAAATAATAAATTACTGAATAATTAAGAGTAAGAAAAATAAAGCAATTTTTAATCAAGACAAAATGACAATTATAAGGTATCAGGTATAGACCAATTAATTTGGGTTACTTACCTTCAATTGTTCATTCATGCAGTTTCAATAAAAATAACCACTT
This sequence comes from Pogostemon cablin, assembly GCA_023678885.1. Classification (NCBI taxonomy): domain Eukaryota; kingdom Viridiplantae; phylum Streptophyta; class Magnoliopsida; order Lamiales; family Lamiaceae; genus Pogostemon; species Pogostemon cablin. The sequence goes on along the minus strand of CM042994.1, from coordinate 19,638,822 downwards.
AACCCTGTTAACCCACCAGATATGATCTGATTTTAAGCTAACACTATATTCTGGTTTGAATCCTAAGGTGCGTGAATATTACAAAGCCCCTTTTATAGATACTAACCAAAGCAAACAACAATACCTCTGGATGGTTAATTCATCTAACAAGATATTTTCTGGAAGTACTACAAGGTTTTACCCACTTCCTATTTGAATATCTAATTGCATCGTTCCAATAAACTATTCAAGTATCTGATTTACCAATTCATGAAATTAAAGTGTTTATAGCGGAACTACTTCAATCCCTAACAGATAGACAATACCAATCATGAACGCAAACAAGCTAACATAATAATTCAAGCATTATAGTGGATGTCATGAAATTACTAAGATGTTACGAAGCAGAAAAACAAGTCTTAATAAAATAAGTAAAATCATAATATCAACTGCATAAAATCAATCCCAATCTTTGGTCTAGGTTCCAAAATCAATTAAATCAATCCATCAAACCCTAGAACTGTATTAGAAATTAGCCCATGAGGTTACAATCAACGCTCATGGCTATGCAATTCATACCAAAAATCAAGATAAAAGGAAGGGAAAAGAATAGAAACATGAAACCCTAGCATAAGCGTAGTCCTACGTTCCTTCTCCATTTCTTCGATCGTCTGATCTCCCTCAATTAGCAGTTGAAACTCACTTGAAGATGGATGGATGATGAAATCAGATCTGAATCTGTATGTGGAGTGGTGATTTTTCAATGGATGTGGTATAGATGTGAGTGGGTTCTCCTCAGTTATGTGTTGATATCCCCTTTTATGTCTTGGACTGTTGTAGGGCTTTTTTCACGTCTATTCTGAGCTAAAAACACGATTTGGATGCACAAATACACTGCTGTAATGAACAGGCCGTGACTGGGCCGAACAATCGCCTGCTCGGCATCCATCTTGGCTCGAGTTGGGTCTTGGATGAAGCCAAGTGGCATCCCGACTGCACTAGAATGACTTCCCACATCATGTAAGACCCTCCGGCACCCAACTCGGCCGAAATTGGCTGCCGAGCCACCCTAGCTCGCCCCGAGCAGTCAGCCGAGCTGCAGAGACTGCACTGCGCGATCTCACCATTTAGAGCATAACTTCCTCATACGGACTCCAATTTGAGTGATTTTTACGCCAACTTGATCCTTTCTTCCGTGGCTTTTTAACTATTTATCACATAATCAATTTGGACATCTACAAGAATACACAAAAATTATGCAATGTGGACGTGTGTTTTTCAGCATTCCTTCACACTTTCACTCTTCATTCCAACTTTGGACTTTTGATCATGTTTTACCCTTCGAAACACAACAAAATATCTTAGTAGCATCTTAGTTATGTAAGATATGAAAATCACGCAATTCTACACAAAATCATGGCCACATTCTATAAAAAACTATATAATGTGAGACCTAAGATACGTGGAATTCCACTCTCAACAATCCTGAATTAGGTAATTTCTGCGAGGCGTCATGTTGGAATTATATCTGCAGAACCTACGGGAAACTATAGGTTCATGAGGTGCTTTATGTAACTTCGTTTATATGCTGTAGGACATTATCAAATGGATTGATTATTGAAGAGGCGGCAAGCGAACCACCTAGTGGAAAAGTAGCTTCTCTTGGAAAAAAAGGTATGTTTACGGTCAAATATACCTCATTCTTTTAACAAGATTTGCTAAAAAAGATTGAATGTGTAGCCCTTGAAATAATGACTAATGAAAAGCTATCAAGTAAATGTAAGAAGGAGAACCTTCTTAATTGCATCAAAAGTGACGAGTTTGGTGAATCGTGTTAATGAGCTTCCAAACAAACTTTCAAACTGGAAAATGCAAGAAAGGAGCGAAAGCTTTTTATTCAACATAGTGATTCATCTAATGTAGAATTAATGAAGTTCTTGATCCTTGGAAGAAAGAGATTGATTAACACATTTACTATTATGGTATTTTTATTTCCTTCAAATTATGTGTTGCAATGTTGTCCCTTTTTTGTTATAGCTTTTTGTCATCGTCTAGGCAGAAGCTCCAATTTGGATTTTGTACTTTTTGGTTGTTATTATGTTATATCATCTTCTAAAGTGCCACTGAACCATTTTTGTACATCGCTCTTATGCAAGCAAAATAGACAGGATAGATGGGACTAAGGAGGACTATAATTATGAATTTTACAAATTATGTGATGAACCTAAAAAGATGAAGTGGATTCTGGAGTAGAGAGGGAAAGCCGGGACTTGCTTGATGGAAATATTCTAGTACGAGTATTTCAATTTCTTAGAGATGATGTGAAGTCACTCTTTTATGCTGGCAAGACTTGCAAGCACTAGACGTCGTGGTGAAGTTTTACAAAGATATCTATAGGCTAATTGACATTTGCGCCATTGCTCCCAACTGCTTTGACATAGGGATCTTGAAAATAATCGTAAGTTATGCTTATGTTATGCTTTCTCATGTGTTTTAGCAATTTGTTTTTTTCCTATCCTTTGTGTCGTTACGGTTCGTGGGTGTGTAAGTGTTTACAGTGATGTTGCCCTAAGTGTGGTAACACTTCGTACAACACCAACTCTTATCAGACTGAAACTTGTATATGAATATGCAATTTTGTATAGAGGAAGACTTAACTCACGGAATTACTCAATTTTTCTACAAACTTATGAATAAGTTTGTAGCGGCCTCATGACAAAAATATCACTAACTTGGAAAAAGTGATTTACAAAAACCAGATTCAAAGAGATGAAAATATTTTTTCCACTCTTCGAATATACACACAGATATAAATCCTAAACAAACTCCCAAATGGCATGACTTAGATAGTTAGAAATAAGCCCTATTTCTAGTATGCACTTCCGCTGCTTGAAAAAAATACACACAAAATGTACGGGATAATACTATACACATGATGCAGAACGAGATGTTACAACACCAGTGAAAACACTACAAGAGAAACGTAGTCGAATAAAATCTACGTTCGGTGACTCTCTATATAGGAACTCTCCAAGTTTTTCCGCAGAAGGGAATAAAGTCTGACAGTTTTTATTTATAGTCGTAAAGCATGTTGTAGGCCTTCTTCAAATAAGTGGTCCACTTGGAGATATGACAACCACCCATTAATAGCAAATAACCAACCCACTATTTTAGGTAGTTACTTTTAACTTCTATAATCTTCTGGACTCTTAGAATCTTTCTGATTGCTACTAAGTCTTGTGGATCCCATTCAACACGATTTTCATTCAACTGCCACAACTCTTAAAGCAACATCAAGCACAAAACCACACGAACAACATTAAACTTTTAGTGGCTAAAATAATAACTGATGGAGGATCAGTGTGATTCTAGATGTGATGACACTGGTCTCAACACTTCACATCAACAATCTTCCCCAATCACATCTATCCGCAACCACACAACCTGATGCAAAGAAACAAGCCAAAACAAGATATCCAAATAATACATCAGATGTTTGTTCGATAGTTGTGCAAAATAACTAAGCACTTCAGAAAATAATTACTAAGTTGGTAATCAAGCAATCTGCATGTTCAACCAACAAGATCAAAACTTAGTTCAGAGTTAACAAAAGGTGAAAATTAAAGTTACTAAAAATCCAGCAACCTAGTTTCAACAAATTCAGAACAAAAAAATTGAAATAAAGAAGTATACTGCAGGAATTAGAAAAATATTAGTTTAAACAAATCACCATCAAATAGTTAGAGGGTTAGAGAGTTAGATCAAGTTAGAGCAACAACAGTCTTTATCAGAACACCAACATCAGATTTGTTACTCTCCCAGACTCCTGGTATCATAGCATCAACAAACATGATATGATCTGCTATTCTCAAAACTCAATCTCCCCCTTACTATACGAACTCCCCCTAAGTTGTAGCATCATCAACAACATTAACATCAACACCTATAGCACGATCAACATTTTCTCCTTCCGATTCTCCAGTGATGTCTTCAATCACAACTCCATTGAGCTTGAGCTTTCAACAGCAGCAGCATTTTAAGCAGCATCAGGTACCTCTCCTCTTGTGGGTGTGATTAGCAAACCATTCCAGAACTGAGCTCTTTGTTCTAGCCAGCCAGCTCGTCTATTAAAAGTAGAGGCTTGGAGTCTAAGATGAGACACTTGGCGTGCGAGTACGTTATCTTACTCTTCAATGTACCTGCAATGCACAGTAACAGAAACTACCTCTCCAGAATAACCAGGAAGATCAGTGCGTATAGTAGTGTTTCCAGCATCAGAGGCAACATTCTGAGTTCCAGGTTTAGGTTCATGAGTAGGAGTGGGGTTAACATATGGTAGATCAACAATGTTATTACCTTCAAGTAGAGGTTTAGTAATACCTAACACCAGAGCATTCAGGGACAGAAAATCACCCTTACCCTTCTTAACACCTTGATCTGACAGCTAAAGATAGATCAATGTAGGGTATGATAACTTGCCAACCTTGGAAATGTATCCACCATAACTGATCAAGTTCTTATAAATAAACTTCACCGATGTTAAAAGATAGATTATTCCCTATCTTATAAATCAGCACAACATGCTCAGTAGGAACTCTAGTGATGTTGAGGTAGGCACCAATTGTAGACACAAAGCTTGTGCAAGACAACATGTGAACTTATTAAACTTGGATTGAACAATTTCTTAGGCCAACTAGTAATCAGACCACCAGTAATCATAGGAACAATCTCATCCATATCATCAATATCATCATCACTTTCAGCATGTATAGTCCCCAAAAATACATTAATCTTTCAGGAGAAATATCATAAATCTTATTCCTAAAGTAACTCTTTACAAACTTAGGACTAATACTCTTAATCATGTTTGAACTAATGTTTGCATAAAACTCACAAATTCAATTGCTGCAAAAAGTACTAGAGTACCTTAGAGATTTGAGCAAACTTTCTTTGCAAATATCTTTTATTTGGCCTTACCATCATCAAGGTAGTATCGATCAGTTCCAAAGTTTTCAAGATCATATTCAGAATCATAATCATCTTCAGGATTAGTATCATCATCTTGTTCATCATCATCAGTATCGGCATCATCATCAGCATCTGGACCAGCATCATCTTCAAGAGCAAAAGCATCCTCATTAGATTCATCAGAGATATCACCTTTATCATATTCCTCGGGGGCATCCTCTTCATCATCAGACGATAAATCAGGATCAAGATCAGAGGGGTATGCATCCACAGCAGCAGGTGTTGCTTTATCAGTGGCAACATCAGCATCAGAAATAGTTTTCTTGTCTCGTCTCCTTTTCTTCGAGGCTTTGCAGAATTTAGCCTTCGTGGGGTTCTCTCCAGGAACTTCAGCATCCATTAGAGTAGAGTCATCATAGAATCAGACAAGGAAATAAGAGATTTTCCTTTAGCAATACCGGGAGCATTCTATGAAACAGCAGTTTGACTCTTCTTCCGAACACAGATAAACTAGCGCATGGGTGGATCCTTGCACTTAGGAGCAGTCCTCTTGGTCACCTTTAACATAATCGGAATAGGCGGTGATGACGAAGGAGAAGACACGGTCAGATTCTGCTCAGTACGGATAGGAGAAGTAATGGCTAATGTTGTGAAAGGGACTTGAACATGATTAGATGGTTCAAAAGTTTTAGAGGGTTGAGTATCAGATTGAATTTCAGACGTAGGAATAGTAGTTTAAGCAGGTTCAGATGATGGAGCGAGAGTATTAGAATGGACATCAATAGGAGGAGGTTCAAGCATCGGGACTTCAATTCGAGACACAAGAATGCCTGAATCGGTGACCTGAGCCTGAAACGAGAGGAATACAGAGCCGGGAGTACCTTGAGGAAGGACAATATGTCAAGGTACGACTCACTCTATAATAGGTCCAAGCGGAGGTGTAGCAGCATTAGGATTTACACTCTGAGCAGCACCAATCGCGACATTCTCGGCCATCGAAGCTAGGTTTTGTAGTGAAGTTGATTTGCGAGAGGTGGCAGAGGGTTTGAATGATGAGGAATGTTTTGGTTCGAAATGGGAAAGGTTTGTATTTGGAGGAGATATTGAGATACGTGAGTGAGACAGCAATTTGAATTTTGAAAAAAACCAAAAGTATGTGAGAGAGTGCTATGTAATAATTAACCAGGCAAGCAATCTTCACACCATATCAACTCACACATCACACATCGAGAATATAAAGAGAAAAGAAGGCATAAGGGATTGAAGACTTACTTACACTAAGTTATAACTACCGAACATGTGATAATGCATATTAAAATGCAGCAGTTACACATTATGGCCCACTAACTTATGTGACAAATAAAATCAGCCATAATTAAATAAAAATGAGTAACAATATGCATAATTAATAAATAAATATAATATAAATTTCATCACTTAATGTATTGAAAATAATTAATTTAATAATACATTTTCATGAGCTAAAAACATTCAGGAAAAATCAATCAAGGTTGATTATTTTGCAGGCACACATACACTTATATCCTTTTATGAATTTTTATGCACTTATCAATCTCCAGGAACATACCACCTTTTGAAAAGATCACATTGTGGTTGTTAGCCCCGTGTGTCTGGTTACTCAGTGATAGTCCAAGAGTATTCTTATTTCTTTTTTGAAACAAAAAACCTTTAGAAAATAACACATCGTGGTTGCCAGCCCCGTGTGCCTAGTTACTCAGCATGTTTAGACCTTTTTTAGAACTAGTGCTTTCAGCTATGTATGTCTAGAATTGCACCTCTAGATTAAACCAGAATATAGTTAGCAGTAAGAAAATAACCTACCAAATCAGTTAATTTTGACATAAAATAACGAAACTTATAGTAGTATCGCTTCGAGTGTTGTCACACTCTAAGCAACATTATGCATGACTCATGGAATGCAGAGTCATTTCCTAAGTGAAGAAAAAACCTCTCGAAATCAAGTGCTTTCGTGAATATGTCAGCAAGTTGTTTCTCAGTGGAAATATACTCCAACTTAACAACTTCTTTATCAACTAAATCTCTAATGAAATTATGTCTTATGCTAATATGTTTAGTGAGTGAGTGCTGCACAGAAGTTTTAGAAATGTTTATAGCACTCGTGTTATCATAAAAAATCACTAAAGCATCTATCTCAAGCACATAATCATCTAACATCTTTTTCAACCAAAGCAATTGTGTGCAACAACTTCAAGCAGCAATATATTCAGATTTAGTAGTGGATTGGGATATGCATTTTTGTTTTTTACTATGCTAAGAAACAAGATTGTTACTCACATAGAAGCATCCACCACTTGTGCTATTTCTGTCATCACAATCTCTTACCCAATCACCATCACTATATCCAACCAGGGAGTTGTTTGTATCCTTCGAAAACCATAGTCCCGTCTCACTTATTCCAGTAACATATCGAATGATCCATTTCACAGCTTTCTTATGAGATTTCTTGGGATATGCTTGGTACCTAGCACATGCACAAACACTATACATAATGTCAGGTCTACTCAAAGTTAAGTACAGAAGGCTACCAATCATTAATCTATACAGAGTGTGGTCAACATTTGAGTCAACATCATCTTTGCACAGTTTTTGTGATGTTCCCATAGGTGTCTTCATAAGCTTAGCGTTCTCAAAGCCAAATCTTTTCACTAAATTCTTTGCATACTTACTCTATGAGATGAAGATACCACTATCACTTTGCTTGATTTGGAGCCCTAAAAAGTAATTTAGGTCACCAACCATACTCATCTCAAACGTGGTAGTCATCGCCTTCAAAAAGCTGTCCATCATGACTTGTGATGTTGCTCCAAATACGATGTCATCAACATAAATTTGAGCAATCAAAAAGCCATTAGATTCATGCTTAATGAAAAGAGTTCTATCAGTCTCACTTCTAATGAATCCAAACTGAAGTAAGAAGTCAGTTAGTCTAGCATACCATGCTATAGAAGCTTGTTTTAGACCATAAAAAACTTTCTTCAATTTATACACATGATCAGGGTGAAATGGATCAACAAAACCTTTCAGTTGTTCAACAAAAGCTTCTTCAAGTAAAATACCATTTAATGACGTAGCTTTAACATCCATTTAAAACAGCTTGATACCAACAAAGCGTGCAATAGCTAAGAGAAGCCTAATAAACTCTATTTTAGCTATAGGTGCAAATATTTCATCAAAGTCCATTTCTTCAAACTGTGTGTATCCTTGTGCAACTAGCCTAGCTTTGTTTATTACTATGTTACCAGATTCATCAGTCTTGTTCTTGAAAATCCACTTTGTTCCAATCACATTAGTGTTTGTAGGCCTAGATACTTGACTCCAAACATCATTCCTAGTGAATTGTTCAAGTTCTTCATGCATAGCCACTATCCAACATTCATCTTTTAAAGCTTCTAAAACATTCTTAGGTTCAACAGAAGAGAAATAACATTCAGTACATACCTAATTGTGCATGTTAGATATGCATACCGATCATACTACATCTTTAATCGAATACATGAAAGTATTTCAGGTTTGGTTTCTTCCTATACAGCAGTTCATAAGCAGTAAAAGAACATCTCAGTCTAAAATGTATCCTATTAGACACATGACATGCAGTATTCAATGCTTCAGCCCAAAATCTTTTAGACATATTCATTGAAGTAAGCATAACTCTAGCCATTTCTTGCAGTATTCTATTCTTTCTTTCAGCAATCCTATTCTGCTGTGGGGTTTTAGGAGATAAAAACTCTTGCATAATGCCTTTCTTTTCACAAAATTCAGCAAACATGTTGTTTTCAAATTCTCTACCATGATCAGTTCTAATCCTACATATTCTAAGATTAAAAGCATTTTTGAACCTTTTGAAAAGAACTTTGAACACATTAAACATATCAGATTTTTCTTAAATGAATTCAATCCATGAAAATCTAGAAAAATCATCAACAACAACCAAAGAGTACCTCTTACCACCAAGACTTTCAGTCTCCATAGGACTCATGAGATCCATGTGAAGCAATTCAAAATACTTGAAGATGTGCACATTGATGTAATTTTGTGAGAAGATCTTACTTGCTTACCTTTTTGGCATGAACCATATACATGTGGATCTCTGAAACTTAGCTTAGGCAATCCTTTAGCAGCCTCAAACTTAACCAATTTCTGTAAATTTATGTAATTTACATGGCCAAGTATTTGATGCCAAAGTATACTTTCATCATGTTGTGAGATGTTGCAGTAAATATTGTTACCAATCAGATAACAATTATCAGCAGATCAACTACCAATCATCACACAGTCATCAGTTTCATTCAGCACAAAACATGAATTCTTATCGAATTTCACATGCAAATTATCATCACATGATTGACTTATTCTTATCAAATTAGCACGTAAACCTTCAACATGAAGCACATTTTTCAGATTTGGAAAACCTTTAACATTTAAAGTTCCTTTACCAACAATGTTACCCTTAGAGCCACCACCATAAGTAACTTTATCACATCAAAAGTTTCATAATCCTTCAAGTATTCAACATTACCAGTCATATGTCTAGAACAATCACTATCAAATACCATAAACCATGTACACATGATTGTAAAGAAGTACAGACAACATTACGAAGCACTTTTAGTTTTCTGACCCAAGCAGATTTAGGTGTATGTGAATACTTGTATGGCAATACTCTAGGCAACAATTTTTCAAAAAGTATATCATCTTTCAGTTCGAAACAGTAAGGACGAATATGACCAGGTTTGAACGATAATGACAAACAAGGGTCATACTACCTTTTCTATCAGGGAACTTGTTGGAAAAATCATTTAGATCAGGTTTCACAAATTTTAAACCAAGTGTCACAAACTTAACAGCATTTTCAAAACTAGAAGGCATGCATTATTCAGTGTATCCAAGACCAAACTTAACAGTTTTTCTAACAGATAAAGATTCATTCAAAACAGATGTACCTTTGCTATACTTTTGAAGCTTCACGTGGAAGCAGCTAACTGACCTTGGAGTTTAACAATCTCAGCATCCTTCTTAGTAAGATTTATATCAAGTCTTGTTATGGTCTCAATTAATCCATCATTCCCTTGGTTGACATCTTTTTGTTCTTTCAGAAGTTCAGACATCTTCATCTCTAGAGATTCTTATGTAGTACTTGTACTAGAAGAGAAAGCATTAGTACAGTTCATATCAATATTAGAAGTAGACTTAAATCTGCATGATGTTGTTTTCGATGTTGGCACACCAGACTCAACATCTGAGTCACTCTCAAAGAAATTCTCCTTCACACATTGTGTTAAAAACACAAGTTCTTCTTCATTTGCATCTAGATCTCCTTTAGAATCATCATCACTCAAATAAGCATATAGGCTCATCATTTTCTTCAGAAGAGTGTTAGCACATTCACTTGCATAATGACTAAAACCAGTACATTCATCACAAATGATCTTTTTCCTAAACTCAGGATCATACCTAAATTATCTTCTTTGAATGGGTTTATGAACAGGAGTATGAGGGGAATGTTATACCTTAGGCTGAATGTTTACTTCAGACTTGTTCTTCTTTTTTCTAAGATAAGACTCAAATTTCTTAGCAAGTAAAGCAATGTTGTCAGTATCATCAGGAATGTTGTCAACATTATCATCAACTTATTTAATATATGTTATGGTAGACGTCTTACCAGAACAAGAACTAGAATAACACCAGTTTCACCTTTAAAAATAACAACACCTTTTCTATCCTACACAACATCTTGTTGAGACAAATTCATTTCATAAGTTTTCAAGATACTTATCAGCTCATTATGGCTCAATAGATCAGTGTTCCTTGACTCTTCTATAACATAAATTTTATCAATAAATCTCCTAGGAAGCGTACGCAGAGTTTTGTTTACTAACCTGATGTTGGAGATAGGATCCCAAAGTGACTGCATCTCATTCACCATCTCGTAGAGTTCCTCATTGTATTATGACATTGTCTCGTCTTCCTTCTTCCTCAAGCTCTCGAATTGTGCATTCAACATCCTCGCCTTTGCCCTTTTGACACTTTCAGATCCTTCGTAGTGCTCCTGAAGTCTTTCCCAAGCATCTTTTGCTGATGTGCAGTTCTAGATCAGGTTGAACATCATTGTATCAACCGATGAGTTGATTGCATTGAGTGCTCGGTAGTTCACCATCGATTCAGTATTCTCCTCAGCGGTCCATTCAAGCACATTCTTGATGATTAGATCTCCATCTCTGTCTTGACCTGTAGGGGGTGTCCAGCCTGCTAGAATGACTTTCCAGGCATGTTCATCCATCGACTTGATGTGAATCCTCATTCGACTCTTCCATAAGGCATAATTGGTTCCATCAAGTGTGGAAGGATGGTTGATCGATCTAGTAGAGTAATTCATGACACTTCAACACTTAATACAAAAATATCCGTCACTATTTCTGTAACTAAATTCATCACAAAAAATTTCGTCACTATAGTGACGGAAAAAATCCATCACAAAAATTTCCATCACTAAATCCATCACAAAAGATTTCGACGGAAAAATCCGTCCCAAACTGAGATCTTGATCAGGTGAGTCAACAATCATTTAATTTCAGTTACAAATTTGAATTTCTGTCACAATAACCGTCACTATAATGTAAGGCCGGTTTGAGTACCCTTATATTCCATTTTTTATATGGATTATATTTTGTGTGAAAGAAAAAAAAATGGTTTGAGTTCTAGAGAGATAGTAATCGATTATGTTGAAAATGTTAAGGTTTAGGAAAACTAAAAAAAAAAAAATTTAGAGCATGCTCTTATTTCGTTAGACAAAATTGTTCTGTACTCAAATACTTTATAATCTCCCTAGCAGCCATTCCACGTTGTGAATGCGAGGACCTGAATATACAACCTTACTTATAATTTCATTTGATGTTGGAATGAATGAAATTAATTTTGGGTTGCTATTTAAGTATAATAATAGTTAAAGAATTAAGTGCACTTTTCTGCAAAATGATATAACCTCAGAAATAGCCATATATAGGTGCCCATTTTACTGTTAGATACCATAGTTTCACGGTACGACTACACATGAGCAATGCACAATCTAATAAAAGCAAACATAGAATAAAGCCTAAGCATAGACAACTCCATATAAGCAAGTGAACCGAGTTTTGATTTTCTCTTCTCTCCATCCCACATAATGCTTTGTCAGGTGCAGCAGATGGAGCAACATAAGCATCGGTAGACGTTGGAGCATAGTGATCAGGCTTGAGCAGGCACTCTTCAAGGGTGAAAGCCTCGTACCCCTCGTGCAGTGGCGCATACGCCGCAGCTAAAAAAAGTCTCTTCTGCAGCATCGGGCAGGGAGGCAGTAAAGGTCAAGAAAAATGTCCGGGCGGTGGTGTAATTAAAATTCAACAAATTAACAAACTTGTAAGGTTTGTTGGTCTGCCAGAATCAAAGACAAGTTAGAATAAAAACAAACTTGCAGAATTTCCTGCCTCTCCTCTCCTAGGCCTGTTTTATTGGGCTTGTCCTCTGAATGGTTTGGGCCGTGTATTTTCCACCATAATAAGGAGATCCCAAAAAAATGGCTTCCCTGGACTCACATCGTAACCCTAACCATTTTACAATCAACACAATTAAAAGGAAACAAACAATAACCACATTTGCAGATTGATTGAATACTCACGACAAGCCCTAATTACATATTACCTATTCAATTAACGAATTAAGTATGTAATTGGATAGAGAAACATATATACATACCCTGCTATTACGCATCTCACTAAGGAATTTCTTAACGTCGCAGGGTGTGTAGGTAATTTCGCAACCTTCATCGTCATAAGTTAGGGTTTTACCAAGGTATTCTTCGTTGTCTTCCTAAGCTCCCTTTTCCAAAAACTGAGCCAGCATACCACCTTTGTACACTGCGCTTTCTTTCACCGGCGGCCACTCTTTCTCCATTTCTCCGACGGAATCCCTTTTTCTCAGTTATGATAAAGCTCTACACAACATAAGGTTATTTAAAACACAATAAAAGAAAGCCCATTATAAATGTTGGGTAGGTCTAGGGTGAGACCGTCTCTCGTTAGACTATTTTTCACTTTTTAGAATAATTATCACTTTCGTTATAAAACATTGTCACTTTCGCTATAAAATATTATCACTTTTTATTTATACTATAAATTATTCATGAAATAGTATTATCACTTTTCATTAATTTTCTTTTCCATAAATGTTAGGGTGTAGTGGGTAGTTATTGTATTTATTTTTAATTATTTTATTTTATTTAGTGGTTAGGATTAAAAAAGAATCTGATCTAACTATTTAGATTATTTAGGTGCACCGGTACACCCCGTGCAGTTGAACTCGAAAATTCGATATGTTATCTTAAAAACACTGTCCTAATGGGCTTTCCATTAAGAAGCTATTACAATAATTAATCCCATGAATCATGCCCTAATGGTCATTTTAATTATTTACAAAAGAAATAAAAAAAATTTTCACAATTGTACGTCAAAGGGGTGAGAAAATTGCAATACCAGTCTCACCCGTCACAGTCCCGTTTGGCTTTGGTCCCAATAGTCTTGATTTCGATCCCAAACGTTTTTTTCCAATAATAATGGTCCCCTACAATATTTTTTTTGCAATTTCCACCGCAAGCACTCTAAAACTAACGGAAGGCCCCTTACGTGCATACCACACGCCGTTAAGTTATGAAAATTAGGATCTCTCTCACAAATTCAAACCAATTTTCCCCCAAATTACGTCTCCCTTCCCAAATCCCTTCCCTCCCGTCGAACCTCCTTAGAAAACCTCTCCTCAGCCACCTTGACGCCGCCGCGGCCTCCCCCCATCATGATCTCAAAGCTTGCCGTAAACGCCTCAACCTCCCTCCTGGCCCACTCGCTCTCCCCATATTCGGCAGTTGGCTCCAAATCGACAACGATTTGAACCACAACCACTTCACCGACTACACTAAGAAATTCGGCCATGTATTCTTCCTCTGTATGGGCCAACACCGCATCGCTGTCATGTTGTTGGTGGAGCTGGCCAAGCAGGTCCTCCTCACCAAGGGCAAGGAGTTCGGCTCCCGCTCAAGAAACGTCGTCTTCGATATCTTCACCGAAAAAGGGACTTCATCTTCTCCGACTATGGCGACACTGGAGGAAGGTCTGGCGCGTGGTCACAGTGTCGTTCTTCACCAACAAGGTGGTCCAGCACTACCGTCGCGACAAGAACCAAGTAAGAATCTGCCTTCAGTTTTTAGTTCAAGGGAGTGAAGAGCAAGGTGAGGCGGAGCAGAGAGCATTTGCTGCTGCGTTAGCAAATTCTAAGGAGGCTACACTACTCAAGTTTTACTCACCCAATAGGCAGCTCTTCCTTGCCGAATGCTTTTCCCTACCCAGCTGTTTATTTGACAGCATACGTGGCAAGTATTTGGCTTAGTGTTGCAGCCATTACTAATCTTCATTGTGTAAGCCCATCTGCAACATTATTAACAGCGGTGGATCTGCTATTCCAACAAAATCACTGCAAAATTTGAGGAAGGAATTCTCACATTCGCTAACCTAAACTCATCCCATGTCCCATGTTTTTTCGATTCTTGCAATTGCCCATGTCCCATGTTTCTCTCTACCTCTCTCTCTTTTAGATGAGCTTCTGAGAAATCTTTGAACAGGTTCACCCAGAGCTTTTCTTGAACTCTAAATGCTCTCACACTGCTTATCGCCTTCAAAATATCTTCCATGGAGGCTAATTCCCAGATAACAATCGATCTGGTTTTTCTTCTCTCTTCTGTTTCCAATATTTGAAGTGCCACGAATCCTGATGATTTGGCCATACTAATACAGTTCAGAAAGGGCTTGGAAAATGGTGAGCTCTTAAAATGCCCGACAATGGCGGCGACCCGTGTGGCCCTCCTTCTTGGCCTCACATCTGCTGTTCCGGCGACATGGTTACTCAGATTCAGGTAGAAGGCTTGGGTTTGAAAGGCCCGTTGCCTGAAAATTTCAATCACTTGTCTATGTTGAAAAATTTGACCTTTAGAAGAACAGGTTTAGTGGGAATTTGCCTTCTTTCAGAGGATTATCTGAATTGAGATATGTTTATTTGGACAACAACGAAACCATAGACAAGAAGAAAAAGAAAAAGAAGAAGAACCTCTTAGATGGCGCCGACGACCCAAGCATCAATGTTTTGGATTCCGGTTCCGGCGCTTCACCCGAAGTCTACACCATTGATCCGATGAAGAAGATGAAGTACGGCGAGTTATTCCCCGTCGAAACGAGGAAATTCGGCTACGACCCCAAAATTTGGGCTTTTCTTGATTCACTGATATAAGGGTTAATTTGGGGTTCTTATTTCTTTTAATCCCAAATTTACCGGCGTTAATCGGAGATGGGCTTTCAACCTGAAGATTAGTAGCGGCTGTAAAATACTTGCCACGTGTGCTGCCAAGTGGGTAGGGAAAAGCATTCGGGCAGGGAAGGGCTGCCCATTGGGTGTAATTTGCCAAAATGCTCAAAGATGGTGATTTTTTTTTTTGTCAAATGTTAAAAGTTTGGATTAAATTGCAACTGAAGCAAAGGTGGATATTTTTACGCAATTATCCCATTATAATAACATTATTAAACAAAGAAAATTCCAACGGGTTTAAGTTTGTATAGGTGCTTTGGGACCAAAATTGCAAGAATCTTGTAATTTTGATCTTAGTATTTGAGGATTAGTCTAGTGGGACTAAAATTGCTAACGGGAATAACGGAAAACTTAACTGTGGGACTATTATTGTTGAAAAAACGTTTGGGACTGAAGTCAAGACTATTGGGACCAAACTCAAATGAGACTGTGACGGGTAGGACTGATTTTGCAATTTTCTCTCAAAGGGGTATACTGAGAGTTTAAAACCAAAATAGTCCATACAAATTTATTTTATTCAAAACAATCTCAAAAACTTAATTTCTCTTAAATAATTTCATACCTTTTAAATTCACATCAAAATGGTCTTTTTTAATTAAAAAAATGTCCAATTTTTCTAGTTTCATGGATAAAGCTGAATCAGTGCTTTTACAAAGTTTTGGGGCGAAATTGGTAAAAAAAAATATATGTACTCCCTCCACCCCCATTAATAGGTATCATTTGTTTTTTTTAAATAGATTAAGGAGATTAAGGAGTATAATAATTTAATGTTTAGTGGATTGAGGGATATAATATTTAATGTGTAGTGAATTGTATTAGTATTGAATGTCCTAACAATTTTCAAACCTTTTCAAAAAATGTAAAAAGATACAAGACGATTATATTTTAAACTCCACATCACTTCTAATATATAAGAATCTAACTGCAGTGCACTTGGATAATTTCAATCGTTAGATCATATTTTAAGAGGATGGAGGGAGTATTTAATAGTAATTTAACACCATCTAACTTACTACATTTTTTGTTGGTTTATCATTTTTAAATAAAATAATTTAAAAAAAAATATAAGAGACATTTTGAAAAATAATACTCCCTCCATCCCGTTTCAATGTTTACGTTTGCTTTTTGCACGTTGATTAAGGAATATGATATTTTAATGGACAGTGGATAGAAGGATATAATATTTAATATAAAGTGAGTAGGTGTACTAGTGTTGGATGTGGGTCTCATAGTTATATATTATTAATTGTTTTAGGTGGGTCCTATGTACCGAAAAAAAAATGTAAAGACTGAAATGAGACACCAAAAATAGAAAAACATAAAAATTGAATTGAGACGGAGAGAGTAGAAAAATTTAACTATCTCAATTTACAATTTACAAATAATATTAACGTATTTGGAATCCTAATTTTTCTTTTTATGTATAAACTTATAATTTTGTAGTTTAATTCACAAATAATATTAACTTATTTGGAATTAATTTTTTTTATTTTTTTAATGTATAAACTTATAAATTTATTGTTCTTTATTAATGTTTGGACAACATTTAATATATTTTTAGTTATATTTCAAATTGTATTAATTTCTATATTGTATTCATCAATGTAGGTTGTTAAGGTTTTCCGTCCTCATAACTGAAGTCTGACTCGAAAGAGAAGAAGAGAAGAGAAGGATACCGAATTCCGCGAATGGAGAGAGAGTGGCCGCCTGTGACAGAGAGCGCGCTGTACAGATGTGGCATGCTGGCTCCATACTTGACGAAGCGAGATTGGGAAGATGACGAAGAATACCTCAATAAAATGGTCACTGTAACTTATTCCGACGATGTCGCCGAGAATCGCAAAATCACCTACCAACCCAGTCTCATTAAGAAATTCCTCAATCAAGTGCGGAATAGCAGGGTATATATCTCTATCAGATGACAAATTAATTGATTAAATAGCGAAAATTAGGGTTTGTTGTTCTCAATTATATTTGCGCTTTATAAATTTATTATTGTTTTATTGAGTTAAATTCATTTTATGTTTATAACTAAAAAAACTTTGATTTTTGTCTTAAAAAGATAAATGATTCAATTTTTTGAATATTTTTAATTTTTGCCAATTTTCATTGGAGAACGCGAATTTCGCCAGAAAATCCCAATTTTGGCGCACATGAAGCTTTAATTTAGGGGTTTCAAGTTGGTCAATCCAACGTGCCAATTTTGACTTATTTTGAGCCAATAAATCAATAAATCGCAATGTCATATCCCACCTAATATTTTTTGTTCACATCAGCTTAATATTTTAATTTGGGTTTGTTAGGTTATCGGTAATTAGGGTTTGCTGTTCTCAATTAAATTTGTGCAAGCTCTATAATTTTTTTTAATTGGGTTGTTGCTTGTTTAATTCCGTTTAATTGCGTTGCCGGGGATACAATGTTTAATTTTTTGTTGTTTGTTTTCCTTAAATTCTGTTGATGGGATTGAAATTTGGCAAACACTTAAATTGGGTTTTCGGTGTAAACCAAGTGATCCTCCCTCCCAATCTTATTGTACCCTCCATATTAATATAGAGATTGTTATGCTTTAAAATAAAGAGATCACATGATTTACACCGTAAAGCCGGTCACATGAGACTAACTCCTTTAACGTTTGGTATCAATTTGCAAGTCTAATTCTTGCACTTGTTTAGCCAGGGTTACGATGTGACTATAGGGCTGCCACTCTACTTCGATGCTCCTTTCCTGAGATATCCTGACAATGATTACTTTAAGCCAATCTTTGATGAACGGGATGAAGCACTACAGGTTGCGCCCATAATCCTAGATCTTCCTGGTTTGGAGCGGCCAAACTCCTAGGAACTTCACTTATGGGAAAGCTAAGATAAGAAAGAGACTGCTCCTCCCGAGATGCCTTTGGGGACTTTTATTGTTGATTGTTAGGCGAAATAAATCCTTTCTACTAAGGTAAGATAGAAAAATAGATTGACCTCCAATCTGCTTGACGTAAACCTCTTTGATTTTCAATAGAAAGATGGATTAGCCCATTCTCCTATGCGTTCATTTCATTAAAGTAGATTATATTTCCTTACCTTAGCTTGGTTAACTAATAGTAACTACGGGAAAAACTTAGCCTAGTAATTAGCCTAGACTATTCTTTTGCTATTCCAAAGCAAGTAATGCGGATAATACTTTTTTTACCGGTAATAACCCTCTTTACTGAGTGGGTCAGATCCTTCCTTCCGAAGAATTGGAATTAGTATACGATCAATCTGCTTTCTCTTAATCGAAGGATGATTAAAAGTCTGATACTATTGAATTGGATGATATGGTACTTGATGTAGCTGAAGAGCCCGCTTTATACTTATCAATTGAAAAGAGAAAGGAGAATAGGTTCAAAATTTCTTTGATTTAGCCTTTTTTCTAGGCAAATGGAATGAATTGGCTTTGCCAACATTTAGTTCACGAAGTTCTGGTACAAACGAAGGTGAGAAAGAGTTTACGCGCCAACATTGGCATCAAGACTTGGGTTTTCAACCAAGTTTGTTATGAGGAACCCGAGCTCAAAAGCTTTTCCATGAGGGACTTTCCTTTCTTTAGGAGACCTCCAAGGTGGAAGTAACATGTTTCTTTCCTAGACGACAAGTTTGAAAAGAGAGAATGCCCGACCCACAACTTAACTCGCTTAACTAGCAAGGAAGAGCTCGTCTATTAGCAGCTCCCAAGAATGACCAGATCACGCAGCAGTGAAAGCCAAAGCGAGAGCGGAAGAACGAAGGCTAAACCTCTCTAATACGGCAGCGGCTCTATCTTGTTTTCCCTGCCCGAACGTTTTTCTTGAAGATTTTGGCCAAGGACACCTCCTCGCTCGACGCCACTGATGAAACTTTTCTAGCAGCGGTGTTTGCACTAGGGTGCGAGGCTTACGAAGTTATAGAGTGCCTAATCCAACCTGATCACGATGCTCCAACTACAGATTCTACTACCGATGCTACTGAAACTGATGCACCGGATCTTGACTAACCATGTTGTGATGAAGATAAAAGGAAAAAATAAAAATCCAAGAATGGAGAGAAGAGAACATCAAAACTCCTGCCTATACTTTGGTTTAATTCTGTCAGGTAAATATCAGTTTTAGTCTCTAGGATAGGTCAAATCCAATTTCAATCCTCAAGTTTGCTAATGTCTCAAAAGTGCTCCTCCAGTGTCTGAATTTAGTCATTTTTATCCATTTTTTATCTCTTTTTCCAGCAACTTTAAGAAGTAAAAGTGGACAAAAATAACCAAAAGTGGACGAAAAAAACTAAAATCAGACACCGGGTGACCACTTTTGAAAGATTACCAAACTTGAGAATTGAAGTTGGATTTGACCTATTCTAAATGATCAAAATTGATATTTTCCCTAATTCTGTCTATATGCGTTTATCAGGTTGTACATGATGCTCATGTGTTGGTGTACTCTGATAATATGGTATCTACTTGTCTTTTTGCTTTGGGATTGTGATCATCTATGCATAAGGTTTAATTTTGTGTGCTTTTATTAAGTAGGTTTGTTTATGCTTTCGAAGTTATGATGATGTGTGTTTCCTTGGTGTGCTTTAGACAATATCATTCCATTTGGTGTGTGTTCTTTAACTAAAATTTGTTCCAACTTATATAAATATTTATTTTTATTTGTTACCACAATTAAATAAATATATTTTTAACTAATATTTTATTCTTATTTTTTATAAATACTTTTTATTTGTTACCTAATTAAGATTCATTAATAAAAAGAGAAAATATATTATTTAAAAAAGAATATTAAATAAGGAGATTAATTATAAGTAATTAAGAAAAATATTAAAAAGAATATTAAAAATTCAAAAAAAATTGAGAAAATTAAGGAACACATGTTAAAATATGATGGTTATATAAATAAAATATATTATTTTAAAATACGATAAATGATAATTAAAGTATGATTTCATCTTTTTCTCAATTTTTTTAATTTTTTTATGTTTTATAAAAGCCATAAAGAGAAAGATTGTGACGTATGATTTCATTCATTAAAGGGCTTAGTTGTGTAAAGCTTCATCATAACGGAGAAAAAGGGATTCCTTTCCGCAAATGGAGAAAGAGTGGCCGCCAGTGAAAGAAAGCGCTCTGTACAGAGGTGGTATGCTGGCTCCTTTCCTGGAAAAACGAGCTTGGGAGGACAATGAAGAATACCTCGATAAGTCCATAACTTATGACGATGAAGATTGCCAAGTTGTCTACACACCTCGCGACGTTAAGAAATTCCTTGATGAGATGCGCAATAGCAGGGTATGTATATATGTTTCTCTATCCAATTTCATACTTAATTCGTTAATTGAATAGGTTTTATGTAATTAGGGTTTGTCGTGAGTATTCAATCAATCTGCAGATGTGGTTATTGTTTGTTAATTGTGTTGATTGTAAAATGGTTAGGGTTACGATGTGAGTCCAGGGATGCCATTTTTTCTGGGATCTCCTCTTCTCGTGTATCATCAAGAGGAGAACCCTCTTTTTCCGACAATCTCCGAACCACGAGATGAAGCCATTCAGATTGCGATTGATCACATCAGTTCCAAGGTCTGTATTTAATTAGTTTACATTGACGTCAGCTGTAGTACATATTCTGCAAGTTTGTTTTCTTTCTAACTTGTTTGTGATTCCGGCAGACCAACAAACCTTACAAGTATGAGAAATTGGTGAATTTTAATTACACCACAGCCCGAACGTTTTCCTGACCTTTACTGCCAAGGACACCTCCCTGCCCGGAAGAAACTTTTCTAGCAGCGGTGTATGCACCACTCCACCTGGGGTCCGAGGGTTTCACACTTGAAGAGTGCCTGCTCAAGCCTGATCACGATGCTCCGACTACGGATCCTACTACTACCGATGCTACTGCAATAGATGCTCCTACTACTACAGCAGATCCTGATGAAACATGTTGTGCTTAAGACAAAGGGGAAAAACAAAAAATACAAGCGCCTCCAGTACCTAAGAGTGGACATTATGCTTTTATTAGGTTGTACATGTTGCTCATGTGCAGCTGAACTCTGATAATTATGTTATCTACTTGTTATATTCTTTGGGATTGTGAGAATCTATACATAGGTTTAATTCTATGTGTGCTTTCAAAGTTATGATGCTATGTGTTTTCATTATGCTACTTTGTTTACGAGTGCGCTGACTTGTAAAGTGTGGAATTTCAAATAATTTTGTAATTTGTCTTATGGAATGTCTTTTCTAATGTCCACATGTTATGGTCCTGTAATTCAACTACTAGTGTCACTGGATGCTCAATGACTATTAAATATGAATAGCCTAGTTGATTAAGTATATAAAGGCTCCCTACTTATACTAAGCGGCACATAGTTTCTCTTCTCCCCATCAAAAGGTATTACGAAAGTCTCATAAAGAAATAAAAAGGTTTAGTTGAAGAAGACCATAATACTATATGATTTTGGAGTTTGTGTTCCTCCTTGATAACTAACTCATTAGATCAGTTACGCTTTCGTTTTATGGTTTGAATTCATTTATCATAATTGGGGTTCAATTTTTTAGGATTTATAAATTTATTTCCTACACTACAAAAAAATTATTTTTTACCAACAGAATATTTCATTGGTAAAAGTTTTAATTCCATTCTTAAATTGGTTTACTAACGGATTAACAAAGAAATCGATTGGTAAAGTGGTGGTCGGTAAATTTTTAGCAACGAAAATTCAATTTTGTTGCTAATCTGTTAGTAATTTATATAATAATTCCCTTGGTAATCAGTTGATAAAATAGAGTTCCGTTGCTAAAAGAAAATTGTCATTTTTGTTGCTAATTAATTTATAATTACTAACGGATTGAATTCTGTTAGTAAAATTTCATTGTTAAAAAATGGAGTAATTATTTTTGTACTGCTACATGAGTCAGACGCTTGAGAGGGAAAATGGGAAGTGAAACGTTTGGGCTTCAATTCGGATTCACCATCGATCAAGAAGGGGGCAAAGGTGGTTTTGGATCAGGGCCTTAATTATTAAGGCAGCCCATTACTCGGAATTCGAAGCCATCATGTTGGGCCACCAATATGGGCAACAAATACGAATCACCCATAACATTTTTTATTTATTTTTAATAACTCACGACCCTCCTGCATGAGTCAACACACAAGCGCAAACTGAGTAGAAAATCATGATAAGGTAGCCAGGAAAGACTGGTAACAGTTATTGGTGAAAAGAGTCTGACATGGCAGCTATTTTGTCTTTTTCTAATCCATTATCAAAATTTTAATTTATGACCCACAGAGACAAACACCAATTTATTAATTCATCGGACCACCTCCGTTGACTGGTCAATTCTGGTGTATTAATCCATCCCGTATGCTAGTTATATACTCCCTCCATGAGTCTCATTTGTTTTTTGGTACGTAAATTAAAAAGTATTATTATTTAATTTGTAGTAAGTAGTTATATTAGTGGGTTTGTGGGCCCATATTTTAATTGTATTAGTGGATGTGGGTGAGTCTGATATGTCAAAAAAGAAAATGAAATTCTTAATTTATATACTTAAAATCGTATTTCATGGTAACTACTTAAAATCAAAACATATAAATATACTTAATTTTCTACAAAAGTGATTTATAGTATAATAATTTTTGGCACTGCAGGGGGCATAAAAAAAGTGGTCTAGGAGAGAAGTTGACGTTTGCAAGGGATCGATTGGCGGAGAGTTTCTTATGGGCTTTGGGGTTCACTCCAGAGCCTCAATTTGGATACACAAGAGAGATCATGACCAAAGTCGCTCAAATGGTTTCAGTCATTGATGACATCTACGATGTATATGGCACGCTTGAAGAAATCGAGCTCTTTACAAAATTCATTGAAAGGTTGCTATACTTACTCAAGATTAATAGATAATTTGTGGGATTCAATGGAATTGCATGTGTGACATATATGGATGTGCAGGTGGGACATTAATGAGTTGGACACAATTCCATTGTACATGCAAATTTGTTTCATGGATCTCAACAACTTCGTCAATGAATTGGCTTATCATGTCCTAAAGGAACAAGGTGTCAACGTCGTCTCAAACCTTAGGAAATTGGTATGTATATAAAACTAGTATTTTTTCTTCTTCACTCGTATTTATATAGTATATACTTAATGATGGTATAGTAGAATTAATTTTCATTTTTATTTTTATTTTTTTCTTAGTGGATAGAGCTTTGCCAAACTTACATCATAGAAGCAAGATGGTATCACAGTGGATATTATCCAAAAACGGAGGAGTACCTCAACAATGGGTGGATTTCGATTTCGGGCCCTATTGTTCTCATGTATGGTTACTTTTGCCTAGCAAACCCCATCAACAAGGAGGACTTGCACATCTTAGAGAAATACCCTGGGATTGTACGCTGGCCATCCATCGTCTTTCGCCTTGCCGATGATTTTGGAACCTCATCGGTAATAGTGATTTATATCTTATCAATACGCTTAGGTCTAGAATATTTATGTGTATAATTGTCTTTTCAATCCATAAATAAAGAGTATGCAACGGAGGATGTATATACTTCATAACTCATAAGAGAAGATGCAACTCATTAATTATTTACATTTTTATAACTATTGCTACTTGTTACAGGAAGAAATCAAGAGAGGGGATGTTCCGAAATCGATTCAGTGCTACATGCATGAAACGGGGTGTTCGGAAGAGGAAGCTCGGGTGTACATGAAAAAACTGATCTATGAATTGTACAAGAAGATGAACCAAGAGATCTTGTTGGCGGAGAAGCCGAGCTTGAGGTATTTTGGTGAAACAGCGTACGATCTTGTCCGAATGTCACTCTCCTTCTACTTGCACTACGGAGATTGTTTTGGGGTAAACCCTAATTCTGAGACCAAAAGAAATCTTGTTTCGCTCATTGTGGAACCCTTCCCAATCACATCACCATGAACTAACTCATATTATTTCTTATTACGAATATGTGGAATGCCAAACTCATCTCCACTAAATAAAAACGCTACCATCACATAGATAGGCATAGGCATTTGATGTCATTTTCATTCAATTTAAATATTCTTTGTACTCTGTAATATATAGTTAAGAAACATTTATTTTACTCTATATGTGATTTAATTTTCTTACCATTTTTCCTCTTTTGTAATTTTTTTTTTACCAAGCAAATTTTTATTATAAAATAGAAAATCCCCAAGCACAAGGGGTGCTTTTAGCCTTTACAATATGTTTTGACAGCAAACAGATTTTGACAGTAGGAATCAAGGAGTAGTGCTAATAAGGGAAAGAGTTGACTTTTTTAAATATGTATATTATTGTGTGTAATCTTTGTAATTATCTCTTTGATTTGTTGTGATCTCCGTACATTACGGGAGAATATGTAATCCTTACTTGTATATATATATGATTCACACAATCATCACATTCACGTGATGATAGCCAATTCCATCTCATATGGTATCAGCAGTCCATTGAAACCCTAACCCTACCTCCTCTCTTCTTCGTTGTTCCCTTCCTTCCCCAATCTTCTCCTTTCACCAATCCCCATGGCAGCAGTCGCTCCTTCTCCCTCTTCCCAGACGACAGCCATGATTAATTTGGTGCAAATCAAGCTTTCCAGCACCACTTATCTCATGTGGAAGCGGCAGTTCATGTCCATGGCCGCCTCCTTCGAGGTGCTTGATCTCCTTGATGGTTCATCCCCTCCCCCTTCAGAAACCATCACTTCCGACGCTGGTGAAGTCTCTCCCAACCCAGCGTTTGTTGCTTGGCGTCTACGTGACCAACGTGTTCTTGGCGTCTTATACGCCACGCTCGACCAGGAAGCCATGGCCGAGGTTCTGGATTGCAACTCGTCTCGCGCGACTTGGCAGGCGTTGGAATCCGCTTTTGCACATGCCTCGACGTCGCGCGCGAACCAGCTTCGTGAGGAGCTTCTCTCTCTCCGCCGTGTCGACAAATCCGTCCCTGAATATGGTCGGCAATTCAAGCTATTGTGTGATCAATTGTCTGCTATTCAGAGGCCTGTGGATGAGAGCGATAAAGGCCATTGGTTTCTCCGTGGACTCGGGCCTTCGTTCTCCAATTTCGCTGACACTAGGATGGCGATGCAGCCCATGCCGTCTTTCAGTGGTTTCGTTGACTCGCGTGTTCCGAATCATGTGTGTCGTCTGAAGAAGGCGTTGTATGATCTTCGTCAGGCTCCGCTGGCTTGGTTTCAGCGTTTTAGTTCCTACCTTTTGTCTCTGGGTTTTCGACAGTCTCTCTGTGACTCGTCTCTATTTTGCTTGCGCACGGGGTCGTCTCTTCTGTATCTCCTCGTGTATGTTGATGATATTATACTCACAGGAAATGATCCTGATCTCCTTCGGCGTTTTATTGCTCGCACGCATGAGGAGTTCGCCATTAAGGACCTTGGCAGGTTAACCTATTTCTTGGGACTCGAGGTATCCTACACTTCTGATGGCATTTTTCTCAGCCAAACGAAGTATGCCCGTGACATTTTGGAGCGCGCTTCGATGCTTGACTGCAAGCCCATCTCGACTCCACTGGCGGCTAAGAGTTCTCTGCGGACACCCGGGACTTTGTTCGATGATCCGACTCTTTATCGTTCCTTAGTAGGTGCTCTGCAGTATCTCACCATTACTCGGCCTGATCTCTCATACGCTGTTAACACGGTCAGTCAGTTTCTCCATTCTCCTACAGTTGATCACTTCGCTGCTGTGAAGCGTATCCTTCGCTATGTCAAGGGTACTGTTCGTTTTGGTCTTATGTATACTCATCATCCTGACAAGACAATTGTGGGATATTCGGATGCTGATTGGGCGCGGTGTTTGGAGACTCGTCGCTCTACTTATGGTTATTCGATTTTCTTTGGAGGCAACCTTGTTTCTTGGAGTGCTAAGAAGCAACCCACTGTTGCTCGTTCCAGTTGTGAATCGGAATACAGGGCTATGGCTAACGCAGGTTCTGAGATTATCTGGTTAGTCAATCTGCTACGGGATATTCATCAGTCTCCTACGGCCCCGGCTACTCTCTTGTGTGATAATAAGAGTGCCATATTTCTGAGTCAGAATCCCGTGGCCCACAAACGTGCCAAGCATATTGACCTTGATTGTCATTTTATTCGAGAGCTTGTTTCTTCGGGAAAGTTGTATACTGCATTTGTTCCGTCTCACTTGCAGCTCGCTGACATTTTCACTAAGGCATTGCCTCAGCCTGCCTTCGAGTTTCTCCGCACCAAGCTTTGCGTTAGTTCGCACCCCACGCAGCGCTTGACGGGGGGTAATAAGGGAAAGAGTTGACTTTTTTAAATATGTATATTATTGTGTGTAATCTTTGTAATTATCTCTTTGATTTGTTGTGATCTCCGTACATTACGGGAGAATATGTAATCCTTACTTGTATATATATATGATTCACACAATCATCACATTCACGTGATGATAGCCAATTCCATCTCATAAGTGCCAAAAATTCAGAATACAAGATTAACAATCAATGTAAAATATTACTCCATTTATGTGCTTTTTAACAATCAACGTACCTCTTTTAATTTTTTTTATTTTTTGTAACAATTATGGCTCCTATATAAATAGACATCAATCGCTCTATCATATATCCAATCAACAAATCCAATCTCCAATCTTATCTTACTTAATACATACATATAAACATTGATTGGGTGAGACCGTCTCACATTATGGCTACCGGATGAATAAGAATTGATAATTTTTTAATCAAGTCATACTCAATTGATAATAATAATAACAGTGTAGTGAACTTGTATTTCAATTAATAAAAAGTGATAATGATATAGTAAAAGTTATAAATTTTCAAGGATAAAAACTTACTAGCAAATTAAATACTCACGATCTTAAGAAATTACTCGAAGAAGTAGAAATTCAAACAAAGAATTGTGTTCGGGTTTCTTAATATTTCATTCATTTCAAGTTAATTATTCATAGAAAATTAAGTCTTGATTATTAAAAAAAAAAATCTCATCCAAGAATCATTAGAAAGATATAGTGTTTCAATATGAAAACTTTCTTTGTGTAACAGTTTTATAACATCACATAATTTTAGACAATGACTTATGTTAATCAATGGGAAAAATGCATTTTTTTTTGTCTCGTACGATCGAGTCCCAAATATTGAATTTTTTTTTATGATTTTTTTTCTTCTTTAATCCCTGCATGGTGAAGGGTTTTGAAATTTTAAAAATGCAATTTTTGGGACAAATATTTAAAATTTTAAAACTTTTTCTTTTTCTTTTTTTTGGTGATAAGACTTTTCAATATACGGGATGAAATTAAAAAAAAATGCATTATCTCCGACAAATATTTGAAATTTTAAGACATTTTTCATAAAAAGACTCTGGGACCAAAAAAGCAGTGGGGATAATTAGGCAAACACTTATTTAAGCACGTTTCACGGTGTAAACCTATGGTGTCCTTTCCATTTCATTGTACATGCCTTATGTATTGCTAATTAAGATTGGGGATAACAAAGTCGTAAACAGGGTTAATAGGAGACTATTTCGTGTAATTATAGTTGAATTTCTACTTTTCGCTTTTATTTTTTCTTTGTCCGGTAGAAGTGATGGATATGCGTAACTTCGATGAAATTACATAGGATCCCATGTTCTCTCGTATTTAATTTGTTTTATCCCTAACTAGTGCGAAGATCGCGTAAAACGTAGGATATTAAATTTTTTTATGGAATCAGCTATTCGTATCTTCGAATTTGCTAAACATACTCAAAAAATAATTAAATTAAAATATTTAAAATTAATAAGACATAAATATTCTAATAATTAAAATTTTATATTGTGTTTGGTTGTAGTACCCGAATAGTATATTGTGTTTAGTTGGAGTACCCGAAAAATGTATTCGATTTCATATTGTGTTCAGTTGTAGTACACAAACAATATAGTGTATTTGGTTGGAGTATCCAAAAGATGTATTCGATTTCATATTGTGTTCGGTTGTAGTACCCAAACAATATAGTGTATTTGGTTGGAGTACCCGAAAGATGTATTCGGTTGAAAAAATTGAATGGTCCTTGAGAGATGGTGATAATACTTTCATTATGAAATGTTATCACTTTTATAATAAAATTTTATCCCTAACTAGTGCGAAGATCGCGTAAAACGCAGGATATTCGATTTTTTTATGGAATCAGCTATTCATATCATCGAATTTGCTAAACATACTCAAAAAATAATTAAATTAAAATATTTAAAATTAATAATACATAAATATTCTAATAATTAAAATTTTATATTGTGTTTGCTTGTAGTACCCGAATAGTATATTGTGTGTTTAGTTGGAGTACCCGAAAAATATATTCGATTTCATATTGTGTTCGGTTATAGTACCCAAACAATATAGTGTATTTGGTTGGAGTATTCGAAAGATGTATTCGATTTCACATTGTGTTCGGTAGTAGTACCCAAACAATATAGTGTATAAGATGTATTCGGTTGGAGAAATTGAATGGTCTTTGAGAGATGGTGATAATAATTTCACTATGAAATGTTATTACTTTTATAATAAAATTTTATCACTTAATTTTCTTTTATATTATAAATTGTTAATTGTTATAAACAGTTTGTGGATATTGCCCACTTTGGTACTTCAGGACCTCACGGCTTTAAAGTACGTCCACAAGTAAAGGCTTCGAGCCCTGCTTATAAACAGACACACAATCCTGTGTGCCGCGAGCATCGTGCTGATAACGTGTTATAAACAGTTTGTGGATATTGTCCGCTTTAGTACTTCAGGACCTCACGTCTTTAAAACGCGTCCACAAGTAAAGGCTTCGAGCCCTGCTTATAAGCAGGCACACAATCCTGTGTGCGAGCGATGTGGGAACTTCAGGTTCACAACATTAATAAAATAATATTGTCACTTTTCGTTAATTGTGTAACATTTTTCATTATAAAAATTATTACTTTTTATACATATGGTGTAAGCCCTCACCTGAAACGATCTTACGTAAGTCTTTTCCATAATATTAACAACTATATAAATAAAATAAAAATAATTTCATACATAAAAGTTTTAATTTTTTTAATATTAAAATTTTTAAACCAAAAAAAAATTATACAACACGTTAAACTTTTGTAATGTCTATTAAAATTTTCATAATATTATAATATAAATTTATATATAATTTTTAATATTATATTTCCAGTGCAATACATATATTTTTATATATATTAATTTCTTATATTATCATATTTAAATTATTACATAAAAAGTATACTCTTAAGAAATTATAATTAAACATAAAACTATTATTATAAAGGATGGCAACGGGTAGAGTATTCGTTTATTTTTGGGTACTTGTACTCTTATGCGATTTAAAAAAAAAACCTAATTGTACACATCCAACTTAAAAAATTTATTATGGTACTCGTACCCATCACATACCCCTTTATCAATACTCGCGGGTACCTGAACCCATTTAATATTAATTTATTATATAAATATTTATATCTTTTATATTATTTAAAATTATATTATTATGAATTAAATATAAATTATATTATATTATTTTAAATAAATATATTAAATTGTATATATATATATATATATATATATATATATATATATATATATATATATATATATATATATATATATATATATATATATATAAATATATATATGGTACCTGCGGGTATTGAGGTATTATCCGTACACGTTCCAAACCGTAATAAGATTTTAACAATTATCTTTATCCGTCTCATACCCGTTTACAACTATCTTTACCCACCCTATTATAATTGGCAAAACTTATGTGCCCCCGAAAACAAACCGTATCCCATATGAACACAAGAGTTTAGTATTAAAACTCGTTATCCCATGGGGACACGGTGTATGCCCGGGGCACAAGAGTCTCACTCATTAAGATTTGGATAGAACTGAAACTTGAAAATTCCCATGTCATTACCAGCCCTAAATATTATCTTTTAATAAATGAAATAAATAAATGTATATAACAATTATAAATAATTGTATAATTAAAGATAAATTGTTAAATATAATAAAATAACTAATTAACGATAAAAATTTATGAAATTAATTAATACTAAACTAAGATTTATTTTTTTCATTAAATTCCATATTTAGAATTTTATAATTAAATAAATTTATTAAACTTAAAAATTCTAAGGATGAATAGATTAAATATATTAAATAATTTCTTACTCTTCTAAAAATATTATATTTATTAATATATTTTATTAAAGAATATTTTACAATATAGAAATTATTATTAAATTTAAGAATCTATTTCTCCAATCATATATTATTGGTAATATGGATGTCAAATTAAAGATCATGAAAAGACAATTAATTTGATAAAATTTTTATACAAATTCAATTTAAAAATAAAAAGTAAAAACACTTAAAGTTTTAAGTAAATTTTTAAATAAGATAAAGAAAAATAAAATATTTTGATTGGTTGTTTAAAATAAAATAACTACATTGTCTTCTCTCCTAAGCAACTTTATTATAAAAAAAAATTAAAAATCTATAAAAATGACACATCATACTTAAATTGCTCTAATGATGCCACATAATAAATTCAAAATCATCCTTTAGTTTATTTATAGTATTATTACAAGAGACATTTAATTCTGTAAGTATGTTTGATATTAACTTTGATCTATCTTTTTGGTTTGAATTTCAAATTTGCTCCTTGTTTATCTCATTTTTATCATTTTGGTCATTTATCTATTTATTTTATCAAATTTGATTTTTTTAATTATTTTAAAAAATTGGGCTAAAATTAGACAAAAGAATTAAAATTAAAAAAAATGGATGTCCACTCTCATACTAATACAATTAAAAATCCAAATAGTTACCCTTTAAAGTGACAGAAAGTGTATAAAAATGAAAGTATAATAGGGAATACATTCAAAGAATAATGACAAAAATTCTTATAAACTCTATTTACATAGCTTAGTATGTGAATTCGAGCCTTTTTTATTGCTCTAAATCCTATATATGGTTCCCCTTCCAATCCTACATGTCATATGTATTGTTAGAGTTTAAATTAAAAAATGAACTATACTATTTACATCATAAACTCGGTTCACATGAGATTAACACTTAAAGAATTAGGGCTAGACAAAAAACAACTTTAAGCTAGCTAGCGCACTAAAACAATATTCCCTCCGTCCCACCTAAAGAGTCTATTTTTTTTATTTTTGGCGTCTCATCCAAAGAGTCCACTTTCTTTTTTTACACACATGGTACCCACACACACTAATACAATTAAAATATGAGACTCACACTCCCACTAATACAATTACCCACCGCACATTAAATAATACTCCCCCCGTCCCCCCAAAGTATTTCACACTTTATTTTTACTAAATTTGATAAAAAATACATTATAACAATACTCACTTTTTACACACATCCCAATATAATACTTACTTTTTCACATCTCCCAATAACTTTACACACCTCCCAACAATTTTACACACATTTTTCATTAAATCAACTAAAATATATATTCTCTTTCTTATTTTATACATAAAAATACAAAATTTTCTTAAACTTCGCGCACCAATACGTGAAATACTTGTTGGGACTGAGAGAGTAATACTTTTTAATCCACGTGCAAAAAACAAAAACTACCCTTTGGGTGGAATGGATGGAGTAATTACTAATCTTACCATTAAAATATAATATTTCTACGTTTCTAGTCAACACAGCCAAGCTTGACTCACTCTTTTCAACTTTGAGTGTCAGTGTACTCCATCCGTTCCTCGTTAAGAGGGTCTTTTATTTTTTGACACGTAAATTAAGGAATATTATTATTTAATGTGTAGTGAATAGTTGTATAAGTGGAAGTGTGGGTCCCATATTTTAATTGTATTATTGGAAGTGTGTGAGTCACATGTGTTTAAAAAAAGGAAAGGGAACTATTTAGGTGGGACGATCAAAATGGAAATAAGACCCTCTTTGAAGGGGACGAAGGGAGTACTCCCCCTGTCCCGCACCAAGGGTGCATTTTACTTTTTTGCACGTAAATTAAGGAGTATTATTATTTAATGTGTAGTGGATAGTTGTATTAGTGGGAGTATGGACCCCATGTTTTAATTGTATTAATGGGTGAGTATGAGACTCATGTGTATAAAAATGGAAAGAGAACCTTTTGAGTGGGACGATCAAAATGGAAAGAAGAGACCTTGGTGCAGGACGAAGTGAGTATATCTATTACTATTATAATGCAGTTTGAATCTGTTGGTGGCCAGTTTCCCACCGGTTGCAGGTACGTCTTCTCTCTACGTGTAAGGATCTCACCATTGTTGATGTATGTGGCGTCTCTCCCACTCATTCTTAGGTTCAGATAAATCCATTGAGCCTTCCACCGCTTACACATCTTAATTCTTGCGATAATTTTTTGCTTGTTCTAAATCCAGTTCACATTTGTTCTCCTGAATCGTTTCAAATCGCCCTGCTTTTTAATCGCCGGCCAAAATTTGATTAAGGTATGTTAGCCCTAATTTCTGGCCTAAATTTTGAAAGAAAAATTCCTAAATTTTGTATGAATGGTCTAATTTTTGTTAATTATTTCGAGGTTATGGAATTATATCTCCATTTGGTTGTGACTTGTGAGCTTCGTTGGATTTGTGATTGGGGAAGTTGTTTGTCGAGTGGGTAAATCTTCGAAGGTAATTCGTGAATTTGATCTCCCTTTATATTTTGATGGTTTTTTTCAGAGCTAAGTTCGTTGATACCTAAATTTGCATTAGCATTGCCACATTTTCGTATCCGAAATTTCATCTAGGAGTAATATTCATTAATTGGTGTTAGAATTTTATTTCTTGTTACTGGAGTTCTTTCTTTTGTTCATTGATCCACCCGTAAGAATAAGAGAGATTCTTTTTATGTTGTGGTGTACGTGGCTTCCAATCCGTTTTTCGTTGTTGATTGTTGTAGTCAAGAAAATTGCACCGACTCATCAAATTCAAGATAATTGTGGTCTTTCCCATCTGGTAACTCTTTATTTTCTCTGTTTAGAATATTCTCTGATATGGGTTTACTCCTAATGGTGATTCGATATTCTGGCCTCTGGGATGTGGTTTTTTTCACTCAGGGATTTGGTGATTCCAAACACAAACACATGCACCGCCCTTTTCTCTGTATGTGTTCCTTCTTCTTCGTCCTACCACTTGATTCTTAGTAAGTTTTCTGGGTTTCAAATCAAATTGCTTCAATTTATGTGATTCTACATTCCATGCCTACCTACTATTTGATTCTTAATTTCAAGGCAAAATCTTTAGTCCGTCTACTACTTCGCTCCGCTTGTCAGCACCCATGAGTACCTTTTACCTAGGTTTCTATTATTCTTTGTTGTTCTCTATTTTAATTTTTTGGGTGGGGTTGTTTTTCGAATATAGAGTAGTAATTTTTTTTAATTTACTTGAGGGTTTAGACAAGGTATGCGAGTCAGTTTCAGGAAGGAGAAGCACAGTAGGGGTATTTTATATTTGCTTTTATTTTTTGTTTGCCTCTCACTGATCAAAATAACACTTTATATCTTGGTGCTAAATGAGTTGGGTTTGTGTTTTAGTCCCATAACTTTTCTCATATTCTATTTTAGTCCCAATAAAGATAAGTTTGTCAATTTAGTCCCACCCGTATAAATATAGGCCCAAACACGTCCTATTTTCGCAGAAAAATGCGGACATCACCGAAAAATGGCACGTGATTGTCGAGTGACAACCGGAATCGCTGATTTTCAGTCGGAATTAATGTTATTTTACTACCAACAAAGCATTTTTATTTTCTAAAATTTTAAATAATTAAAAAAATTAATAAGGGTCATCAGCCCATTTCTCTTCTGGCACGGAATCGCCGCCACCAAGGCCCACATCACAAACACCAGAGCTTCGCCACCGACCACGATTTTGCCATCGACCATGACACCTATCTGAATTGTTTAAATAAATATGTCTTATTGGCATTAAAATAACATTTAATTTGTTGACTCACTTGCCATCAGGGAGCCACGTTATCGTTCCAGTTGAAAATCGGCGATTACAATGATGTCAGCATTTTTCGGCGAAAATAGGACGTGTTTGGGCCTATTTCTACACTGGTGGGACTAAATTGACAAACTTATCTTTATTGGGACTAAAATAGAACATAAGGAAAGTCATGGGACTAAATAGGTTTTTATCCCGCTGACACACTTGCCATCTGGGTGCCACGTCATCATACCGGCCGAAAATCGACAATTACGATTGTGACATGGTTGTTTCCAGGTGATGTCAGCTTTTTCCGGCAAAAATAGGACGTTTTTGGCCCTATTTCTTCGCCGGCGGGACTAATTTGACAAATTTATCTTTCTTGAGACTTAAAAAGCCCATGGGGAAAGTTATGAGACTAAAAATGTTTTTATCCCATGAAAATGACATCAAGACCTATGTATTTAACATTTTATTTTAAATTTCACTATTTTATTTATTTTATTTAAAAAAACTTAAATGTAGAAAACTAGGGTTAAATGGATTTTTTTTAAACATGATATCAATACCCATATATTTAATATTGTATTTTGAAATTTTATTATTTTATTTATTTTTAATTTTCAATACCTAGAGATTTTTTTAACATGTAAAAAATAAAATAAAATTCATCTAATCCCAACTTTTTACATTTAAAATAATAATAATAAATTAGTAAAATTTAAAAATACGAAGTTAAATAAATAAGTTTTGATGTCATTTCCATCTCCCTTTATTTTAGAATATGGGTATTTTAATTAATGTTAAAATAAAAATAAGTTAAATAGGGTAATTGGAAGTTTTTCAAACTACGAGGTTTATGTGATAGTTTGGACAAACCTAGAGGTGGTTTTAGTAATTTACCCTAATAATAAATAAATAAATACTCATCCATTTTTTTAAAAATAAATTTTAACTGTTAACTGATAGTATTAAAATCCAATGAGAAATAGTAATGATTTTATTTTCATTAATTAATGGGCTTTCTTTTATTGGGTTTTAAATAGCCTTAATGTAGTTTAGCGCTTCAATTATTATACATATATAATAACTCAGAAAAGGGATTCCGATCCAGAAATGGAGAAGGAGTGGCCGCCGGTGAAGGAAAGCGCGATATACCAATGTGGTATGCTGGCTCAGTTTTTGTAAAAGCGAGCTTGGGAAGACAATGAAGAATACCTCGATAAAACCCTAACTTATGCAGAGGAAGGTTGCGAAATTATCTACACACCCCGCGACGTTAAGAAATTCCTTAATGAGATGCGCAATAGCAGGGTATGTATGTATGTTTCTCTATTCAATTACATAATTCATTAATTTAATAGCTAATATGTAATTAGGGTTCGTCGTGAGTATTCAATCAATCTGCAGTTTTGTTGAAGATGTGGTTTCCCTTTAACTCTAATTCTTGCCACGGTGAAATGATTAGGGTTACGATGTGAGTCCAGGGATGCCGTTTTTTCTGGGATCTCCTTTCCTTGTGTATCATCAACAGGAAACCCACTATCTCCAAACCACGGGATGAAGCCATACAGATTGCCATTCATCACATCAGTTCAAAGTTATATTTAATTAATTCACATTGACATCATCTGTAGTACATATTCTGCAACTTTGTTTTCTTTCTAACTTGTCTGTGATTCCGGCAGACCAACAAACCTTACAAGTTTGAGAATTTGTTGAATTTTAATTACACCACCTCCCAGAAATTTTTCTTTACCTTCACTGCCAAGGACACCTCCGTGCCCGATGCTGCGGAAGAGACTTTTTTAGCTGCGGTGTATGAGCCACTGCACGAGGGGTACGAGGCTTTCACACGTGAAGAGTGCCTGCTCAAGCCTGATCACGATGCTCCAACTACCGATGCTCCTGTTGCTCCATCTGCTGCAGCGTAACCTGACGAAACTTTATGTGGTGTCGAAAGCACTTAAGAGACAGAAGAGGGGAACAAAATCGATGGAGAAAAGAGAAAATCAAAACTCTTGCCTTTGGTTTATAACTTGCTTAATTATGTGGAGTTGTCTATGCTTAGGTTTTATTATACGTATGCTTTTATTAGGTTGTGCATTGCTCATGTGTAGTCGTACTGTGAAAATTATGGTATCTACAGTAGAATGGGCATCTATCTCTGAGGTAACCTTTTGCAGAATGTGCACATAATTATATCTTCAACTATAATGAATAGCAGCTGAAGAATTCATTTCATTCATTCCAACATCGAATTATAAGTGTTGTGTATTTAATTAGGCCCTCGCATTCACAACTCAACTCGGGGACAACTGCTATGACATTTTATAAAGCATGTCAGTATGGAGTAATTTCATCTCATGGAAAAAGAGCATGCTCTTGCCTTTTTTTAGTTTTAATTCCTAAACTCTAACACTTTAAACATATATAACAAGGAATTGATTATCATCTCTCTAGAACTCAAACCATCACTACAAAAATGTTGTTAGTTTGTGATGGCTTTAGTGATGGCTTCCAGGCCATCACAATTAATGTCGTCACAAACGTTTTGTGACAGAACCGTCACAATTCTGACGGTAATTTGTGTGGGATGCAGCTTGTGACGACTTTTATTTGTGCTTTTATTTGGTTGTACATGATGCTCATGTGTAGCTATACTCTTATGCTTTGGGATTGTGAGAATCTATACATAGGTTTAATTCCATGTGTGCTTTCATTAAGTAAGTGTGCTTTCATTCGGTAAGTTTGTTTATGCTTTCAAAGTCATGGAGTAAGCTATCTTCTTTTTAATTTGGCCACTATAACATCCATCTAAGAGGTAGAATAGGTGGACATTCCCAAATTTTCAGTGGGATAGAGAGAAGAGAAAATCATAACTCCTGCCTAAACTTTGGTTTAATTCTCTTTAGCTTTTATTAAATATGTTTGTTTATGCTAACTTGTTGGGTTTGGAGATTTCAATTTTTAATTTGTGTAGTGGAGTAAGCTATCTTCTTTTATAATGTCGCCGTGTTAAAGTTCTTTGATTCAAGTACTTTTACTTGTAGTCTTCAATTTTCATTGTAGAAGTAACTCTTATGACTACTGCAAATATCATTATAAGTTGCATCTAGTTACTTGCATTCATATACAGTTTCCGAATATTAATCTTTGGTGACTTGGTTTTGTAGGAATTAATTTAATTAATTAATTAAATTTAATTGGTTAGTAAGGGTTAATTGTTAAATTAATCACCAATTAAATCAGTGTAGTAGGTGAGTGTAATTTGGCTCACATATTAGAGAGGTTACATAAAGTGTAATGAGGGTTTAATGGGGATTAATACGAATTATTATCCCACGTAGAATGTGTGGGAAGGAAATCCTCAAACGTCGGGTCAAACCGTGAAGTCGAATCACGTGTGTGTAAAGATTCGTTGAATCTGGACGCAGTAACCCTCCATAATTGCTGATTAGAGGTAATTATGTCATCAGCAATTAATTCATCATAATTATTGATTTGAGAGACTTATGTCATTATGGTTGAGTGGAATGGTGCGCCTATAAATAGGATCATTCGGCATGCATTCCTGTTGGTATTTTATTTAAAATAGAAAGAAATGGATGAGAGTTGTAAAGAAGTGGTGTGAGGTAATTGGTATTAGATTGAAAAAACGTGAAAGAAATAGATGAGAGTTGTATAGAAGTGGCGTGAGGTAATTGGTATTAGAGTGGGAAAGTGTGGGTAGATTATATATGATAGTGGAAATATGATAAGTGGAGCGGGCTATATTGATTTAGGAAATGAATAGTGAATTTAATATTTTTATGTAATTGTATGTACAAGCTCTCACACCACATATTTATAGCCATCCAGGTCGGTTAGTTAACCGACATTAGTGGACTAGAGACTTCTACTTTATCCATTTAGATAGTAATAAGTAGATTTCTCTAGAATTTCTTTACTAATGCCTATCTTTTCATTTTCTAGAGTAGTATAAGTTATTCTAGATTTATCTATATATTTACCAAATATGCATCACTAGTTTATCACTCCCCCTTGATGCTTATTTGGGTGATCCCGTGGTCTTTTTGTCTCGAACTTTGCTTTCTTTCGCCATGACATTTTGTTGACGATAGCTTCAAAAAATTTTTGGTTCTATAGTTGCGTGGTTGTACGTCTCATATATTTCTCTTAGTGTCTTCACCTTTCTTGGTGTTTCATCTGGGGCCGGTCCTTCTTGAACTTTAAGTTTTGAAATCTCGGGACTTAGTGATTGTGGAGGCACTTCTGGTGTTTTTGGTTCTTCGGCTTCAGCTTCTTGATGCTCACTAGGTCATCGTATTTGCGACATCATAATAGTTTTCTTCTCGACTTTTTTCATCCCAATTTTACGAGGTATTCTCATCGAACTCAACACCTTAACTGACGTTAGTTTCTTTGTCTTGAGACTGTAGAGTTGGTAGCCTTTGGACTGAGTGCTGTATCCGAGAAATATGCACTTCTCGGTCTTCTCTTCCAATTTATGTCTCTTTTTTTTTGGATGTGCGCGTAGCAGATGCTCCCAAAAATTCTTAGGTGTTTTGTTGATGGCTTACGTCCACTCCAGGCTTTAATTAGTGTTTTATTTTGCACCGCCTTTGTTGGACACCTATTTAGCAAGTAGACTGCGGTGTAGACTGCTTCTTTCCCAGAATATCTTTGGCATGCCTTTCTTTGCAAATATTGTGTCATCTCCATTACTGTTCTGTTCTTTCTCTCAAAGACTCCATTTTGTTCTGGAGCGTAGCCAACTATTAGCAGATGGTTGACTCCTTCTTCTTCACAGAACTTGTTGAACTCCTTGGATGTGTACTCCATCCCTCTATCACTGCGTAGGACCTTGATTTTCTTACCGCTTTGGTTCTCCACTAGATTCTTGAATTTCTTAAAAATAGAGAAGACTTCTGATCTTTCTTTCATGAAGTACACCTAAGCATTACACCAAAAACGCTGATAGACATCAGTTAAAAACCGATATCTATTTCACCAAACAGGCGATGTTGAAGCCCTGATGTTAAAAGTGGGCTCTGATAGACATCGATTTTTAGCCGATGTCTTTTCCTTTATATAAACATCGGTTACAGTCTTTGACATTGTTTAAAAACCGATATTTTTCTGTCGAAATATATCGGTTGCACTCTTTGATATCGGTTATCGACCGATGTCTTTTAATGGAAAGACATCGGCTATCACACAAAAGACATCGGTTAATAATTGATGTCTTTTAACGGAAAGACATTGGTGATGACACTTTAGACATTGCCTATTTACTGATGTCTTAACACTAATCGACATCGGTTGGGTAGTTAGACATCGATT
Organism: Pogostemon cablin; assembly: GCA_023678885.1. Taxonomy (NCBI): domain Eukaryota; kingdom Viridiplantae; phylum Streptophyta; class Magnoliopsida; order Lamiales; family Lamiaceae; genus Pogostemon; species Pogostemon cablin. The sequence goes on along the minus strand of CM042994.1, from coordinate 19,599,119 downwards.
AAAAATCGATGTATTTTCTTAGAATAGACATCAGTTTTTAAAGATTAAACATCGATTTTTTAATTATGCCTATCCACGTAAAGACATCGACTAGCACACATTTCACATCGCTTTTCCACCGATGTCTTTTCTTAAATGGACATCGATTTTCACACAAAAGACATCGGTGTTTTAATACTTAGACATCAGTTTGTAAGTGATGTCTTATTATACAATATCTGCTATATATATATATATATATATATATATATATATATATATATATATATATATATATATATATATATATATATATTTCATAACTAACCAATCATCCAATCACAAATAAATTTAAACATGCCCAAATCATCAAAATCTCAAATACATTGAAACATTTCCAAATCATTCAATCTCATATAAATTAAAATATTTATAAATCATCAAATCCCAAGTACATTAAAACATGTCCAATCATCCATTCCTAAATACATTAAAAATCTCCAAAATATGTCCAAGTCATTCATTTTAAATTCTAAATAATTGCACTATGTAAAATCAACCTAGAATTACCATGTAGGCATCGGATCAATATCACCAATACTTCTCGAACAAATACTTGAAACAAATTGCACTGATTTTTGAAAACTTGACATCCTGCCATGTCAAAACATCTTGTAAGAAAATACAAGATACCATAATTAAAGAAATAAATTCATCAACAATGATTTGCATGCTTTGCTTGAACAATCACAGTAAAAACATAGCATAAAAAACTGTTCTTGGACATCACTAATTATTAATTACTCTAGCCCAACAACATAATTCTCATATCATCATCCTCTAGTTACAATCTTAATTAATATAATATCATGTCATAAAGATCACTATTGTCATCCATTAGGTTAAAATATAATACCATATCATAAAAATCACTATTGAATATTCTGATTGCCATTTATTACCTTACGTACTCAAACCATGTTTTTCAGCACACATTCAGCCCATTCTGATCGCACTTCATCAATTTCAGCATCAGTGTAAGTGTCTTGCATGAACTATAATATATAAACACCAAATACAATTATTATTCAATCATAACCAATTTATCAACACAATGATCTGACTTACCGATGATTGAATTGAGTTGATATCTAATTTTAGATCGGACTCCAATATTTGTTTCATGTATCGCATTACAAAAAAATCATATCTGACTTCATCTCGTTGCTTTGGAGCCTAAATTAAAAACATAACATTAACAAATTAAACTATTAAGAATTTAAAATTAAGCCAACGAACCGCTTATTATTGTACATTAATTACTTTCCATGTAGCATGTTTTCTCTTCTTCTTTGGATTCGTCCCTGCATTAAACATACGTAGAGCCCTTCCAATGCATGATAAAAAAATATTAGTAAAATTCATAATAATAATAATAAATAAAGATTTTCGTAAAGTATTATTTCTCGAGAAATATGGATGGATGAAACAATAACATACATATCAACCACTTCTTTCCATAAACTATCATTAATGTCATCATGATAGGGATCTATCAAGCAAACCTCCTCCTTGTGTGGAAAAATAATAGGGAGAATCCAGTGGTTACTATACATAATCGCAAGATGTGTTAGTGCAAAATTTTAATGTATCAGATATGGATTCAATCTGTCAAATAATTTTGTACTTACTACACATTGCATGGCACTATACATGATTAATATGCTTTTGCGGCAACCAATCCATCTGATAGAGCTCGTGTCCTATTCTGTAGATCCATGTTTTGTTTCTCCACTTTGTTGCAATGATCGTGGCTGAATTTGAATGGATCAACAAATTTGATATGACTAAGTTTGTTCTGATTTCTCAACTTTGAAAAAATGTACCTGCCACATTAATAAAAAGATTAAAAAAAAACACTTATATTTTATTCAATTAAAGAGAGAAACTGTGGGAAACTAAAATACGAATTACCATATGTAAACCTTGATGCATGTGCTAGAAATTGGATTCAAATAGCAAAATGGCACAATATCTTCAATATTGACAAACAACTGATGCTCATGGCCAAAAAATCTTAATCCAACTTAATTTCAATGGCTCTTGGTATAATTGCACTGGCACAAATAAACACCCCACGCAGACTACCTGGTACGCTTGGAAAATCAATGGAAGGCTCATTTTCTTCCTTTTTTTTCATGCTTCTACGTTAAATAACAGTAAAATTTTTCATTAGTATGATAATCAAATGTATTGTATAAACTTCTAATATTATATAGATAAAAGAGAATACCTTAAACTTTAAATTCATTAAGTGAATTGGCCATGAGACATCATATCCAACTGCCTCACCAATACTTTGACGTTCACTTGTGGGTAATGGCAAGGATGCATTTGAATCAATAGCTTCGTCAATTACAACTCGCATACAATTATCCCTTTCTCCATCAACTCTTACAATTGTTCTGTATGCAGCAATATCTGTCCTTGACTCCAAGCTCATGCCACAATTTTTCCTCCCTATAATAAGATCTCTTGTTAATTTAGATAACATTGTAAAGAAGGTTAAATGACATCACATATTAAATTGTGTTATACCTTTAAGTCTTTTTTATCATGACAAGTCAACCACTCATTTTCACAAATCTCTGTAAATCATCATCAACCTTCTTGTTCCTTTTTACATTATGGGTGAGATCAACATTCTCTCTTTTCTTCTCAACCTTCTCTTCTTCATTTTCAGATTTATCATTCCTCCCATGATTAGCAGTATCCGTTGATGTAGGTCTCTTGACTGAACAACTACCTTTATCATCCAAGTCGCCTATTTCGTGATTTTTGAAAATAATAGCTTCCATTATCTCTATAAGTCCAAGAATCGCACTATTTGTTACTTTATCGCCATTTTTACTCCTTGGAAGATTAAAGAATGATGTTGGGGTAATGTTACCCCCAATACCCCTCACTCGACCACCATGTTCACTCGTTTCAAGAGCTTTAGCAAGAATAACATCTTTGATCCCATGGAATTGTTGGGATCCACTTTTTATCTTTTCTATGCATTCATTCTGTAATAAAAATGATTTGAAAAATATATCAACACACATTTACTATATTTTGAGCCAATATTAACACACAATTACTATATCTCATATGCATTCATTCATTTACTTACTATTTTAGCCACTTTTACATTGAGCTCTTTTTATTCAACTTCTCTTTTTTTATTTTTCGGTTCTCATTGCAGAGAGTAGCTCTATCAATCTCCGTGTGGCCACTCACCTTCGAGGACTAAATAAAAAAGATATAATAATATTTAGTAGTAAATAAAGTCGTAATTAAATGTTAACAAACTCTGCATAGTTTGCATAACCTTTACGTGCTAATCTATGGGATATTTGTTTCGTTGCTGAATTTTTTATGATTTTCGCTCACACTCTAAAGAATCAAACAAATATGGAAGATAGAAGATTAGCTAATGTTAAATAACAAATGATGAAATATATTTAAACATTGTTATTTTTAGTATATGTACCATAAACTCCTCGAATAAGCGAGTACTAACAAACTCACTCCAATCAGCTGGGGTAATGTGGACATAATCGTCAGGTCGATTTACCTCCTCACTTTTAGCTCCAGAAATATATTGTTTGTTCATTATTGTTTTAAATTTTCTCTACTTACTACAAGCAGATTTCAAACACCCTTTCTCTATCAGGTGTCAACATTGAAATTCATCTACAAGATGATAATAAAGATATCATGAGACATACCATATACATAAGTTATTATAACATAATCTTTTACGTACATTTATTGCAGCCCATATTTGCTCTTTCACGTCCTCTGGTACTTTCTTTCAATTTTCATATGTAATCCTCACCTTCTCTCTCACAAGAACACCAATGCAACTTTGCATCTCATTAGCATTTTTTCCAATAGATATTCCATTACGATTAAACTCCACTATTTTCCTGACTCTACTAGTTCTCTCAATAGCCAAGAGGTGCATGCGAGTCGGTCCTCTTTTGTTTTCATATTTGATTTTCTGTCCACTTACGGAGCTTGATGGTACATTTTTTTATACAATTTCTTCCACGTGCTCATCAATGTTCTTTGCTTCTTTAGTAATTTTTTCTAGTCGTGGTATTTTACTTTTATGACCTGCCATATCTAAAGCCAGAATTTGACACAATAAAGATCAAAACAAATATAAGAGATATGAAAAGATAAAGATCAATGCAAAAAAAAAAAACACCGTACATTAAAATGTGCTTTTACCGCTGCAAGTTTTATGGAGTACTCTTCCATCAATCTTTATATTTGTTTTTTAAATAGAGTAATAATTTAATGTATGGTGTGTTAAGATGTAGTATAATATTTTAGGGGTATCAGCAAAACGCCATTTTAAATAATTTATTAATTTTGAAAAAATATCACCATTATAAATTTATATACTCTCTTCATCCCATAATAAACTTTACACATTCTATTTTCGTCCGTTTCACATTCAATTTCACTACCCAGAAAAGTCAACATCACATCAATCCCCACCCCTACAAATTCTTAATTATAAATTTATCACTCCCACAACTCGTTAAACTTAATCTCGTACGAATTAGAATTATAGTTAAATTCACATTTTAATAACTCATTTAAATAGATCAGATTAGCCTCTAAAGTCCTATAAACTGACCTTAATGAATTAGATCGTGCCCATTTAACATCCTAACTATCACCCTCTTGCCTCTTGGACATGAATCTGTGCAAGCTTAGTAGAAAATCATGCTAATTAAGTAGCCAGGGAAGAATGGTAACGTTTATTTTTGAAAAGGGTTTGACATGGCGGCTATTTTTTCTTTTTCTAAACCATTCCCAGTTTTAAATTTATAATCCACTTCATCAGGCCACTTCCGTTGACCGTTCAATCTGGTCGATTGATTGCATCGTGTATTCGTGTAAGCTATACCTAGTAATAACATTTTTTTTTTAACTTGCATACTAATTTAGAAAGGGAGTAAGATGTAGGAAAAATATCAATTTTGCTTCTTTAGCATAGATCAAATCCAACTTCAGTTCTTAGGTTTGTTAATTTTTCAAAAGAGGTTCATCGGTGTCTGATTTTAGTCATTTTCGTCCACTTTTGGTCCTTCAAGTTGCCGGAATAAAGGACCAAAAGTGGAGAAAAGTGACCAAAAGTAGAGTAAAGGGATTAATTTCAAATATTGGATGACAAATTATCAATTCTTAGGACTGAAATTGAATTTAGTCTATTTAGAAAACTAAAATTGATATTTACTTGTATTTAGAATAAACATTTTTGGTTGGGATAAAGTTACATTGGGATTGTTGTTAAGTTTTAAAAAGTTACTAATCTAATTTTTATCCTTTCAATAGGTTTCATTGATTTTTAAAACAATTTTATGTTAAAATTTTTATAAGATTTAAAAAAAAAACATACTCCCTCCATCCGCTTCTAAGGTATCAATTTTACTATTTTTGGCGTCTGCTTCAAAGGTATTCATTTCTCCTATTTAGTAAAAAAGTACACCCTTCATTTCTCTCTAATACAACTACCCACTGTACATATAATAATAATACTCCTTAATCCACGTGCAAAAAGTTAATGGATACCTTAAAACCCGACGGAGGGAGTATATCTTTTGAAATTTAAAAGAATAATACAAAACAGAAAAACAAAAGAACCGCTCAAACTGCGATCTTTCCACATTTACGCGCGTTGACACCTTCTTTCATTTTTTTTTTTAAGTGAGGCAGTTATTAATGTTATATACCATCATAGAAAAATTTATACTGTATATTTACTGATCGTATGAGGTATTTCAAATACACTCCATTTTTTATTTGTTTTCACCCTACACATGATTTTGGCCAATTATAAAAAAGTTTTCACTTTAAATAAAGTAAAAAGGTCATAAGACTCATAACTACCATCTCACATTAAAAAAAAAATCAACTCCCTCCTAATATACATAACACACTTTATTATTTATTTATTTAAAAGAATATCACAATACCCATTAAAATTAAACAATTTTTTTTTTAATTTCCGTTTCAAGGAGGGTGTCAAGGAAGGAGTAATTTTTTGTGGCTAGCAAGTATAACCAACTGAATTATAAAAATAAAAAATAAAAAAAGTACAGAATAGAACAAGTAAAAAGAATTAAACAGAGGCGTGGTTACGACCGTATAAAAAATTAAAATTATGATTTCCACGTTCTTTCGGACCATATCACAGGATGTTTTTTATTCTAATAAAAACAAGAATATGATGACAATTCGGACATGGCGTTCTAGCAATATGGATTAATAATAATATAGGGAAAAAAGAATACAGTCAAAAGGGTTAGTGACTTTGTGAGTGAAGGAAAGAGGGTGGAAAGAGTGGCAGCAGGAAGCAGCTTGTATTGTAGTTGTATATAATGCATGAATGGGTTGCTTACTTTCTTCATCCTACTCACCCACCTTCACAAATTAATATATATCTTCACTTCATCTGCAAACGCTTGATAATCTATCTATCTATCTATCTATCTATCATATTAATCATGGAGAAGGAAAGGAGGTCTGGAAACTATGGAAAGAGTAGCTGGGATAGTGATTACATTCAGCGCCTCTCCACACCTTATGGGGTAAGTAAGCTTCAATTAATCTACCATTCTTAAGGATACTTTCGACTGCGATAGCGTATTTAATTACTTTGGATCTGCAGGCTAAGCAATATGCTGAGCGAGCTGAGAAACTGAAAGATGAGGTGAAATTAATGATACAAGGAGCCAAACATGAGATTGCTCAACTTGAGCTTATTGATGTTCTGCAAAGGCTGGATATATCTCACTACTTCAAGGATTCCATCAACTCATTGCTGGACACAATCAGTGCTAATAAACACATGGAAGAGAATCATGACTTGTACATCACATCTCTCAAATTTAGACTCTTCAGACAACATGGTTACCCTGTCTCTCAAGGTTCACAAATTAATCTCTACATATATATATATATATATATATATTCTCTACCACCATTAAATTAAATAGTCTACTTACTTTTCATGACATAATTGCAGAGGTGTTCAGAAAATTCATGGACGACCAGGGAAATTTTAAGGCATCCTTGGGTAATGATGTGAAGGGACTTCTTTCCCTCTACGAAGCTTCTTTTTTGGCATTTGAAGCAGAGCCCATAATTGATGCAGCCAATCATTTCTCCACTCTTCATCTCACCAAAAAACTCGACCAATCCACGACGGAGCAGAGTGTAGTGAAGCAAATCAAGCATGCCTTGGAGCTTCCGCTTCACTGGAGAGTGCAGAAACTCCAAGCCCAATGGTTCATACACGTCTACGAATCCAGACCCGATGCCAACCCTACTTTGCTGGAGTTTGCTAAGCTTTATTACAACATGGCTCAAGCTTGCTATCAGGACGACATGAAACGTATTTCATGGTAACTACTTAAAATCAAAACATATAAATATACTTAATTTTCTACAAAAGTGATTTATAGTATAATAATTTTTGGCACTGCAGGGGGCATAAAAAAAGTGGTCTAGGAGAGAAGTTGACGTTTGCAAGGGATCGATTGGCGGAGAGTTTCTTATGGGCTTTGGGGTTCACTCCAGAGCCTCAATTTGGATACACAAGAGAGATCATGACCAAAGTCGCTCAAATGGTTTCAGTCATTGATGACATCTACGATGTATATGGCACGCTTGAAGAAATCGAGCTCTTTACAAAATTCATTGAAAGGTTGCTATACTTTCTCAAGATTAATAGATAATTTGTGGGATTCAATGGAATTGCATGTGTGACATATATGGATGTGCAGGTGGGACATTAATGAGTTGGACACAATTCCATTGTACATGCAAATTTGTTTCATGGATCTCAACAACTTCGTCAATGAATTGGCTTATCATGTCCTAAAGGAACAAGGTGTCAACGTCGTCTCAAACCTTAGGAAATTGGTATGTATATAAAACTAGTATTTTTTCTTCTTCACTCGTATTTATATAGTATATACTTAATGATGGTATAGTAGAATTAATTTTCATTTTTATTTTTATTTTTTTCTTAGTGGATAGAGCTTTGCCAAACTTACATCATAGAAGCAAGATGGTATCACAGTGGATATTATCCAAAAACGGAGGAGTACCTCAACAATGGGTGGATTTCGATTTCGGGCCCTATTGTTCTCATGTATGGTTACTTTTGCCTAGCAAACCCCATCAACAAGGAGGACTTGCACATCTTAGAGAAATACCCTGGGATTGTACGCTGGCCATCCATCGTCTTTCGCCTTGCCGATGATTTTGGAACCTCATCGGTAATAGTGATTTATATCTTATCAATACGCTTAGGTCTAGAATATTTATGTGTATAATTGTCTTTTCAATCCATAAATAAAGAGTATGCAACGGAGGATGTATATACTTCATAACTCATAAGAGAAGATGCAACTCATTAATTATTTACATTTTTATAACTATTGCTACTTGTTACAGGAAGAAATCAAGAGAGGGGATGTTCCGAAATCGATCCAGTGCTACATGCATGAAACAGGGTGTTCGGAAGAGGAAGCTCGGGTGTACATGAAGAAACTGATCTACGAGTTGTACAAGAAGATGAACCAAGAGATCTTGCTGGCGGAGAAGCCGAGCTTGAGGTATTTTGGCGAAACAGCGTACGATCTTGTCCGAATGTCACTGTCCTTCTACCTGCATTATGGAGATTGTTTTGGAGTAAACCCTAATTCTGAGACCAAAAGAAATCTTGTTTCGCTCATTGTGGAACCCTTCCCAATCACATCTCCACTTGAATAAAAATGCTACCATCACATATGTAGGCATATGCCATTTCATTCAATCAAATTTTAATTCTTTGTACTCTGTAAAAATATATATAGTAAAGAAACATTTCACTCTATTAATGTGACTTACGTTCTTTTTTCTTTTCTTTCCATTTTCGTAAACTATTACTCCATTTATGTGCGTTTAACAATCAACATACCCTTTTTTTTTATATACAATTATGACTTCTATATAAATAGACATGATCGATCTCTATATACTGTATAACATTTAAAGAATTAGGGCTACACTAAAAACATCTTTAAGCCGATTCGGATCTCCTGTTACAAACCGTTGGATGATTGACACGTAGGATAAACTAATCTATACCCTAACAATCAACCCTAACGGAACAGGTTGAGATTTTCCTCTCTGCACACGTGTCACTCATCTAACGCGTGTAACAGGAGATGTAACACCAAAATGTAACAGGATATCGAAGATCTCTTTAAGCTAGCACACTAAAACAATACTACATCCGTCACGTTTACGCATTTCTATTTCAATGACACACACAACACGTTTACATTTTTATAATATTGCTACTTGTTACAGGAAGAAATCAAGAGAGGGGATGTTCCGAAATCGATTCAGTGCTACAAACTAAGTGAAGGTAATAATAAATGATTGATGTGATAAATTTGATCCCTACTACTACTTTTTGATCTGCATTTTAAGTATTTTTGCCTTGATTAACAATATTTTATTCATAGTACTGATTAGCTTAATTTCGTGCTACTGTTAATTTCCGAAATTTTGTTCATAGGCAATTAAATGTGAAAGATGGCTTGTTTTTTTCTTTTCCATTAAATCTTCAGAATTTTTTATATTATTTTAAGAGGTTTGGAACTGTAGATGAAAACACAATTGTGAATTTGAGGGATCGGGCTGGATCTTATGAGGATATATATATTTGTTGTTTCCGAAACACTATTGAGTAGATTTTGTTGTTTGGGAATGCTTGAAAAGATTGAGAAGATATTTTGGCTGCCCTTGTATCAGATTATATGAACTCTTTTAAGTATTTGTGTGGAAGAAGCTTTCTGCAATGATCATGCGCTGGTCTTTATAGAGATATCACTGTATCACTGATTTGAGAGTACTAATACGTGATTACGGTGTATTTAATTCCATCTATTTTCTTGATTCTTGTTTTCTTTTTTATTAATTTTAGTCATATCTTGAAAATTTATGGATTTTAAAATGTGGATTTCAGAGTTTACTCTCTTGAAAAGCATCATGGTTGCCAAAGTTGGCATTGACTTCGATAAGAGGTCTTACAGGGTTCCATCTGTCCGTTTGTTTGAGTGCTCTTGTATTGTGAACCTCCTATTGAAATATTTTGCACCAACTTTGAACTGAATATATATTTTTTTTGTATTTGTTGTAGATTAATGAGATCCGAGCTGGTGTTCTGGTTGGTATTGGAATATGTGGGTGGTCTTATAATTTCCTTTGAGATTGCCATTCCCTTTTGGATCTTGGTAAATAATAATCATCATCCATCCACTCTTACATTTCCTTCCCCCCATCCATACATCTCATTTTTCTTGCAACAACAGTGCATGATTTCTGCTTTTCATAATTAATTTACAGGTTATGTTTGGCTTTATTGGTTCATCCCCTGTATGGATATGCTTTCCTTTGAACTAGGACGCTATGGGTATGGCAACTATGTCCGTTGAATCCTATGGATCTGTAGCTAGAATAAGCATTCTCCATTTGTCTTGTCAAGGAGGAAGAATACTTGGAAAATTAGATATGTAGACATTCACATGTATAGTATATGCATTGAATGACTGTGTTGGGTAATTTGAATTAAAGGGTTTATATATAATATGTTTTGCAAATATACACTCAAATAATTTTTAAAAAAAAGTTGAAGATAACAAAATGACTAATGTATAAAAAATTGGAAGGGTATACTATGAAAAATATTGTGTAAATTAGACTAAATTGACTAATGAAACTCTTCGGAATGTGTATACCACCTTCCTGTGTATATAACGGTATAGTAAATTATTTCATGAATAATCGATAGATAAATGAGAAGTAATAACATATTTTAAAAAGTGATAATATATACTCCCTTAATCCCCTAGTTTACATTTTTCATTTTGAATTAACTCAAGTTAAAGTTTTTTTTTTAAAGTTTGGTCCACACAAAACAATTAATTATTTTATATTAGGTCCACACACAACACTAATACAACTACCCGCCTCACAAGCGAACGTAAACATTTATGCAAAATAGAGGGAGTATCTCTAATAAAAGATAACTAATTTATCTCATACAAGACTACCCCAAACAATTTATGTATAAATCGAATGAAGAGTTAAAACAATTAAAATGGCAAAAACAACTAATTAATTTATGAGGAACTAGACGAGAATATTCAGATTGGCATAAGAAAAATTAGGCAAAGTGGTTTGTGTCTAATTATTAGAGTTAAATGTTTATTCTTAATATTTAGAAATTTTGAAAGTATAATTGTTTTTTCAATTCATAAATAAGCGGACCACTAATAAATAAATAAGGAGGGTTCACGAATCCCCAGGAGTTTAACTAATCATAAGTGTCTACGTTATGATGAAATTCTTTAAGATCTCACGATAAAAACTCGTGGATGCAATCAATCATTGTGGGGATCATTTGGCCTACAGAGATTAAAGCTCTAACTTAAAATAGAGATCCCTATTAATGGACATTAAGTTCTATCCCCCCTAAATTAATCGGTCTACGTGAACTAGGGTTAGTCCATTTGGTCCCACAGAGCTCAAAGTTCTGGCTTGCTTGAAATTGAGATTGACTTGAAATTGAGATTCGCACTAGTGGACAATAAATTCTAGCTCGGATATCAGTGCAATAAAAATTATTAAGGAGGGTTCACCATACACCTAGATACTCATCGGAGTAATTAACGTCACAGGGGAAAAGGAGAATTTAAATGAAATAGGATGATAGAACTCGAACAAAATTAGAATACGGTTATTAATTTCCTCAAAACAATAAATTAGATTGATATTGTTCTTTTCTTTATGTAGAGCTTCATACACATTATAATACTGAATTATATATGTATATATATCCACGTTCTTTCAGAGCACATCAACTATGATGGCATAAAATTATTTATTAATTTATTAATTTCCTCTACTCTGCACTCATCAGGGCACCTCCAATGGGAGGTGCAATTAGATAAGTGGGATTGTATTATACTTCAAGAGAGGTACAAATTCCATTGGAGCAACGAGGTACAATTAGGGAGAATAATATCTGAGTACAAATATTTGTACAAAAAAAAGTGACTTTAAATTGTGGGCCCATGTATATATTCATAATTTTTTAATAATTCTTATTTTACTTTAAATATAAAAATTCACTCCATTTCTTTTAGACTAATCAACATGAATTATGTGTTTCAATAGAAAATTTTAATCAAATTAATATTGAATATTTTTACTCAAATTAAAATATTAATTTAATTTATAATAAATAATAAATGTAAATTTAAATAGAGGGCGGCTATTTGCATCCCAGTACCCCAAAAAAATTTGACAAGACATATGTTGGAATTATATATATGGGGAATATAGGAGTAGACATAGAATTGATAAGTGGGACAGGTAGGTGATGTGAGGTGATGGACAGCATCCCATTTTGAAAATGGGTTTTCTTATTAGTTACTCCTCACACACACATTACAATGTATGATACAATGACCTATTTATAGGGGATAATGCTTAGTTACTAAGTATTTTTAGTTACTAAGTAATCTTAGTTACTAAGTATTCTTAATTACTAAGTAATTTTTTTTTATCTTAGTTACTAAGTAATCTTAATTACTAAGTATTCTTTTATCTTAGTTACTAAGTAATCTTTTATCTTAGTTACTAAGTAATCTTCTAGTAAATGTACATCAACTATTTTATCCCTCTCCCTTGATGCGTATTTGGATGATCCGAGCTTTTCTCGTAGTATCTCGAACCTTGATCTTGTTAGAGCTTTTGTGTTGTCTTGAGCCTTGATTTCTTTCGTCGTGCCCAGTTTTTTCATCTTTCACCAGGTCTCTGTTGCCCAGTTTCTTCATCTTTCAGCATTTTTCACCAGGTCTCTGTTGCCCAATTTCTTCATCTTTCACCAGGTCTCTGTTTCCTAGTTTTGTTGACTGTTTTGTCAACTTTTTAGAAGATCTTCTTGTCTTCCTTCTTCATGTAGTTGTTGCACCCACTTGTCTTACTCCTCCTTTAGTATATTTCAGGCTTCTTTGGATGTCTTTGCTCCACTATTCCTGGAAAACAGTGATCATGCCACAGCCACCTGTAGTATGTAAAGTGCCAAATTGTTCTTATCCTCCTTTTGTTTAGTTTTCTTTGTCTATATTAGACAAAGATGTTTTGTCCGTTGGGACATGTTTTGTCTAGTTTCCTTTGTCTGTATTAGATAAAGATGTTGTGACCGTTGGGACATCGTATTCTTTATCAACTGTCTTCCAAATGACCTTGAGACATGAAGTATGTCTTCATTTTGATGGCTCAATCGCTGTAGCCTTTGTCTGTGAAGGTTGTGATTGGATTTCATAGGTATTGGATAGAGAAGACATTTTTGGAGGCTTTGGTTTGGGTAATAATATGCAGAAGCTCGTTTTGACGCCCAGTTATTGATCCAACAGGGCTCTGATACCATATTGGAATTATATATATGGGGAATATAGGAGTAGATATAGAATTGATAAGTGGGGCAGGTAGGTGATGTGAGGTGATGGACAGCATCCCATTTTGAAAATGGATTTTCTTATTAGTTACTCCTCACACACACATTACAATGTATGAAACAATGAACGATTTATAGGGGATAATGCTTAGTTACTAAGTATTCTTAGTTACTAAGTAATCTTAATTACTAAGTAATCTTTTATCTTAGTTACTAAGTATTCTTTTATTTTAGTTACTATGTAATCTTTTATCTTAGTTACTAAGTAATCTTCTAGTAAATGTGCATTAACTATTTTATCGACATAATTATCTTTATAAAACTTAAATCTGTTCGATTACAATAATCTAACAAATAAGATATATGATTGTTCGGTTGTTGGAATCGAACAGAAGAAGAATTCTGTTCAGTTGCAACAACCGAACAGATAAGAGATATGACTGTTCGGTTGGTGGAACCGAACAGAACAAGAATTCGGTTTGATTGCAACAACTGAACAGATAAGAGATATGACTGTTCAGTTGGTGGAACCGAACAGAATAAAGTATTCATATAATTCATCTATTCTTTTCCATTGCAACAACCGAACAAAATAAAGAATTCATCTATCTTATCTGTTCGGATGCACAACCGAACAGAATAATATGCATCCGAACAGAATAAGATTAAGATCAAGATTAAGAATAGTGGATTTTTTTTATCTTATCTTATGTCAAACATAGATGATATCATGAAATTGATCTGTTATCTTATTTATTCGGTAATGTTGATATGATTTAAAAAAATTACTAATCTTATCTATTCGGCGATGTAGATATGAATTAAAAATATCACTAATCTTATTCTGTTCGGTTGTTGCAACCGAAAAGATAAGATATATGATTTTTTGTTCTATTCGGTTGCAACAACCGAACAATCTTCTTTGTTCTGTTCGGTTGCAACAACCGAACATATAAGATAGATGACTATTCAATTATTGCAATCGAATAGATATAAATTTTATAAAGGTAATTATGTTTTATTAAATATTTTTGGGGTATGTTTAGTAATTTCGGGGTGCGACTAACTTGCCCCATTTAAATATTAATTTAAACTCATTTATTCAAAGCAACCTGTATCCATGCCATTCCCTTTTTTTTTGTCTTTCTTAAATTTTATTAACATAAATGTTAAAAAGTTTTGATTAAATATAAGATTTAATAAAGTATAAATATAATAAATAAGATAACATTGTAGAAAGCAAATACGTTTATAGTTTATAATAAATAAAGTTAGCATTTTTTAGTGAAATTTATCATGATTCCAACCCAAAAAAAATTAAATAATTTACTTACTTAATTTAAATTATGTTAAAAAATTATAAAATATTGATGGTTACTCAAAATAAAATATCTATATTTAAATTTAATTTATTATAAAAATAAAAAAAAATTGATTTTTATTTAAATTAATTAAATGTAAATAATAAATGAATTAATATATTTTAAAGAAAATTATATTGAAAATTAATAAATTAATGATATGTATAAAATATGTTTGGTGGAGGACCCAAAATAGTAATATTTGTACCTAGAATGATTGGAGAGGTATCTGTACAAATATGGAGAATTTTGAACTTTTGATGTGGCAGTGATGTGGCAATGATGTGATAAAAATTTGTACCTGAAATTGAGGTACACTGCTTGATTACTATTTTGTATGTGTCCCCAAGTGTAGGAAATCAATTGCAGTTCTACGTGTGACTAAGTAAAAAATAATATCGTACCCTAGAGATAATTCTAAACTTATTATTTAATCTAATTATGACTATTCTAATTTAAGACAAATTTGAGATTTTTAAAAGTATTACCTAAATTAACGATGCAGAAAATAAATACTTAAAATAACAGAATAGCAAATAAAATTAAGATGAAGTGTTCAAGAGAGAAGATAAACAACACTAGGCAATTTAGTTAAATCAATTGAATTAAATCACTAGAAAATCGATTGTAATTCATGCAGTTCTTATGAAAGCAATCACTAATTTATGTTAAATCCTTCTTTTAAAGTAAACTTAACACATAAACCGGGTTTAAACCCTCAGATGCAGAAGAATAATTCCTACTCCCTTTCTAGGTACTTCATGCAAAATTTCATTAAAGGCTATATCACTAGACTTCCCTTTATAGGTACTTAAGAATTAATCATCGATTCCCACCTAACAATCTAAGAAATCAAATCCTCTAGAATAGTAATTAATAGATATATTAAGTGTCCAATATTAATTATTCTAATGAATAAAGGTTATATAGTTAGATCCCCTTTACCCATAATAGGTTGACAAATATAATTCTTATATAACACAAGCAACAAACATAAATATGCATAAGACAATGACATATACATGCATGAGACAGATCATATAAGACAAAAATATAAGTCTAAATTCAAAGCATTAATAAGAAAATAAGTATATTGCAGGTATCCAACTTATTCTAGATCATCAATTCAAACCAATTCAACCTTCAAAACCTAGCACTATCCAAGAAGTACTAGTCCATGATGTTACATGCAACACACATGGTTAGATATGAAAGCATAGTCATAGGTCTATAATTCAAAAGCTTAAAAGAAAGAATAAGAAAAACCCTAGATGTGGCATGATTCTCCGTTCATTCCTCCGTGATTCTGAATCTTTTTGTTCTCCTTCTCAAGAAAGTAACACTGATGAACTCCACGGGATGGGTGGATGGGATGGTGCGGTGAAAGGGTATGGAAAAGTATGACTGGATGTGGAGAGTTATGGCTTATGAATCCCAAGTTTCTCTTTTATAGATGTAAAATTCACGAACTGGGCTTTAAAAGAGAGCAGAACAAAGTTTGGGCCTTAATCACGTAACTTATGTCTAACGCACGATGAACCTTCTTGTGCCCGTGCAAACTAGCTGTTTGAGCTCACGATGAAAACTTTCTTCTCGTGCATTCCAATCACGCACGATGACTAACGGCTGACCGTGCATCTTCACTGTTTGAATGCATGAGGACCCTTTTTGTGGTCGTGCATTTCTGCGCAGCCTCACCGTTTTTATCATAACTTCTTCATCCAAGCTTCAATTTAGATGATTCTTATGCTAAAATGATCCTCTCTTTCGTGGCTTTGCAAACATATAACATATGATCAGTTTTGACTTCTACAAGAATACAGAAAAATTATGCAAATTGAACATGCATTTTCCAGCATTCTTCACGATTTCCCCATTCATTCCAACCTTGCATTTTTAATCTTTTTTCCACCTAAAAATAAGAAATAACACCTCAAATGCACCAATATCTAAAATATATGATAATTAACCATTCAGTGCTAAAATACGAACATAAATCCCATAAAACGGTGCTAAATCGGATCCTAAAATATGCAAATTTTCACACTAAACATACACGACTAGAGATGCCCTGATATTTCAATCTTGACACTTCAGTTGGATCATCCCAAGAATTAATCTGATCTCAACTACTTAGGCCTCCTACAATGGGGAGGTTTTTAATGACCTGGCAAAATTTAAAAACCTTGGATAGAGGTTTTTATCAATAGGGGGAAGCTTGGGTTTTTTGTTTGGGTAGTGAAATAGAAACCTGAGTTTTTACTTTAGGCAGGAAAGTAGAGTAAGGAGAGTGGTGTGCACAGCCATACTGAAGTTACTACGTACATCTCACGTGGTAGAATAGGCAGAATCCGTGGGACCCACCACTCTATTTTTTTGTCTGTTATCCATCATTAATTATTATTTTTTATATTATATTTTTTGTGTAAATATTATGGAATAGGCACGGCTGTTTTCCAATTTTATTTCTTTCTTTCGATTTTTTTTAAAAAAATTTGAATAGATAGCAAATTCATCCTCAGTCAGTAATTTCTAACTGTTGTCAAATATTAACGTTATTTTATGACCGTTAATTTTTAGCCGTTGTCATTTTTTTTAAATATTAAATTTCCCTATAAATATATCTTCTACTCCATTTTTTCATACATTATCTTCTTTTCTCAATCTCAATCTCAATCTTATATTTTATAACTCAAAATATTTTCTTCTCATCCACAAAAAAAAATTAGATAAAGATCTGTGGATACATTTCAAATTCAACTCTTCAAACTCCGGAGAAAATTTATTGCCCTAAAATATGAATTTTCGTCCACGTGCCAACTTCTATTCCTAAAATCCAAATTTTCCAACTAATCCTTCGACAAGTTTTCCAAATAATTATCCACGCCTAAATTTTTCGGCTAATTTTTTAAATTTTCCAGAGGGTAGTCTCCCTCAACTAAATTCGTTTAATTCCTATGGCGCACTATTTTACATGTAACTAAATCCTTATATATCTGTTCATTCTCAATATGAATTTCGTCCTCCAATTGGCACAAATATATCTGATACAGATAGAGACGTAGACTTTGCATCTTCGAACTCTCACTATTCATCTTTCTCGTCTCAATTCTCTCCAACTGGATTAGAGCGGGTAAATCTCGCTGTAGACTTTGAGGTAGCCGAAGATCCACCAAAGGCTCCGGCTACTAAAAGGAATCTTTATTCTTTTGATGAAAATGCTCTTCTCGCGAGATGTTGGCTCAATATCAGCACGGACCCCATTGTAAAAAATGATCAGAAGTCGGAGCAAATCTGGATTCGAATCGCCGAGGCATACAACGCTAACCGTTCAAGTGATGTGATATTTAGGACTTCCGATAAATTGAAGTCACATTACTACGCACTACAGAAATATGTGAAGTGGTTCAACTCTTCCTACAATCTGGAGAAAAAGACATTGGGGAGTGGGTGCAGTGATGCTGATATTGAAGACAAGGCTAAGGTTCAATTTAAAGTGAAATATGGGGTTAATTTTTTACAAATCAAAGCATGAAAAGTATTGAAAGACAATCTGAAGTTTGCCGATCCAGATTATGATGTTCGTGGTTCAAAAAAGACCAAAGTCTCATCGACAAGAGAGTATATAGTATCTTCAAACACTGATTCAGAAGCTACAAATGAAGACGGTGAGGAGCCCCCTCGTCCAATGGGGAGGAATGAGGCAAGGCGAGGTAGGAAGGGTAAAGGAAAAATAATTGCGTCTGTAGGAGAAAGCGATAGAGCTCTTGAGAAAAGGCTTAAGAACTTGGAAGAGCAGCTCAGGACAAAGAACGAAGGAATTACTAAGATTGCCAGATATAAAGATTATAAGATACTCATGAAAGATACCTTGAACATGGCAGAGGATCAACTACGTATCCATCTCCACGTTGTGGATCTAATTAAGAAAGAATGGGGGTTGTAAATTTGAAGAATTAGTCGTTGTATTTTTCAGCATTGTAATATTAGTTAATGTATTTCACTTCGTATGAAAACTCATCAATGTATTTCTTTTCGTTTTGAAAACTATCCATTGTGAAACTAGCCGTTGTAAAATTAGCCGTTATAAACTAGTCGTTGTGGAACTCTACTCTATTTAAATGATGTAATTGGATTATTGGAACTCCTACCTGAGAACTATACACTCATAGAAACTCTTTATCTTTCCATTTATTTTCTTCTCTCAAACATGTCTTCTTCTTCTTCTAAAAATGATAGTTTTCTTGAGTACATATTTGATAACATGATAGAGGAAGAAATAATGTCGGTACTTAAAAAACAAGAGTTACGTGGCGGTGCTAGGTCTTCTTCTGATGGTGTTAGAAAGCGAAGAACGTACATGGACCGAAATCGTGAAGCGGGGCATGCAAGACTCTACTGCGACTACTTCTCTGAAGATCCGATATACGAAAGCGATATGTTTCATCGTTGCTTTTGCATGTCGAGAGAGTTGTTCTTGCACATAGTTGATGCACTGGAGTCCCACGATGAGTACTTTCTATTGGCGTTCGATCGTTTGGTTAACGTGAAACGTAAAGTTTACATACGTTTCTAATTCAGCAGAAGAAAGAAAACTTGAAAACGTATTACCTTTCACCAGGGTATGTTGAAGAAAAAAGATTCTCGCTGGCAGCCTCATAGTTTTGGGCATAACTTTCTCATCCAATCTCCGATATGAGTGATCTACATCCAATCTCCGATATGAGTGATCTACATGCCAAAATGATTCTCTCTGCAATGTCTTTCCAACGATGTATTACACATCTAGTTTAGAGTTCCACACGATTTTAGAAAAATTGTGGAAGTTGACGAACAACAGCAGCAAACAACTTTCCAATCTTCTGATGTATTCCCAAGTCTAATATCGACGTTGTGTGGGCGACGATCTTCGAGATCTTCTCAATCTGCTATTTTCTCATCCTCCTCAAAATATTAGACGTGAATAATTATTTAGGGTTTTTGGACAGCTGAGATGACGTATATATGGGCTACAGTAGGGACCAGGAGGAGAAATTAGAGTTGGGCCTCCATTGGGCTTAAGTATCCAAGCTTAGCCCAAAGCTTATACTTAAGTCCAATAATAATAATATATACCACTAAAATATTATTATTGTACTACCGTTCTAATCTCATAATTATGTTATGGGCTCCTTCTTATTATGAGCCCGTTAGTCTTCCATGTTTAAGATATACAATGCCCATTAATTAATTAAGTTACTGACGACTCCATTAATTAATATCTCATCCGAGAGTAGTACCACTCAACCTCATTATCATGCCGGAATAAATTCACCTGCAGAGTTTACATGATAATCCTTATAAGCTCCTCAAGTGGACATCATCAACCTATTTCGGACATGGATTTCTTCTACAATCAATAACACACCATAGAGATAACACTATTTCCTAACTTTCCGAGTTTATTGATTTAATTACATGTAAATCTCACCCATTGATGAATCAAAGAAATACATACTGCCTTACGCGTCGAGGTTATTGTATAGGGATTAAGAGCATGAACATCCATAATAACTAAGATCGAGTTCTTCTATATAGTCAGTATAAGTCAAACGATCTCAAATGTTCCTGCTCAATACACACAAAGCATAATAATGTGATTCTATAGTCAAGAAAAAGTAATATCAAATACACTATAACTATCCCGATAGAGAGTCCCCGTCTATCTCGGTTGTGAGCATCTGTTTTTACTTTATAAGAAAACCGATAGTATGATCTTTCGCGTGTTGTCGCACAACATATCATCTATAGTATAAAGTAAATAGACTATTGCATCGACATATAAATAAATTATAAGATGCAATCATTTGATCATATGATTTTCATTTCAAATAAATATAACATTATTCATACTAAAGCTAAACATTTAGTATACAATCCAATAATCTCTCACTTATACTAAAAGACTATGCTGTCATGTCATCTGCCATACATCTGATTCCCACTCCCACTACACGAATATCAAAAGCTATCACCGTAAGGTCCTTGTAAATAGATTTACTAAGTTATCATCCGATGCAATCTAGGCGACAACAACATTCCCCTCATCATACGATTTCTCGTAACAGGTAGTACTTGCGCTCCATGTGTTTAATTACTTACGGACTCGTGATTCCTTCAAGTTTGCAACTGCACCATTATTATCACAATAAATTGTAATAATCTTGGGTAAACTTAGAATCACGTTTAAGTCCATTACGAAGTTTATAGAGTCATGCAGATGGATTTGGCTGCCTCATAGGCTCAAATTCATCATCTTCCTATGGTAGAGTCCGAAATATATTCTATATAACACTCCTCCATATTAACTTCCAAAAATAAACACATAACCTTTGAGGTGGATTTACTGTCGTCCCTATCTGATTTGAAAAATCTGAATCTATGTAACACATAAGAAGCAGTGAAGCTGTCCGGTAAGCTCACATATAATTTCTAGTCCTTTTTAGGTACTTCAAAATATGTCTTACCACAGTTCAACATTCTTGTTTCGGGTTACCTTGATACCCACTAAGCATGCCATTGGCAAAATAGATATCCATTCTCGCACATAGCAATCTATAGATTAAGCTTCCTTATTCGCCGAAGCATAAGAAAACGCCTTCATCTACTTTATCTTCTTTCGTGTTATAAGACACATTTCCTTAGATAAAGTAATATGCTAAAACGAGTAAGGATTGTATCATTATATGAAGCTTTGAGATAAGCACAACATCCTATTTTGTGATCACTCTGATCGCAAGGATATATTTTGCTTCTCTTAAGTCCTTCATTTTATACTACTTTATCAACCATACCCATACACCCGATAATACTCTTTCATTATCTCTAATGAGCAATATATCCTCTATGTGCAGTACAAGAAATACCACCACATTTTCGTCACTCTTTTCAATACACAAGACACATCCGCGCATTGAATAAATCCATATGCCTGGATTTCCTCATCAAAACGGATATTTCATGATCTTGAAGCTTGCTTTAGTCCATCGATGGACACTTTTAAGCTTATAATCAAAATGCTCTTAGCCCTTTGCAACGAATCACTCTGGTTACTTCACATAGATGTTTTCTCCAAGACTTCCAATCAGGAAAGCTGTCTTGGCATCTCTTTGTTATACCTCATATTTAATATGAACAACAAAAAATAAAAGAGTTCGGATCGACTTAGGTATAGCTACCGGAGAATAGCTTCCCTCATAATCGAATCCTTTCTTTCTGAGTATACCTTTTTGCAACAAGCTTTGCTTCCAAGGTTTTTACCTTACCGTATGATCCTCTTTTAATTTGCATGACCACTTCCAATGGATTTTACACCATATAGTAGTCCTACAAGCTCCCAGATCTAATTTAAAATCCCTAGATTCTATTTCATAAATCATTGCACTTTGCTAAGATTCTGCACTTTTATCTTGTAGTGTTTCGTCGTATCCATGGGTCAATTTCATGTTTACTCGGGACCAAATCTCACGACTCTCCCAAAACATATATCTATCAGGTTGCAAAACAACCCTCCCACTACGATAAGGCACTACATGCAATTATGTATCAAATGTGACACGTGATGCAGTTTACTTTGTGGTATATCCTCTTGTACACTTGGTACTAATAATTTATGTTTTTCCTCTTACTTCCTTTAGAACAATTTATACATGGGTATGTGATTTATTACATAGTCCTTTTCCAAAAATGTAGTGTTTGTGTTAACAATCACCCTTCGATCTTTTGGACTAAATAAATCATCACCCTCTATTTTTCTAAGATGTCCCACAAACAGACAAATCTTATAACACATGTTGTTTCTAGGGCATGCCCATAAAATGAATTTAGTAATTCCAAATAATTCATCATCTATCTAATCATTTCCATAAGAGTCTTTCTGTTATTAGGATTAATTAGAAGATGCGTTATTAACTACTATTTGTTGTACCATGGGATAAAGAAGATTTATGAGTGTACAAATTATCACTAACGTACCATAACAGATTATAGTTTCATCCTTCATTACTATGACCATGTCATTTAAATGAAATGGAGTATCCATCCGTAAATGCATAGAAAATGAAATGAAATTCTTTCTATGAAAACGTGCGTAAAGACAATTTCTCAAAATCAAACGTTTATTCATATCATATGATAAATAAACAACTCCCACTGCAACAACCATTACTTTCGTAACTTTACCCATGTCTATAATAATCTCATCATTACTTAATTGCAGACATTTAGTGATTCTGGTATCTACACACAATGTGTCAGTAGATGCCATCCCTAATCATGCTTCATCAACTAGTGAATGAAATACTGACGTTGTTCATATCTTGATGAAATTGGATTTCCTTCGCCACATATTTTGTCAGAAGTTCCCCACCATACACAACCTCTCGTATTTCAGGTAGAACTTGCTCAAAACATCCAGGCAAATTATGAAGAATAAATTGATCTAGATTTCCCCTTCAATTTCTACTCCAAGCATTTCCAATTCATTCATCAAGCTATCCATGATCTCTTACCTTTCTAACTTACTCAAGTATCTGAAGAGTTGCATGAGACCATCATATTTCTATGAACCTCTCACCACTCCACTAGAGTCTTTAATAGGCATCGTAGAATATCCTTAGTGAGAACACATTTTTATTTTCTTAAGCAGTAAAATTTAAAACCAAGATTCTTTTCTAATCATCTAATTTTGGACCAGTAAATATAATTTATTTTAGTTAATAATAAGCAAAATAAAACCATTTTGAAAATTCAGAGAATCATAAATAAATACACCGATCAAATCTTCGAATTTATCCATTTATATTGATTCCCTCAAAACAATATAAAATAAAATTCACATCTCAAGCACCGTGAGCCTGTATGCCACGTTAGTGTGGACGTATACAAACCTGAACATTTAAAAGATAAGGTTTTACCCATTAATTTCATTCGTCAATCTAACTGCATGACAAAATAATTAATAGTCGGTTCCTCTTTAGCCATGTAAATAATAGCAGTGACTCTGTTGGGAGGATAATTATTATTTACATCTAAGTGTACACCATTATTTGATCCCAAGTCCATTGCACAAGCTTGTGTGCCTTACAGTTGGAGAAGTACACACGCGCTCGGATAACTTCCTACAATCATCAATTATAACCTTGTACCTGTGAACCGCATATAAACTTATCTGTTAGGGAGGAAGGTCTATGCCAACACCCAAGTTCATGTGCATCACATTACAAACAATAATTATTTAATGAAGTCTGTACAAGTGATCCGTGAATAAACTCATCCGTTAGGGAGGAAGGCACTATAGCTAACGCGCAAGTTTATTCACATCACTTACAAACCAATAATGGAGGCCACGGGAATTAATTATCATTCCCCTCTTCCACTTAGTTATTTAACACCGAGGGTTTTTACATGTATATAATATTCCAAATAAAATACACATCCTAGCATGCTCCTATTACGACACATAAGGCAGTATATCACAGAGGATCATGCATAACATAAAACAATAATAAAATAATTAAATTAATTATAATAATTATATATTGACAAATTCAATTATTTGCCACCAAGCACGAATATGGGGAACGCAGATGGGGATTGACCTCCCCGCTGAGGTCTCATGGATCGACTTGCCTGGTCAGGTCGCGGGGTTCGGGGCAGCGCTCCGAAACCTAATCTGAAATCATGAAACCAGCCTTCATAAAATTTCCTCCAGATTCACGATCCACCTGCCAACAATGTGCCCATCTATCCACAAAACCGACACCATACGCCAGCACGAGCAGCCCCACGTGCATCAACAGTCATGCCCGCCTAAGCCCGGCACATTGCATGACTCCGAGCTTCCACTCGGCATCCATCGTGCATGCCCATCACGCCAGGACACAACTTCGAGCGCCCATCAGTAGCTTCCATGCGTGCGTGTCTGCCGTCACATGACTTTCCGCACGATAATCTCGCACGATGCTTGCCAATGCTCCGCACCAATTAGCACCGCCGGCAGCCACCCATTCACCGAAGAGCCGTTCAACCATTGCCAACTGTAATGCCACTCCACGTCTTGGCGTCTACAAACCGTCGTTGATGCTGCTTGTTGATTTATCAATGCCGCCGCCGTGCCAGCCCTGCTCGGTGCCTGTCCAGCCTGCCACAACGCCCATTGCTTGCCCAACTATTTGGCAGCTGCATGTTCAGCATGCCCACGCCTGCCTGCACGGCTCTCGCGGCCTACCTATGTCACCCAGCAAGGAGACTCGACCAGAACTCCTTATAACTCATTCAAAATCACATTGGACCCATCCGGAAATAATTTAGACCCCCCTGGAAAGGCCATCTTTTTTGCTAGTGTCTTTTCTTGTTTGTGCCGTCATCGATCGCCAGCCATCAGACGTCCGATGAACCCACCGCCTGTAGGCCAGCAACTCGCGTGCCATCGTGCTTGACGATCACGTGTACCCTAGTGCCTTCTTCGATCGACGACGTGATATTTCATTTGTCAGCGATGCAGGGGGCCCAACTGGCATACCTGTCCATGTCATGCACCGGTGCTGAGTTCATGGAGGTTGCACAGATCCGCCAGCCATAAACATGTCGTGGATTCCACAAATCTGTTGATAGTGTTCATACATCACGTCGTTGTCGATTAATCGTGCAACCAGTTCTACGCGACCAGTGGCCATCAATGTGCAGCGTTGCAGTATTCTTTCACTGCCAATCGCAGTCGTTCCTATTGTGACATCAATCGGCATTCGTGATGGTCGAGCGCCATTCTACGGCACTTGTCGCGTGCATATCCCCATCACACGGAACATCGTGCCCCATCATCGTGTATAACCAGCCATCGTCGTGTACGACCAGCCATGCCACCGCACATCTAACGTCCATCGCCGCTCACTCCGCGGTGTAGGGTTAGGGTTTACATTGAATAATACCACAATATACCAAACTCCAATTATCATGCGATTCTAATTCAAAATTAAATAACATAAACACTAGTCTAATGTGTCACGCTTCACCACAAAATCAAAGCTCCGATATCAATTATTGGAATTCGATTGTTTGGTTAACGTGAACCGCCAAGGTTCCATATGTTTCTAATTCAGCGGAATCAAGAAAATATATAAATGTATTATCTTTCACCAGGGTAAGTTGAAAAAGAAAGATTCTCGTCGGTAACCTGTGCAGCCTCACGGTTTTGGGCATAACCTCCTAATCTCCGATTTGAGTGGTCTATACGCTAAAACTATCCTATCTTCAATGGATTTTCAACGGTGTATCACACATCCAGTTTGGAGTTCCACACGATTTTAGAAAAATTGAGGAAGTTGACAAACAGCAGCAGCAAACAACCTTCCGATCTTCTGTTGTATTCCCAAGTCCAATCTCGACGTCGTGTGGGCGACGATCTTCGAGATATTCTCAATCTATTATTTTCTCACCATCCTCACAATTTTAGGCATGAATAATCAATTAGGGTTTCTGGACAGTTGAAATGACTTAAATATGGGCTACAACAGGGACCAGGAGAGAAATTAGAGTTGGGCCTCCATTGGGCTTAAGTATCCAAGCTTAGCCCAAAGCTTATACTTAAGTCCAATAATAATAATATATACCACTATATATTATTACTGCACTACAGTTTTAATCCCATATATTATTACATCCTCGTTTAATTTTTTTACTTCCATTTTGACTTCAGATCGTTCCGATTGCAATGTTGGACCTTTGTACTGCGTTCCACTCCTCAAGGTGATAGCCATAACTTGCTCCTTTGGGTTCGTCACCGTTTGGGATGGAAACTTACCTTGTTGCTCTAATCTTCCAACTGCAGCTTGCAACTTTCCAATAGCAATATCAGTTTTCTTCTGCTTGCTTTCAGATTGCTCTTTATTAGTTATCATCAGCTTGACCATCAAGTTTATCTGATCCCCTTGATTCTTCAGTAACACTTTCAACTCATCATCCATGGATGCTCTTCCTTCAACAGGCTTATGGGCTGAATCAATTCCTAGAGGAGGTGCTACTGCATTACTCGAGTTTTCATATGACAGATTCTCATTCCTTCTCTGATTGTTGAAGTTGGAATTTCCTTAGTCATTCCTCCCCCATTGCTGATTACTAGGTCTGAAATTCTGTCTATTTCTGTAATCCCCTTGAAAATTCTGACCCATAGCATAATTCGCTTTCTCCATATGATCTTCATCTCCATCCATTCTAGTTTCCTCTCCTATGTTTCCTAGTTCGAGACGATCCATCTTCTTATGCAGCTCATTGAGTTGACTCTTTAATTCTGATAGCTCACTGTTGTTGACCTAAACTTCTACTTTTGCCACTTTATCAAAAGCGAGTCCATCTGATCTCTCCATAGGCCAGTCGTACGTGTTAGATGCCATCTCCTCAAATATCTCTTCTGCTTCATTTGCTGACTTTTTGAAGATTGATCCTCCTGCTATCGCGTCCACCAACACTCTTGATTCACTCCTTTGGCCTTGATAGAAAAAGCCTAAGTAAGTGTCTTTTGTAAATCCATGTTGTGGACCACAACGCAACAGGTCCTTGAACCTTTCCCACACTTCATAGAAACTCTTCAAGGCTCCTTAAATAATGTGATCTTTTGCTTAACCTTAAAGCTCTTGGAAGGAGGAAGGATTTATTAAAGAAATTATCTGCCAACTGCTCCCATGTAGTACAGCATCCTGCAAGAAGGTTATTGTACCACTCTTTAGCTTTCCCCATTAGTGAGAATGGGAAAAGCCGCATTCTAATAGCATCCTTTGGAACATTCATATGCTTCTGCGTCTTCACATACTCGTCAAATAACTGCAGATGCTCACTAGGATTCTCCAAAGTATTACCACTAAACTGTTTTGCCTGTACCATTCGGATCAGTCAAAACGGCAACTCAAAACTCTCCACAGTAATTTCGGGTCCATTCAATTCAGTGTTCATGATATGCTTCAGCTTATATTGGTTCCGCATAGGAATTGGGGCCATATCGTCAGCCATCTTAGCTAATTTTACCTATGCTCACGCAGCTGATTAGAATAGTTTGGATCTAAATAAAATAAAAATAAAAGCAATTAAAAAATTAACGTCCTAAATTAAAACAAATCACAAAAGAGTTAAATAGTAATGCCTAGGGAATTATCCCTGGCAACAGCGTCATTTGCTTGTTCACCTTTTTGCGTGTCCCCAAGTGTTGGGAATCAATTGCAGATAAGCGTGTGACCAAGTTTATTATCGAACCCAAAGGATAATTTTATGCTTACTAACTAATCTATTTATGACAAATCTAATTTAAGAAAAATTTGGGTATTTTAAGAGAATTACCTAAATTAAAGATACAGAAAATAAGTACTAAAAATTATAAAATAGCAAATAAAATAAATATGGAAGTGTTCAAGAGAGAAAATAGATAGCACTAGGTAATCCAGTTAAGTTGGTCAAATCAAGTCACTAGACTATCAGTTAGAATCCCTGCAGTTCTTATTGAAAGCAATCACTTAATTATATTAAATTCCTTTTTTAAAGTAAACTTAACACATAAATATGGTTTAACCCCTCAGATGCAGAAGAATAATCTCTACTCCCTTCTAGGCACTTCATGTAAATTTTCATTAAAGGCTAGTACACTAAACTTCCCTTTATAGGTAGTTAGGAATTAAACCCCAATTCTCACCTTACAATCTAAGAAATTAAATCCTCTAGAATGATAATTAATAGATATATTAAGTGTCCAATATTAATTATTCTAATGAATAAAGGTTCTAAGTTAGATCCCCTTTACCATAACAGGTTGACAAATATAATTCTTATATAACACAAGCAATAAGCATAAGCATGTAAATGACATTGACATACACATGAATAAAGACAGATCATATAAGACAAAAATATAAGTCTCAAATCAAAGCATTAATAAGGGAATAAGTATACTTCAGGTATTCAACCTTAAATCTAGATCATCAATTCAAAACAATTTAACCTTCAAACCTAGCGCTATCCAAGGAGTATTAACCCATGGTGTTACAAGCAACACACATGGTTAGGTATGAAAACATATTATCCAAAATTAAGAAAGAAAGAGTAAGAAAAATCCTAAATATAGTGTGATTCCCCGTTCTCTCTTCCGTGGTTTTGAACCTCCTCGTTCTCTTCTAAAATAAGCAATACTGATGAACTCTCCGGGATGGGTGGATGGGATGGTGAATTGTGAAAAGGTGTGAAGAGTTATGGAGAGTTAGGGTTTGGAACACCCCAAGGGCTCCTTTTATAGTTGAGGACTGATAATTCCCGAATTATGACTCAAAAGTGGGCTTTTTCACATCAAAAATACAAACGGGCTAAAAAACAACGAAATGGGCTCGCTGGGAAGCGGCACGAGTCGTGCCATAGGTGGAACGAGTCGTGAAGGGCGCATGCTGTTGGAATTTCTTGGCAGCTGGGTGGCACGGGTGCACGGGCGCTGGCTGGGTGGTTGACACGAGTCGTGCCAAATGTGGCACGGGTCATGCCACCCTTCGACAGCCTGCGCGACCTCACAGTTTTATTCATAACTTCTTCATCTGATCTCCGATTGAGGTGATTTATTCATTCACGCGATCCTCTCTTCCTTGGATTTCCAACCATATAAAGAACATCGTAAAATTTGTCCATTTGAGTATGGCACGAGTCGTGCAAAATTTGGCATGTGTCATGTTCCTCTGGGCTTGCTGGGCGGTCGTGAACATCATGGTCGGCACTAGTGGACTATGTGGGCGGCACGACCCGTGCCAAGGCTGCACGAGTCGTGCCATTCTGCACCAATTCTTATTTTGGCCCGACTTCAGTCCCGACTTCTGTTTCTGTTCTTTTTACCCCCATTTTCCACCTTAAAACACGAAATAACACCTCACAAGCATTTATAACATAAATATATGCAATTCAATAAAAAGATGCTCAAATACGGATATAATTTCCACACAACGGTGCTAAATCAGATTCTAAAACATGCAGATTTTCACACTAAACAAACCCTCCAAACTTAAGATGTTGTTCGTCCCCGAACACAAAAATCGAACAAAGAAGAAAGATAGTGTGTAAAATCTAAGGGAAAACAAGGAACATGACAACTAGGCCGTTCAAATTACAATTGTTATCAACTCCGGTCAAGCACTCTCATTACATGTAATAATTCATTCATAGCATACAAGTTAGGAAAATTATTACCAATTAAAATGCTCCATCAACTTATTCTCACAGGAAGTATATCACTCTCACTCAAGTGTAAAAGATGTACACTTATAGGGTATGGTCTTTACGCTCAAATTCAATTCAAGTGCATGCGTAACCATAAGCTTGCCAAACTCTCAAACTCTCCATCTCTTAAAGTATTATTCGATTATGGGATCAAAAAGGACTTTTAATAGGATGTAATGTTGACTCTTCGGTTAAGGTAGGAAACATATGGATAAGTGACTCAAAACTTGGACCAATCAAGTAGCGACCAATCATGATCTTTCATTCTTCTAGCTAACTTCAATTCAAGCACATCATCCTCATTTTCTCTTCAATTTTTCTCTTCCACGCACAACATATACATTTTTTCCTTCTTTTCTTGAGGTACCAGTTTTGGGCACTACCTCACGCATCCTCCATAGGGTACCAATTTCCGGCACTACCCTAGGGTGCTTGTTTCATGAAGTACTAGATTTAAGCACTACTCCATGATTTTCTTTAGATGCATTATCAAGATCAATCACTTTTTAAACACCAATTTCATTCCTTCCCAAGCTGTTATCAAGCTCCATCGACTCACTTTGAAATTCCTTTAATTCTCCTTCATGACAGACAATCAAGGCTCAAAAGAATTCAGATTACTCAAAGTGGTTATTTCTCGTAGGTTGCCAAGAATGAGGTTTTAAGGCTCGATGAGGTTAACTACGTATAAACAATCATATGTGTAGAGAATTATTTGGATAAGTGACTCATAAATTCAAGGATGACCTTAGATCATCTCCCATCATCAAACATAATGTGTAGTCTCAAGTAAGACAAGAGGCAAGTTCTAGAATACACACACAAGAATGATACTCACCAGAAAAGAAACATCATGTGTTTATGTACATGAATAAGGCTCAAAATCTCACATGGGTTAAACAAGTAATAAAGCACTCTTCGTGGTCAGTAATATCTCACAAGTACACATAGAACTCCATATCACAAAATAACTTAAGTACACTTCCTTCATCAATTTCAAGAGCATATGAATTACTGGCAGAAATCTAACAAATAAAATCTCACTAAGCACATACCCAGAAACTCAAACATAAGTACCTCAACTACTCAACAATCAACATAATTTATCAAATAAAAATTAATAATAAAGAAACGAAGGCACCTGATTTTTAATCTCTTCCACATCTTGCAAGCTCCTCGAGTTATTCAACTCGGTTAGGCGTAAGCCTCATATAGAACTCACTTCTCTTCTACTCCAATATCCTTTATAATCATACAAAGCTTAAACATATCTTATCACCAATCAGAACTCATCAGTAAAATCATAGGAGAACTCAAAAATTCAATCAAAAATTAAATCACTCCAAATCTAGGAAAAACACATAAGACACTTGGAAAGTCGCAAAAAAATTCGAAAGATAGAAATAAATTTTGAAAATTCAAAAAAAATCAACCTCCAAGCATCACACACAAGTGAAGAAAACTTACCTCGGTGCTTCAAGACATTGGGATGCACGTCCACCCCCCAAACTTAGTTCAAACTAAGTGAGAAACTAAGTTTGTAAAAAGTGAATACCATAGACGACGAAGCACCTAATAAAATTTCATACACCAAAAAAAACATTAAAGCAATAAAACAGGAGGTTAAGCCCCCAACAGGCACTCAGGTTTAATGTCGGAGAGTCACGATGGAATGCAGAATACGTAGACTAGTGATTAAGAGGGCGGTCTTCTTACATCTTCACCTTCCAATACTTTCTCCCCCTCTTATCATCCACATTCACCACCTTACCTTTCTTAGGCACCATATGATCAGTAAAATCCCCTTCTCAAGCTTTCTCATCTCATTCTTGTCAATCTTCCATTCAATTTCAGAATCATTCCTATCACCATCAAGATCAAAGTCAGGATAAAATTGATCAAAAAATAAAGAAAGAGAGAAAGGACTTTCAAATTTGTGGGTATACGGTGGTATATTAGGAGGCTTCAAGTAGTTATCATCTCCTCTCTCTTTGTCTACATCCTTCTTCTCAACCTTAGCTATTACATCCCCCGCCATCTTTAAAGGTGGTGTTTCTCTTGCACTTGCAACCTTGAGGCTCGCAGTAGTGGCTTAAGCTTTCTTGCTAAACCCCTGCAATTAGATTTATGTAAGTATTCAATGTATCCATTAGAAAGCTCATCATACCTGTATCAAAATCAGTAGAAAGAAAAGCAAGAAGTTTGCTTCAGCATTTTTCAACAAGATCCTTAGATAGGATCAAAGGCAAGCTCTCCTTCGCGGCTCTCTCTACTTCTTTGATGCTTCTGCATGCTTTCATATCAGTAGGCCACTTCATAACTCTCTCAAGTGAAAAGATGACTTCTTCATCATTAACTTGCAACTTAAGTTCCCCCTTCTTCACATCTATATTCGCTCCTGCAGTCGCAAGGAACGGCCTTCCCAAAATTAGAGGAACTTTGTCATCTTATTCTTCTTCCATGTCGAGGACAATGAAGTCCACTGGAAATATAAACTTCCCCACTTTTACTAGGACATCTTCAACTACCCCCCGTGGGTAGGTCAAGGATCTATCAGCAAGCTGCAATGCCATAGATGTTGGCTTCAGCTCCCCCAAACCAAGTTTCTTGAATACAGAATAAGGCATCAGATTAATGCTAGCCCCCAAATCAGATAAGGCTCTCTTAGCTTGTCCTTTTCCAATTTTACAGGGTATGGTAAAACTTCCCGAATCTTTCAACTTCATATGAAGTTTCTTTTGTATTACAAAACCGTAGCTCTCTATCGTATTCACTGACTCAATTCCAGTCAAACTCCTCTTCTTAGACATGATGTCATTCAAGAACCTTGCATAGTTGGGCATCTCTTCTAAAGCTTCTGCGAAAGGAATATTAATATGGATCTTTTTGAATATCTCCAAAAACTTTTGAATCTTTTCATCCAATACCTTCTTAAAGAATTGCTGTGGAAACGGAATCGGATGTTTTGTCTTTGGAATGCTCCAAATATCCTTCTCAAACTCCTTTCCTTTTTCTTTTTCAGCTCTTTCTGCCATAGCTTTCTGCCACTTTTTCAACTTAACTTCAGGTTCTTTCGACTTTTCTATAGTTTCAGGGACCTGGAAATCATTCTGGATGAGTTCAGAAGTGCAAGGATCAAGATGAATTTCCAATTTTTTTGTTGGAGGAGGGCACGAGTCCTGCTGGACAGACGCACGAGTCGTGCTGGACAGATGCACGAGTCGTGCCAGTGTCGTGCTGACCAGAATCAGTGGATTTTTCACCTTCAAATGAGTCATGCTAGCTATTCGTTGGGTCATGCCGACCATTCTCCACGATCGTACTGCCCGCTGTTGCCTCCGTCGGCTGGCACGATGCACGCGGTGCATAGATTTTAGGGCCACATGAGTATTGCCAATTTTGGCACGAGTCGTGCGGCATTTGAGCGCCGACGTATTCGACCTCATCCAATTTTTCGACCTCCGTTTCGACTTCAGATCATTTCGATGGAAATTTTTTACCTTTGTACTGCGTTCCACTCCTCAGAGTGATAGCCATAACTTTTGCTTGTTCATCTTTTTACGTGTCCCCAAGTGTAGGGAATCAATTGTAATTCAGCGTGTGACCAAGTTTATTATCGAACCCACGGAATAATTCTAAACTTACTATTTAATCTATTTATGACAACTCTAACCTAAGACAAATCTGGGTTTATAAGTGAATTTAATTAAACCTAAGAAAGCAGAAAATAAGTACTTAAAATAATAAAATAGCAAATAAAAAAAGGATGAAGTGTTCAAGAGAGAAGATAGATAGCACTAGGTAATCCAGTTAAATCGGTCAAATCAA
Source organism: Pogostemon cablin (assembly GCA_023678885.1). Classification (NCBI taxonomy): domain Eukaryota; kingdom Viridiplantae; phylum Streptophyta; class Magnoliopsida; order Lamiales; family Lamiaceae; genus Pogostemon; species Pogostemon cablin. The sequence continues at coordinate 19,565,093 of CM042994.1, read as the reverse complement.
ATCGCTAGATAATATGTTAGAATCCCTGCAATTCTTATGAAAGCAATCACTTAATTATGTTAAATCCCTCTTTTAAAGTAAACTTAACACATTAATCTGGTTTAAACCCTCAGATGCAGAAGAATAACTCATACTCCATTTCTAGGTACTTCATAAAAAATCCTATTAACGGCTAGAGCACTAGACTTTCCCTTTATTGGCACTTAAGAATTAATCCCCAATTTCCACCTAACAATCTAAGAAACCAAAACAATCTAAGAAACCAAATCCTCTAGAATGGTAATTAATAGATATATTAAGTGTCAAATATTAATTATTCTAATGAATAAAGGTATACAGTTAGATTCCCTTTACCCATAATAAATTGACAAATATAATCACTTTATGGCACAAGCAACAAGCATAAATATGCATAAGACAATGACATATCATGAATGAGGGCAGACCATATAAGACAAAAATATAAGTCTAAATTCAAAGCATTAATAAGGGAATAAGTATATTGCAGATATCCAACCTATTCTAGATCATCAATTTAACCAATTCAACCTTCAGAACCTAGCACTATCCAAGAAGTACTAGCTCATGGTGTTACAGGCAACACACATGGTTAGGTATGAAATCAATCCCATAGGTCTATAATTCAAAAGTTTAAAAGAAAGAATTAGAAAAATCCATGATGTGGCATGATTCTCCCTTCTTTCCTCATGATTCTAAACCTTCTTATTCTCCTTCTCAAGTAAGCAACACTGATGAACTCCCCGGGATGGGTGGATTGGACGGTGTGGTGAAAGGGTATGGAAACGTTTGTAAGGATGTAGAGAGTTATGGAGAGTTAGGGTTTGGAACACCCCAAGGGCTCCTTTTATAGTTGGGCACTGATAATTCTCGAATTATGACTCAAAAGTGGGCTTTTTCACATCAAAAACACGAACGGGTTGAAAAACGACGAAACAGACTCACTGGGAAGCGACACGAGTCGTGCCATAGGTGGCACGAGTCGTGCCAGGCGCATGCTGTCTGAATTTCTCGGCAGTTGGGTGGCACAGGTGCACGGGTGCTAGCTGGGTGGTCGGCACGAGTCGTGCCAAATGAGGCAATGGTCGTGCCACCCGTCGACTGCCTGCATGACCTCACGGTTTTCCTCATAACTTCTTCATCCGATCTTCGATTGAGGTAATATTTATGATCACGCGATTCTCTCTTCCTTGGATTTCCAACCATATAAAAAACACCTCAAATTTCGTCCATTTGAATATGGCACAAGTCATGCAAAGTAGTGGCATGAGTCATGCACTACCGGGGCATGCTGGGCAGCGATGGCATCTCGTGTCGTATGTGGCCGGCACGAGTGGACTATGTGGGTAGCACGACCCATGCCAAGTCTAGAACGAGTCATGCCATGTTGTACCAATTCCTATTTTGGCCCGGCTTCGCTCCCGACTTCTGTTTTTGCACTTTTTACCCCCGTTTTCCACCTAAAAACACGAAAAAACACTTCACAAGCATCTATAACACAAATATATGCAATTCAATCAAAAGATGTTGAAATACAAATATAAATATCACACAACGGTGCTAAATCGAACCCTAAAACATGCAGATTTTTACACTAAACAAACCCCCCAAACTGAAGATGTTGTTCGTCCCCGAACAACGAAATCGAACAAAGAAGAAAGATAGTGTGTAAAATCTAAGGGAAAACAAGAAACATGACAACTTGGCCATTCAAATTACAATTGTTATCAACTCTGGTCAAGCCTCTCATTACATGCAATAATTCATTCATAGCATACAAGTTAGGAAAATTACTACCAATTAAAATGCTCCATCAACTTATTCTCACTGGAAGTATATTACTCTCACTCAAGTGTAAAACATATACACTTATAGGGTATGGTGTTTACCCTCAAAGTCAATTCAAGTGCATGCGTAACCATAAGCTTGTCAAACATCTCAAACTCTCCACCACTAAAAGTATAATTCGACAATGGAATCAAAAAGGACTTTTATTAGGATGTAATGTTGGCTCTTTGGTTAGGGTAGGAAACATATGGACAAAGCAACTCAATTAGTAGAGAATCAAAATCAGAGATATTTTGTATTGCAGATTTTTACACTTCAAGGCTATCCAGCTTCATGCTCTTCTAATTTTCTTTTCTCTCTTTTTCCTTCAAGCTTCAACATGCTTTTTTTCTTTCTTTTTCCTTTTCTCGAAGTACCAGTTTTGGGCACTTCTTCTTCTTTTCTCGGGGTACCAGTTTCGGGCACTACCTCTAACATCTTGGGAAACCAGTTTCAGGCACTACCCCTAAACAATTTATTTTTCAGCTCATAATCACTTGTACAGCTCCAAATATTCTATTCCTTCCAAACTCCATGAAAATCAATTCACACACTTTGACAGCATTTAATTCTCCACTAATATAGGAATTTAAGGCTCAAATAGGATATCAAAGTGGCTCTCTTCGTAGGTTGCCAAAGAAATAAGGCTTTTAGGCTCAAAAGAGCTAACTACGGATATATAATTATTTGGTAGGAAATTATTTGGCAAAGTGACTCATAAAAATCAAGGATGGCTAAAAATTATCTCCCATTATCTAACATAACACACGGTCTCAAGCAAGACAAAAGGCAAGATCTAGAATACACACACGAGAATGATACTCACCAAAAAGAAACATCATGTGTTTATGTTCATGATAATAGGCTCAAAATCTCACATGGATTTTAACAAGTAACAGACCACTCTTCATGGTAAGCAATATCTCATAAGAACATATAAAACTTCATATCACAATATAACTTAAGTACACTTCCTTCATCAATTTCAAAAGCATATGAATTTCTGGCAGAAATCTAACAAATAAGATCTTAATAAGCACACAACCAAAAACTCAAACATAAGTACCTCAACTACTAGACAATATACTCAACATAATAACAAAAATTAAAATAAGGAAACGAAAGCACATGATTTATCTCGTCCACATCTTGCAAGCTCCTCGAGTTATTCAACTCAGCCAGGCATAGGCCTCAGATAGAATTCACTTCTTTTTCAACTCCGATATCCTTCATAATCATTAAAGCTCAAATAAATCTCATCACCAATCAGAACTCATCAGTAAAATCATAAGAGAACTCAAATATTCAACCAAAAATTAACCACACTCTAAATCTAGGAAAACAAAACAAACACAAGACACTTGGAACGTTGCAAAAAAATTCGAAAATTCGAAATAAATTCCAAAAATTCTAAAAAAATCAACCTCCAAGTATCACACACAAGTGAAAAAACTTACCTTGGTGCTTCAAGATATTGGGATGCACGTCTACCCCCCAAACTTAGTTCAAACTAAGTGAGAAACTAAGTGTGTAAAAAGTGAATACCATAGACGAAGAAGCACCTAATAAAATTTCCTACACTAAACAAACACATAAAAGCAGTAAAACAAGAGGGTAAGCCCCCAACAGGTGCTCATGTTTAACGTCGGAGAGTCACGACAGAATGTAGAATTTTTGTAGACTACTGATTAAGAGGGCGATCTTCTTTCATCTTTACCTTCCAATACGTTTTCCCCCACTTATCATCAAAACTTACCACCTTACCTTTCTTAGGCACCATATATTAGTAGAATCTCTTTTCTCAAACTTTCTCGTCTCATTCCTGTCATCGTCCACTCAATTTTAGAATCACACCTATCACCATCAAGATCAAGGTCAGTATAAAATTGATCACAAAATAAAGAAAAAGAGAAAGGACTTTCAAATTTTTGGTATCCAGGGGTAAGTTAGGAGGCTTCAAGTAGGCATCATCTCCTCTTCCTTTGTCTACATTCTTCTTCTCAACCTTAACTACTATATCATCCGCCACCTTTATAGGTGTTGTTCCTCTTGCACTTGCAACCTTGAGGCTCGCAGTAGTCGGTTTAAGCTTTCTTGCTAAATCCTTGTAATCAAATTTATGAAGTATTCAATGTAGCCATTAGAAAGCTCATCATACATGTCATCAAAATCAGTAGAAAGAAAAGCAAGAAGTTAGCTTCGGCATTTTCAACAGGATCCTTATAGAGGATCAAAGGCAAACTCTCCTCTGCGGTTCCCTCTACTTCTTTGATGCTTCTGCACTCTTGCATATCAGTAGGCCACTTCATAACTCTCTCAAGCGAAAAGACGACTTCTTCATCATTAACTTGCAACTAAAGATCCCCCTTCTTCACATCAATATTTGCTCCTGCAGTCGCAAGGAATGGCCTTCCCAAAATTAGAGGAACTCTGTCATCTTCATCTTCTTCCATGTCTAGCACAATGAAGTCCACTAGAAATATAAACTTTCTAACTTTCACTAAAACATCTTCAACTACCCCCCTTGGGTAGGTCAAGGATCTATTAGCAAGCTGCAATGCTACAGATGTCAGCTTCAGCTCCCCCAAATCAAGCTTAATGAATACGGAATAAGGCATCAAATTTATAATAGCCCCCAAATCACATAAGGTTCTCTTAGCTTGTCCTTTTTCTAATTTCACAGGGTATGGTAAAGCTTCCCGGATCGTTCAACTTCGCATGAAGTTTCTTTTGTATCACAGAATTGCAGCTCTCTACCTTATTCACTGACTCATCTCCAGTCAAACACCTTTTCTTAGACATGATGTCTTTCAAGAATCTTGCATAGTTGGGTATCTCTTCTAAAGCTTCTGCGAAAGGAATATTGATATGGATCTTCTTAAACATCTCCACAAATTTCTTGAATTTTTCATCCAATGCTTTCTTAAAGAAATGTTGTGGAAACGGAATTGGATGTTTTGTCTTTGGAATACCCCAAATATCCCTCTCAAACTCCTCTCCTTTCTCTCTTTCAGCTTTTCTGTCTTAGCTTTTTACCACTTTCTCAACTTAACTTCAGGTTCTTTCGACTTTTCTATAGTTTTCAGGACCTAAGGATCATTCTAGACGAGTTCGACAATATAAGGATCTGGACTAATTTCTGACGTTTCCACTAGAGAGATGCACGAGTCGTGCCGGATAGACGCACGAGTCGTGCTGGCATCGTGCCGACAAGAATCGGCGTATTTTTCGCCTTGGTACGAGTCATGCCGGTGATTCGCTGGGTCATGCCGACCATTCTCCTGGTTCGTGCCGCCCAGTGTTGCCTTCGTCAGTTGGCACGACGCGCGCAGTTCACAGATTTCAGGGTCGCACGAGTCATGCCTACCTTGGCACGAGTCGTGCGACGTTTCAGCACCGACGTGTTTGTCCAAGTCCAATTTTTCGACCTCTATTTCAACTTACCTTTGTACTGCATTCCACTCCTCAGGGTGATAGCCATAACTTGCTCCTTTGGGTTTGTCACCGTTTGAGATGGAAACTTACCTTGTTGCTCTAATATCCCAACTGCAGCATATAATTGTTCGAGAGAAATATCATTTTCTTTCTGCTTCCTTTCAGATTGCTCATTAGTAGATATCATCAGCTTGACCATCAAGTTTAACTGCTCCCCTTGCTGCGTTATCTGATCTCCTTGCTGCTTCATCTGTTCCCCTTGTTGCTTAATAAAGTCTCCCTACTATTTCAACAACAGTTTTATCTCATCATCCATGGGTGCTTTTCCTTCAGCTGGCTTATGGGATGGATCAATTCTTGGAGGAGGTCCAAATGCATTATTCGGGTTAGCATATGGCAGATTCTCATTCCTTCTCTGATTGTTGAAGTTGGAATTTCCTTGGTCATTCCTTCCCCATTGCTGATTACTAGGTCTGAAATTCTGTCTATTTCTGTAATCCCCTTGAAAATTTTGATCCATATCACAATTTGCTTCCTTCATATGATCTTTGTCTCCATCCATTCTAGCTTCCTCTCCTCTGTTTCCTAGTGCCATGCGATCCATCTTCTTATGCAGCTCACTGAGTTGACTCTTGAGTTCTGACATCTCGCTGCTGTTGACCTAAACTTCTACTTTCGCCACTTTATCAAAAGCGACTCCATCTGATCTCTCCATAGGCTAATCATATGTGTTAGCTGTCATCTCCTCAAAGATCTCTTTTGCTTCATTTACTGACTTTTTTAAGATCGATCCACCAGCTGTCGCGTCCACCAACACTCTTGATTCACTCCTTAGGCCTTGATAGATAAAGCCTAAGTATCTTTTGTAAATCCATGTTGTAGACCACAACGCAATAGGTCCTTGAACCTTTCCCACACTTCATAGAAACTCTCCAAGGCTCCTTGTTTAAATAGTGTGATCTTTTGCTTCACCTTAAAGCTCTTGGAGGGAGGGAAGTACTTATTCAAGAACTTATCTGCCAACTGCTCCCATGTAGTACAACATAGTGCAGGAAGGTTATTGTACCACTCTTTGGCTTTTCCCGTTAGTGAGAAAGAAAAAAGCCTCATTCTGATAGCATCCTTCGGGATATTTCAATGCTTCTACGTCCTTGCATACTCATCAAATAATTGCAGATGCTCACTAGGACTCTCCAAAGGATTACCACTGAATCGTTGTGCTTGTACCATCTGGATCAGTCCAAATGGTAGCTCAAAACTTTCCGCAGTAATTGCGGGTCCATTCAACCCAGCGTTCATGATATGCTTCAGCTTATACTGATCCTGCATGGGAGTTGGGGCCTGATCGTCAGCCATCTTAGCTGCTTTTACATGTGCTCACGCTGCTAATTGGAATAGTTTGGATCTAAATAAAATAAAAATAAAAGCAATAAAAAATTTAATGTCCTAAATTAAAATAAATCACAAAAGAATTAAATAGTAAAGTCTAGGGAATTATCCCCGACAATTGCCCTATTTGCTTGTTCACCTTTTTGCGTGTCCCCAAGTGTAGGGAATCAATTACTGTTCAGTGTGTGACCAAGTCTATTATCGAACCCAAGGGATAATTCTAAACTTACTATTTAATCTATTTATGACAACTCTAACATAAGACAAATCTGGGTTTATAAGTGAATTTAATTAAACCTAAGAAAGCAGAAAATAAGTACTTAAAATAATAAAATAGCAAATAGAAATAAGGATGAAGTGTTCAAGAGAGAAGATAGATAGCACTAGGTAATCCAGTTAAATCGGTCAAATCAAATCACTAGATAATATGTTAGAATCCCTGCAATTCTTATGAAAGCAATCACTTAATTATGTTAAATCCCTCTTTTAAAGTAAACTTAACACATTAATCTGGTTTAAACCCTCAGATGCAGAAGAATAACTCCTACTCCCTTTCTAGGTACTTCATGAAAAATCCTATTAACGGCTAGAGCACTAGACTTCCCTTTATAGGCACTTAAGAATTAATCCCCAATTTCCACCTAACAATCTAAGAAACCAAATCCTCTAGAATGGTAATTAATAGATATATTAAGTGTCCAATATTAATTATTCTAATGAATAATGGTTATACAGTTAGATCCCCTTTACCCATAATAAGTTGACAAATATAATCACTTTATGGCACAAGCAATAAGCATAAATATACATAAGACAATGACATGTCATGAATTAGGGCAGACCATATAAGACAAAAATATAAGTCTAAATTCAAAGCATTAATAAGGGGATAAGTATATTGTAGATATCCAACCTATTCTAGATCATCAATTCAAACCAATTCAACCTTCAGAACCTAGCACTATATAAGAAGTACTAGCTCATGGTGTTACAGACAACACACATGCTTAGGTATGAAAACAATCCCATAGGTCTATAATTCAAAAGCTTAAAAGAAAGAATAAGAAAAACCTTAGATGTGGTTTGATTCTCCGTTCTTTCCTTCGTGATTCTGAACCTTCTTGTTCTCCTTCTCAAGTAAGCAACATTGATGAACTCCCCGGGATGGGTGGGGTGGATGGGACGGTGTGGTGAAAGGGTATAGAAAAGTATATATGAATGTAGAGAGTTATGAAGAGTTAGGGTTTGAAACACCCCAAGGGCTCCTTTTATAGTTGGGCACTTGATGAGTGTAGAAATCTCATGAATTTAGGGTTCATTTATAGCATGCTTTCATGAAATTATACTTGGTTTGAGTGTTTAAGTGCCCTAAATTGCTCGATATTTGTAAATATTTAAAGAATTTATACTTTGGTAGAATTTGTATGATTTTCAGGTATAAATGGATTCTAGAAGTGAAGAGGAAGATGTAGGAAAAATCGGATCTCAATTCGGAGTTAAAACGAGGGAGAACGAGCCAAAACAGTGAAGCAGCGCGAAGTTGTCACAAAAATTCGACCTTGCACAAAATTCGGGCGAATTTTTGTGAATTTTTAGGAAAACTAGGGGCAAAACAAGCATTGGAGGTTGAGCACACTGACATAAAAATTCGACCAAATGCATAAAAATTCGATCGAATTTTTATGCAGCTTTGCAGAAAAATTCAACGTCCATCATGAAAATTCGATCGATTTTTTGTAAACTTTGCCACTTGTCCAGAAAATCAGTTTTAATTCCCATTTTGGAGACTTTTTCCCCAAGTTTGATTGAGGGAGAGTTGGGGAGACCCAAAAATCGCCCATACACACTAACACACCACTTTCCACACACACTATCATCTTCCATCCATTATCCACCCAATTTTCACTCAATCTCTCTTCAAATTCCATGGATCTTCACACTTTCCATCTACCCATCACATATCTATGGAGGATTGAGGCTCAAGGAGAGAGAAAAGCATCTTGAAGGAAGAAATTCATCCCAACTTAAGAAGGGAAGATATTTTGACTTTAATTTGTAATTTCTTTGTTTTATTTGCAACAATGAATTTGTGTAACCATTTTGAGTATTTTTTCATGATGTTTGTTGTTGGTTATACCTCTTGTGAGGCTAGCCACTTGATGGATTAAGGATCTATGGATTTGTTGGATTTTTATTGGTTTAATTAATGTAATTTTGGAATTTCTTATATGATCTATGATTTACTTGATTTGTATTATGATGTGTGTGGTTAAATTCTCCATTTATGATATTAGGATGATCATTCTAATATTGTGTTTAGGGATTTGATTGAATCATGTTATAATATGGATTTTGTATGTTAGTATGTGAAGTATGTGGTAACATCTTTATATACTTAGAATATTCATGTGAGAACACTTAATTGGTTTATCAAATTTGGAGACTAATCTTGTTATCATAGTACCTTAAGTGAATTGAGAGTGAGATTCAATCTTTTGTGCTTGAAACTTATAATGAGTTGAAAACTTAATTACCTTAGCCTAGGGATTAGGGGTATATGTGATTGCTTCTATTCTAATTATTATTGATATTTGCCATTTGAATTTAACAAGTCATGTTGTGTCCTTGATTTTGAATGTGGTTAGTCTTACTCCTCTTTAGATTGTTACTTCATCCATCTCACATTCATTCACTCATCCATCTTCCATGTCCATTGTATCACTCTATTTTTAATTGCTTTCTTAGTTAGTTTTTAGTGTTCAACGTCCCCCTCCTTTTATTGATTATTCCTTCTAGAGTCAAACATCTTTCAAATACGGCTACCCACTTTCGCCCTTGGGTTCGATATATTATAAATTTTACACTTTGTCGCTTACATGCTACACACGATAGAGTACACTTGCTCTGATCAATTTACCCAAAATTGAGACTAAGTTCAACACTGATAATTCCCGAATTATGACTCAAAAGTGGGATTTTTCACGTCAAAAACATGAACAGTCAAAAAAAGGATAAAACGGGCTCGCTGGGAAGCGGCACGAGCCGTGCCATAGGTGGCACGAGTCATGCCAGGCGCATGTTGTCGGAATTTCTCGGCAGCTGGGCGGCATGGGCGCAAGGGCACTGGCTGGGTGGTCGACACGAGTTGTGCCAAATGTGGCACGGGTCGTGCCACCCGTCGGCTGCTTGTGCGACCTCACGATTTTACGCATAACTTATTCATCCAATCTCTGATTGAGGTAATATTTGTCCTCACGTAATCCTCTCTTCCTTAGCTTTCCAATCATATAAAGAACAAATGAAAATTCATTCATTTGAGTATGGCATGAGTCGTGCAAAGTAGTGGTACGAATCATGCACTACCGAGGTGTGCTGGGCGACGATGGCATCTCGTGCCGCATGTGGCCGGCATGAGTGGACTATGTGGGTGGCATGACACATGCCTAGGCTGATACGAGTCGTGCCATGCTGCACTAATTCCTATTTTGGCCCGGCTTCGCTCCCGACTTCCCTTTATGCTCTTTTTACCCTCATTTTCCACCTAAAAAAAACGAAATAACACCTCACAAGCATCTATAACACAAATATATGCAATTCAACCAAAAGATGATCAAATATGGATATAAATATCATACAACGGTGCTAAATTGGACCCTAAAACATGCAGATTTTCACACTAAACAGTCGTGCCGATGATTCATTGGGTCATTCCGACCATTCTCCTCGGTCGTGCCGCCCGTTGTTACCTCCGTCAGCTGGCACGATGCACGCGGTGCATAGATTTCATATCCACATGAGTCGTGCTGACCTTGGCACGAGTCGTACGACGTTTCAGCGCCGACGTGTTCATCCTCATCTGATTTTTCGAGCTCCATTTCAACTTCAGATCGTTCCAATGGCAATTTTGGACCTTTGTACTATGTTCCACTCCTCAGGGTGATAGCCATAACTTGCTTCTTTGGGTTCGTCACCGTTTAGTATGAAAACTTACCTTGTTACTCTAATCTTCCAACTGCAGCTTGCAACTTTCCAATAGGAATATCAGTTTCCTTCTGCTTGCTTTCAGATTGCTCTTTATTAGTTATCATCAGCTTGACCATCAAGTTTATCTGATACCTTTGATTCTTCAATAAGCATAGCATGCAAATGGCATTGACATACACATGAAAAAGGACAGATGATATAAGACAAAAATATAAGTCTCAAATCAAAGCATTAGTAAGGGAATAAGTATACTGTAGGTATCCAAACTTAAATCTAGATCATCAATTCAAAACAATTTAACCTTCAAACCTAGCGCTATTCAAGGAGTACTAGCTTATGGTGTTACAAGCAACGCACATGGTTAGGTATGAAAACATATTATCCAAAATTAAGAAAGAAAGAGTAAGAAAAACCCTAAATATGGTGTGATTCTTCGTTTTCTCCTCCATGGTTTTGAACCTCCTCGTTCTCCTTCTCAAGTAAGCAATACTGATGAACTCTCTGGGATAGGTGGATGGGATGGTAAATTGTGAAAAGGTTTGAAGAGTTATGGAGAGTTAGGGTTTGGAATACCCCAAGGGCTCTTTTTATAGTTGAGGACTGATAATTCCCAAATTATGACTCAAAAGTGGGATCTTTCACGTCAAAAACACGAACGGTCCAAAAAATGACATATGGCTCACTGAGAAGCGACACGAGTCATGCAATAGGTGGCACGAGTCATGCCGAGCGCATGTTGTTGGAATTTTTTGGCAGCTGGGCTACACGGGCGCATTGGCTCTGGCTTGGTATTCGGCACGAGTCATGCCAAATGTGGCACGGGTCGTGCCATCCTTCGGCAGCCTGCGCAATCTCACGGTTTTACTCATAACTTCTTCATCTGATCTCCAATTTAGGTGATTTTTATACTCACGCAATCATTTCTTCCTTGGCTTTCCAACCATATAAAGAATACCTTAAAATTCGTCCATTTGAGTATGACACGAGTCATGCAAAGTTTGGCACATGTTATGCTCCTTCGGGTTGGGCGGTCGTGCATATCATGGCCGGCACTAGTGGACTATGTGGGCGGCACGACCTATGCCAAGGCTGGCACGAGTCATGCCATGCTGTACCAATTCTTATTTTGGCCCGACTTCGCTCTCGACTTCCGTTTCTGCTCTTTTTACCCCCATTTTCTATCTAAAAATACAAAATAACACGTCACAAGCATCTATAACATAAATATATGCAATTTAATAAAAAGATGCTCAAATATGGATATAAATTCCATACAACGGTGTTAAATCGAACTCTAAAACACGCAGATTTTTACACTAAACATGAGCTCCTCAAGTGGACATCATCAACCTATTTCGGACATGAATTCCTTCTACAATCAACAGCACACCATAAAGACAACACTATTTCCCAACTCAATGAGTTTATTGATTTAATTACATGTAAATCTCACCCATTGATGAATCAAAGAAATATATACTGCCTTAAGTTTTAAAGTTATTATATAGGGATTAAGAATACGAACATCCATAATAACTGAGATCAAGTTCTTCTATATAGTCAGTATAAGTCAAACGATCTCAAGTGGTCATGCTCAGTACACACAAAGCGTAATAATGTGATTCTATAGTCAAGACAAACTAATACCAAATCATACTACAACCATCCCGATAGAGAGTTCTCGTTTATCTTGGTTGTGAGCATCTGTTTATACTTTATAAGGAAACTGATAATATGATCTTCCGCGTGTTGTCGCACAACATATATAGTTGAGAAAAAAAAGTTCTCTCCACTACAAAAGTACACTGTAGTCATTCGCCAATTGGCATATGGTGGACCTAGAGACCATTGGGATGAGTATCTACGTGTTGTCGAAACAATCGATGTAGAATGTCTCTTTAAGTTTTGTCATTGTGTGATCGAACTTTTTGACGGATACTACTTGAGAAAGCTTAATGCCCTGGATTGTCAAAAGCTGTTACAAATTCACGAAGAAAGACATGGATTTTTCGGAATGCTGGGGAGCCTTGATTGCATGCATTGGGCATGGAGGAACTGTCCGACAGCTTGAAAAGTCCAATGCACACGCGGTGTTCATGGTGTTCCAACAATCATGCTCGAAGAGGGTGCCTCTGCAGATTTATGGATATGACATGCCTACTTTAGAGTAGCAGGATCCAACAAAGACATAAATGTGCTCAATCAATCTCCATTATTTATGGATACTTTGTAAGGATACGCTCCATCTGTTAATTTTACAATCAATGGTAAGCAATATGATCAAAGATATTATCTTACTGATGGAATTTATCCAGAATTGGCTGCTTTTGTGAAAAGCTTTCCATGTCCTCAAGATCCAAAGAGACACCATTTCAAACGACTGCAAGAGGCTGCTAGGAAGGATGTCAAACGAGCCTTTGGAGTGCTTCAAGCTCATTGGGCAATGGTTAGCGGTCCAACTAGTTTCTGGTACAAGAATAACTTGAAGGATATAATTTTAACTTGCATTATATTGCATAACATGATAATCAAAAATGAAAGAAATGCAGCGATCGATTGGTCCGACGATCCAAATGTGGTTCTCCACAAGTAAGTCAAGGATCAACTGGATCATTCAATAAATACGTCTAGAGAGGTGTTCAACTACGAGATAAGCAGAAACATCTCGAGCATCGACAAGATTTAATTGAGCATGTTTGGACCCAATCCGGAGAATAATTATCTACACATTAAAATGGTCGGATCAAAATTTACTTTGTTGCTTTTTGAAGTTTTACTTTTATATTTTAATGTGTGTCTTTTTAATTTGTATTTTTATGTTTTATGTAATTCAAAATAATAAATAATATTTTTTTCTTTTTTATTTTATAAATTTTAAACAATTGGAATATATAATTATTTATAATTTATTTGAAAATTATATATATATATATATTTGATAAATTAAATGAGAATAAAATAAAATTGAGGTGGGTACTACGAAAAAAACCTAATTTTTGATTTTATTATTGGGGAAGAGTTTCGTGGAGGTGGGGTTTTTTTACTTTTGAGATGGCGCTGACGTAACGCCCAAAAAACCTACTTTTTGTTTTTTTTCCCCAATGAAAGGCGCCTTAGACTGATCATCATGGAGATGGAAAGGAGGTCCGGAAACTACAGAAGAGTAGTTGGGATAGTGATTACATTCAAGGCACATTTGTTAGTGGGTATGAAATTTAAAGGGATTGTGTATAATGAGATTTGTTTGACTAGTAATTAATTGTACTATTGTTTGCTATTATGAAAAAATGAGATTTGTTGATAACTAGATATTAGTTATTTTATGTTTGTTATTATTGAGTATTAACAAATGAGCTAGATAATATGTAAAATGACATATTTACCCCTTATTATTATTATTAATTATTAATATTATTTATTATTATTCATATTATTATTATTCATTATTATTATTTTAAATATTATTAATTATTATTGTAATTATTTATTATTAATATAATTATTATTATTAATTCTTATTATTAATTATTAATTATCATTAATATTAGTATTTGTTATTAAAATTATTAATTATTATTATTATTATTATTGTGGAGCCCTTCCCAATAACATCAGTATCTTAAGATGAGGTTCTGCTTATTAATTTTAGTTACACCTATGTAGTGAAATACCAAAGTAGCTATTTAATTTTTCATTCAAATTTCTATTCTTTGTAATAGTAAAGATGTAGATACTACTACCTACTTTGCTCCAATGGGCTCATTTGTTTTTTCATGGATTAATAAATATTATTATTTAATATGTAGTGATAGTTGTATTAATAGTTGTGTGTCCCATATTTTAATTATATCAGTGGGTGTGTGTAAGCATTATATGTGTAAAAAGGAAAATGAGATCTTTAGGGGCGTACGTCCAAAATAGAAAAATGGAACTGAGCGAACATAGAGAGTATTATATTTCACTCAGTTAATTTTTTAGATATCTTCTATTTTGAGCAACTGTTTTTCTTAGTAAAAGATTACCAAAATCTATATGTGTGAGTTGATTAAACAAACAATTATACTCTCTCCGTCCTGTGGAAAGAGAGTCTTTTGCTTTTTTGCACGTAGATTAAAGAGTATTATTATTTAATGTGTAGTGGGTAGTTGTATTAGTGAAAGTGTGAACCCTATATTTTAATTGTATTAGGGTTTGTGGGATCCATATATGTAAAAAATGAAATATGACCCTTTGGATGAGACGATCAAAATGGAAAAAATACTCTCTGGCACGGAGTGAATACTAATATACTCCAACAAACACTTGTGTGAGACCCAAATATGTGAATTAACTAAGTACTAAAAACATAGTTTCAAAAATAAAAAAAGAAGTACTAAAAACATGAATTAATTTGAACTCACAAGTAGTAGATGATTGAAGCCCAAATATTTGCAAGTAAAATATGAGCCCAAACTAACTTCTACAGCCCACGTGGTCATCTTGCCTGAATGGCCCAAGTAATTGAAGTATAATTGGGTTGAAAAGAATTGAAGGATCATTGGGTGTCCCAAACTAAGTTCTGCAGCCCACGTCGTTATCTTGACAAATAATTATGAATGGCCCAAGTTATTTCATTACAATCACATGGTCATTCACATTTTATTTTCAAGTAAATTAATTGATTTGGAAAGTTGAGGCCCAAAATGATCAATTAAATCAATCGATTCAATTAATTCAAATGGAAAATCAAAGATTAGAGGGGCAGATGTTTATTTCAAATAGTTATTAGAAAATCGACCGAATAACGAATCGAAAGAGACAATGGTTCGAGGTTCAATTGGGCGGTTCAATCGGAAAATTGAATTTTACATATTTTCAATTATATTTTATAAAATTACCAATTATAAAAATATATAATCATCTAAATTATTTTTTAAATTTTAAATACAATTTAAAATCAAAATATAATTAAATAAAAATATCTATAGTTCATAACTTATACTTCATACATAATTTATCATATACTTACTTAATATTATAATTCATAATTTAATACAAAATGTAAATATTATGTTCTAAAATAAATAAAAATAAAAGTGGAATATTATAAAAGTTTAAAAAATTAAAAAAAGTAAAAAAAATAATTAAAAAAATAAAAAAATAATATTGAAACCGGTTGAACCAGTTCAACCAATTTTTCTGATTTTATCGGTCCAACCCGATTCTATCCGATTCAACTATATAAACGATTTTCTAGCCTTCCAAATCGTCCAATCGGTTGAACGGACAGATCGGTCCAATTTTCATATCATTGATTTCAAAGAAAGATAAATACGTGAATCTGCCCCCTTCTCCCATTCTTCCCAAAATCGATGCCTGCTTCTCCTCTCAATAGATTGAAGCTGCCATACTCCTCTGAAGCAAACTCTCCTCGCCGGAAATCTGCGCCACCAGTTTACCGCCGGAAGCGCGAACACAAGCGTTTCTCTCATCTCCATTGGTGAAATCTTGAAGTCTCCATTGCTGTCTATTTTTGGAAGCTCTAGAGAAGGTAAGTGTATTTCTCCAATTTATCTTTTCAACAACGAGACATGGAATGGAATACACGGTGTATTCCTGAGCTTGGGACATAGTACGTCGAAGAAAGCTTTAGGCTTTTAGAAGTTGTTCTGAATTCTCTCGACATGGCTATAATTTGAAGTTGATTGAATCTCCCACGTCAAAGTTTCTGTCACTTCTGTGTTGATTGATCTGCTAGAAATTTCGTTTCTTGCTGGGCAAAATTAATGTATTAGTTGTTTGGCTTCTGTGTGACCAATTAAGATAGGGCCCTGTAGATAATAATTGGGTTGGATAGTGATAGAGCTAATGATTACCATTGAATCCAGTTTTTGGGTAATCATTCATCATACATTATAGGTAATTCTTACGGCATTGATTCAGTTTTTGACGAGAATGTCACCTTCTTGCAAGAGAATGTCCATATAAGAATTTAGGTATAACAGCTTTTATTTTCACCCTTTTCCTTGGTTTTGTAACTATGGAAGTTATTTCTGTGCAAGATTTCAGTCAATCATCCCCTAGGATCATACCACAACCCTCATTCTTTAGAATTTTGGGTGAGTTGATGAATGTGTATCCCTGCATTTCAAACTTAAATTCAACCGATTGTTGAGAACTATCATTTTCTGCCCATTGGCCACCTTAACCAACAAAGGTTTCAAAAATTTTAGTTGGCATCCCAAGCTTTCAGCTATAGCCTATAGATTCTTGGATGAAACAAAGGGTGCTACCCGAATCAGTTAAAATAAGTAGCTGATGCTCTCCACATTGCCCATAAGCTCTCGTGGTTGTTAATCCATCTTCCCCTTAAAATAGCATTCTTCCCTTAGATTAAAGCCAAAGCTTGTACTTTCTTCAATGCTCCCTGTAATTTGAAGGATAAACAACTCTACTTCGCTTTCAGTCATCATCATATAGGAAATCCTGTTTTTGCTTTTATGGCCAGGTGAAAAAACTCATCAGAGTTATATAACATAGTCCCTTTTCCCTCCTTTTAGCCAACTCAGTGGCTGTGAGAAGTTTGGTTCCCTTTTCTTTTTTCACCTCCTGAAATCAGATAGTTGCTTTTGTACCCCCTTTCCATTTCTCAAAAATTAGAAAATACTGTGCTTAAAAGATTTTTTTAAAAGCCCTTTAGGGTTTACTGTTTCTTTCTTTTTTTCTTTAATAAAGCTTAGAATCGAGGAAAGGAAACCACATATTCATAGTGTGGATTTTATATCTGTCTGGAGAAATGTCCACTACACCGGATGAAGAAATGTCTAATTCGCTACGGCGAATGTCCACTAGAACTCGTAAGGTTGCTCCCAAAATGGCTGCAGCCCTTGCCAGCAATGATAATCGGACTCAGGTTTATCACTACTCTTACTCTTGTCAATGACCTACTGTTTTTCTTCTGGGATATGCTGACCTCATTACTGGAATAGAATATCTAATCCTGGACATCAATTGGCAGGCAATTCTTGCTCGTCTTGAAGCCCTGGAAAATGATAATGCTGGATTTGAGACCGTACAAATTGATGATGATGATGAAGCATCTCTTGACGATGATGATCAAGGTCAGTCACTTCATAGTTATTTTAGTGATTAACATATAAAGTATGGTGACTTGTGAAATCTGACAAGTTCCTAATTGGAAACCTTTCTTTATCATGCTAATGCCATTAGTTCTTTGTTTTATCACATAAATAAAATTGATTTATTCTTCGAGCTTAGATGTTTATGTACTTCTATAGAGGAGGAATAAAATAAATGGAAAACAGAGTATGATAGGGTATTTTCTCTGAGTTTCTACAATGTGCAAATATCACATCATTTGTCTGGTCGCTTCAACTAGGAAATAATATGATTTTTTATAACTGGTGGACCTTGCTGACTATATCTGCTTCTGGTTTTGGCTAATGTAAATAGCTTAATCGATTATGTAGTAATCAGTTTAGTTATCTTTTCATTGTTCTTATAGCAGAATACCCATGCTTGATGCCACTGTCTTTTAATTCAGCATAGATATTTTAACTAGGCAGTAACTAGTTTATTTGGAATCTATCAATGATTTGTCTTAAATGTACAAAAGTTTCATTCTTATGTCCTTTTTTTTTTTTGGCTTTGACACATTTTAGTATGCTTCCTTCTATCAAATTCTTGTGTTAGCTTGAAGTTCTCCTTAAATATAAATGCATAACATTTGTCAGCATGCATCTGGTGGGAATATTTGAAATGCACATTTGGATAGTGGGCTTGACAGTTGCAGGTGATTGGCTCTGTGTCCACTCATCAACATAGTTGTTAAAGTCAAGAGGCGCAAAAAAGCGCAAGGGCCTTGTTCGAGCCTGAGGCGTCCGCCTCTTGTACATCCTTCCCTTAAACATAACACATATATATCATTCTCAACCCATAGAACATCCTCACATAATGTCATAATCAACTTCGAACTTCGAACTTCAAAATTCAAATATTCAACACAAATAATGTCATACCCTCCTCCCTCCTCACAGTTACTCCTATTGTATAAGAAACTACACCATATTAGAGCAACTTATGCTGAAAAGTGCATAACAAATTAATAATGATCTCAAGAAAAATATACTTGAAATCATATTCCAAGAGTTGGCCTAGTCCACTGACAGCTGTATATTTCTACCTTTGTTGGGAACTTGACAAGGATAACTTACCTGATTTAATTATGAAAAAATTGTGCCTTGTCGTGGGAATATTTTTCAGATTTGCTGATTCATATTCATTAGGTATCTTCTATCACACGCGTAAATCAATAAGTGTTTAACTTTGACTTTTTAATCTGATCTACTGCTGCCTTCTTTTATTGATCTGTAACTTTATGGTTCTGATAAAAAATTATTTTGCTACCGGCTTTTTATCCAGTTCTGGCTTTGTGAATAGTTTGCCTATTTATTGCCTTTAAGCTGCACCTGATAATTTTTTTTGGGTAATTGGAATGAATATTTTCACTAACTGGTATCAAGTCACATGTTTTGTCATGCAGCATATCAGAAGAAGCAATCCAAAAGCACGAAGAGGAAAACTCGTCAAGCTAAAGCACTTGAAAATGCTAAGAAGGCACCTAGAACATTCCTTGAACTATTGCAAGAGGTAAGAGGGCTAATCACACTTGGAGGTTTAGCTTGTTTTCTGCTTCTAAATGCCATCAAAGATTTGGGTGCGACATTAACAGCCGATTCTAATTTCACGTGTCTCTGAAACTAGGCTAATTTGGAGTCTCTACCTCCTCATGTACCCTCCTACCTAAGAGCAGCTGTGGGACCTCCAAGCTCCACCGCTCGTCGGCATTTTTGCACCGTCTGTGGATTTTCTGCAAATTATACTTGCGTGCAATGTGGGATGCGGTTCTGTTCCATCAAATGTCAGAATATCCATAATGATACTCGCTGCTTGAAATTTGTTGCTTAATTGATGAAGAATGAACAAAGCCAGAGTTTACATGCCTGTAGTTTTAAGCAAGACCACGAAGTTTATGTATATAACTCATCATTCAATTTATATTTGCTTTTATAAGCCAATCTTTGACGCAAGGGATGAATTACTATGATTGCGTTTGATCACATCTCTTTCAAGGTCTGGTTAATTTAATTAATAGACAATGACATGTAGGACAGTGTTTTTGTTTCTTACTTGTCTGTGATTCCGGCAGTCCGAGAAACTACTATGCTGCCTGGATGTTTTTCTTGACCTTTACTACTAAGGACATCTCCCTGCCCGATGCTGCGGATGAACTTTTCTAGCAGCTGTGTATGCACCACTCCACGAGGGATTCACACTTGAAGAGTGCCTACTCAGGCTTGATCACGATGCTCCTACTACCGATGATCCTCCTGCCACCGACTCCCCTCCTACTACAGCAGATCCTGATGAAACATGTGACGAAGACATAAGGAAAAAAATTTTTTGAAGCACATGCATCCAAGGGACAGATGGGGTGGACATTAGCAAATCTCCTGTCAGATGAAGAGAAGAGAAAATCAAAACTCTTGCCTTAGGTTTACTTGCTTATGTGGAGTTGCCTATATATACTTTAGTTTAAGTTTGTTTATGCATTTCAAAATTATGATCATGGTGTGTGGTTATGCTTTTTGATTATCTCATCTCTTAGGCAACATTTTTGCTCAACAATTATAGATTAACAAGGTGATTGATTATATTCAATGTATATTTATTTCCTTGAACATTAATTTGATGTCACATAATGCTTCAGTGCCTATCCACCTATTCTGCGCAACAGCTATGTATATTTATACGTTGTAAGTTAGTGTGTATTAATGTGTTTTTTCACTCTTATGTTTAACAAGTTAGTTAATATTACTCTCTTCAACTGATGACTACTCTTCTGCGCAAGGGTTAATATTACTTTTTTATTACTCCTTTTATAACTAAATATTCGCCATTTTTAAAGAGTAATGTTTAAAAAATAAACATCTATACTATGAAATTCTCTCTCAAATACACAACTAAAAAACTCAATTTAATATAAATGTCCTCGTCCTCTTATTTTTTTGCAAATTTTGACAGTTAATAAGTTTTTTATACAGCAATTCTTGTGAGGGATCAAAGTGATAAAATGTAATGTTTTATATTGCTTTTTAACGGGATGATTTCATTAAAATTTTGGGCAAGTCTTGTGTTAGACTGTCTCAGGAAAGATCATTTTACACTTTTTTAAAAAAATTATTATTATTTTCGCTATAAAATATTATCAATTTTATTATTTTTATCCATCTCACGTAAACCCTTAGACTGACTCACACAAGTATTTACCTAGAGTTTTTATTCCTTAAGGAGTACTCAGACTTTTGATTTTACAGTTCATTTGTATCACATACAAAATTTTAAATTTAGAAATAAGTTCAATGAAAACTGGCCAAAAAAATAACCACAACCCAAGCACAATTCAAGCCTGAACATTGAGTTTTAATTTGACTGACTCTCGAATTTAAATATGTAGTAAGACTCACAATTTTAAGCATGACATAATACAAAAAATCGTCAGAAAATAGAAATATAATTCATATCAAATTACAAAATTTAAAATTTACTGGAATGGATAATCTGACCCCCGGTTCTCTCCAATAATAAGCAGCAACAGAGCTGAAGGAAACTGGAAATTGTGGTGGTGTTTAATTACATACGGATGTTACATCATCAGTGTTATTTTTCTTGTGCCATTCGTTAGATTAATGATACGTATGAAAGAAAAAAAATCCCAAGTGTTATGCCTTTGACTCGAGGTTTAGATTTTTTTCTTTTTCTTATGCACATCACTCATCCAACAAGTTGGCACAAGAAACGCAATATTCATGTGTAGCAGGACATTCTGACCGGCTTAACCCAATAAAAAGGAGCAATATTGATCTTTCAAGGCATATCATCCTCTACTCTCTCTAAGATGAAGATATTTCCCTTGTCATCTCTCCCGATTCTCAAAGTATCATCCACGTACGTGATCTCAAGCCACCCCTCTGGATTGAAGATTTGCAGAAGAAGATGATAATTTTTCCGGAAAACATTCATCAACTGTGTGCCATCGAGAACCATATTTGTTTGTCCATTTCAGATCATAATTGCTTGTATCAGTATATACAATTCACTGCAGATCACTTTCATCTAAATGTAATGTAAACGAGATGTGTAGAATTTCATACCTGATCAGGAGTAATCACTGACTTCTTGTAACTTATATCAACTCGCTACACAGAGAATAGACTATCAAAAGAGTGAACAATCATCATCCAAGTGTAAGGATTTAAGTAACTAGTATAAACACTCAACTGATTTCGAGGCAATCTTGTATGAAGCTTCAATTGTTAACTGTCCGCTTAACATATTCAACCCCCTAACGCTGAACTTGATCACATTGACTGCTTTACCCTCCATTTACAATCATGTATAAAGAACTTGATGTTAGAACGATGTATGCCTTTTTACAACTTATAACAAGAGACACTCCAAAGTTAGGCAAGTAGTTGTGCTTTTATTAGTGTTTGAGTTTGCAAACGTGTCTTGTTTAACTTGAAAAGAACATTACACAGGAAATTGTAGAAACACATTGAATTTATAAACCAACATATATAAATATGTAATATATGATGGATTACCTCAACCACATTTATAGATTGGAAAAAATCTCCCAATGTAATAAAGTCTCGTAATCCTAGTTTGGTTCTTTTAGAGCCCAAAATAGTAATGGTGCTATAAATCAGCTTCCAAGCTCCAGCAACCTACAAAAATGCTAGTATGCTTATTCGTTATCGAGACGAGCCACGAGAACATGTCCAGCACAACTCAATGGTACAAGAGTGAGAATGTCTTTCAAAATTTCAATCCCAAGTAAATGTAATGGTCCATTATATGATACTAATAATGAATGTCAATGCGTCATTATATTTATTCTCTATAATTATCTTATACATACTCAATTCTTCACCCCCCCCCCCAACCCCCCTTTCAATCAATTACTGGATCTGCCCCTGCAGACAACTATATACGGGGGATTTCCAAGCAAATGCATGATATAGACTCTACTGCAAATGTAAAAACATTGTGATCGATTTCTCTCGGGTGATGTCTCATTTGGTTTAAAAAATTACTTTTGGGATTTAAAAATCCTAAAACCATTGCATTCTGGGATTTTGGATTTTTAAAAACCAATGCATCTACTCACAAAATCTGCTAATTCTCAACTTAGCAGTATACTCCATCAATTCTCTCACATCTCTTCTCTCTCATGCAACAACAACATAACTTTGCTAGCAAAATTTCATAATCCACCCTACACCTAAATCAAGTATCCCCTTAAAATACATCCTGTGATTTATCTAATCCGCCAATTCTTCTTATGACAGAAATAAGTAAATTAATGGAGGTAGAAAAGAAGACACCTTTTCTAAGGAAATAGTTGGATGAGGGGTGGGATTCAAAGACTCGAGAAGGTCAACCAGATTTTCAATTTCAGATTTCTTTGCTGATGCCACTCCAAATATGCCTCTGTTTATCCCTGCACATTTCTTCTTCAAACAAATCATTTAAGAAAAAAGAAAGACAACAGAATACATATTTTAAAATTACCATGCAATGCAGTATTAAGGTCTTGTTTGATTTGGATTCTATTATAACCTCCTGTAATCTCATCATTAGCAGCAACAGCTAACTCTGAGTTGTTTTCTGCTGCTTTAGCACAAAAATTTGACCAACTTCGTGGATTACAAAAAAGCAAGCTTGAGTAAGGGCTCTCCTGTAATTGAGTTGCAATGATGCGTGCAGCATCAAGTTTCATCATCTTTGTGGATGGAGGGATGACAAACAAATGGGAAGCTGGGATTGGTGATTGATGGATAAACATTGTGGCCAATTACATGTTCTTTACAGCAAGCCTCTGCTCTACCTATTCCCTACTTTCTCTCTTTGCTTCACTCTCTCTGCAACCTTTCCTGCCTATAACCACAAATGTCAAATTGTCAGGTGTGTTTTGTGAAATTATCAAATCAACTTTCTGTTGCAGCAATTAGCAGTACACTCTTAATATGATAAGAAAAGAAACAATTGATGTAAACTGAACTTGCAGATGCTACTGTAAAGTGTAAACTCACCTTTATTATCCTTAAGGGAGTTGAACTAAGATTCTATCCTCCAATATAAATAACCATTTTATCTTAAGTGCTTAGGTGGATTTTTTATTTGTATAGGGAGACAAGTGGGA
This sequence comes from Pogostemon cablin, assembly GCA_023678885.1. NCBI lineage: Eukaryota > Viridiplantae > Streptophyta > Magnoliopsida > Lamiales > Lamiaceae > Pogostemon > Pogostemon cablin. The sequence continues at coordinate 19,541,173 of CM042994.1, read as the reverse complement.
CTCAATTTTCAAAAAATGCAACACTAACTTTCAAAAGAATCTAAAGACATAATTGAAACTTCAAAAAGAAGCAATATAAATTGTCTCTTACGATAAAATAAATATATATTTTGAGTATATGTGTAAGAAACAAGCAACGATAAAAATTAAGAAATGATAGTTGCAACATGGAATAAAAATACATGATATATAAAATAAAAAGCGCACACACAAATATGGATCATGAGATGATATTAGTATAAATTTTTGCCACACATTTAATATAACCAAAACACAAAATTTTAATCAATTGTAAATAATGTAATGATCTCAATAATATTTTAAAAAAGAAATGATTGCATATAAGTGATCAATTAGAAGTATAATTAAGAAACTAAAATAAGTAGGCAACCCTTATTTTCAAATTGTAGAATAAAATATGACAAAAAAAAAATCAAGCAAATAAACTAAAACTCTTTCATCACAGGAACTAACAACCCAGTCTCCAATTTAAATCTCCCTGCGTATTCTCATAACTTTCAATAAAGTAGGAATTTATTATTAATAAATGGATAATCAACTCAACAAGTATGAGACTAATATTAAATGAAGAAGGATCGACGAAGGTGCTTAAACAAAATTCCAACCTAGTGTATTAAAGTCTAGTGAATATTAAGAGTCGGACATGTTTATGGAAAAACAAGTAGAGCTGGCCATTACTCATTTGGTGTCTTAAACAAAGATATGATTAGAAGAGATATGAAAAGCAAAACAAAAAGGTTCAATGATAATTATGACGTGGTCTAAAAGAGATACTATATGTACATATACATCAATAAATTACAATAATATGGAAGCTTATAACATGCCAATGCCCTATAGTCATAACAAAAACGGTTGATGGGATTGAGTATCCCCAACTGAGATAACAAACATAAGCAAAGAGCTTGATTCCTAATAATAGCAACATGGAAAAATAACTCTTGCAAGTGCCCTCCATGGTGAAGTACACCATTTCATTTTTGTAAAACTATAACATGATCAATTATCAAGCAAAACGAGCACAAACCCAATGACACTATAAAGTCACAGACCCTAAAAACATCTTAAAGAATATAAGAATGAATACTATGAATAGTGAGCCCTCTATCACAGGAACTAACAACCCAGTCTCCAATTTAAATCTCCCTGCGTATTCTCATGACTTTCAATAAAGTAGGAATTTATTATTAATAAATGAATAATCAACTCAACAAGTATGAGACTAATATTAAATGAAGAAGGATCGACGAAGGCGCTTAAACAAAATTCCAACTTAGTGTATTAAAGTCTAGTGAATATTAAGAGTCGGACATGTTTATGGAAAAATAAGTAGAGCTGACCATTACTCATTTGGTGTCTTAAACAAAGATATGATTAGAAGAGATATGAGAAGTAAAACAAAAAGGTTCAATGATAATTATGACGTGGTCTAAAAGAGATACTATATGTACATATACATCAATAAATTACAATAATATGGAAGCTTATAACATGCCAATGCCCTATAGTCATAACAAAAACGGTTGATGGGATTGAGTATCCCCAACTGAGATAACAAACATAAGCAAAGAGCTTGATTCCTAAAAATATCAGCATGGAAAAATAACTCTTGCAAGTGCCCCCATGGTGAAGTACACCATTTCATTTTTGTAAAACTATAACATGATCAATTATCAAGCAAAACGAGCACAAAACCAATGACACTTTAAAGTCACAGACCCTAAAAACATCTTAAAGAATATAAGAATGAATACTATGAATAGTGAGCCCTCTACCATTAACCAGTGAGGGGCCCTAATGGTAGAGTACATTTTTTCATGCGAACTTAAAACATGATAAATAATTAAGCACGAGCACATATTCAATGACACTTTAAAGCCTAAGAACCTAAAATCATCTTGAATAATATAATAGTGAATACTAGAAATAGTACTAGAATGATACATAGGAGCAAAATATTGCAATAACCGATCAATATAGCACACGACATTTACAATAAGACTAACTAATCTTCAGTTTTCTCTTATATAATATAAATAGATGCAGTATGAAGCCTTAATCCTACTCATAATTAACATTGCCTAGCTTAGCTTCTACTCTCTAGAATTAGTATCAGCTTACCTATAGTCAATTTTGCAAGAATATTATTATTGTTGTCACAGTGCACATCTCATAAGTAGAGTTTGAAACATAGTATCAAGCGTAATTAACCTATTGTCGGATAGGAAGATAAATGAATCGTCACAGTGATTCAATTGAGAATCAATTAATAATAGGTACTGACTTTGATAAAATGATATATTACTATTCATACACAAACACAGAGCAAGAGCGAACTTACAAGTTACAATGGCAGCTAACGGAGTGAAGGTTGAGGGTGATTCAAATGAGAGAAGATGGAAGAATTTATTGAGCAAAAATCGTTCACCCCTGTTTCGTGTGCAGTGGCCACATCTACCTCCCTTCTTCCAAATTGAAATGGGCAAATGCGTATGACGGCGACAATGGAGGCTAGGAAGGGCTTAATTAGCGGTTGGATGGTGTTGCTCCTTTTTCAAAAATGGTTTGCCATCCATGTGAAGGAGGATTAGATGAGTGAGAAAATTCAATAATATTTATACGTTTGTTGAATACCCAATTTATCTCTCTGGATAACCAAACTGGGGACCCGGTTACTGATAAGTGATAGAAGTGAAATGATTGTTCTAAACGCAATTGATAAAAGGTGTTATAAGTTAGATTTGTACGTTGTACCTTGAGAAATAATCTAGTGGGATGGGGATGCACCAGGAAACACTGGACTGGATGATCAAACATAAATGGGTCTACTAATTTATTGACCATTTGCGCCCCACCAATCACACACTCACACGTGGAGAATCCAATGCTAGCCTCTGGTCTGATGTGGTGTGGTGTGGTGTGGATGAATCGTCAAAAAGTGGTGTAGGTGTTTTATTTGTTTTGAAATTGTAGTTGAAAATTTAGAGGTAATTAATGATATTATCAGTCAGAAAAAAGTCAAAAAAAAATTTTATGTTACGATCGAAATAATTAAAATAATCTTATACACGAATAATGAAGAATAAGTGTGTGGTGTGAAATTTTCATACACTGGTTTTTTTTTCCCTCATTATGAAGTTTCTTAGTGTGTAAGAAACTTTCATACACTTTCATTATTTAAAAAATATTACAATAATCCTAAAAATTAATAAACATGATTAATAAAAAAATCTTAAAGGTAAAGAGTTATCGGAAGTAAATATGAAGAATAACTCACTCGGAATAAAAGTGATGTTTGAATCAAATAAATAGTTATGGTGTTTGTTGGGTGGGTTGATGATTGATTTATAGTGTTTGTGGGGATAGAGTTTTTTAAAATGTAAAGGCGGATTTTAGAAAAAGACGGCTATTTGCACCCTAAAATTATTATATGTATCTCATAACTTTTTAACTTAAATCATTTTTAATTAATAAGATATAATTATTCTTATAAATTTTATTATATTTATTCAGTTGTTGTAACCAAACAGAACAGAATCAGAATTTATCTATCGTATCGGCTACAACAACCGAACATGATCATAATTGTACTCCAAAAACCCTCCTCAACTCCACCCTCCACCTCCAACGTCGACTGCATGCACCTTTCCGTCGCAGTAAGGGTAGTTCCCCCGCGCCTGCTGTCGTCAAACCTCCGTCTCCTCCGTGTCGCACCCCAACAAGCACATACTATGTGTTGAAATAATTTATTGCTCTCTCTCACCCTCCATCTTCCATCATTTATTGTTCTTATAGTTTCTAGGTTCCAACAGCTATTTTTTAGCTTATGTGTACTGGCTAGTTTCCTCATATGCCTATAAATATGATTGTATTTGAATATGTAAAAATAACACAACAACACAAGATCAATGAAATCTTCTTTTCCACATTTCAATCTCAATTTCAACATGGTATCAGAGCATGATTAATCCTGACTCTTAACCCTTACTTCAATCTATTCGAGCATTCTGCAAAACACCATTTAAGGTGTCTCAATTCAAAAGAAGTTCAACCTCTTCTTCTTTGCATATTGCAAAACACCATTAAAGGCATCTCAATTCAAAAGAGGTTCAACCTTTTCATTATTCAATCAAAGTTTGTTCATAGACTTCAATTACACCCTAATAAGGTGTGTACTGCTCTAAAGAAGGTTGAATCCTTCTCTGAATAGGAGTGAGCAGTAAGCCCTACTCCTCATACTATTTCTGGCCGAGACCAATTTGAGAAAAACTACCTGCCCCACGTCACCAGCAGACCGTCGGAAACGCGAAGCGCCGCCTCTGCCATCCACAATTGTTGGTGCTCGCTGTCGATCTGCTACGCAGCCGCTGGAGAGGAGAACCACTGCCGCTACTCGCCGCTGGTGGAATCTCGATCCGTTCGCTGATCGCCACGCTGACCGTCGGAAATGTGTCAGATCTGCGGCCGCGCCGCCTTGCTTGGGCCGTGCTTCTACAGCACCTTCTACACGATCTTCGATTGGGTGGGCTTTTCTATCGCCGACCGCCCAAGGTCAGCCCTCCCACCGCCGCTGCACTGTCCGCTGCGCGGGAGCTGAAGAGGAGAACCTCGACCGCAGCTGTTCGACGCCACCGGCTGCTAGTCACCGTCGACCCTATCGGGAACGAGATCTGTTTGAGCCGCCGCTGCCCGTTCTGAACTCTACCGCCGTCACGATTCTCCCGACCATGCTTCGCGAGACCAACGAGCCGCCTACACCATTGCAGCGATCGTCCGAATCCGACCATGGGAGAACGGGAAAAGGCAGCAACTACCACCGTGGGTTTGCAGCAGCAGAAAGTCAATTAGGGCATGAAGTGAGAGGCGGATGTTCTGCAAATCATCTGTCGAACATATCAAAAGAAAATGGGTCAGGCTCTCTTACTTTGAGGTCAGTGAGCGGGTGATATGTAGTGGTTGGCTAAGCTTTCTTTCCTTTCTTGATCTTTCATGCTTGAGATCTCGCTACATCCACTTTAGCAACAGTAGGAAAGAGAAAGCTACTACTTGAAGAGTAGGAACTGCAACATAAAGGAAAGCGTTCGGCACCCCCACCCGGGAGTTGCTCTTTGGAGAGCACAGTACGATGAAAGTTGTAAGCTGTGCAGGCGTTCCTCAACACTTAAGCCCAGATCTTTTTTCTTCTTTGGTGGCAAAAGTGGCCCAAGTACTCCAAGCCCAAAATTCCTCCCAATCCACTACAAAGTGGATGCAGGTCTTATTTCTCCTACCCATCAAAATTCACTTTTATCTAAAAATAAATCCCTGGGCCCAAATATTTTAAAATCCAATTTTAATAAAAGCCCACTCATTTTTCCTTTTTTCAAAACTCAAATTTTTTAAACACAAAATCCTTTAATTACTCTAGCATGTTTTCATCAAATAATAATTTAATTGATTTCTCTAAAGCTTGGGTGGTTGACTCCGGAGCAACCGATCATATGATCGAAAATCGTTCAATTTTTCTAGAAAACTCCCTAATTTTAGACAACTCTCAAAATGTTAAAGTAACTAATAACACTTCCGTTCAAAACCGTGGAAAAGGATCAAGTTATCTTTTTTCTAAAAAGATCGACAATATCCTTTATTTACCATCTTTTACTTTGAATTTGTTATCCGTTAGTAAGATCACCATGGAATTAAATTGTCAAGTTATATTTACTGACATTGATGTTGTATTTCAGGAAAGATTGACGGGACGAACGATTGGTAAAGGAGTTCGTATCAATAATTTATACCTAATTAACTTCCCTAGTATTGTTTTAAATGCTGTTGATATGTCCCTTTGGCATAAACAACTTGGACATCCGTCCAATTCAGTTTTCAACAAAATATTTCCTAATTCGTTATATCATGATAAGTGTGATATTTGTTCTTTATCTAAACACACACGTCTTCCTTACACAAATTCCTCTTCTAATTCAAAATCTATTTTTGATTTGATCCACTCGGATGTTTGGGGTCCCGCCCCAACTACATCTTATAATGGTTTTAGATATTATGTTAACTTTATAGATGATTTTTCAAAGCATACTTGGATATTTTTACTTAAAAATAAAAGCGAAGTTTTCGCAAAATTTCAAGAATTTTCGCCTACGTCAAAAATCAGTTCAATAAGTCCATCAAAATTTTTCGAACGGATAATGGAACTGAATTTATAAACTTAAATTTTCAAAATTTTACAAAAAATAATGAAATTATTCATCAAACTTCGTGTCCCTACACACCCGCTCAAAATGGGGTCGCGGAGCGGAAATACCGTCATCTTCTAGAAGTCACTCGTTCTCATCTTTTTCAAAATAATGTTCCAAAATATTTCTGGTCAGATGCTCTTCTAACCGCCAATTACCTTATCAATCGTCGACCTTCCCCTAATCTCAATAACCTTAGTCCCCACAAAATTCTTTTTAAAAGGGATGTCGGTCTTGACCACTTACGCACTTTTGGATGTACGTGTTTTGTTCACATTAACCGTACCGATAAACTCAGTCCTTCTTCGGTCAAAGCTATTTTTCTTGGCTACTTAGTACCTCAAAAAGGTTACAAGTGTTATGATCCTATTAATAAAAAACTCTATATTTCAAGAGATGTTACCTTCAATGAAAATGATCCTTATTACTCTATTGATAACTCCTCTATTGATACTAACGACTTTATTTTTTCTATTTCAGCTCCTACTGATCTTATTCCTTCTCAGGATCATCATAATGATTTGATCAATATGATTCCTCTCGAGGATGATGAAAACATAGTCGAAGAAAATGCTCCGACAGGGGGAGATCACGTCCCATTCGAAGAAAATGCTCCGATAGGGGGAGATCAAAACCAAAACCCAACTCGAGCTAATTCACCTCGGAGATCTCATCGACAAACTCGGCAGCCTACCAAACTAAGAGACTATGTCACTTATTCGGTATCATATCATATCCAAAACTTCTTATCTTATTCCAACATTTCAAAAGAGCATCATGCATTTTTAAATTGCATAAATCAATCTGAACCTAAAAGCTTCGAAGAGGCTAATTGTTGTCCTACTTGGCGTAAAGCAATGGAAGAAGAAATAAATGCTCTTGAGAAAAATAATACTTGGTCTCTTATTCATCTCCCTAAAGGGAAAAAGGCAGTCGGATGTAAATGGATCTATAAAGTAAAATTCGATAGTTTGGAAAAAATCGAAAGATATAAAGCTCGCCTTGTTGCTAAAGGCTTCACCCAAACTTATGAAATTGACTATGAAGAAACATTCGCACCCGTCGCTAAAATGAGCACCGTAAGAATCCTTCTTTCTATAGGCACTAATAAAAATTGGTCTTTTCATCAAATGGATGTTAAAAATGTCTTTTTACAAGGAAATTTTGAAGAAGAAGTGTACATGACTCTTCCTCAAGGTCTTAAAAATTCGGATCATTCTCTTGTTTGCAAACTTCACAAGTCTATTTATGGTCTTAAACAATCTCCTAGAGCTTGGTATTCTAAACTTAGTCATGCTTACTCTCTCAAAATTTTCAAAAATGTTTCGCTGATTCATCATTATTTTATCGCACTTCTCCAAACTCATCAATTATTGTTTTAGTCTATGTTGATGATATTATTATTACCGGTGATAAGGAAACAAAAATTCATTAAGTCAAAAATTTCCTTAAACAAACTTTTGATATCAAGGACCTTGTTATTCTTAAATATTTTTTGGGAATTAAAATAGCTCACTCTAAAAAAGGATTATTCCTTTTTCAAAGAAAGTACACTCTTGATTTACTCAAGGAAACAGGTAAACTTGGTATTAAGCCTGCTATTACTCCTATGGAAACCAATGTTAAACTCAACTCAGGAGATGGATCTCCACTTCAAGATGTGGGCATGTACCAAAGACTTATAGAAAAACTTATTTACTTAACAGTTACTCGTCCTGACATTGCTTTTCCGGTGAGTGTTATTAGTCAATTCATACAGGCACCTCGACTACTCATTTAGCTGCTATTGATCGGATCCTTCGATATCTAAAGTCAACTTCGGGACAAGGAATTTGGATAAAAAACAACAACAATGTAAGCATTGAAGGCTACATAGACGCAGATTAGGCAGGAAGCTTCGATCGACGATCTACTACCAGTTTTTGCACTATGGTTGGAGGAAATCTAGTAACCTAGAAAAGCAAAAGGCAAAACGTGGTGGCTCGATCAAGTGCCGAAGCTGAATACAGGGCAATGGCATCAACTGCTAGTGAACTTACCTTGATAAAACAATTACTCGAGGATATGAATATTCAAACCAAAGGAGCAATTCAGATGTATTGTGATAACAATGCTGCACGTCACATAGCATCAAACCCGGTGTTCCACGAGCGTACGAAGCACATTGAGGTGGATTGTCATTTCATTCGAGACAAAGTTCAAGGTGGAATGATTCAAACACCGTATATTGGAAGCAAGGATCAACTCGCAGATATATTCACCAAAGCCCTAGACAAATCAAAACATAAATACGACAAGTTAGGGGTGATCAACCCATTCATCCCTACACTTGAGGGGGAGTGTTGAAATAATTTATTGCTCTCTCTCACCCTCCATCTTCCATCATTAATTGTTCTTATAGTTCTTAGGTTCCAACAACTATTTTTTACCTTATGTGTACTGGCTAGTTTCCTCATATGCCTATAAATAGGATTGTATTTGAATATATAAAAATAACACAACAACACAAGATCAATGAAATCTTCTTTTCCACATTTCAATCTCAATTTCAACACTATGTATACCTCTCTTTTAGAAAATGAGATGCCATAAATGGAGTTTCCCACATGCTATATATACGCCATTAATGAAGTTTCTCACATTGATCCGGAGACGCCGTTGAAGTTGGCGGAGTACTTTGGGATAGCCGACAAGGTTTTCAAGTACGATATCATCTTGGACAACCCACTGGAGCCGAAGGATGCTGGAAACAAGAACATTCTTGCTCCCAACGTTGTGAACACCACTTTCCATAACTACATTGAGATCATATTCGAGAACCACGAGAAGAGTGTGCAGTCTTGCACTTGTCTGGCTACACTTTCTTCGCTGTCGCGTAAGTACTATTCCACTAATTAAGAATTTACTCCAAACAAGCAAGATAGATTAAGATTTGATGATGAGATTGTTGTGACTGCAGGATAGAGTCAGGGAGGTGAAATCCAGACAAGAGGCTGAGCTACAACCTGATCGATGCAGTGAGCAGGAATACGATCCACGTGTACCCATTTTCTGAAAGAGAAGTATACATAGTATGTGCTTGTTGGGATGCAACACGGAGGAGATGTAGGTCCAGAGGCAGCAGACGCAGGGTAACTGCCCCTACTGCGGTGGAAAGGTTCACGCAGTCGACGTTGGAGGTGGGGTGGAGTTGAAGAGGGTTTTTAGAGCACAATTCTAATTCTGTTTAGTTGTTGCAACCGAACAGATAAGATTGATGAATTCTGATTATGTTCTGTTGCAACAACCGAATAAATATACTCCCTCCGTCCCATAATAACTGTCTTACTTTCCATTTTCGTCCCACAATAACTGTCACACCCCAAAAATGGAAATTTCACCTCAACCAACAACCTCAAAAGTTATCTTAATTTCAAAAATATCATTCTCACCTAACACACATAACATACTTTATAATTTATTTATTACTTAAAAATACCACAATACCCCTAAAAAGTCAATAAAGTTGGTCAAAAAGCAACTTTTCTTAAACTCTGTGTCTACAGTAACTATGACAACGATTATGGGACGGAGGAAGTATGATTTATAACGGTAATTATGTTTTATTAATTAAAAATAATTTAAATTATATATTATTAGAGTTACATATAGTAATTTAGGGAGTGTAAATAGCCGTTACTTTTAGAAATTTAAATTTGAACTATATAACCAAAAACAAACAAAGCTAAACGGAATTTGGCGCCTAAAAGTATATGTTGTAGCGGGGTAGGTCTTTTAAACATAAAACAAACATACCCCAATTTTCTCCGTATCACCAACAAATCTTTAGTAAAAGGGCAAGTGACATTATTTCACATGATACAATTTACACTTTCTAAATTAGTTATCACTTTTACTGTAAAATATTATCACTTTAACTACATCTCATTTATACTATAAATTGTTCATAAAATACTATTATCTCTTTTCATTAATTGAGTATCATTTTTTATTATAAAAGTTAGAGCTGTCAAAATGGGTTGAGTCCGCTGGGCCAACCCGCCCCAACACACCTTAACCCACCAATTTCTCAACCCAAAATTAACCCGCCCCACTTCAAACCCACTAAAGTGTGGGGTAGAGTTGGGTGATAATATTTTTATTATTTGAATATTAAAATCTAAAAAATTTTTAAAAAAAATTGGGGGTTGGGTGGGGGTGGGGTGGGGTGGGTAGGGTTGCCGATAATATTTTTATTTAAATATTAAAATCTAAAATTTAAAAAAAAAATTGGAAGGTGGGTGGGTCGTGGGGGTGGGTAAGGGGTAGGGTTGGGTGATAATATTTTTATTATTTAAATATTAAAATCTAAAATGTTTTTTAAAAAAAAAAAATTTGGGGGATGAGTGGGGGTTGGGTGATAGGTGAGTAGGTTATAGGTGAATAGGGGGTAAAGTGTGTGGGCTAACCCGCGGCCCGCCCCACCAGTAGCCCGCTCCACTTGGGCTCATCTTAAGGTGGGTTGTGATGGGTTGTGGGCTAAACCGCCCTACCAACCAATTTTGACAGCTCTAATAAAAGTTATCATTTTTTTTTGTCGGACTTACATATGATCTTACACTAATCTTTCCCATAATTAAATTAGCTACTGTTTTATTTATCCAGAAACGGAAACAAACAAAACCCCAGCCTGATTGCACATCGTGAATAAATCAACACAATTTATTGAAAGTGCTGACGTGCACTATTTTGATTGTGTCGTGTGTATTAAACGTGCGTATTAGCTATCACTTATTACAAAGTTATTACTTACAATCCTAAGACAGTATCACAGAAGCCTATTGTGCTCAAATTAATATACAACATGATGATAACGCAATTGCCAAGTAGCACATATGTTCAAAAATGATCAAACTTAGCAAGTTGAGGGATTCTCGGAGAGAGTGAATTTGCTTAACTTTCTGAATTGTTCCTTTACCTCGTCTGATGGTTCTTTATATAAGAATGAAGGGTCGTCGAATTCCGAAGCCAGGCTAGGTTCCCCAAGAAATGCGCGGAAAGAATCTGCAACAGAATGAGAAAGAGAACTGAGGTTGTAACCTCCTTCCAAGAAAAACACACATCGCCCACCACATAAATCTTTCGCGAGTTGCTGAATGTTACGAGCTAGCATGTAGTATGTCCCAGTAGTGAATAGCAGGTTTGCTAAAGGATCCAACACGTGAGCATCGTATCTGGAGAAATTCATTAATTTCATGCAACTGGTCAAGAAGAATGATTTGGGAAACAACAATAAAAATGATATGCTTGTTCCTAGAGAAGACAGCACCCTGTAAGAAATAGAACCTTCTTACCCTGCTGAAACAAGAATTATATCGGGTTTGAATCTCTGAGCACATGGTGCAATAATTTCATCGAATAAATCGCGCATGGCTGTATCACCTGATAATCCAGGTAAAGGTAGATTCAGTGTGGATCCTTCGCCATCTCCTCTACCTATTCGATGTATTTTACCAGTTCCAGGATAGCTCCCATCCTACATTGAGATAAACACGAATGCGTTTAAAATTAAAACTTCACTGCATATCTAAAGCAGCATTAAAACTTTTCATCAGATGTGCCAATTGCTTCAACTCCACAGCAGCAAAAGTTGAGATTGGAAAGTTACAATTAGAAAGTAGTGAAAAAGAAATATCCCAAGAATGATTTCATCAAACAACATACTGTATCAAAGAATGGAGATTTACAGTCTGGAAAAAAATAGAATTGCTTACTTGGTGAGTCGAAAGGAAAAATACATCAGGATCATCGTAGAAGGCATCATTGGTTCCATTCCCGTGGTGTACATCAAAATCAACGATAAATACACGCTTCAATCCATGCGCACGCTGAGCGTAGCGAGCAGCTTCAGCCACATTTCCAAACACACAAAATCCCATGGGTCCAGTTGGAACAGCATGATGACCTGGTGGCCGTACCAAAGCAAAACCAACTGGAGGATCTTTCCTGACTTTTGATGCCGCAACCTGCATTATCAGTTAATAAGTTGCATAAGTTGGTCCAGAGCCTTCGATCAAAAATAAGTTCTTGTAGCTAATAATTAAAAATATTCAACTAATTCAAGCAAAATAAAGCAAAAGGAAAGATAATTATTAAGTGACTAAAGTCAAGAATGAGACATCACCACTGCATCCAACAATGAAATTCCAGCTCCAGCTGCCAGTAGCGACTCCTGGAATGTCTGTAAAAAAGGAAATTCCAAAAATAAAAAGAAAAAGAAAAAGTGTTCAGACGAGTTTATGGTATATATCATGAAAGACCAGACATCCAACTCACCTATGGTGAGTCAAGAACCAATCAGAAGAATCTAGAAAAGAGTATGAATTGAGCAGGCAAGGACTTTGTGTCATGGTTACATTACTATATTGCATCTTGTATCCTGTCCTAAGAAACGTATCAGACAGCTAGAAGAAGAAGACAGAGAAAGCATTTTGACCCTTGAGTTAATGCTACTCATCTCCAATCATTATACACTTTTCTTTTGTGTATCACTCAAATCTATATAAAATATTAGTTCCAAACATCTGATTAATTCAAAATTTTTATAGCTAGAAACTTACAATGAGAGTTCAAAATTCTCTCACCGTGGAAGTAGCATAAGTTGGTCCAGAGCCTTCAATCAAAATAGGACCTTGTTCCGAAATCTGGTCTATTGCCTATGGAGCACAAAGAAGTTACGGATAAATCATGACATTGTATAGCAATTAAAATAATATGGTTGATATTAAAAAAGGAAAACTTCATATCCTTATCCAAAATTTATGTAAAACGCAACAGCCAATTTTGGAAAGCCTCATGCTAAAAGCATAAGCCATGAGAAACAGAGCTGTAAATGTTGAAATTTTATTGTAAACTGTAGAGTGATTATGTGATATGTTTTTTCCAAAAAAAGAAACAGTGATATGCTTTTTCTAAATAATTTTCTAATTTCAATAATTTAACAAGAGACAAGATATTCAAGGCAATAAGTATAAACATGAGCAAAATCAAATATTCTGCAAACTCAAACACGTTTTTTTGATTAAGAAAGTAATTCTCCATCCAAATCATGAATAATTCATTGAACCACCTCATTTCCTCAAACAATTATTGCAAAACTTGTATATACAACTAAAATAGGGCCAATCTCATAGAAATTATAAGCCACTTTGCATTAAAGCTTGAGAGAGAGCTGATCCTAAAAGTCAATTAAATTCAAGAAGATCCACAGAAATCAAATTGAATGATAAAGTGTATACTACGAAACACATCAATAACAATGTTAGAATTAAGATTTGAGACTATGGAGTTGCACTGTTTGAAATAAAAAGATTGAAGACGAAAACCAACTGAAAATCAAAGTGTCAAACTTTACCATCAAGTATCTTCAAAGATTATATTTTTGCAGTGAAGAATAATACGATGAAAATGGAAAACTTATCCATAAGTGATCATTAAATTCTGTAAATATAGTTTTTGCTACCTTTTTGGTATTAATATATTTGTAAAAACGAACGTTACATCAGCGGGTAGAAATCATAAATGATGAAACACATGCATGACGGAAGAAAGAGAGGTATACAAAATTGAATAAATAACAAATATCATGCATTGCTGAGCAGAATATAGTAACAAGCATCACATAATGACATAAATTCCGGAATATATGTAGCATATATATAAGGGCTAAATGAAAAGGTTTATGTAAGAAATAAGTAATACTTAACGTTCATCAATCTAATAAGTAATACAAAAGAGTAAAAATATATTTAATGTTCATCAATCTAATAAGTAATACTCCCTGCGCTCCAACTTCAACTTCACGTTTACTGTTTGCACGGATATTAATAAAAGTCGTTTTTTGACTTTCTTTGAAGATAATTTAGTATTTTTGGGTAATAAATAAATTGTAAAGTATGTCATGTGTGTTATAAAGGGATGACAATTTCGAAATTAAAGTTTGTTGTGGGGATATTAGTTGAGTGTCATTTCCTTTTATGGAAGTGTGAACTTGAATTTGGGACGGACCAAAATGAAAAGTGTGAACTAAAAGTTGGGACTGAAGGAGTACTATTTCGCATTCATCAATCTAATAAGTAATGTGATAGATGTATAAGGTCCAAATCAATTTTACAAGACAAGCAGCAACAGAGTATTTCTGTTGGCATACCTGCTCAAGACCTAAAACATAAGCTCTTTCATGAACACTGGATATATCTTCAACTGTTGCACGTTTGAATTTTCCAAGTTCAATAATCTCTGCACCACGAAACTGGACTAGAAGGTAGGATAGTCGACAAGAGAGTATAAATAATGGTTTCTTTGCAAAAGAACAAAATCAAATGCATTTTTGAGAATTAGGCATCTTCGTTGTCATGTTGATGGAATTTGATTCCTGCAATAAAAAAAGAAAAAAACAAGAAAACGACATGCTAGAACAAAAGTGAGACAAGATTTTTTTTTTTTTTTTTAGCATAGAAGTATTTCTTAAAGTTCCTGAACAATCTAAAATAAAAGAGCATTTAACCATCTCAACATTAGAGATAAGATGGTAGTTGTTTAAACAATGATAACTTTCAAGGAAGTTCCTTAATCTTTTCCACAGCACAACTAAGCCATGTTATATGGTGCGATCAATACTTTAAATGAGCCAATGTCAAAATCATGGTTTGAAGAACATATGATTTTCAGTAAATATTGGAGATACGTGGACCTGGTTAACAACAAGAAATCATGGCAAGTCTAATGTAAAATTTTCAATCAAAAAATCTGTAAGTGGGCTATAATTATTTCCACCATTTCTTTTCCATGTTAAATTTCAAAAGAGCACATTCCCATCAGAAATATCCTGTTGTGGCTTAATCATAAGATTATGGATCATATTAGTCTCATTCATGGAAAATAGAGAATCATGCCTAACTATCTGGCTTAACTCCACTTTCGAAATCACTGCATTATCAGTCTTTCATAGCTCTGGCGCCAATTCCATCTTTGCAAGAGCATTAATGATGGCAGGAACCCTGGAATTACATTCAGGGTGCGCCAGCTGATAATATTCAAATGAGAGAAAAAGTAATCAAATACTAATTTTTTTGAAGAAAAAACCACATTCACATGATTTTGTTTTAATTTAGAAGATAAAATAGACAGTGCTAATATTCCTCTCTATGACTCAAGCAATTCGTAGATATGCTCAACAAAAGAGAAGCAGTTATTGGCTAAACAGAACACCAGTTATAGGTCATGTCATTTTTCTGTACTAGTCACAATTTGATCTCTAGTAATCTGCAGACAAAAAAATTTGGAAAGGAAATACTAAGGACTCAGTTACAGAAGTAAAATTCATCGAAATATTTTTTTCTTTAAAGTTTATCGGTCCTTGGCATGTCTCGTCTTAAAGGCTTAAAGCTACTACTTTCAGAATATATGTTTCAAAACAAAACCTGCCTTGATTTTTTTGTTTTTAATCCTTTTAATAATAGCATTTGAAGTAGGAAAGACTAAGTCAAGAATTAATAGAGTTTTAGTTAGCTGAGTTTAAGAAAAAATCAGCCAAATGTAAAGTACCAAGAAGCAGGCAATAAGATACAAAATAATATTTTCATATGCTGACAAAATTGAAAATTAGCACATTAGGGTCCAACATTCAAGTCAGCCTTAAAAGGAATAACCAGAAAAATCAAGGTACAGAACATAAAAAGATTATGGAGTTTCAAATAGAAATCTTGCATGCAGAAACTAGACATGGATATTTTTGCATACCTTGTTATGGCCCATGGCAGAAGCAACTGTGTATATCACTTTGCTATTGAGTAATTCTGTTTCGGAAGGTAAACAAAGACTATTTTCTTGATTATTCAAACAACAAAAGGAACCCCTCTTCTTTGGTAAATACATCTTTAAATGTTTTACATTGTTCTTTGGAGATCCATTCTTGTTATTAAACCCACAGACATGGTGCCTTTTCCAACTGCAGATGTGATGTCTAACCGACATATCTCCTGTAAGACATAAAATAGAATATAACGAGCTCAGGATGGTAAATCAATAAAAAGGACCATACGAAAAAAGATTTCTACGCAAGATAAGTACCATAATTCACATTAGGAATGAAGAACTAACCTATATATCCATCAGTATATATCCATCAGAAAATTCAATAAGGAAAGACATTATCTCGTAGAGTACATCGTCAAATTACAAAATTTATACTGCCGTTATCCAGAACAAAAACCAGGTTCTTCACCAAAAAATGTATGAGAGATAGACGCCACTATTGGAATTTAGAACTGCTCCATGTTCAGAATACCAACAGACATCCTCAAGTAATCTTATTTTGAAAGCTATTTATGCAGTAACATCCATCATCCTAATATATATGGTTCACAATGACTTCAAAAACTCGAAGCCGGAACTATCTCTAAACCATTAGGCCTGAAGCAAATATAACACAAGGAATATAGTTGCTAAACTAGCAAAAAAGATCAAATCAAGTTTATAAGAAACTGGTTATCAGGAATCAAACTAATTTAAGCCACAAATATATCAGAAAACTGACTAATCTCTCATTCCTCATTACAAGTATACAAATAGTCTCATCTTCAGAGCTCTTCCCACACTATCCAAAAAATCACCACTAAACTAAGATGTTTTAAGATGTCTGAAAAACAAAATATTCACAAAAAAACTATATAGAGTTCCATCAAACATCAACATCACAAAACACTATACAAGGATTGACAATTGCAAACACCAAAATTATATTAGGCAGGCATTTTTACTTCGAATTAGATTAATCTAACAGAATATGAAGGTGATTATAATAACCAAATGGAAACGGAAATAAACGTACCTGCAGAAGATGGAGATTGGAAGATGCGAAGCTCCATGAGTTCCACAAAAACCAGGATAATTTCAAATGCATGAGCCTTAAAACCATTTTATATATTTGGGTCCCATCTGAAATGGGCCCTTGAATAAACAGGCCACATACGGCCCAACTAAACCAACTATTGGGCATGACACTAAATTTTCTTACTTGTATTCACAACCGCTATTTCCTTAATTTAATACGACCAGTGTCCGAAGGTTGATAAGGCCCTCCCCAATGGGAGGTTTTTTTTGGGTGACGTGGAGGGCTAAAAAAAAGGTTTTTTGTCATGGGGGAGAGGGGGTTTTTTTTTGGAAAGGTAGTGAATTCATGCCCGAGTTTTTTGGGGAGGGAGAGGGAAATAGGAGAGAGAAAGAGAGTAAAAAAAGGAGAGATGAAAAAAAATGGGTCCAAATCAATTTTTGGATGAAAATAAGTGAGAGGAGAGAGAATGTGATTCCCCAATGGTAAGAAAAAACCTCACTTCTGAGATTTAGCAATGGGGTGGGCCTAAGCAGTGCTCCATTCCGATTATATATCTTATTCTTATTTTTATACTAACACAATTATCTATAATACATTAAAATATTATTTTCTCATCCTTTTATTTAGTTTCGTACTTTTTGTTTGCCCATTTCAAATTTATTTTCACCACAAAAAAAAAAACATTAAATCAATTAATAATCTCAAAAGTTATGTTAATGGAGTATTAAAAATATCATTCACATCTTAACACACATAACATACTTTATATTTTAATTATTACTCATAAATATCACAATGTCCTTAAAAAGTCAATAATGTATGTCAAAAATTCTTAAACTACGTATTTACAGTGCTATTAAGTGTGGAACGGAAAGAATATATATTTTCCGTCACTACTAGGGATGGGCGGTATGGCATACTAAAGATTTTTTGACATATCATATACCGTATCGAAATTTTTGGTATATAAAAAATTATATCGTTACCTTGCCTAAACTTTCGGTATACCATAGTTCGGTATACCGATATTTTGGTATAAGAAAATAGTATACCTTCTGCTTACCGATATTTTGGTATGTCGTATCATACCTAAAATGTCGGTATATACCGTACTATTAGATAGTTTTCTATGCCGTTATGCACCTAAAATTTAATAAATCTAATTAAAAACTGTACTAAAAATTGAAAGATAGCTATAAAACAAATTCTAATACTAGATAACAAATTCATAATAAGATTAATATACGATGATCAATAAACGACTAAATTAAATAAGAGTGAATTTCATATAAATCGGGTTTACATGTAAACTCTATTTTTTAAAATTACTCTTTATTATTAAAAAAATGACTCTCTCTAAAGAGTAATTTTTCATATACTAAAATTAATCGATAAATCAGGATTTACAAGAATTTTAAGAGTGATTTTTTAATTTAGAAGAATAATAATTTATGTGCTAAAGAGTAATTTTTTATGTACTAAAAAGTAACAGGCTTATATAATTAATGTATGTAAAGTTGGTTTACACAAGTGTTTGTCATTAAATAAATAGTACCGAAGAAATCTACACAAGAAGCATTTAGAACTTATATAATCAACACTTTTAAATTTTCATATAGGATAGAACTACATAATTAAAAAAGAAATACAAGTTGTCATGAAAGACAACCAACTTTATCACTCATTTATAATTATATAATTTAAATTAGGATTTTAGATTTAATCTTTTAATTAAATAGTATATATATAATTCAATTAAAAATTATAATATATAAATAATAATTATAATTGCATGTAGTATGGTATATCGTATCATATTACTCAAAAATTAAATATTTTACGGTATTTTATACCGAAATACCGCGGTATTGATAATTTATACACTTTTATCGTACCCAAATTTTCAATACAGTATCATACCTTACAAAAAAATTTGGCATACCTAAAATTTCTGTAAAATCGGTATTTTTCGATATGGTAAGGGCGATATACCAAAATTTTGGTATTTTTCCCCACCCCTAGTCACTACACATTAAAAATACTCCCTCCGTCTCACCCAAACGTCACCGATTGTTTTTTGTGAGTAGATTAAGGAATATTATTATTTTATGTGTAGTGGGTAGTTGTATTAGTAGTGAGTGATGGACCACATGTTGTACCTTTTTACTAAAAGTGGAAAATTGTGACATTTGGATGGGACATCCAATATAGTAAAATGGTGATCTTTCGGTGGGATGGAGGGAGTACTATATTTCTTAATTTTCATACGAAAAGCAAATGAAACCATTACGACAGGACATATTAAATATTTAAAAAAGAGGGTTACACTTACATGAGAATCTCACATGAGTATCCCCTTTAGAAAAGTTATACTTCTTTATTGTTTTATGTGAATCCTACATATTTCGCCCGTCTCAAACAAAAATCTCCATTCATTTTTTGCATTAAATTAATATTATTATTATTTTTTGTATAGTGTATAATTGTATTAATAGTAAATTATTGGTCATATTAGAACCCTTTCACTAAAATAAAAATGAAAACCTTTGAATAAAATACTAATATAATAAAATTGAAATATTTCGGTGGGACGAAGGTAATACTTAAAAAGGAAAATGTGTCAATTTTTGTAAGACGAACTAATTTATAAAATTAAAAAAAAAATTATGAGAAAGGAGAAGAAGAAAGAAGAAAGTGACACAATATGTTTCAAGTGTTGCTGTAGACCATTCGGAAAGAGAGTGAAACTAGACCAAACAATTTGCTAGTTCATTTCTTACCCAGAAATTCGAAATATAAGGAATATAAACCTCATTAAACACAGTTACATGTAGTTAAAACAAAAAAAAAACAAAAACAAAAAAGAGGGGGCTCTCCCAAATTTCTTATCACGAACCATAGGGCATATATCCACAAATCAAGAACATTCTAACCCACAAATCTAGAGCATGCCACTCCAATTTCTTCGCAAACCCTAAATTCTCACACAAACACCAAGTATAAGATCTCAAAAACTACTAGTCAAAATTTGTCGTTCGCTCTCCACAGAGCATCGTGTCAATCTTCCTCATCTTTTAACCTCCTGCTACTTTTCTTCGACTTTGCCTTCTTACTTCCATGCTTATTTCTAGACTCCCTTTTTCGTTTAACACGCGTTTCTTCTATGTTGTCTATTTCTTCTGTATTTGCAACTTGTGGTGCAGGAGCTGAATCAGCAACTGCGGAGAGAGCAACACAGCATCAGGGAATGTATTCGAGTACATGCAACTAAGGGCTGTGGGAGTTAAACTAACATAATTGTTTGGCAACAAAGCAAACTACATTACATGCACATCTTAAAGAGTTTATGTTAGATGCAACAAGCACAGACTCGAGGCATAAAGAAGAAAACAAAGCTAAAAAGGAGCAGATACCTTCATTACGGAAGTGGGAATCAAAGACAACAGTACTAAGATGTTGTTTCAAGAAAACCTGCATTCAATAAATTTGCGATAGAATCCTCAGCTGAAATATACTCATGATAGCTAGCAAATATTGCCACATTTACAGACTCAGCAAGTAATTTGATTAACAGATAAAAACTTTGCTAAATACTGACAGCACAAATTCCCTTTCAGTTAGTTATGTAAAACATACAGCTGAGAGGATTTGTCGTGACTTTATGTCCCAGATGCGCAAGTAGCTGTCCAGCCCTAATATAAAATCCAGTTCTCAAGGTCAACAACTACTCCGAAATACATAAAACAACTTATTTGTTGGAATATACAGAGTCATATCAGGCTAAGCTTTAAGAAAGGATAATATAAAGGGCAAATAAAAATAATAATAATAATAATAATAATAATAATAAGTTGAATTTCTATGGTTCCGTATACAGTCATACACACCAGGCTTGTATACCTAAAATACAGCAGAAGCAGAACTCAGTTTTTAAGAAATATACATGCTCTATATGCTTGTAATATAATAGTATAGATTCAGAGATAGGCAGATAGAACCCATAAAATCTTGGTCTTGTAAAGATACTCACCACATGACGCAATCACAGGGAGTTCAGGGTGACGAGCTATGGATCTTATACTTCCAGAACATTTTCCTAGGAAGCATCCCAAGACTTTCCCTACATTAAATAGCAAAAAATTAAGTTAAAACCAAAAGCCTATATTGGAGCAGGTATACTACAGGTATGAAAAAATGTAATTAGACATTTCTCGTACTTCTTCATAGATCACTGACACATGTTAGGGATCTAATTCATTGGGCATATAACGTCAGACATAAGCACAGAGATCTCAACAGTAATTACCTGATATGGGAGTGCACATATATGCATTATAAATTTGATCTCTCAAAATAACGGAAGGAGCAATTAACTTTGACATGACATATAATATAACAGTTCAAAAAATAATATCTTCATATATGCTTGGTTACTTATTGTTATGAGGAACTTCAAATCTTGAATAATTAAGTCTTTGAAGAAGTGGAACTTATTATCACATCATGTCAGCATCATGGGGATATTATTTAGGACCGTATTATCTAGCCATTATAGGATTAGAGCGAATAATAGATGAAAACTAGAGGGAGAGGAAAAAAGACAGTAATGATTTATGAATGTAACAAAAGTAAACTGCAGATCCATTATTTAGGACCATATTATCTAGCCATTATAGAATTAGAGCGAATAATAGATGAAAACTCAAGGGAGAGGAAAAAAGACAGTAATGTTTTGTGAATGTAAAAAAAGTAAACTGCTGATCCAAACAAGGCACATTTGAAGTTCTAGGTATACACAGATTACACCACTATAAAACACTTAAATACCTGTGCGCATGTCAATGGAAGCGAGGTCCCCTGAGCCATTTCCAATATATACTGTATGCCCATCAATATCTTCAGAAACTGCCCTAATGGGGGTTTCTCTAAAATCAATTGACATAACAGGCCTTCTCTGAGAAGAAATGTCATAGAAACGAACCTGCCAGGTACCATGGTCAGTTCACTTAATAACATAAGCCCTACCCTTTTCTCACATCTTAAAGTGATTAAAGCTCGAGTCACAAACAAAACAATAAGATTATGAAAGCGAATTAAGCATTTAATTTCTCAGTAACAAATTATCATTAGCCAGATATTAAAGTTTGCACAATC
This sequence comes from Pogostemon cablin, assembly GCA_023678885.1. NCBI lineage: Eukaryota > Viridiplantae > Streptophyta > Magnoliopsida > Lamiales > Lamiaceae > Pogostemon > Pogostemon cablin. Next base: position 19,518,895 of record CM042994.1, on the reverse strand, counting down.
GCAAAGGGCAATTACTCAAACAAAATAAAAAAGTCACAAAACATCGTCAATAACAAAATACATTCCTACACCCCATCTATGCTATTTCATCAGCAGATGCTCCAATATACATTGAAGCATTTGTGGCATCTCATCCTTGATTTAAGAATAGCTCGAGAGGACTTGTATGAATATACCTTAGCAAAATATTTGGGATAGGATATTCACTCCTAGAGAAGGATAATTTCCTGCCATTTCAAAAGGCTATCTCTAACAAACTAAATTATTTTTCTTACCACACTGGTAATTATGCAATGCACATCCAATTAGAGTATTATAGCAAAGTCGTAGAAAATATTGCAGCATTACCTGATGGGAGTTGGTGCCAGCAACAAATTTCCTGTGATCATCTTTACTCAAAAAGGTTGCTGATGTGAACCAAGTTGGGGTGAATATTCCAAGATTGTTTTTAGGGGGCTACCAAAGATAAATTCAGAAATTCGAGAATGTAAGCAATCAGTAAAGAAATCTGTATCCACAAAGAGAGGCAAACATGGAAAATTAATTGCTTACAGATTTTGCTGTCCATATTTTAACGCACTCATGAAGATCCCATACATTAACTTCAACACCCTTCCTGTTTTAGAACAAGAGAGGTTGCCCCTTAGTATGTACAACTTAGATCAATATAAATTCCAGTTTTAAATATACTGAAACTCACCCTCCAAACAAGGCATAATTCTCCATGTAATCCACTTTTGAACATAAAATATTGCCTGACCCACTTACATTCAAGACAGTTGGAGAAGGATCACGAACAAAGTCTGCAAGAGTTCTTCCGAACTCCAAAGACTCCATGGTAGCACGACCTTTTGTCGTAGAAGTTAGCAGAGTACATGCCCTGAAACAAGAGTTTAGAAGCTAATACAACCAAAAGAATCTTACATTCACAACATCTAGTTAAGAGTAATGATAAAGAGGTACAAAGAAAGGGAAGGCATGCAGCTGAAAGATTATTAATGTAAAATGCTTTGACATAGTCACGGGTAAGATAAAGACTGCCTTAAGTGACACAACATCACGATAATAATGAACCGAACAAATTTTGAAAATAAGCCTGAGAATTAAACATTGTTATGATCACAACATAATCAATTCTAGTCCAATCTCTTCTGCATTTTCGTTAAGATGCAAACAATGGTGGTCTTTCTTTGCCATTCATCTTTAACTGCACAGATATATCAGACTTCCAAGCCAAACATCATATATTTAAAGAAAATCCTTTAAAGGTTATCAGATGCAAAAAAACCAATGATAAGTGTGTGTGTCAAGAGAAAGAGAGAATCATCTCTTTCACTTCAACTGTATGAAAATTAGAGAAATTAGGAATTATATCAAAAGTAAAAATTAGCGGAGTTGGTAGTTTTCAATAGAATATGTGGATTTATTTGAAACATAGATGTTAAAGGCGTGCCTTAGGCGAGGACATAGTTGTTAAAGGCGAAAGGCGCAGAACTAAACGCCTGTGTTTCTAGGTTTTTGGGGGTTTAGGGCTGATGTTTAAAAAAACCTTCGCCTTTGTCCGCCTTTCTGTCAGGCAAAAGGCGACTGACAATTCCTAATACTATGGGATTTTAGACTTATTTTTTCTCAAGTTGTCATTTGGAAAACACACTTTTAATAGTTACAGTTAAATTTTGATTTTTATTTATACATATCGATATTGATTAGGGTTTTGAGTTCATTTTCACTCCACCACAAATAGTTAGGGTTTTTAGAGAGATTAGCTGCCACCACTACCCATCCTCTATTCCTCTCCGACACAGCTGCAATTTTAGGTTTTTTTTTTCTTATTTTTTTAATTTTTAAAAAAAAAAATTTCCTTCTGATTTTCTCACTTTTAAAAATAAAACAGCAGCAATTTAAAAAAAAAAAAACTTTCCTAGTAGTTTTCTATGAAGTTATGATTTCTGGCTAAAAGCTTCATATTTTATCCATGAAGTTGGATATGAATTTTTTTTTTTTGAAAAATAAAACAGCAGTATTTAAATCATTATATGTTATCTATGAAGTTTGCTTCTCTATTTTTAAAATATTTTAACCATGAAGTTTACTTATTTTTTTAAATTTTATCATCATATATTATGATTTTTTTCCTCATTAATGCACACATAATTAAAAAAAAATAAAAAATATTTAGTTTTGATGTTTTTCTTGAACTTGAAGGATTCTACTTATTTGCCTATTTTGATAGTCTATTTGTGTCGAGTACTTGAATTATGAAGTTCATTATGACATTATGTGTTGAGTTGGATATATTAATGTATTTATGTTCTAGAATAGTTTGTACCTCAAGCGCGCTCCTTGCGCCTCAGGCTCCAACAAGGCCTTTGCACCTTTTTGCGCCTCTCGCCTTTAACAACTATAAACTTATTGTTTGCCACCTCATCACTTTATTTTAGAGAATACACAGTCATGCATTTTACAAAAAAAAAATGGAAACAAAGAGATAGAGTTGAGGCAATCGATGCATTGAAGTTAAAGAACAATCCCAGCAGAAAAAATCTCTAACATAATCAGAAGTTGATAGCTCTAAAAGGATTTAAAGGCCCATGAACTTCTAATAAGACAATTATTTTATTTTTTTTTGAAAAGTAATAAGACAATGATTAGATAACTAGTAATTAGTCTAAGCGCAATTAAGTTAATTAAGCCCATTGCTTTATACTTCGTTTGAATGTCACACACACGGCATGGTGTATTAAAGAGGCAGAAGTAAAAAGTAAAAGCGAAAAAGTTAACGGACTCGTGGACCAACAATTAGATAAGATTCCAATTAGGGAACAAGGAAAAATAATAAACCCTCTACACCAGAAATCAAGCAAGGAAGGGTCTACAGTGTTCCTTCTCAGATCAATGGGTAACTCACTTCACAGAACTCTCATCTTGCATTGTGTTATGGATCGTGTTTACAGCAGAAGAAAGAAAAGAGGCTTAACTGCTTAAACTGTATTTTGATTTTCAATTATGTTTTTGGCCCATCTGTTCATGTGCTTCTTTCCTTTTTTATATTCTATTTAGTTCTTGAACATCGGGTATTAGGGGAGGAAAAATCATTGTGGAATAAGACAACCGTCTGGTTGAGGAATTGGATCGCACTTGCGATTGTTTGGTATTGCATTCTCACTTCTGACTCAAACAAATTGGTCCGACCTGCCAAGTTCGGACGGGCCGCAGGGAGGGGCTACCTGCCGGAACTGTGGGCCTTGGCATGTGGGTTGCCACCCGGGGTGTGCTGTCCATGGATGTCCGGTTCAAAGGGGGATGGATTGTTATAATATTCTAAGTCAGTTCCACATACAAGTGTGGAAAGGCATATAAGTGGGGGTCAACCCTTCACTTTCAGTCATGGTTTTAGGTGAAGTTAGGGCTCCCTAGCTTATGTGCCTAAGACATTGCTTCAATTTTGGAAGTTCTAGAATGACTAACATAGACGAGAGATCATGTTCCCTTCTTTAAAGAACACTAGACCGAGAATTATTCTTTCCAAGTAAATGAAATTTAACAAAGCAATAAATTCATCTATGCTATTCTCAAGCAGAGATATCCAGTAACTACAATTAGATCCAGTATTTCTACTCTTTACTAAACACAGAAGAAAACTAGCTAAAAAATCACAGATTTAGAGGAAAAAAGGATCCACTAACATTAACATTTACTGAAATGGTAGCACACCTGGATGACGACTCTGATCGATGTTTTCGCAACAAATGCACCCCAATGATGGCATCATCCTCAGGACCCCCTGAAGCTTGACATATGTCTGGAATGTGAATACGAAGATCCCCATGAATGGCACTAATCACATCAACCTTTAAAATGAATTAGGATTCCAAAATCTGTTAATGCATAAATCTCAATGTGCAGTGAAAAATTCATGTAAGCAAGATAGACTTACCGAACCACACTTTCTTGCAATACTAACCAGCTGCAAAATTCACACATTCAGATACAATACAAGAAACAAATATGTCAAATTACAATTTACAAATGAAAAGGACCTTAACAAAGTTTGTCATACAAAACCCAACATTTGAGTGCAACTAATTTTGTCTGAGTAAAATTATATCACATAATTTTAAAGATAACAGCCAACATGGAACCAATATACCCTTAAAATAAGCATCAATCATTAAAGCATCTTTCAAAGAGATGACTAGAATCCTAGAATGCCTAACAAGCAAAAAAGTTCCAAAGAGATGACTAGAAACTTCTGATAGTTCTTAACTTCTGATAATTAGAGACTTCAGATCAAGCAATATGGGGATGGAATATGGATTTTGAAATTCATAACTGTAAGCCAATGGTGTGGGTATGGGATGAATTCAAAATCCATGACCCTCATTTTGAACTAGTTTTGGGTGTTTAGGACAGATTATGAATCCCTCCTTAACTTGTGGTTATGAAACACAATCATATCAGGTTCTCAAATTTCAAATTCAACAATCCAGACGCAACCTTAAAGTATCCAAATCAATCTGTTTAAAAAAAACACATTACTCCCCAATGCACACTCATACAGTCACATGAATAATTTTCACAACACTGGATTATAGAACTTATGTTTAAGCTACTCCAGTAGCCAACTATCACTACCAAATCTCTACGTTTCGTGTAAAGCATAACAAACACCAATAACAAATGTGGAAGTATAAATTAACTCCAGATATATAAGGATTCACTTCACAAGCTAAAAATCAGCTTCATTTGCAAATAAAACCTAACACCACTACAATAGGAGCAAGAAACATGATATACCGGGTCGGACTCTCGATCCATTATCGAAGCTGAAAGCACGCACTTAGATGCATCCGGGTCGCCCCATCTGCCCACCAACTTTGCAGCACCCGCATCCTGTCCATCACGCGCCTCGATAACTGTTTGAAAATTTTACCCAACCATGTGAATGAATACCAGTCATAATGCCTACTGTATAAGAATAACAATTGACTTTCTTCCATATACCTTTGACAAGGCCGAGAGCATCAAAGGTTAAGGCTCGGAGTGTGGGGCAACCAGGACTTTCGACAGTCGTAGTCCGCGGCATACCTCTTTGTATAGTATTGAACTTGAAATACGTCTAAGTATACGTATTAGACTTGAAATACGCGTATGCATACGTGTATCTATAGAGAGAGAGAGAGAGAGAGAGAGAGAGAAATAGAGAGAGAGAGAGAGGAATGGGAACGGCTGTGGTGGCAGGGTGGAGGCAGTGTGGAGGAGGAGGAGCTGCCGCAGACGCCGAGCAGACAGACAATCAAGATTTTTTGAGGGCTTTGGTCTAAATGGACCGCCTCTTGGCCCATAAAGTCATTCGTATTGGGTTGATCAATGATGATAATTTAAGGGCCTTGGCAGAACAAAAAATGAAGCCCAATTTTTCAATTTTTTAATTAATAATTTCATAACAAAAGTAGTAGTATTTTATAAATAAAGTAATATTCTCTTCGTCCCATATTATTCTTTGTCATTACTGTTGACACAAAATTTAAGAAAAGTTATTTTTTGACTAATTTTATTGACTTTTAGAGGGTAATATAATATTTTTAGATAATAAAAAAATTATTAATTATGTTATATATGTTAGGTGAGAGTATTATATTTGTAATTAAGATGTACTTTTTAGGGTTGGGAAGTAATGTGATGTTTCCAATTTGGGTGATAAAATTTAATGTGGAACAAATGAGAAAAGTATAAAATTTAACTTGGACGAAATGAGTATAATTTACCTAATATTTCTGTTTCCAAATTATAGATGTAACTAGTATTGAGCCCGTGCGATGTACATGATGATTAAATTATTAAATAATTTGAGCATTAAATTTTTATTATGCTTATGAATAATTCCACTCTAAATCATGACAAATTAGTATTTTAAATTGAATTAATATTAAGTAATAAAAATAATATTATGATTAAAGAAATTATATTAAAATAAAGATGACAAAGACTTATGTGAGACTGTCTCACTTAAACCCTTACGTGAGACGGTTAGAAAGTGATAACTTTTATGAAGGATATTGGTAATAAATTAATGAAAAATGATAATATTTTTTCATGAACAATTTATAGTATAAATAAAAAGTGATAACAATTTATAACGAAAGTAATAATGATTTATTGCAAAAGTGATAACTATTTTAAAAAATGAAAAATAGTCTCACATGAGACGGTCTCACGCAAGACCTACCCAATAAAGATTATATTACTCTTGTTTGGAATAAAACACATAATTTTACAAAGTGTTTTCGGTGCTAATTTGAGCAAGTTTTGATGAGAAATTCATATTGTAAAACCAGTCATATAATTAGAAAAGTACGGGACGATAATAGTATTATGTGGACATAATTAAGAAATTAGATGATACTAAAAGAAATGTCTTAAATTTTGAAATTTCAAATTGTGTTTCTTATTAAAATGACAAAAAAAATCATTAATTTATAAAAATAAAAGAATTACATATTGCGAAATATGAGATTGAATAACCAAAAACCCATAAGAATTTATTTTAATGAGAGATTAAAAAAATTAAATTATAAGAATTCAAATCATCATTCACAAAATAAAAGAGATAATAATGTTAACTTAAATTCAAGACTTTAACCACCAGTTAAATGAACAAAATACCTAATCAATTATACTTGATGTTAATTACAATTACTATTAATTAATTTAAGACAAATGCTAATTAAGAATTCAAATCATCATTCACAAAATAAAAGAGATAATAATGTTAACTTAAATTCAAGACTTTAACCACCAGTTAAATGAACAAAATACCTAATCAATTATACTTGATGTTAATTACAATTACTATTAATTAATTTAAGACAAATGCTAAAATTAAAAGCCCAACATATTATTAGCATAAAACCAGCTCAATACGGAACTAAAGCAAATATTGAATAATATACCATAAACAAATATAAATACAATACTCCCCCATCCCACCCAAATAACATCATTTTACTATATTAGGCGTCCCATCCAAATTGCTATATTTTTTCTTTTAGTAAAAAAGGCCCACCAATGGTCCACCACTACCCATCACATCTCTCTAATACACCTACCCACTTTACATAAAATAATAATACTCTTTAATCTACGTGCAAAAAGTAAATGCATCTCTTTGGGCGGGACGAGAGAAGTATAATACAACAGATGAACAATAAAGAAAGTTGACATGCACATCGTAACCATAACAAATTTAGACTCACGGAAAAAAAACTCTAAAAGTAAAATTAATTTACTATAAACAAATCACCGGCTAAATATATATAAGACGACACAACTTCAACATAAAAAAATAATTTAAGAATCATATAAAGCACCAATATACTTAACTAAATAAACAAAGCAATAATATATTGAAAATTTGTCATTCATATATCGGATTAAAACAAATATATATAATATGCAAAAAGTAAATATAACCAAGGGATTGAGGGATTAACTAAGAGAGGTGGTGTCCATCTATAACTAAAGTGTCTTAAGTTAACATTCTTTTCAGAATTAGATAATATTGATTGTTTTTCTATTGGAAATTAAATAACTAACTAAAAAAAATCCTAAAATTGAACTATAAGAATGCCCTAACCTTTCATTCAGGGATCACATACATATAGTAACATAATATATATATATATATATATATATATATATATATATATATATATATATATATATATATATATATATATATATATATAAATTATTAAATCATTTGATCAAACAACGTTAAATTGACTAATTCAATTTTGGAAATTGATAAAGTAAATCGTATGAATAATTGAAGAAATAAAATTAATGTAAAAATCAAAATTTAATATTTATAGAGAAGACATATAATTCTAAATAATTAGTTCCATAAAATAAGTTTAAAGCTGATTAGTACATAAATCAATAAAACCTTTAAATTTGTTTTATAAAAAAGGAATTTACAAAATATTAGAGTACTACGTTAATAAAAATTGAAAAAACTAAAAACTGGTTATTTATTTATTAAACGTTTTAATTATAAAAAAGTTAACTATAGTAATTAAGAGATTAATTTAAATGTGCACTACCCCAATTAATAAGTAATTAATCCAATAAAATATTAAATTTAAAATGTTAAATAATATTAATATAAAGATAGTTTTAGAATCAACAATAGAGTTAAAATGGTTTGGGTTTGACTTTGATTTCTTTTATTATTTGTACTACTTTCTTATTTATTTGTGTCTTTTCTTTTATGAGTAATATTATTTACAACTACAATACATATTTTATTGTATTAAAATTGAATAAAAAGATGTAGAGATGATCAAATGAAGCATATAAAAACAATCCTTTAAAAAGTGTATAATAGAATTATATCACTTCATTTATTAATATTCAAAACCAAAATTATAAAAAATTGTAATGGTGATCTATAAAGAGAGAAGATGAAAAATGAAACATGAGAATGTGATTTTACTCATATTTGATTCTAATATATATACACACACAAATATTAAATGCTACTAAATTACGATAAAATAACATTAAATTTAAATGATAATTAATTCTCTTGAAATTAGCCATTTTTAAATTGATTGACTAAAATAAAGAAGCTATATTCATGACTAAGGAAACTTTAAAAAAATCATAAAATTCATAAAATTTTTCATGTTATTAAAGAGGGCTCTCAAGTATGACACATCAATTTATAAAAAAAAAAAAAACTCTCATTTATTTTCTCAAATAAATAAAAGAAAATCAAAGAGGTAGCGGAAAAGAAAAAAAGAAACAAATAAAATTACAATTGGTATGGAGTATAAAGATTTGTGTGACAATGGGTTTATATAGATGCATCAATATTTGTGTTTATATACATGCATAATAAATATTGATTTATTAGATTAATTAATAGAGGATTATAATTTCATAATAATTTTATTAAAATTAACTTCTAATTGATGAAAATTAGCATAGATTAATTGATTATTAATATTTAAAATTCATTAATAAATACTTAAAAAAAGAAACTGGGTAAATAAAGTGGTTAAATAAGGGAAGGTTAGTATTAGAAAATTTAAAAAAAAATCAAATTAACCTAGAAATTAGGCCATAGAAAAGTTCGATAAATAGAAAAATTAATTGATTATAAGTGAATGATTTTCTCAACTTTCTATAAATAATAATTGAGGATAATAAATATTTAACAATAACTAAGATAATAATAAGAATAATAGTAAAAATAGAAAGAATTAAGCTAATGAGAGGCCACATCATAAAAAAAAAGAGACATGTCAACTTAAAAAAAAAACTGCAAACTAGATGTTTATATATGAATTTATATTTTATAAATAAATATAGAATTAAATGCGACATAAAATTATATTTATTAAAATTTAGTTATTTATTTGTCTCTATTTATATTTACTACTTGCAAAAAAATTAATAAAAAAACCTTTTTTAAACTTACTTTTTAGGGGTTGATTTGATAATTTTGTGTAATAAATAACGTGTATTAGAAGGTGATAACAATTTTGAATGGCAAAATTTCTGATGATATTATTTAATTTTTTTTATGAAAATGTTACTTTTAGTTGGAGATGAAATATAACAGAAAATCTGAAATTGGAGGTGGTAAAAAAAATGCATGTTTCACTTTTTCATTAAAAAAATAGTAAAATATTTATAAAAACAATTAAAGTAAATGTATATTAGTACCGCCACAATTTTCAACTTATCATATTGAATTAAATTTAATGTAAAAAAATCAAATTATTCCAATTTTATAGTCAATTTAATAGTAAGATATAAAATGAAAGTTATGTTTACACGGTATGATTAGGTATGAAATCAATAGATTTATTTATACATAAAATAAATAATCCTATTTATTAAGTATTAAAAATATTACTTTTTATCAAAATAATAAGATTTTATTCAGTTATTAATATTTATTACGAATAAAAATATAATTTTTTAAATGTTACATTTTATCATAATATATATTATTTAATATGTATTATCAATATAAAGTATTAAGACTAAAATAAATAACTTAAATATTAGTATTTTAAATGGTGTTGAATAATTTGACTTGCACGGTTATTAATGAATGAGTAATAACCGTATAGTACGATATATATAGTTTAAAAAAATTATAATAATATTTTATTTTATTTTTACTTTTTTTTACTTCATTCACATTTTATGTGATTAATTTTAAAATTCATATTATTTGTTTATGCAATAATAATTACTTTATAAAATATAAGACTAAAAATAGATACTATAAATAATACTTTAATTGTGGTTGAATAATTTGAATCATATGATTATTTTTCAATAAATAAGTAACAATATTATATATATATATATATATATATATATATATATATATATATATATATATATATATAAAATGTTACAATAGTATTCAAATTATCCCACATTCTTAAAATCTTACCAATAAAATATATCAAATAATCATAATTTAAAAATTGTGAGATTCATAAATCATCATTTCCACATCATGTATAAAACCATATTATTAAGAAAAATAAAAATATATTTCATGTCAACTAAACTTTTTTAAATAATAAATATATAAAGAATATATATATATATATATTTTAAACAATGTAATCTATTATAAATTGAAATTATCTTAAATGTCAGTGCATATTAATGAAGAATAAAAAGGAAGGTGGTTGTCATTTTCTAGTAAAATAATGAAAGGAAGATTAAAATTTAATAAGTTAAAAAAAATTAAACAGATTGTGTTAATATTATATATATATTAGATTTAAATTAAAAAGATAATTAATAACTTAAAAAATTAAAATAGTATAGGTACATATAAATTATGTATAATTATAAATTAAATTTAAATTACAAAGATAATAAATAATTTAGAAAATTAAAATAATGTAGTTATTATACCTCATTATTTCAATCACATTTAATGAGAAATTCAAAAAAAGGGGTCAAACATATTAATGGAATTAACTAAAATAGAAAACTAAATAAAATTTAAAAAAATCTAAAAATTACATGTCATCATCAAGCAATTTTAACTATGACACATCATCACAAAAGATTGTCAATTAAATATATTAAGATTTACAGAATACAATTAAACAAAAGGAAGACAGAACATAATATTTATATGATTTCTAGTTTTTTTTTGAAGATATAAAATATTAGATTATTGATACAAGTATACTAATTAATTTTTTTTTTTAAAATTAAAGTGATTTTGTGAGTCAATCATATTTAGTAAACTTAAAGGCTCAATCTAATAAGTGCGTGTATGTATAAAGGTATAAAAAATTTTGAGGCCTTCAAATTTTGGAAATGCATTGGAAGACTACCGCAAGACAGCCTCAGCTGACAAGGAATGCAAAGTTTATGAAGCTTGATTGTTGACTCTTTTCTCCTTCTGTTTTTAATGAAATTTAAGAGCTGAGAAGGGCTTTTTTGTAATCGACATTTGGAAATGAGATATAGTACGGAGTAGCATTTATCAAAAGCAAAAGCTTCTACGCCTTGGGACACACCGTGCCCTAATACGAACATAATCATCACACTCCATATTCTATTTAAACATATGTATTGCTAGAGGTTTAAATTGCAAAGGGGCACGGTGTCCCGAGCGCACAAGATCAGTCTCACTCTTTATCAATTGGAGTATTACATTGTTGCTAACTAGCTATGGCCCCTTCAAACTCAGTTTTCTCCTATGGAAAATAAGAATATACTCCACATGATATAATTTTAATATAATGCATGGATGAAATGTGATAGAAATGAAAAATTGAATAAAAAAGTAATATTATGCGTTCACAAAGGAAATTAATCAATACTCAAATAACTGGAAAAATAAAGTTGGTAAACAATTCTTTTTCCAATAAAAAATGTAAATTCTAATTACTAAAACAAAAAGAAGAGATTTGTGTGAGACCGTTTCACGAATTTTATTATATGAAATGGATGATATTTTATCCCATTGAACCGTTATTATATATATATATCGTGTCAATCATTCATACTGTATTTTGATGGCGTATTGACACCGCAATCATGGAACACATACAATGGTCGTGTGATCAACCCTGAAATGGATGCTTTTTTTTTTTATGTTTTCATTTTTTCTTTAATATTTTATTATTTATTTATTTATTTATTTTTCTTTTCTTTTTATTTATTTTATTTAATTATAAAACTATAAAACTATTACATACAAATTACAATTTTCTATTATTATTATTATTACTATTATTATTATTAATTATACAAGTTTCTTTATATATTTATATATATATAATATGTATATAAGATTAAAAAAAATTATAATATTTTTAATAAAATATGATGTCTGATGTATGATGAATAAAAAATAATAATATTTTTAATAAAAAGTGATATGAATAAAAAATGATAATATTTTTTTAATAAAAAGTAATACTAAATATGAAAAGGTGATAACCATTAGGGGTTCGGTACGGGAAATGGTACGAATTTTTAAAAATTCATAACGAAAGTTCAGTACAGATTTTTATAAATGGAAAATCCAATACCGTACCGAAATTCGGTTCAGTAACAGTATGGTTTTCTTATAGTTCGGTAAGATTCGAAATGAAATTTTGGTTGTATTTGGATCGATAAGATTTGAATCTATGCGATTCAGTGTAACAAATTTACTAAACATATGCATTTACTAAAGCAATTACTAGAATGCAACAATTTATAGGATACAACACATGACCCAAAACCAAATACAGATCATATATAAATGCAATTGTTAAATGATCCCCTATTACTTAACGTACCCCACTAAAATTAAAAGTTATATATTTAAAATACTAAATATACCCCATACAAAGACAACTTTACCCTTTTAATTACTTATATCCAAATTAAAGAAAAACTAATTAATTATAAAATTCAAACAAAAGAAAAGAAAAGAAAATGTTGGGGAACGACAAATGGTGTGTTTTGCGGAATCTGCCGCGACTGATCAGAAACGAAAGGAGAGGAGAACTCCTTCTATTCACCGTCAAGGCTTCGTCATTGTCAAGTAAGTACCATGTCTTTTTTCATTTTGCTTCTTCAATCTGCAGTTGAAACGAATTCTAGGATTTGGGTTGGTTTTAAAATTTTAAAATTAAGCATGGATAATTTGAATTTGTGTTTGTGTAGTGTGTGGTTGTACTTGTCTTGCAATTTTGGGTTGAATTTTCCATGAATTAGAAGCAATTAGTCAGGTTTTTGAGCAATAGGTATTTGAATTCCAAAACCTGCTGCAGTGTGTTATGTTCGACCGCTGTAGTCGAACACCTTAGGCTGTTCATTCATGTTATAGTCTATGCTCTGCTGTTGTTGAATAAAGAATTAACTTATTTCAGTGTTTAGTTGTGCTTTTTTAAAGATCGAATTCTCTGCTCATTGTTATTGTTTTCGCAGTTTAAGCTGTACAGTTTGGCAAAATTCGTTCCGTTCAGTTCCGTTCAATATGGCAAGAAAGATATCCCTTTTCTAGTTATCTTAACACATATAATGGAAGGAATCCGCTATCCCGACCCACTTATCAAGGCAAAAGACACCATTAAGTTAACTTGGAGAACAACAAGCTTGTTGACTTCATCAAGTTTGATGTGGGAAACGTTGTTATGGTGACTGATGATAGGAATAGAGGACATCTTGGTATAATCAAGAACCGTGAGAAGCAAGAGGGGAATATAATACTACGATGATGCAGAAGGGTTAGGGTTTAGGGTTGATCGTGGTTTAATTATTATAGTAATGGGGTGTATTTAGAAATCTGATTGGGGTGCATTAAGAAATTTAATTATAATTTATTTTATTTTATTATTTATAAAAGAGTATTTACGTCTTCTCATATTATCTTATTTTAATTCTATAAATTATTGGGGTTCATTTAATAATTTTGGGTGTACAAATAGCTGCCCCCATAAATAATTTTAACTTGCTATGTTGTTCCCTTCCTTTTTCATTCTTCTCTTTTTCTCATATGCTCCCTTTCCTTATTTTCTATCCCCTTATTTTCCTCACTCCCTTACTTTTTCATTCTCTTCATTTTTTTCATTTGTTGCCTCTCCTAATTTCCACGCTCGCTCTCATAATATTTAATTTTTTAAAAATTAATTTAATTTTTTTCAATTCAAATTGACTTTAATTGACTTTTAGAATGACGGTATTAATATATATATGATTGTATTTATAATTGAATTACTTTTTTAAAGTAGTGTATAAAACTAAATATATTAAAAAAATAAAAAAACGCAATACACTTATTAAGAAAACTTGTTCACTATTGAATTACAAAAAAAATACAATATCTAATAATGAAGATTTGAGGAAATAGAGGAATCACAGATCTGAAGCATAGTAAACAAATTCACCAGGATACTTTTTTCAAAGTTAATTTCACAGCAAACGTTTTTTCTTGATTATTCTTTCTTTCATCTCGACCACTTTAACACATACATTAATTAATAATAATTAATATAATTTAACATACATTAGTGCTTAACAGCCAGATTGGAAAAGGAACTGGAAATAACCACTGCACTGCGTCGGATCTAGCCACAACACCATCGAAATATGCTGCATATTGCTTCTACCCTTCACCATCTGCTGTCAACCACCATGATTGCCGAAATCACAGACCATGTCTGACATCGTCATTATTGCCGACAATGAGCCACAAGCCCCGTCGATTGCGACGCTGACCACCAGTCCTACTAGATCAAACACTGTCGCTGCGGCACATAGCCAAAAAGAGTGCCACGACTGTCGCCTCTTTGTTGGGAACCCAGCTGTCAATGTTAGTCATCGTTCCACTCACCACACCGAGCTGCGACTACAAATCTAGTCATTTATCGTCGGTCGCCTTGCCCACGAGCCTGGTTGCGCACTATCGACCTTACCGCTATTGGAGTGCGCCGCCTTTACATTCTGCTGAAGTTTGTTGCCATTTGACGTTTCTATTCAGAAACCTTGGAGAGAAGAGACAACAGATTGGAGAGAAAGAGATAGGATCTGGATGAGCGTGATTATATGGTAGGGAAGAAATGACGTAAATTATGTTTTTTGCCTTTTATATCACATCCATTGTCAAATACGGGTTATGTTTTTAAGGTACACTTATTGCACAATGTAAATGTTGATTTATAATGGGTTAGCTGCAAAATAAACCTCAGCCTTTATTTTATTGTAAATAAATCTCAACCTTTAAGAAATTGCAAAAAAACCTCAACCTTTACGTTTCTTGCAAAAAGCACCCAACGGGTAGGAGAGAATTGCTTGACGTCCGAGTGGCGTTGACCTTGACACATCAGCTTCCAAGTCAACTTTGAGTTTATTGCAGAAAAAATCTCAACCTTTACTTAAATTGCGATTTAATCTCAACCTTTGAGATTTTGACAAAAAAGACTTAGATTTTTATTTTTTATATTAAAATTAGGATTAATTGTTAGCATATACACCTTTTTGAACGTTATTAATGTTCTAAAATACATCCAACTTAAAACATTATTAGGAGCTACAAAATAATCTAACATAATGCCTAATAAAATCCTAATTATAAATTATAATTTGAAATAAGAAAATCTGATCTTGCCTAAAATGTCTAACTGTTTTTTTAAATTAACACATCATCGCATATCAGACGACTAATTCCACATCTCACTGATTCTGCAATTAAATTGTTATTTATAATCAGTTCTCCTTTTTTCTGAAAACCATTTATCATCATTTATCACATAAGTTTAGAATATGCAATTCAATCTTATGATTACTTCCACATTTTTTTGCAACTAGAGTTCATCTTCGGTGTCGCGTATTTAAAGGTAAGTTTATTGACTCCTTCAGAACCTCAAATATTAGATGGATTCTTCTGATTTCCTTGTTTCGATGATACATGGATTATTTTATCTTCAATCATATTGATTGTCGTTATTTTTACCTAAATTTTAGTGTATTTTTATGTGCATTTTCGTATTTGTTATCCATTTTTGTGTATATTTTGGTGGTATTTTGTATTTTTATGAAAATATATGAAAATGAACTTAAACATATGATTTTCAAGTAAAAATGGATTCTAGACGCAAAAAGGAAGACGTAGGAAAAAACGGAGCTCAATTCGGAGTCCAAACGAGAAAGTTATGATTAAAATGATGTGCCACTTTGCATGACTTGTAACACCTTCAAATGTTTGACTTTTTATCATTTCTTTATATGGATAGAAAGCTAAGGAAGAGAGGATTGCATTAACGCAAGAATTACTCAAATCGGAGAACAGATGTGAAAGTTATGGACGAAACAATGAGACTATACTGCACCTACTCGACCCGAGCTCGGTTAAAAGTGAGTTTTTTGGCCAGTACGTCTTTCAGAAGGTTCTAGGCTCACAAATACATCATTTAGCATAAAAATAAGGCAGAAATCGTTCCTGGATCCAATTTACACAAAATTCTCACCATTTTTCACATATTTTCCCCTCCATTCCATCTACCTTTCATTCCATCCATCTACACTTGATCTTCTCCATCAAATCCACCATCCAATTGATCAAGGAAGCAAGGAAGAGTGAAGAACACAAGAAGAAGAATGAGATCTCCATTGAAACACTTCAAAGGGGGATCTAATTCTAAATTTTGTGAACTTCTTTATAGATTTGCCATTAAATTTTTAGAGACAGTGGTCTATGTTGTTTCTTCTAAGACTATGATAGGCTAATCTCCTTTGTGAGATTAGTTCCATTATTGGTGTTGGATAATTTAGTTTTTATGCAATTTGATTTTAATCTTGAATGAGCTTTATGTTATTACTATCATTGATTGTTCATTGCTTGATTTATATGATGATATGTGTGATTAATTTTCATGGGCATGTGATTAGATTGAGAAATTAATTATGTGTTTAGGATAATTCATTGAATTATTTCATCATATACTTCATGTCTATTATTTAGAATGAGATAGAGATATTCTTCTAGATTTAGAACCCTGTGATAAAATATTTAATTGGCTTAATCGAGAGATTAGTTGATTAGGTGAGGAGACCCAAGCCATTAGTGAATTCATATTACCTTAAAAGGGAATATTGCCTATGATTTAGTACATAATTAGGGAACTCGTAGAGTAATTAGTATCTAGTGGGAGGTGTTCGCTATGATATCGATCTTAAGTGCTTTTGGGAGCCTTGTTGATGACCTACATCCTATCCATCTCGAGAGAGTTTTAGGTGGAATTAATGATCGCTTCTATACCTTGTCCATGAGAGATTAGAATTAATTGCATGATTACTTTATTATCTATGTCATGATTGTTGTTAATCTCATCCTTGGATCATTTGGAACCTACCTTTTATCTTTGTATTCCTTTTATCTTTTATTTCTTGCATTGCATTTCTTTGCATGCTTATCTATCCTCCCATTCCATCGTCCTTATAAAATCACGATAAACTTGAGATCGCTTAAACTCTAGTGTCTTCCTCCCTGTGGTTCGATAAATTCTTTAATTGCTCATCCTGACTATATACGACCAATCAAATGACGCTGTTGCCGGGGAGGTAACGGTCGCTAGTAGTTTAACGAAGGATTGTTTAGATTGGTCTTAATAAGGATTTTTTTTTTAATTTTTGCATCTTATATTTGCTTTGAAAAATTTTGTTCTAATTTTTTCTCTTGTAGGTGCATACCTTGAGAAGGAAGAAGAAGGAGAACAAGCCAAAAAATATGAGCTACATGGATATTCTTCGAGAAATGGTGAATAGAAATGTTCATCCCACTATGAATACACAAGGAAATTTTCAAGGATTTCAAATGCCAAATTGTGAGCCTAATTTTCAACCGGATTACAGAGTACAAGTGCCTAATATGCAATTCCAACATCAAAATTATGAGAATTTTGGAGTTCCTCATCAAATGCATCAACAAGTATACCCTCAAGGTGTGGAAGATGTTTTTCAAGAAAATTTTTCTAGAAATCAAGAAGGAAATCAACCACAACTATGGGGAAATTTTCAAGACTCCAACACCTTTTATTCTATCCAAAGTGACCACAAAGAAATGCTTAGAGAAGAGTTGTTTGAAAGGATGATAGCACACATTGAAGATGATATGAAGTCTAATGATGCGTGGATTGATAGAATTGGAAACTTGTGTGAAATGATGAAGAATACAATTGTAGCATTTAATACTAAGTTGAATTCAATGGAGCACCAAGTTAATCAAAATGTATCCATCGTGGAGATACTTCAAGAAGAGAACAACAAGCCTTCTACCTTCGGAACAATGAATATATGCATGGCCATTAAAGATCGAAAAGAGGATAGTTTGGGGGTTGATGAGGTTATGAAGGAGAAAAGAGAAAGAGTTCCTAAGTGGGTGAAAGAAAAGGAGTTGAAAGAAGAGTTGAAGGAGGAATTCGAAAGATTCGTCGAGTCTCTTGAGGTGATGGTTGATAAAGTAAGCTTCGAAATCAAGAAGAGATTCATGTCCTTATGGAAGAAAAGAAACCTCCAGAAACTAAGATCATGGATTCTACTCCCCACAAGCCAAAACCTTCTCATTCTATTGAAATTTCAAACTCTCTTAAGAATTTTCATGATTTCATTGACAAAAACTTATTTGTTGAAAATTGTAGAAAAAAGATTGCAAGAGGTCATCCACACTTGTTAATGCCCGAATTCTTGCTGAGGGATGTGGTTGAAGTCCAAAATTCACATAGAGCCCCATGGAAAAAGTAGAACAAGATGAAAGGGCCATTCCTTGTGAAGAACGCCTTCGAAGAACAATTGCTTGAATTATTCAACAAGAAAGGAAACGTTCTTGTGGTTGAACGTGAGAGTACAAGGCATTACTTCAAGAAGAAACCTATGATAGTGCCTAAGGACTATTCAAGACCACCATGAGCTAAAGACTATCGTCCGGCTTGAAAATATTAAACTTAACGCTAGATAGGAGACAACCCATCATTATCTTTATTGCTTTATTTAGTGCTTTCAATAAGGATGGTGAATTTGTTGTTTCTTGCATTTTTGACATGTAGGTTGATTGTGCTTGTGAGGAAGATGGGTGTTGAAAATATGGGAAGTGCTTGATTTGAAGTGTGTAAGTACGTCACACCAATTTTTACAAACTTAACTCGAAACTCTTGTTTCAATTTAAGTTTGGGGGGATATGGTGTGGTGTGACATACTTTGTCTTGAAAGCATATACTTTTCGTGTTTTTGGGCTAATTTTGAATTTTTCTCATGAGTATTGGTTGGATTTTGGTATGATTGGTTGTGTTGAAGTGTATGATTAGTCCATATTTTTAATGCAATTGTTGAGCTAATGGTGTTTGATGAGTTTTTGAGCATGAATGAAGGGTATTGGAAGCACGATTGGAGCTCGAAACTAACAACTTCCATTACCAAATGCCTATTGAGGGAGTTTACTCTACAATTTATCACTTCTAGTTGCTTAACAATAATTGATTTTGATTTGGAATGATGTGATTAGCATGCTACTTCATGTGTTATGTTGTGGGAGGTTTACTTTTCAATCAAAGATGAGGATGTTTGAGAGCTTAATTGTTATGAATGATGTGAATGTGTACTTAAATCTCTAATGATGGATGGTTTTGTTATTTTTGCATGTTATGTATTTTTGTGTCGTTTTTTGTTTGATGTCTTTCATTTATGTTTTGTGTGTTTTCGTATTCTTGTTTAGGGGTTGTTTTGGTGGTTTATTTTTGGGATGTTGTGAGTCATTTTTTAATGTGAGTGATGACATGTTGTGATGATAAATGATGACAAGTTATGATTAAGAATCTCTACACTTTCGAATTGTAACATGTTTTATTTAACTTGTTCAATTTCGAGATGAATGTGGTGTAATAAGTTCTTTAAGGTCCGAGCACAAGCTTGTGAGAATTTGAGCCCCAGCTGTGCATACATGGTATTTCTTCATGAGTGGATCGATTGTGTTAGATAAGTTAGAACTTGCTCAAGGACTATAGGAATGAACCCGATTAGTGGAGGTTAGTGACATGATCTAAGGCCATCCTTGTCATTTATAGTGCCAAATATTTCCATGAACATCATCCCTAGTCAACCACTTTGAGCCTATAAGCCTATTTATTGTGAATTTAGCAAATTACAAGCCTTGATTACCCACATGAGCCTCATATATTTACCCTTTTGTGTGATTGGTTGAGGAGATGGTAGCTAGAAAGGATTGATTGAATAACAAAAGAAGAAAAGGAAGTGGTGAACAAGCAAGAAAAATGATGAAAAAGAGCACAAGAAAGAATGGACATGAAACCTCAAAACAAGAAAAGAGCAAAGTAACAACAATATGCTCAAGTACTTAAGAGTTCAAAGAAGGAAAGCATGATTTTAAGAAGCTCAAGAAATCCAAGAAAAGTTGATAATTAGTGCTTGTGATTAGCAAAGATAATAAAGAGAAGTGAAGAAGTTGGAAAAATTGACCTTCTCTTCGATTACTTACACTTGATTAGTCAATCTTACCTATATTCTTCATACCCTACGAAAGAGCCTATTATTACATCCTTAATTAAAGACCTTTTTGATCACTAATGGAAACTTTGGTGGTTTATGAATATAGTCCACGAGCAAGCTTATAGCGAGTCAAGCTAATCGGTTGATGAGTGTTGATTTACCCCATTTTAAAGAGTGTTGAGTGAAATTGTTATCCGATGTGAGGCTTGGACTAAAAGGGACTATATTACATTTTATTCTTTTTGAATTGAACTTGTTAATTTTTCATGTTATAAGTTTAATGTTGTAGGATGATTTAGCATAAATTGTGATTCTAATTTCTATTGATATGTTATTACTTATGTTCATTTAGTCTTTTCCTAGGTGAATTCTCTCACCTTGTTATAATATTTTTGTTGTTCGGGACGTACAACACTTTAAGTTTGGGGGTCTGATTGTATTTATTTTCACCTAGATTTTTGTGTATATTTTGGTGGTGTTTTGTGTTTTTATAGAAATGTGTGAAAATGAACTTAAACATATAATTTTCAGGTGAAAATGGATTCCAGACGCGAAAAGAAAAACGTAGAAAAAACGGAGCTCGATTCGGAGTCCAAACGAGAAAGTTATGATTAAAATAGTGTGCCACATTGCATGACTTGTAACATCTTCGAACATTGTACTTTTTGTAATTTCTTTATATGGATAAAAATATAAGGAAGAGAGCATCGTGTGAGCGCAAGAATCACTCAAATCGGAGATCGGATGTGAAAGTTATGCACGAAACAGTGAGACTGCTGCACCTACTCTACCCGAGTACCGAGCTCGACCCGAGCTCGGTCAAAACTGAGTTTTTTGGCCAGTATGTCTTCCAGAATGTTCTAGACCCACAAATACATCATTTGGCGTAAAAATAAGGCAGAAATCGTTCCTGGATCCAATTTACATTAAATTCTCACTATTTTTGACATACTTTCCCCTCCATTCCATCTACCTTTCATTCCATCCAACCACACATGATCTCCTCCATCAAATCCACCATCCAAGTGATCAAGGAAAAAAGGGAGAGTGAAGAACACAAGAAGAAGAAGGAGATCTCCGTTGAAACACTTCAAAAGGGGAATCTAATTCTAATTTTGTAAACTTCTTTATAGATTTGTCATGGAATTTGTATATACAGTGGTCTATGTTGTTTCTTCTAAAACTATGATAGGCTAATCTCCTTTGTGAGATTAGCTCCATGATTGGTGTTGGATAATTTAGTATTTATGCAATTTGATTTTAATCTTGAATGAGCGCTGTGTTATTTCTATCATTGATTGTTCATTGCATGGTTTATATGATGATATGTGTGATTAATTGTCATGGACATGTGATTAGATTGAGAAATCAATTATGTGTTTAGGATAGTTCATTGAATTATTTCATCATACACTTCATGTCTATTAATTTAGAATAAGATAGAGATATCCTTATAGATTTAGAACCCTTCAATAGAATATTTAATTGGCTTAATCGAGAGATTAGTTGATTAGGTGAGGAGACCCAAGCCATTAATGAATTCATAGTACCTTAAAAGGGAATATTGCCTATGATTTAGTACCTAATTAGGGAACTCGTAGAGTAATTAGTACCTAGTGAGAGGTGTTTGATATGGTATCTATCTTAAGTGCTTTTGGGAGCCTTGTTGAGGGCTACACCCTATCCATCTCGAGATAGAGAGAGTTTTGGTGGAATTAGTGATCGCTTCTATACCTTGTCCATGAGAGATTAGAATTAATTGCATGATTAATTTATTATCTATGCCATGATTGTTGTTAATTTCATCCTTGCATCATTTGGAACCTACTTTTATCTTTATATTCCTTTTATCTTTTATTTCTTACATTGCATTTCGTTGCATGCTTATCTATCCTCACATTCCGTCGTCCTTATAAAATCAAGTTACTTGAGATCGCTTAAACTCTAGTGCCTTTGTTTAGTGTGAAAATCTGCATATTTTAGGATCCGATTTAGCACAGTTTTATGGAATTTATGTTCGTATTTTAGCACTAAATGGTTCATTTTCATATATTTAAGATATTGGTGTATTTGAAGTGTTACGTGTTTTTATGTGAAAAATGGATTAAAAGTGCAAAGTTGAAATGGAGCGTGAATTTGTGCAAGATGTCAAGAAAACAGAGGACTACATTCTATAATTTTTCTGTATTTTTGTAGAGGTCCAAACTGGTTGTTTGATATATGGTTAGAAAGCTACGGAAGAGAGGGTCGTGTGAGCACAAAATCGCTTCAATTGGAATTTGGATGAAGAAGTTATGCTCAAAACCGTGAGATCGCGCAGCTACTAGCGAGAATTCCGAAAATTTACGAAAATTACCCTCTATTTCCTATTTTCTTGGTGGCTAAGTTATTTCCTAATTTAATATCCCTCCATATCTTCCATAATTATATTTTTCCTAATTTTTCAAGATCCCACATCCTTTTACTCCTTATTTTATTCCATTCTCACACATATATATACCAATTTTCATCACCACATAAAGTGTGGAGAAATCACATAATCTACCACCACCACATCACCTAGGATTTTAAACCCTAACCCATCACCTTCCGCTATCCATCTCTACCTTTCACCTATCATACTCAGTCACGGTGTTTGCTACTTGAGAAGGAGAACGGAGGAGGAACATCAAGACGAAAAGAGAAGACAAAAGAATTATTCCAGACAATGGTTTTTTTTCCTTATTTAATTTCTTATTGTAGATTTATAGACTCATGAGTAAGTTTTCATCTTTTACCATGATTGTTAGTTGTAACACCATGCGCTAGTTTCCTCTTAATAGTTTTAGGGTTTGAAATTTTATTATGTTGATTTGAGATTTTAGACATCTATGATGATAATTTTTGCAAAATATTTTTTCCTTATTGACATTTTATTTTAGACTTATATAATCATGTTTCTTAATTTTTATGATATTATCATTTATTGATGTATGATTGAGTTTGAATGTGTTCCATGATTATATTTGTTATTTCGTGACAATTGAAGGGGATTGACCAATATATAGCCTTTGATTGTTTGACCATCAATATATGATACCTTATTATCTTTACATGACCATTGTTAAAGAGAAATATGGTAAGGAAGCCCTAATCCAATTCCTTTAGTACCTATACAGGATAGATCTCTTGCACTAGCCTATATGAAATTTTGCATGTGAATCCCCTACAAAGCGAATAAGGGGTTGTGGGTATTTAATTTCCTTAGTGCCTAAAGGGAATAGGGAATTATCTTATTAATTTGGTCTTAGGAATTTATGTTCTTTAAAATTGTTAAATTTCACTTGTCCATGAGTGGTTTAGCATGCTTAAGTGATTATTCCTATAAAATTCTGCATGATTTGATTCACTTGTTTATTTTAACTCTAATCCCTTAGATTCGATATTTTTATAACTTGGTCACACGCTGAGCTACAATTGATTCCCTACACTTGGGGACACGCAAAAAGGTGAACAAGCAGCCTTCCTCTTTGTGGTTCGATAAATTCTTTAATTGATCATCCCAACTATATACGACCAATCACATATTCTCTGTATAATTTGCACGTAAACACGGCACAAAATTGCAGTACACAGTCACAGCGCAATAATAGGCTTCCCGACATACAAATATCCAAACGCAGAACACTTTTACAATATTCAACACACATTTCGGATCGGTAATACAAATAGCTGCAATATAAGGGTTCGCAACACACAATTCGTAGGATATCATAAAAATACAAAAATCCAAAAGCAGAAAAAACAAGGCTTTTCAGCAAACAAATCTCCATACATAGCACAATAATAGGCTTTTATGTTAAGCACAAAGGATATCTGCCAAATAAGCATTTGCGGAACACTAAATTCAAACCGCATCACATCTTTATGGTTGTCCAGCAATATACTTCCAAACGCAGCACACAACAACTGAATAAATTAATAGAACAACTAACCTTCACACTGTTGCTTTCTCTTAGTTGTATAATGCACTTCGAAATCTGAGTCCGAGTCAATATCTACTAATATTTGCTTACCTAATATGATTGTATATCTCAAATAAAAATAGAGCATGAAAATAATAGAGAACTAACATCACTTTTATACAAGATGAATACTGTTTAGTATCAAAATGGTCATAAATTTTGAGTTGTTTTGTGTGTGGTTTTTAGTGTTTTTTGTGTGTTTTTGAGTCTTTATTTTCGCATTTATGTTGGATTGATGTTTGTAATAGAAATGTGATTTTTGTGTGAAATTCTTACAGGAAATGACATTAAAATGATCAAACTTGAAGAGGAGGACATCAAAAAATTTGGGAGAAATGGATGGAAAATGTAGAAATGCAGAAAATTGGAAACTTCGACTCGAATTTCTCATATTCGGGTCGAATATCTGAGAGAGAAAAATTCTGCCAGAATTTCTTAGTGTGGCTGAATACAGGGGTACTTGTTCAGGAAGAAAATTCGACCATGGCTCAAATTCCAGTCGAATTTCATGAAAAGATGAGATTCTGCATTTTTTGGTCAAAAGCGTAAACACGCCTTTCAGAAATTCCGTCCGAATATTCCATATTCTGGTCGAATTTCTGAACAAAACTTGCTGCCTCGAAAGTTGCCCTAATTTCCCATTAGCAGCCACCCCACACCATATAAATAGTAGATATACGAATTCGGAGGCAGCCAGAACAGATCACATCCATTCCTTAGGTGATTTTAGAGCATTTCCACACTTCCACTCCATATTTTTAATCCATTTTCCATACCTTTCATCATTTGGTGTTAAAGAACTCAAGGAAGTCAAGAGCTAGAGGTGGAGATCAAAGGATTGTTGAAGATTCTCTACAAGCTAGGGAAGATTTACATTTCTTTTATTTTTCTTTTGTATTTAAGACTATGAGTGTTTGTAATGAATCATTTATGTGTTTTGTTACTATAATCATGTTAGGCTAATCCCTCTAGTGGGATTAAGGATATGAAGAACACATTAAGTTTATATTATCTTGTGAATTAAATTGTTTTTTGACTTAATTGATGTTGGTTTCTATTCATGGGCTTTAATTGTTTTGATGTTGTGATAGCATGGTTTGTTATTCATGAATGATTATTAGTTTAATGGATTGTTGATCAATGGATGATTTATGGTAATTAAGTGCTATTATGATGTTCATGTGTATATTTCTTGGAGTGGGACGGAAACGACCCTCTTAAGTATTAGAAAGGCATGAATAGACATCAAGTTTAGGTTTGACCGAGAGGATATTTAAACTCGATGAGGGGAACCAACCCATTCGTTAGCTTTAGTACACAAAAAGGGAGAGTTAATTCTAATTAGTACCTTCCAAGGGAGAATTGAGAATTAATTATTACCTAGATGGAAGAGGTTTTGATCTTAAGTGCTTTTGGAGTCTTTAGTGGATCAACAATCTTTGTAACCCGAAAGGGAGCTTTGTATACATTTGTGATCACCCTTAATCTACATCAATTGAGTTGAATTCCCTTTGCATGATAATATGAATTGAGGGTGCTTGGTTGTTTCTAATCCCATGTTTTTCCGTACTTGAACTTTAACACCTATTCTCTTTTATATTTATCTATCTTGTCCTTACTCTTATTTGCTATTTTCTTTTCTTGTCACT
Source organism: Pogostemon cablin (assembly GCA_023678885.1). Classification (NCBI taxonomy): domain Eukaryota; kingdom Viridiplantae; phylum Streptophyta; class Magnoliopsida; order Lamiales; family Lamiaceae; genus Pogostemon; species Pogostemon cablin. The sequence continues at coordinate 19,492,695 of CM042994.1, read as the reverse complement.
TGTTCTAGTTGTTTATTTGAAAATAAAACTCAAAACCCCTATCATCCTTACAAAAGTGACATAAACATGAGCTCACGTATTTTATTAATCCAAACTTAACTCCTTTGTGATTCGATAATTTTATTTCTTGGGATATACTTCTACAACGATCGATTATTCTTGCTCGTGAGTATGAAAATATTCAAACAAGAAATTGGCGCCATTGCCAAGGGAGTTTAACGGATTAGTAGAATACTGTGTTATTGTTTTAGTTGTTCTTGATAAGGATACTTTTTATTTTATTTTATTTACTATTTTTGTTTGTGGTCTCACTCTTTGAATTTTCATAGGTGTTTTATGATCACAAGATCAAAGGAAAATCAATCGATTATTCCTTTGAATTTGGAGATAGAAAAGACCGCGCGACAAAGGAAACGAGAGAGACAAAAAGCTAGAAAAGAAAATATGGAGAATCAACGTAGAGATAATATTAACCATAACCCACCCCAAGATCCATTACAAGGTCAAAGGGGGATACAAGAAGGAGTGCAAGAGAATCAAGTGGAGATGTTTACAAACGTCATTGCTCAAAACCAAGAGTATATGCAATTGCTTGCTAATCAAGAAGCTCAATGGATACTCCAATAGCAAGAGTTGCAAGGATCTATCTTTGGATGCATGTAGATGCCTCATCCAGAGGGTCTATCTTTGGAGTGGATGCTATGAAAGCTATGGATATTTTTGAAAATATTGCAATGAATGCTTATCAATGGCCTTCCGAGAGAGTAATGTGATGCATTTGGAAAAGTTGCTCAAGTGAAAAGTGTTAAGAATGATGTGTTCCAAAGTGAAGGCATGAAAGAATTTAATGAGAGCATTCATGCTTTAACTAAGCAATTGAATTTGATCACTCAAGGAGTGAGCCAAGAGGGAAGTATGAGTGCTAATTTGAATGAGGAGAGCAATGTGATGCAAAGTGTAGAAGATGTTGCCTATTTAGATATGAGAAATTACCAAGGAATTTTCCAACATCAAGAGAATTTTCAAGATAACTATCCTTTTAATCAAGGTAAGTCTCAAGGAAACTTTCAAGGTGGAAATTATCAAGGACAAGCTCGGGAAATTAATTTCAATTAACAAGGTGGAGGGAGTTACCAAGGGCAAATGAGGAAGCATGAAAACCTTTCTTATTCTAATCCTCAAGCTGCAGTTGCATTTCCTCCGGGATTCGATCCAAGTGCCAAGCCATTGAATGGAGAAGGTAAGTCATCATTGGAAGATACATTGCTAGCATTCATGAAAGATACATGAGCTTATATGGAAAAGAAAGATGCTAAGCTTGAGGCTAGAATGGAGGAAAATGAAAAGAAATCCGACAATATAATGAGAGCTTTTGAGTATCAAATGGGGCAAATAGCTTCTTCCGTGGGTTCCCAACACCAACAAGGAAAATTTCCATCTACCATGAAAATAAATCTAAAAGAGCATTGCATGTGCATAAAGGTGAAAGAGGATAGATTGGTTGAAGAAGGGTTTGTGGATTGTAAGGTGGATAAAGAGAAAGAAGAAGAAAAAAGAGTAGAAATTGAGTTAGAAGAAAAGAGGACGAAATGGAAAGAAGAGCATGTACCTAAGTGGAAAAAGGTTAAGGAGGAAAAGGAAAAAGAAAAAGAATATGAACATGATTATTGGAGAATTCCAATTACTCCTTATCCAATTTGTTACCCTCAAAGGTTTGTTAAAAAAGAAAAGATGGAGGAATTTAAAAAGTTTGCTGAAACTTTGAAGAAGAAATATGAAGAGAAAAAAAAGCGAAGCTAGTTGAAAATAATAAACCATTGCATGAGGCGTTTTCTATGAAAGTTGGTGAACCGGGAAAGTTCATTATCCCTTGTGAAGTTGAAGGAAAGAAGGTTGTTAATGCATTGTGTGACTTGGGAGCCAGTGTGAATGCTATGCCTCATTCTCTCTTTGAAAAATTGGATATTGGAGAGCTCAAGCCTACAACTACATGCCTTCAAGTGGCGGATGGATCAACTATTAAGCCCTAAGGGGCAGTGGAGAATGTAGTAGTTGAAGTGAAGAAGCAGACTTTTCCGGTGGATTTTGTCGTCTTGGAGATGAAAGTTGATCCTCAAGCACCTATGATCTTGGGAAGACCGTTCTTAGCCACGAGAAAGGCTCATATTGATGTAAAAAGAGGAGAACTTTCTTTGAGTTCAAATACGAAGAGTGTTACATTTTCATGTAACAAAACAAGAAAGAAAGATGAATCCTATCTTAAGCCTCCTAATATTCCTCCGGATGATCTTTATGGATATGAGAATTCCTTTTCTCTAAATGCTTATAAATCACTTTTCTATGATTATATTCAAGATTCCAATCTTAACTTGTCGTCACTTGATATTTCTAGGGATGAGAATCTGAACATAGAATGGAAGGTTGATAAGGGAGAATTTCATTGGCTTTATGGAGACGAAGCATTTCCATCCACAATTCTTCCGGATGATTTGATATTATAAGAAAGAATGGAGAAATTATGTTGATGGAAAAGAAAAGAGCCAAACAATTTCTCAAAGTGAAGATGAAGGAAGAAAGTGTGAAGGACAACTCTTTGGTTCCATGATCTTACACTCCGTCTAGCTTGAAGACGTTAAACTTAGCGCTTAATGGGAGTCAACACATTTTTTTAATTTTTTGTTAAATAAATTCTTCACCTCATGCTCTTGGTTATTTGTTGTGTCTTATTTTTCTTTGCGTTGTTTTGTTTATTGTAGTATTTTTGTAGAAGGGTGCAAAGCGGTATGGATTTGGAGCACATTGGATTACGAGAAGAGCTACGAGGGATGCTTCAAAGGGAGTACCTATTCTTTGATCTTAACTTAATTCTAGCCTTAACAACGAATTAAGTTTGGGGGGGGGGGTTGATCATTATTTGCTCTAGTAGATTCTATCGTATTATGAATATTTGCACTGGTGCATACTATTTCCTTGTGTCTTGTATTTTGTTTGTGCTGTTTTTCTTTTAATCTTTTTGTTATTGTGCTTGTATTTGTTTGTTTGTGTGTTTGTGAGTATTATAGATGTTGATTGGTGATTAGGTTGATTATTGATTAAGTAAGGATGATAGACTAGGAAGTGATGACAATGGCTTTTAAATTGTTCAATAGGGAAAGATGATGCATAATTATACTTTAGGTCCTAGCAATAATCAACCGTGAGATTTGAGCCTAACCGTACATTACCAATGGTTTCATTTCTTTGTGAGAGGACTGATTAATTATGCATAAGCTAGAACTTGCCTTTTGACTTTTCAAAGAAATTCATTAATGGACATTTAAGAGATGATAAGAGGCCATTTTTTCTATTATAGCCTATAGCCTTAAATACAATCTTTCCTACCTTTCACATAATTCATTGCTAGCCACGTTGAGCCTATTAAATCCATATTCTTTCATGAGCACATCATATAGCCAATTACCATTTTAAAGCTAAGAAAGAACCTTAATTGTGGAAAATTACTAGAGAAAGAGTAATATAGCAATGTGAAGAGGAGACAATCAAGAAAGAAAGGATAAAAGAAAAATTCACAAAAGTTTATGAGCATAAAAGAGAGTGCAAAGAAGGATGCTATAATAAAAGAAAGATGTGAAGGAAAAGAGCATGGAACGAAAATAAAAATTCAAGAGAATGCTAGAAGACACATTGTTACGAAGGAAAATTTTCTCTTAAAAAATTATCTCATTGAAGGATGTTGTACAAAGAAGAAGTGGAACGAAAAGTTCTTAGAATTTGAAAAACTGACAAGAGAAGATGAGGAAGAAGATCATAAGAAGTGCATGAAGGAATTACTCTTTCAATAGGATTTTTCTACACTTTTAAGTCACTTATATCCATATTTGTCCATTCCTAACCAAAAAGTCTTACATTACATCCTAATGAAAGACCTCTTTGATCTTTTATGAATATTGATTGAGTTTTTGAAAGTGAGTCGTTTTGCAAGCTTATGACAAGTACATTTTAATCGGTTGATGAGAGCTTATATACATGTCCTAGAAAATGAGTGAGAGTGAAACACGTGAGGTTATGATAATAAGGTGCAATTATGCAGAAGTCTTTTAGTTATTGAACTTGTTAAATGATAATTGTCATAATTTTCTATGCCTTGAGTTCTAATTTTGTTGATGATCATTAAGTCACTATTAGATATCCATTGCACTTTTGTGTTCAACTCTAATATTTATGCCAAATTGTCCCTTATTCTTTCATTTTCTTTTTCATTGCTTGGGGACAAGCAACACTTTAAGTTTGGGGGGTTTGTTTAGTGTCAAAATGGTCATAAATTTAGAGTTGTTTTGTGTGTGGTTTTTAGTGTTTTTTATGTGTTTTTGAGTATTTATTTTAGCATTTATGTTGGATTGATGTTTGTAAGAGAAATGTGATTTGTGTGTGAAATTCTTACAGGAAATGACATTAAAATGATCAAACTTGAAGAGGAGGACATCAAGAACTTTGGGAGAAATGGCTGGAAAATGTAAAAATACAAAAAATTGGGAAATTTGGGTACCCCAATTTCTCATATTCGGGTAGAATATCTAAGAGAGAAAAATTCCGCTAGAATTTTTTAGTGTGGCGGAATATAGGGGCACTTTTCCAGGAAGAGAAATTGGACCATGGCTCAAAATTCCGATCGAATTTCATGGAAAGATGAGATTCTGCGTTTTTTGGTCAATAGCGTAAACACGCCTTTCAGAAAATTCCTGCCGAATATTCCATATTCTGATCGAATTTTTGAACAAAACATGCTACCTCGAAAGTTTTCCTAATTTCCCATTAGCAGCCACCCCACACCATATAAATAGCAGATATACGAATTTGGAGCCATCCAGAACAGAGCACATCCATTCCTTAGGTGATTTTAGAGCATTTCCACACTTTCACTCCATATTTTCAATCTATTTTCCATACCTTTCATCATTTGGTGTTAAAGAACTCAAGGAAGTCAAGACCTAGAGGTGGAGATCAAAGGATTGTTTAAGATTCTCTACAAGCTAGGGAAGATTTACATTTCTTTTGTTTTTCTTTTGGATTTAAGAATATGGGTATTTGTAATGAATCATTTATGTGTTTTGTTACAAAATCATGTTAGGCTAATCCCTCTAGTGGGATTAGGGATATGAAGAGCACATTAGGTTTATATTATCTTGTGAATTAAATTGGTTTTTGACTTAATTGATGTTGGTTTCTATTCATGGGCTTTAATTGTTTTGATGTTGTGATAGCATGATTTGTTATTCATGAATGATTATTGGTTTAATGGATTGTTGATCAATGGATGATTTATGGTAATTAAGTGCTATTATAATGTTCATGTGTATATTGCTTGGAGTGAGACAGAAACGACCCTCTTAAGTATTAGAAAGACATGAATAGACATCGAGTTTAGGTTTGACCGAGAGAATATTTGAACTCGATGAGGGGAACCAATCCATTCGTTAGCATTAGTACACAAAAAGGGAGAGTTAATTCTAATTAGTACCTTCAAAGGGAGAATTGAGAATTAATTAGTACCTAGATGGAAGAGGTTAATTTTGGGCTTTGATCTTAAGTGCTTTTGGGAGTCTTTAGTGAATCAACAACCTTTGTAACCCTAAAGGGAGCTTTGTATACATTTGTGATCACCCTTAATCTACATCAATTGAGTTGAATTCCCTTTGCATGATAATATGAATTGAGGGTGCTTAGATGTTTCTAATCCCATGTTTTTCCATACTTGAACTTTAACACCTATTCTCTTTTATATTTAGCTATCTTGTCCTTACTCTTATTTGCTATTTTGTTTTCTTGTCATTTGTTCTAGTTGTTTATTTGAAAATCAAACTCAAAACCTCTATCATCCTTACAAAAGTGACATAAACATGTGCTCACATATTTTATTAATCCAAACTTAACTCCTTTGTGGTTCGATAATTTTATTTCTTGGGGTATACTTCTACAACGACCAAGTATTCTTGCTCGTGAGTATGAAAATATTCAAACAAATACCTTTTGCAAATTGCTGAACAATGTAGAGACATCTCTTACTTCTTCTACACATAACAAAGAAAGAAATAATTTAATGCAAAAAGAAACTTCTTATACCTTTATGCACACAAAACCATCTTTTTTGAACAAAAATAGATTTAAAATTCAACCATGTATGAGAATACAAAAAACATTTTTACTGCATAATATTTCACGCTTCTGGGAAACTGCGGCAAATTTATGCACCCACTAAAGTGATGCCCACATTTCCTCCTTTTCTATCATGATAAGTTCAAGCAAGTGCTCATTTTTAAATCCCAAATAAAATATCCAGTGCAACATTAAAATTACAACAAAAATGTGTACCCATCAAAACTCTAAAATTGAATCAGTAATACCTAATTAGCGGTTTCGATCTTTGATTTAAAAATAATTCATTAATTTTACCAAAGAATACAGATGGGGTACAAAGCAGAGTACTTAAAATCTTAAATTTTCAAAAACATGCTTGTTTAAGAAGCAAAACACATTTCTGATACTTTGTTCTGAACAACCATTAACGGGATCATAAAACAATTTTCACAATGAATTACTAGAACATTACATGCAAGTCCACATAATGTGCGCACACCCAACTTTAAATTAGTTGTGCTGTGAAAAATATTAAATTATGCCCTAAAAATTAGGTAGAACAACGAACTAGAAAAAACCTTACCTTTGGCACTCTGTGTCGTTGCGTTCCTAAACAGGAAATTCTTCACTGCCTTGAGTTCTTTGTGTGGAAAATATGTGACAAGTATTCAACTCATCTTTCAAAAACCCTAAATTCAAAAGAAACTCATCAGTAAGGAATTCTAATGGGTTTATGTGATATTTGGTTTTTAAAAAGATGGCGTAATTCTTATGCAGCACAAAATTAAGAAATAGGTAACAATCATAATTGAGAACGTTACGATAATTATGGAGAACAATTATATGGATATTCTAACTTCCCTGATTCTGAACACGGTTTGGAATATAGGGATAATAAAGGAATCGCAATACTTAATTTTGTATATAGTTATAATATTTTATGACTCATGTATTGCATAGTTATACTAGTATATACTTTGTACCTTACGCTAACCAACCCTTATTATTATTATTATTGTTATTATTATTATTATTAATATAAGTTGTTATAAATTTATTCAAATTAAATTGAATCATGCCAATTCGATGTAATTATTAGTAGACAAAGACTTGGATGAAACTGTCTCACAGATCTTAATTTGTGAAACAAATTATTCATTAATCCATTAAGCATATTTTAAAGGGTTGTATTTGATTGTTATCAAATTAGAAAATTGAATAATTAATTCTGAAGAATATTAATTAGATATTATATATACTATAATTTTTATTTAGTTTACACTTTTATTATTTAAAATTTAAAATTTTGGTATTTATTTAATTTATTTTTTATTTAAATATTATAAATTTATAAAAAGTGGTATACTCAATTGATGAAAAGTGATGATGATGTAGTTAACTATTTCATAAGAAAATTATAGTATAAACGAAAAGTGATTGCATTTTAAAATAAAATTAATAATATCATTAATAGAAAGTGATAAATAATTAAGAAAGTGTAAGTCACAAAAGCATTATTGAAATAATAAAAAGTGATAACATTTTTAATACAAAGTGATTAAGTGATATCCATCCAATTGAATTATTTCATGAATAACTCACTAGAATAATAAAAAGTGATAATATTTAATAAAAAAGTGATACATAATAAAGAAAAAGTGGTATCGATCAATTAAAATTTTATGAATAATTTGTAAGTTTAATAAAAAATGATAACACTTTTAATATAAAGTGATAGCAGTACAATTGAACTAGCTAATGAGTAAATAATAATAATAGATAATTTTTTTTAAAAAAATTAAAGTGATTAATTGATAATAATTCCTATTATTTTTTATAATTAAAAATAAAAACTGATCATGCATGGTAATTGGTAGCGTGAGATTTTCGGAATTAACCTAAAAAATCTTTAGGGTGATGTTTGTTTTGGGGGGTTTTGGGGAGTTTAAAAATCATGAATAATGATGTTGTGTTTGTTTTAGGTTTTTGATATGGTAAGTTTTAACTTTATGTCAAATCAATGTGTAACAATGTATTAATTTATGTAAGAAAGTAGATGAGAGAGCAGAAATAAAGAGAGAATGTGTATTAATTGAGGAGAGAGAATGTATATATGTATATATATGAGTGGTTTCTAAAATTTGGGTGTGGAATTTGAATTCCAATTCTGGGGTTTCAAACCCAGAAACAAACATCCCCTAGGCGATTAATTGTGTTAATTAATTGCAATCCGAACATGGTTTTTTTTATTTACCATTTTCTTTTTTTATTTAATTTAAAATATAATTAATTTGATTAATGGATAATCTGTCACACGAATTAGGATTCGTGAGATGATCTTACTCAATATTCACCCTTTATCAGTATTTTATTGTGATGTGTCTTTAGCATTATAGCATTCTAATTTAAACTCATCCTCACTCTTACACTCTACTTTACATGGTGTTCAATTAAACTAAACTATTATCGACATTCATGAAATTCAATTTAAATTAGCTATTCATAACATACTATTTAGTTATTTTATACTTAAATAATATTAAATTAAGCACTCTAGGAGTATTACTCTTTTAATTAAATGAGTTCATTGCATTAGACAATATGATGTCAATGGATTATGAATTTAAACTAAAGTACTCAAATTTTCTCATTAATATTTTAATATGAAGTAAAAAATTATATTAATATGGTATATGACTCAATAAAATAATTATTTTGTGTGGGAAAAATTGTTTTTTTAAAAAAAGAAATGACAGAGCATAAAACATGAAAAGCGAGAATAAACTTTAATGTGTAGTGGTCTGAAAAAATGCTACCAATTCCCAAGTCCGCTTAATATTTACTAGTAGTATTTTTTTCTACCAAATTACTTATATGGGATAAATAAAAATTAATAAAATTTTAATAAAAAGTAAACTCAAATTAATAAAAGGTGGTAGTGGTTTAGTGAAATATTTTATAATCAATTCGTACTATAAATAAAATGTGATAATATTTTCAATGGAAAGTAATAAGTGTGTGTGTATATATATATAAAATCTAAACAACATAGTAAATAAAGTAATGATAAACTGCTTAGATGGATGAAATTATCATTATACACTTAGATCTATTAATCCTAAACTCTAGGTTTAAAATTTTATTTTAAACCACAAGAATTAGATTACAATTATTCCCTTAAATAGTAAATCACATGAGCTACCTGGATAAAATACATCAAAGATCACAAAGGTGAAATTCCAAACTATACATCGAAGATATAGTTGTTTGGTTTCGTTTTTAAAATCTGGATTTGATTTTCAAAACCCACACAAAATCACCCATATACACACACTTACAAACCCTACAACCATGTAACACATTAATTTAACATAAGTTAAAAGCCATCCTATCAAAATCCCAAAACAAGCATATATTATTATCAAAATTCAAACTCAAAAATCTCAATTCTATTCTTCAACCGAATATCAGGAATAGAAAGTGACATAAATACCATAAACGAATCATAATATGTCTGCATAAGTGATTAGCCATAACTTGTAGTCGGGTTGACCAATTCAAGAATTTATCTAACCACATGGAGATAGACACTAGTGCTTAAGCGATCTCACGTTTCTTGTAATTTTATAGAGACGAATCATCACAGTTTTGTTTGTCAAACAAGTAATTAAAATCAATCAATGCAAGTAAAAAAGCAATGATCAAGCAAACAAAATTAAAATGAATGTGATTGGTTTTTCAAGTTAAACAAAAGTGAGATTAACAACACTTAAGAAGTGGTAACTCTAGGAATTATGTAACAAATTCATATGCATCATGGATAAATGATTAAGGGCCAACACTAACTCTTTCGAAACTTTCTCTCGAAATGAATTGAATGTGAATCTAAATAAGAATCCCAAAATAGCTCAATGGATTGGTTCTCACTCAAACAATTCCAACTAGGTACTAAGCTTAAATGAGAATCCCCTCACACAATCAATCAACCTCTCGATCAAACAAATTGGATGTCCTATCAAAGGGTTCTAAATCCTAAAGGATATCTTAATCTCTTTAAGACTTATAATGCACATGAGGTGTATGATGAATTGATTCAATGAACTATCCTAAGCATATAATTGATTTCTCAATCTAACCACATGCCTATGACAATAAATCACACAATTCAACAATACAAATCAAGCAATTAACAATCAATGATAAAAAATCATAAATCCAATCAACACATGAATTAAAATACATAGATCCCCAAAATTAACCAACAACTATCATGTTGCTAATCTCACAAGGGAGATTAGCCTGCCATAATCATAAGATAATTAACTTAGATATTTAAAACCTTACAAGTCATGATAAACAAATAGGTTTACTACAAAAATTGGATGAAAACTCCCTTGTATTGGCTCCAATGCTTACCTCCTTCCTTTCCTTGCAATTTTCCTCTCTTCATTGCTTCTTCTCTTCACTTGGATGAAGGATTTATGGTGAGATGATGATGGAGTGAATAGATGGACGAAAGTGATGAAGGATGTGGTGTAAAATGAAGGAATTGGTGTGTGGAGTGTGTGAGCAACTGAATTTCAGATACAATATGATCAAAATATTAAATGAATTGGTATTTATACCCCTTGGAGACCTTCTAGAAAATGTAGAAAAATATTCTGTTCTGGCACCGGCACGACTCGGGTGCTGCAAAATGAGTCGAGTCGTGTCAGGGTTTCTCGGCCAAACTTTACTCAAGACGGCACATGAGTCGTGTGCTGATGCACGACCACCCTTTGGTCGTGTTGGATGTTTTGATACTGCTACACGGCTACTCCTTACAGGTCTGTGTTCGGTACACGGGCCGTGTGCTGCAACACGACTCGTGTACCCTACACGGCTGGCCGTGTTAATGCTGCCCTATTTCTTCTTCCTTGTTTTATCTCCCGTCTCTATTTTTGCTCTATTTTTACCTGTTTTACATATAATTAAGTTCATTCACACACATTTCTATAAAAACACATAACACCACCAAGTAACACATAAATACGAATAAAAAGATACAAAAATAGACGTAAAAAGACACTAAAAATCTAGGTGAAAATATCACTCATCAATAAGAAGGGGAACCTAGAATAGATGTCATGTCTTACGCAATGTGAAAACTAAAAAATGAATCATAATATCTCTACATAAGCATGAATTCAACATAAGCAATTAATTTATTAATTAACATGGATCTTAGATCTTCATGATTTTTCACATTCATAAATACCATTAGAAGACTTACCTTGATATACCATTAATGACCGTCCTCCCTAAGAATTGCGCCGGGATCTGATTTCTCTCTCCTCATCTCTTTCTTTAGGACACAGTACGTGAAACTTTACGTGATAGAGAATTCATAAACTTTGTCTCTTTTATAGGTAGAGAGAGGATCAGATCGAGATATTAAATCTTTATGAAATCACATTATATCAATGTGATAGTTATCCATAAATATATATGACCTTATTTATCTCATATATATTATTTATTTAAACCATATCTTTTTTTAATATATTTTATCATAATAAATATCTTATATATTTAATTAATTATTAATGACACTAGGCTATAATAATCTTACATTCTCTCATTTGGCTGAGTGATAGAATTAAACATTAAACATGAGGGTTTAAATAATTTACATAATGTACGTGATATAAGATAAATTAATTGGTAAACTTATAATGTCAATATTAAGTATAGACTAACACAAGTCATGGCGGTTCTATATCATTTACTCGACATAGTTCCTTCCATGTATTATGATATTAGTTTTCAACTTAACGTGACTTATAAATATAAAGATAAATAATGGTCCACATAAGTATCTCAATTTGAGATAAAATCTTATTTAATTAATGTCAACATTCATGTATACTAAAATTACAAAACAAGATATCAGTTAGAATCAAATCATAATGAGCTCTTAATGTCAATTGTTCATAATAAGTTTGTCACAGCTTTTTAATGATCTCATATTCATGTAACGTTCATGAATATCTTTATAGAAGATCATCTGCGTAACAAATTCGACATCATAAGATTGGTGTAATTATGTTCAATTGACATATTTATTTCTAAAATTCTTCTTAATGACAAATACTTTTATTCCATATGTTTTAGCAACTTTGGAATATCTATCGTTTTAGAGAAAAAAATGCAGTGGAATAATCATAATAAGTTTTCAACGACTTGACATTAATGTCAACTTATTTTAAGTCCTGAAATTAAGTTCCACATTCAATTTCCTTAAATTGTAGCTTCAAATCATGCCACAAGTTAACTTTAATAGTGAATGTAGTTTTCAAAAACTTCTTCACACTTTTGCATGATACAATATCTTCGACTAAGAAACATAAAAGTCAAAGTGAACTTGCTTGTAACATATAATCATCTTAATCTATATTTAATTGCATCTATGTAATTATAATTTCAATAAGTAAGCACAAGTGCTTCATTTCATACAAAAATACCATAATCGACTTTCCTTATGCAACATTCTGGTTATCCATTTATGAATTACTTCAATAATGACCAAGCATTCTAACAGCAAGGCTGATATTTGGTCTTTTTTTTTTATATATTTTAAGCTACCAATAATATATGCATAATGAATATTATAGTACGTTCCTATTCATTCTTGGACATTACATAAGGTTGAACTTATAATCTCCCTTCCGGATTGAAACGTGCTTCACAAACACCTTTCCATCCATAACCTCTATTGAACTTTAATAACATATACTTACTAAGACATCGTAAGCTTTGTGATGTGTATTGAAATATTTTTATCTCAATTACATAAGTTGTCTTATCATATATTTCATTCCAAAGTTCTTTGAGAGAAATTTGTTGGTTTCACATAATAAACCAAGATCATCATTTGCAAGCAAGTTTATAATCAACATATAGAATTAATGTGCTCCCACTGATTTCAGATATGCACACCGATTTATGATATTTTTTTTAAATCCAAAATATATTACGAAAAGAAAGCATGTTTAAGTTTGTATATTGATTCTTTAAGTTTACACGCCATGTGATATTTTTCCTTCAATGGAAAACTTTTGAGTTGATTCATTTAAATTCTTATACCAAATCACCGTTTAGAAAAGCAGGCATAACATTTATTTGGTACAACTCTAAGTCATAATGAGTTACCAAAGTCATGATAATTTTAATAGAGTCCTGTATAGAAATAACTTGTTATATCTCTTTACAAATATTCCATCTTTTTCAGTAAAATCTTTAGAAAAACAACTCTAATTTTATATCTTTCGAAAATCGCCATCATAAAGATACATCTATATCAAATTCTTTTAAAACTCTTTGGCAATTCTAATAAGATATTAAACTTCTTTATGAATCATTAATTTCAATTCATCTTTCATAGCATTTACTCTTGTTTCAAAACTGGAATTTTATTATTTAATGTCAAATTTTAGCTTATTTTATTATACCACATATGCAATCGTTAGAAATAGCGGATATATTATCCTTAAGACATTCTTAATGCTATTTAATGTGATATATTTAATGAAATCTCATTGATAATTGATTTATAAAATCAGATCCATTAAGAGAGTAGAATAACTTATATGTTGTCCTTGAAAGTTGTTGGCTATTCAACAATTATATAACAACTTTAGAAGAAGTTTTAGATAAATGTTTTCAAATTCACCACCCAACTTCTTCAATAACCACATTTCATGGTTTCATACTCCCACTGATTTTACAATTCTTAATGAATTTGACATTCTAATTTTAAAATTTTCGTACTATGATTAAGACCATAAAATCCATACCCTTTAGACTTTAAGCATAATTTATGAATAAATCACTTAAATTTTTTCATCCAATTTCTTTTCACGTGGATGTAAATCATTATCTCTGTTGGGCAATTTAAAACATACAACTACTTAAGATCGAGTTTTCTACCCTTTCATAGTTCTTGTTGTGTAAACTATTATAAGAAGTTGTGTAGTTATCGTGACTCTATTCTTTGTGTATTTAGTTTACTTTTCTTTAAAGCAATTCACACAAATATCTAGATCAGTAAAAGCCCCGATCATGAAAGGCCTTATTCTTAATTAATCTTAGAATCATTCTATTGGAGATATACCCCAAACATTAACTCCACGTTTAGTTCCAACTTCTTTATTTTTAAACGAATATAATGTTTAAATTATTTCTTAAATCTTGTTTCTTTTTGAACTAACAATAATTTCAACATTATGTGAATTTAATTCACATTCCATTTGTCTTTCTTATGGTTCATTTGGAATATATTATACTTATAAAGTAGTGAGTTTGTACACTGCACTAATAAGTTTTCAATCACATTCAGTATGGAAGGTTTAAATCTTGTTGCAATATTTGTTGTCTTTAATGATATGTTCATGTATGCCATGAGAACCATCAAACTTCATGGTGGTTAAAGTAGCCATTAATGTCTAGTCAAAATGTTTATTAGGGGGTGAGCAAAAATAAGCTAAAACCAAAAACCGAGCCGAACAGAGCCGAAGCGAACCAAAAAATTGGTTTTTCAGCTTTACGGTTTTGGTTTTGGTTTTAAATTTAAAAAAATAGGTTATTCGGTTTTGGTTCGGTTTTGAGAAAAAAATCTCGGTTAACCGAAATAATCGATTTTATTACACAAGTATAATAATGGGCCTTTACACAGTTACACTACTACACTACTATTAATAATGGGCCATTACACTATACTATTAATAATGGGCTTGCATTTGTATAAACACAATCCCTAGCCGATCACCGCTCACCAATCAATCCAGAATTGCTTCTTCCCTTTTCATCGTGTCTGGCTCCATCACCTCTCGCCATCATCACCACTCACCAGGTACCAGGAATTTTGATGGGGGAGGAGCAACAACGGTCGCTGATGCCGCCTATTGTTTGGCGAAGCGATGAAGGAAGTGGCCGACGGGAGAGAGGCGTGTAGGCTTGGGGACGGAGGAGAATAGAGATCTATGGCATCGCACGGCAGTGGAGGATCTGATGAATGACGCCAGAAGCCTTCTAGAAGTCATGGCTAATGAGTTGACTATTGATGTTTGGTTTTGGACAAAGCCGAGGTGAGAGAGCATTAGTTCAAAACTCCATCTCTTAGTGCAATTAAGATTTCTTATTGCAATTCTTCCTACAAATTGGGATTTTTTAGTTTAATTGAATTTTAACAAATTGGGTCTTGTTTTTGGATTTTGATTTCTTAGTGCAATTCTTGTTTCTGCAAATTGGTTCTTGAATTTTAACAAATTGTGATGTCTGATTTAATGTGTGTTTTAGAGGAAGTAAATAATTGAGGTATGTTGTAATTATCATTTGAAGTGAAAATCAATGGGGTGTATTGGATTTCACAGAATGAGAATGGAAAAAGTTGGATTAATTTTGGGTTATCTTCATTCTAAATTATTTGTATTCTTATCGGTTTTTATCGGTTTTAAACCGAATCGAACCAGAGATTTTCGATTTGATTTTGCTCATCTTTGTATCTTGTTTGGTTTCGGTTCGGCTTGATATTTTTAAAATTTTTGGTGTTCGGTTTTGTCAATTCAGTTCGGTTCGGTTTTGAATCGATGCTCACTCCTAATGTTTATTAGTAATTTATGAATGATTTCTTACTAATTTCATAAATTCCTTGACACTTTTAACTTTAGGTATGATAGACTTAATTTCTTAGTCACATTTATTCGCATAAACATTAGGCTCAGTCTGTTTGATCTAACCCAAACATTATAGTCAGATAATTTAGCTTTTATTGCTAGTACAAGCAAAGAAGCAATTTATCTTGAAGTGACAAATAAAATCCAAAATAATTTGGTGAAATTAGATTTATTCTCACTATTTAAATTACTTTAATCCATTTTATAATGGAATAGACGCAGCATGCGAGTAGAGACTAATGAATATAAGTATTTTCAGAATAAGAATTATATAATTTATTTAGTAAATACCTTGAGTAATTTAATAACATATTCATGATCGAAGGCAATAAATGTATATCGAAGTTCTCCTTTAGGTGATGCAACAATATTCAATTATAATTATAATGATGCTTGCAAATTTAACATAAATTATTTTGTCGTCTTTGGACATACAAAACAGTTTGTCATAATATATTAATTATCAATTTATCAGATTCATATTCATAAATTATAAAGACTAGCAATCACCTTTTGGTGAATTTAAAGTCTTATAATTATGAAATTTTTAATAATCCATATAATAATTCTCTTTATTCATGCATCACATAAATATGAAAAAATAAAATTTAATTATACGATTTATCTTTTTATTCTTTCAGGTCAGGCCATTTTGGTGATTAACAGACCAATATTAAATAAATTTAAATTATATAATCATCCATTATAATCTTATCAAAGATTCTCATAATAGATTATATTCAAAAGTAAGATGAATAATAATCAATGATGTAGTTACTTCATAAGTTTCATAAAAATTCTATTACTTATTCATGAATAATATTTCAAGATATGAATTACTTCATCACATAATATCTTTATCATTAGATGTGCATAATTATAATTATTCCATAGAATGCACATAATTATATTAATTCTATGGACATTAATATTACATTTTATCACAATAAACAACAGATCTTCATAGACATAATAGTATTATATTATGCATGCACTTAATGCTGTCAATTGAACATTGCCTTATTTAAATGATAATTAATCTCTAATCATAAATCTTCACTAATGACAGAATATTTTAAATTGCAATTCCATCAAAGTCATCATATTCGATTAATAATGAGACAATATCCTCAACTATGCATAATATTTAATCTCATGGTTTTTATATTAATACATATTACTTAAATAAATTCAAAGCACATCACATAATTTGAATAAGCATATAATCATGAAATTTAATTTAAGTTAATTCGTAAAGTTTAATCATTAATGACATAAGATACGTATTGTGCCAATCAAATATCAAATTAATGACAACTGCATGCCTTGAGTAATTATAATTTAATTAAGTCCAAAAGAAAATCAATAAATTAATTGAGAAAATTGATCATAATTTCTCATACATATTGCAGCGGAGAAATATATATGCATGTTTTGATAATCTCATTCAATTAGGCATATGATAGGTGGATTCATTCAATCATACACAAGATTCATAAAATATAATTCATAAAATATTAATTGATGAAAAATCTTGAGATCCAAAAACATGCTCTGATACCACATGTAAGCATGAATTCAACATAAGCAATTAATTTACTAATTGACATGAATTTTAGATCTTTATGATTTTCACATTCATAAACATGATTAGACGACTTACCTTGATATACCATTAATGACGGTCCTCCCTACAAATTGCACCGGGATCTGATTTCTCTCTCCTCACCTCTTTCTTTAGGGCACAGTACATGAAATTTTATGTGATAGAGAATTCATAAAACTGTGTCTCTTTTATAGGTGGAGAGATGACTAGATCGGGATATTAAATATTTATCAAATCTCTGTTGAGAGTGGAAATTAGCGTATTTGAGTGTCCAATTTAGCACCTTTTTGATGAGAATTGTTGTTATATATTAGTGTAAGTATCTTATATTCAATATATATGAGAAAAAGGTGCACTTGAGGTATTTTGTTATGTTTTAGGTTGAAAAAAGATCAAAAGTGCAAAGTTGGAGAAAAGGTGCAATTTGTGTATGAATGCTGAAAAAACGCACGTCAAACTTGTATAATTTTTCTGTGTTTGTGTGGAGCTCTGAACGGGAAGTGTGATACTTGGTTGAAAAGCCACTGAAGAGAGGGTCGTTTTGGCGTAAAGAACACTTCAATCTAATTCCAAATGTTAAAGTTATAATCAAAGTGGTGACGTTGCGCAAGCTGTTCCTGCTCAGAACGACTGTCCAATTTGTATGACTTGTTATATATACAAATGTTGGATTTTCTGTAATTCCTTATATAGATAAAAATTCACGGAAGAGAGGATCGCGTGAGCACAAGAATTATTCAAATTGAAGGTCGTATGTGGAAGTTATGCACGAAATGGTGAGACTGCACACTGCAGTTCGACCAGAGTTCGACCACTGGTCGTGGTCGAACCAGAAGCCTGAACAAGCGCAAAATCGGGATTTTTAGCCCCTATTCATGAATTTTTGTGCTTTCCAAGAAAAAGCCCATCCTAGGTCCATAAGGAGAGCTTACAAGTATAAAAGGGGATGTAGATCACACCAAGAAGACACAAGACAATAGCATACGGATTGTATACAACACAACACAATACTACACCCCATAAAGGGGGATCACCCCCAACCATTATCCATATCCTTTCCTCCATCCATCCATCACTTTGAAGATTCGTTTGTGGAATCAAGAGGAGAACCAAGAGGAAGATTCAAGATGGAGAAGGACGCGATGACTCTCAAATCTAGGGTTTATTTTGTTTTCTAATTTATCTTGTAATTTTCCAGACATTCGGGTAAGATATATCTAACACCCATGATTGTTCTTCGTAATATCATGGGCTAGAGTCTTTTTGGTAGAACTAGGGTTATGAAGGTTTTTACCAATTAATTAAACTTTTATGTGTAAACTCCGTACAACACTACTTATGGATTTATTTTATATATGATTGTGCTTTCTTAATCCATATTCACGATCATTTTGTGCATCTTCAATTGGTATACAGAGTCTGAATATATATCTTTGTTGTAGATTGAGTGCGTTCACCGCTGAACAGAATTTCATGTTATGATTCTAAGTGAGGGGACTCCGATGCTTCATTAGAATTATCGAATATAAATACTTATTAATTGAATTGAATTCGGGTTAGTAAGTAGGATAAAGAGGATAATTTTATAGTATCTATAAAGGGAGATCATATCGGGTTAGAGTATCAATTGGCTAGGAAAATAATTGATACTGATAGTACCTAGAAAGGGGGGTGGAATTATATCTCTTACTCCGAGGTTATTAACACGTGTTACACGCATGCTTCCTTATGTCTATAAAGTAGATATGCATGGTTTAGTGATGCGTCCATATTCCACAAGACAGAGTTGGACATCAACACACGGAAGGTAAATTAATGCGTGAAAATGGATTATCCTAGGGCTACCTTTTCTCCTACTTGATCCACTTTCGTATTCTTTGAGTGATATTTTATTTTATTTGTTATTTTAATTAGTTGGTTATTAGTTATTAGATTAAAATCTCAATATTTATTGATTTTTGTCTTAATTAATTTAGTAAATAATTAAATTGATAATACGCCGTTATTTGGGTTCGATATTCACTTGGTCACTTGCTTAAGCTGCAATTGATATCCTTAATACTTGGGGATTAATTTTACGTGCAAAGAAAACACGCATCAAGCCTATTATTTCCTTAATGAAAAACCTTTTTGATCATTAATGGAAACTTTGGTGGTCTGTGAATGTAGTCCACGAGCAAGCTTATAGCGAGTCAAGCCAATCGGTTAATGAGTGTTGATTTACCCTACTTTAAAGAGTGTTGAGTGAAATTGATATCTCATTGAGAGACTTGGACCAAAAAGGGACTACATTACACTTTATTTTCTTTTGATTGAACTTGTTAATATTTTTTCATGTTATGAGTCTAATGTTGTAGGATGACTTAGTATGATTTGTAGTTCTTATTACTTTTGATGTCCTATTACTTATGTTTGTTTAGTCTTTTTCTAGGTGAAAATTTCTCTCTCTTTGTTTTATCATTTTCGTTGTTCAGGGACACACAATACTTTAAGTTTGGGAGTGTGATGAGTGATATTTTTGCTTAGATTTTGGTGTCTTTTTATGTGTGTTTTCGTATTATTTTATCCGTATTTGTGTACTATTCGGTTGTGTATTGTGTTTTTATGGAGATGTGTGTGAATGAGCTTAAAGGCATGATTTTCAAGAAAAATAGATCCTAAATGCGAAAAGGAAGGCGTAGGAAAAACAGATCTCAATTCAGAGTTAAAACAAGGGAGAACATGCTGAAACAAAATTGTAAAAATAAGGGTTGCACCAACACGGCTAGCCGTGTTGTAGCACACGAGCCGTGTTGTGCAACACGGCCCTGTAAGCCTTGACCATTTTTTACATCCAAAATGCCTACACGCCCAACCTGTGACCGTGTTGCAGCACACGAGTCGTGTTGCTGCAGGGTCAGAAACATATCAGAATCCTTCTAGAAGTTTCCCAAGGGGTATAAATACCCTATACTTCAATATTTGATCAGATTTCAAAGGGTTTCACCCCTGCACACACCTCACACACTATTTTCTCCAATTTACACCATCATCTTCATCCATTCTTCATCAATCCCATTTACCATCATCCCACCATCAAAAAATTCATCCAATTGAGGAAAAGAAGCAAGGAAGAGAGGAGAATTGCAAGGGAATGAAGGACATCACCATTGAAGCACTTCAAGGGAGTTTTCATCCATACTTTGTAGTGAAACCTTATTGTTTATCATATTTTGTGAGGATCTTAATGTCTATGTTGATTTCCTTTTGAATATGGTAGACTAATCTCCCTTGTGAGATTAGCAATATGAGAGTTGTTGGATAATTTTGAGATTTATGTATTTAAATTCATATGTTGATTGGGTTAATTGATTTTCTATCATTGATGCTTTAAATCTTGTTGTTTATAATGATTTGTTTGGTTTGTTGTTTTAAACATGTGATTAGATTGAGAAGTCAATTGCATATTTAGGATAATTAATTGAATCATTTTGTCATACACACCATGTGCATTATAAATTGTAAAGAGATTGAGAAGTCCTTTGGAATTTAGAACTCTTTAATAGGACATCTGATTGGTTTGATCGAGAGATTGATTAATCGTGTGAAGGGACTCTCATTTCAAGCTTAATACCTAGTTGGAATTGTTTGAGTGAGAACCAATCCATTGAGCTAATTGAGATTCATATCCTATCCATCTCGAGAGGGAGCTTAGGTGAACTTAGTATTGGCCCTTAGTTTTATACCCATGATCATATGAATTTGATGCACTTATCCTAGGATTTTCACTTCTTAATTGTTGTTAATCTCACTTTTACTTAACTTGGAAAACCACTCATCCATTTATTTATCTTGTTTGTTGATCATTGCTTGCTTGTTACTTTGATTGATTTTATTACTTGTTTGAACACCTATCCATTGACGATTCGTCTCTATAGAATTACAAGAAACATGATATCGCTTAAGCACCAGTACCTACCTCCCAGTGGTTCGATAAATTCTTGAATTGGTCAACCCGACTACAACTTATGGCTAATCAGGACTCCATCGAGGGTTTTATAGAGGGCAATGATGGGTAGCAGCTGAAGGCTTTGAATACATTGTATTCAAGTAATTGAGACCCATTCCTGGTAAACGTTCAAAATTCCTACTAGATTTGCATATCCAATTTGTTAAATGATTCTGCATGTGTATTCAATTTCTTCTATTGTCGTGTTAAAGAGAGGGACTGTTCTATTTGGTATTCAGAGTTGGTATTTGAAATGGAAGTGTGTATTCGGTGTATATCTTAAATTGAATACATTTGGTATTCAATTTATATGTGAAATACAAAGTCATGAGTACTGATACAATTTGAGTTCAATTTTGAACTTGAATCCAATGTGAGATGAGTGAATTCAATTCATTATGTGTGAGATTTGTGTTCAATTCTAACTTTTTTCAACAAAATCATTAACTCTTGTATTATATGTCTATAAATCACACTAACCATCAATTTTATATCAAATTCTCTCTCAACATACTTAGATAACTCAATTCGCATGAAAAAAACTACAAACTTAATCCATCATTCCACTTCTATATTTTTTTTATTGCCAACATTATTTCATTAAATTCTATATTTTTGAATAAAAACATTGGAATATCACCTGAAGGGTCGATAAGAATTCTTATTTGCAATATCAATTTCTCTATCCACAAACTCAATAATCCAACTCTTATTCCTAAAACGTAAAATGAAGACAAACTTTCACTTCTAAAATGTATAATATCGTCAATACAACTCGAGAGGTAGAAAATGAGTTATAAGCAATAGATGTGTTCAATAGAAGTTATATCCACTCAACATCATATGTAAATAAAAGATGCATATTAATCATATGCAAACTGTATCTTCAATGAACCAATAAATAGTGTACAAGCATTTGAAGGAAAAAAATAACAGAAAAAATGAGGTGGCATCTTCAATATTGCGCAGACTTTCGCGTTTGCCCTACTTTCAAAATTCTGTATTAAAATAAGAAAAAATCGATCAAATAGTAAGGTAAGAACAACTCTGATATGTAAGTAAGAGAAAAAAGGATAATTACCATTCAATGGGTGCTTTCTTCTTTTTCTTAGAATATTCTCCATAGGAAGGTATTCTACTTTTTTCAGTTGACTCGGCAGGCGTTTCAAAATGGGTGCTATATTCAATTTTAGACCCAAATTCTAGATGATAGGTTTCGGGGATAGAATGTAAATCGTGCAAGTTGCATTCCCGGTATTTTCAAATTGAAAAATATTCAATCATGTGACTAGGTGTGGAGATCCATGTCTCCGAATCACAACAACAACGTGTGTACATGGGAATCCAGTTATCTACCATTTGTGACATGAACAGATTCTAGACTTTAAAATCAACACGTACCGAAGGATAGCTCAACACCTCAATGCCTCCAGCTATACACTCAAAGCACCTGAACAACAAATTATACATATTTAATTTCATTAGAAAAGCAACCATTGGTATTCAGAAAAAATCATATAACGTTATCAGAACAACAACTGTTGTTCAGAAAAAATCTTATAACGGTATTCAGAAAATAAAATAACCATACAGAAAGCATACCAGAACAGCTGTTGGTATTCAGAAAAAATCTCAAACTGGTATTTCGGAAAAATCGTAACCCCGTAGAATGCACCAATTAGAATAAAAATGGTATTCAGAAAAATATTGTAATGATTTTCTGAAAAATCATAACAAAATAGAAAGCACACAGAATGCATACATCAGAACAGCCATTGTTATTCAGGAAAACATCAGAATAACAACAACTGGTATTCAGAAAAAAATCTTGTAATGGTATTTAGAAAATAAGGTAACCACACATAATGCATATATCAGAACAACAATTGTTATTCAAGAAAATCTTATAATGATATTCCAAAAACAACATAACCATACAGAACGCACAGATGAGAACATCAATCGTTGGTATTCATAAAAATCTTATAATGGAATTAAATAAAACTTGTAACCATACAGAATGTAGACATTAGAAAGTATTAAAATTGTATTTTGAAAAATATTACTAACATACCTCATAAATTATAGAATTTCAAAATCATATTAATTAAATAAATTTGTTCACACCATTTTACGCAAAAAATGAGGAAATAGATTATAAACAAAAGAGGAAAACAACCATTGATTGGTAATTAAACAAATACTTACATGTTTGTGATTTCAAATTGAGATAATTACCGCAGCTAACAATTTCCTACACTTCAACTCTGATATGTAGGGGGTGGGGAAAAAAACTGAAAACTCGGTATGCCGATGTTGTCGTACCGAAAAATATCAAAATTTAGGTATATTGAAATTTTCGGTACGGTATAATCGCCGTAACAAAAAAATCTATTCGGTATCGGTATCTGCCGAACTAAAATTTTGGTATACCGAAAAAAATTATATATAATTTTTATTATTTTATTTTTTATGTGTAATTCCATTTATGGCCCATTATGCCTCTCAGCCCAGATAATACTAAGCTAAAAAATAATATGCAGCTGGGCCTAGCCCATTAACTCTTACTAATATTCCAACCCAAGCTTCATAAATCACAATACATTACTGATTCCACATTGCACACACACTACAGACTCCCAAGTACATTTCACAAATCTCGCCGTAAAGTTCTTCCTCTTTTTCAAACTTCAAACCCTTGTGATACTCCTCTTCCTAAATCATTTCGAGTTGCTGCAAATCCGATCAATCTCGGCTTCTCGCTTCCAGTAAGTTTCTATGTGATATATTCTTAGATCTGTTAAAAAATCATTAAGTTTATGCGTGAGTTTGTGATGTATTTCTTAGATCTGTAAATAAAATCCTTTAGATGAATTCTTTTGTTTATGCAAAATATTTTTGGGTTTTCTTTTTATCTTTATCACTGTTTGATTTGTGTTTGTTGTTTGGTGGATGCTGATTTTCTTTATCCTTTCATAAGAAATCTGAATGGAAAAATAAATAAATTATTTTTAGATCTGTATGTAATCCACTAATATTTTATCCATTAAATAATAAACTTACTTAACTTAGAAAAAGATTCGGTCTTAAAAGCTAATAATACTCCTTCACATGTTTATTCTGAAACGAGAGAAAAATTAAGTTAGTCTTTTCATATTTCCCCTAATTAATTAAAAAATAGAATATTTACTGAATATTATCTGTTTAAAGTTTAATAAGATGAGCCACCATATCTAAATCTCATTAATTTTGTAAACAAATAACTAAATCTTATTAATTAATTAATAGATCTTGATTGCATCCACTTTTTTGGTTACTAACTAGTGCTGATATTAGCAAAACATAACTATAATTTTGTCTATATGTATTTTTTTTTAAATTTTATTTATTCTTTCTTTCAGGATGGAAGCTGCAGTTGAACTAGGGGATGACTAAGAGAGCAAATTGTTGTTATTTTTAATTCTCTATAATATTATGTTTTGAATTTATGTGCCCAAATTTAGTTTTCAGATTTGGTATGACTAAGTAAATTAAATTTTTGGCATGTAATTATTTTTCGGTATTTCAGTATGATACGGTATATACAGAAAAATTGGCACCGTATAAAATTAGGATTTGGTAACGATACATATTTTTAGATACTGAGATTTCTTTATATCGATATTTTGGTATCGACATTAGTATGTAAAATAGGATACCAAAAATTTCAGTACAGTATCGATATTTTTAGTATGCCATATTTTCCCACCCCTACTGATATGTAATCACACCGGAGGGAGATTTCCAGAAATAGATTGATTTGAGGAGAGATAACTAAAATATAGGATATTAAATAAAACAAGTCTACGTGAATTTCTAACTAACTAATTATGAATCATGTATTCAGCTTATTAGTAAAATTGATAAATGTTATTTCACTGAATACAGTTACAAAGTACTTACGTACAGTGCGAAGACAAGACTCATCCACACTATCCAACCTATCTATGTCGTAGAACTATGGTGAATCCAACAAAAATACATCAAGAATCTAAATACAAAGATGCTATCTGAAGTTTGATTATATCATCTATGTGTTTTGAAGATAACATCCTCGTGCCAAAATGTAGGCATTTCTTTCCATCCATGTGTAGTATATCATGGTAGCAAAGGTGATGAAAAGAAGCTTTCTGGCCTTGTTGTTGCTACTAGTGATTATCTTATAGAAAGAATCAGTTACTGAGGTGATTCTCTCTCTCCGCCATCTAACCCGTCTTCTAACGTCCTCCTATATTAGTTTGGTATAAGGGCAGTGGAAGAAGAGATGCGATGTAGTTTCTAGTTCGAAGCAAAAGCTACATCGTTTATCTTTTTCCGTGCACCAAACTCTATCCTTCATAGAAATTCTTTCTCTATGAACCAACCATATTCTGAAATTGTATTTCTACACAATCCATTTGTGCCAAATCTGTTTATATACAAAGTTTGAGTCCTCCATGTACCTGCTCCTCAGATGTGCATATATGCGACTCGCCTTGAAGGCTCCATTCTCACAACATATCTCCATAATACTAACCACCCCTTCCTCTTCTTCTGTCTCACTCACTCTCAAGTTCCTAATGGCGATCAATGTTCTACATAAATAAGTAGAATTAGCTTTGGAAGAAACCGTCCGCCACTGATATGATGTTAGATATATTGAGTGAATCTATTTTACCCATAGAGATGAGGCCTCTCTATGAACATCCCACAGAGCTGCTGACAAAAAAGCCTTGTTCCAAGTGACAATGTTCTTCAACCCTAGCCCCCCTGCATTTTTAGGTTGAAGTATATCCTTCCAGCTCACCGGACTATTCTTCGTACCCCACAAGAATCTACGAATCAATGCCCCTATCTTATGTGTCACCACAATAGGAATTCTAAAAATTCCACACAAGAATGACAATATACCATAGGTCCTTGAAGTGATTAGCCCCAGATGTCCAGTAAAAGAAAGTAATTTAGAAGATCAAGATTGGATCATATGGTTGATATCATTCAAAAGAGGGGTGAAGTCTTGCACCCCAATTCTTTTGCTACAGATTGGAATACTTATCCAGCTTATTATGAAAGGGTAATTAAGACTTTACACTGCATACTTTTGTACCTGGTAGTAATTTAATTTATAATTGTATCTAGTAGTAATCGTATCTTATAATTTGTACCTATAAGTAATAATTCCTTATAATTATTTAATTATTTTAATAGTGACTGAGATTTGTTTAAGATAAACCCTAAAACTCTAAAATCCTAAACCCTAAAACTCTAAAACCCTAAATCCTAAACCCTAAAACCCTAAACCCTTTGGAAACATTAAATTATTTCCTAATTTGAAAATATTATAATTACAATTATTTAATTATTTTAATGAGTGGTTGAGATTTGTTTGAAAAATAGATGGTTAGGATTGTATTTATATTTAATAATATTAATATTTTAATAAAAATATATTATTTCTTAATTTGAAAATTTCATAATTATAATTATTTAATTATTTTAATGGATGATTGAGATTTGTTTGAAAAATAGATGGCCAGTATTGGATTTATTATAGGATTGGATTTATTATTAAAATTATTAATTTTTTAATAAATAATATCTTATTTCCTAATTTGAAAAAGTCATAATTATCTTATTTCTATTATTATAATTATTTAATTATTTTCTAATTTGAAAAAATCATAATTACAATTATTTAATTTAATTATTTTAATGGGTGACTGAGATTTGTTTGAAAAATAGATGGTCAGGGCCAGGATTGAATTTATTATAATTATTTGATTATTACCTAATTTGAAAAGGTCATAATTAAAATTATTTAATTTAACTATTTCAATGGGTGACTGAGATTTATTTGAGAAATAGATGTTTATTCTTGGTTGTGATTTATTTGAAAAATTGATGGTTAGGATTGGATTTATATTAAATATTATTAATTTTTTAATAATTAATATCTTATTTCTTAATTTGAAAAAATCATAATTATAATTATTTAATTATTATACTGGGTGTTCGACTTAAAAATGCTTAAATTCGGATGGCTTAGCACATGAATCCCAGATTATTGGCCGTTCACTGAAAACTTCACTGTAGAAGCTTAATCTGGGAATTTAAAACCTGAATCCCAAATGTATTCCGTTCTTGAGTTGATTCTTATTGAAGAATTCGAAGAACTATTCTGACAACTCTGAAGTCTTTGATCTTCGTAGAGATTCGCTCTCGGTGTGTTTGGAATAAATGGAGAAGGGCTCCTTATATAGGTGAAGGGCTGATTGGCCATTTGTAGTCGGGATGAGCAATTAAAGAATTTATCGAACCACAGAGAGGAAGTCACTAGAGTTTAAGCGATCTCAAGTTTATCGTGATTTTATAAGGACGACGGAATAGGGAGGATATGATGCAAATAAATGCAATTACACTAATGCAAGAAATAAATGATAAAACGAATAAAAGATGAATTGGTTCCAAATGATGCAAGGATGAGATTAACTACAATCATCGTATAGACAATAAAGAAAATATGCAATTAATTCCAATCTCTCATGGACAAGGCATAGAAGCGATCACTAATTCCACCTAAACTCTCTCTCGAGACGGATAGGATGTAGGCACTCAATAAGACTCCCAAAAGCACTTAGGATCGAGATCATAGCGAACACCTCCCACTAGATACTAATTACTCTACAGTTCCCTAATGAGGTACTAAATCATAGACAATATTCCCTTTTAAGGTACTATGAATTCACTAATGGCTTGGTTCTCCTCACCTAATCAACCAATCTCTCGATTAAGTTAATCAAATATTCTATCAAAGGGTTCTAAATCTAGAAGGATATCTCTATCTCATTTTAAATTAATGCACATGAAGTGTATGATGAAATGATTCAATGAACTATCCTAAACACATAATTGATTTCTTAATCTAATCACATGCCCATGACAATTAATTACACAAATCATACATATACATCAAGCAATTCACATCTATGTTAGAAATAGCACAAATGCCCAATTACGATAAAAATCAATTTGCATAAAACCTAAATTATCCAACACCAATCATGGAGCTAATCTCACAATGGAGATTAGCCTTTCATAGTCACAAGAAATTCAACATAGACATTAAAATCCTTACAAACCATGATCAACTATAAAGAATGTCACAAAATTAGAATTAGATTCCCCCTTTAAAGGTCTTCAATGGAGATCTTCTTCTTCTTCTTGTGATCTCACTCTCCCTTACTTCCTTGATCACTTGGATGGTGGATTTGATGGAGGGGATCAAGTGAATTAGATGGATGAAGGGTATGGAGATGGATGGAATAGAGTTAGTGTGTGAAAATGTGGCGTAAAATGTGTGTGGATCTGATCCCTACTGATATTTACACTCCAAAATGGGTGTTTTTATCCCTTTGAACCTTCTAGAACACATTCTAATCATAGAATTGACTTTGGGCCGAGCTCAGGTCGAATTCGGGTCAAGTTCGGGTTGGTGTAGCGCAGTGTCACCGTTTCGCATATAACTTTCACATCCGAAATCCGATTTGGATGATTCTTGCATTCACGCAATCCTCTTTTCCTTGGCTTTCTATAAAGATCTAATAAAACTTCCAATATTTGAAGGTGTAACAAGTCATGCAAAGTAGCACAACCGTGCTGAGTAGGAATAGCTTGCGCGATGTCACCATTTCAATCATAACTTTCTCGTTTGGGCTCCGATTGAAGTGTTTCTTATACCAAAATGATCCTCTTTTCTGTGGCTTTCCAACCATGCACCACACTTCTAGTTTTGAGCTCTACAACAGTACAGAAAAATTACACAAGTCGAACATGCGTTTTTCAGTATTTTGCTTAGTTTGACTCATTCTCCCTCGTTTCAACTCCGAATTAAGCTCCGTTTTTTCCAAAATCTTTCTTATCGCGTCTAGAATCCATTTTTACCTAAAAATTATATGTTTAAGCTCATTCACACATATTTCCATAAAAACAAAAAACACAACCAAATAGCACATAAATACAGATAAAATAACACTATAATACATATAAAAAGACGCTAAAATCTAGGTAGAAATATTACTCAACAAGGGCTACATTTGAATTGGGATTAAGAATTTTACTAAATTATTTCCTAATTTGAAAATATCGAAATTATAATTATTTAATTATTTTAATGGATGACTAAAATTTATTTTAGAAATAGATGGTCATGATTGAATTTATTTTGCTTTTATATATATATTAAGATGTGACCACTCTTATTTGAAACAAAATCTTTTGATTGTTTAAGCACGATGCAATTGTGGAAGCTTAGCTGGAAATGATGAAATGTCATCATCAAATTGCCGGTGTTATCACAAATTTTAAAATTTGTAATGATATATGTACGAATATCCCTCATGTACAATAGAATTTGTGATTCGGATTCTCTGTAACATTTTGGTGTATCATCTCTATAAGCAGTTATAATTTACGATCCAATAAATTAGTGTTACATGGATTTTTCTGATTAAAATATCGATTAATTTATATTTATTTTATAATTTAAATAAATTAATTTCAAAAATAAATTAATAAATAATTGATAATTAATTTAGACCCAACAAATTAAATGAGACTTGAATTAAATGAGGCACGACCCAAGTCAGATAAGCCCAAGTTAAAGGTCTGACCCAAGTCAAATAAGCCCAGATAAATTAAATCTGGTCTAAAGACAAATAAGCCTGACTAAAAGTCTAAACAAGTGGAAGCCTAAGCCTGCAGAATTAGGTCAAATCGAATATTGACCAATCAAACTGCGTTATAGATGAAAAGGCCCAAGCCTGCAAATTAGGTGAACAAATCAACTCTGGACCAATCAGACTGCGAATTATATATGGGGCTTCTTTATCCTCCACCTGTATAAGGAGCCCTACTGCATTCATTATAGACACACTCAGACACCTGAAGAGATTTGAAGAACACGAGCAAAGACGAAAGTCCAGCCTCCCTTCCAATTTTTCAAGTTAAGAACAGCCTCCGATCAGAGATTAAGGTGCCAAATTCCTCCAATCCAATGTTCTTCCAATTAACCGCCTCTCATTAAAGATCAAGATGCCAAGCCCCTCCGATCCAGCGTTCTTTCAGTCAATTACCTCCGATAAGAGATTAAGGTGCTAAGACATTTCCATCCGGCGTTCTCCTAATCAACAGACCTCTCAAGCAGAAAGCTCTCTAGTCAATGTTCAATCCCAATCAACGCCTCCGGATCAACGTCATAAGACTATACATCCAAGCTCGGACAACCTTCAACCAAAGTTCCGGCTCAACATACAGTCAATATACACTCTAGTCAAAGTCAAGTCAAGTCAGCACAAATCAATAAGTCAAAGTCAAGCCAAACCAAATTGGTTCGAGAGAAGAATCAGAGATTGATTGAAATTTGTAACTCGCTTAAATACTCTTTAAATTAAAACTGTCTAAATTATCATTGTACCCCAATTTGTATTTATTTTATTTTAAATACAAATTTTTGTTATAAATTTTGGCACGCCCAGTGGAACCGTCTATACCTCTCATCTCTTCTTTCTATAAGTTCGAAGATACAAAGTGTGACTCCTCTTAGGATCGCAATAAAAAGGTCGTCTACCTCAAAGCCTTTAGAGCTATGGGTTGTGAAGACTCAAGTGATGACTCCACTAAAGATTGTGATACGAAGGCCTATTGCATCAAATCCTCTAGAGTTGCAAACTAAAAAGGTTGAAGTCGTTGCAAGAAGTATGTTTGAAGCCTCCTCAGAGACCAACAATGTGGTTGGGATTGCTCTCAATAATCCATTGCATGACGACAAAGATGGTGAAGATGACTCTGTCTGCTCAATTCCTCTCTCCACGCCAAGCTCAATATCTGCTTAAACTACAGCTGCAGTGATGACGACGAGTGCTATAACTCCCAAGGAGCAAATAACGAGTATGATGAAAGCAATTGAAGGACTCACCAAGCATATGGAAGCTCAAGACTTAAAGATCTCCCAACTTACAAAGAAAATGGAGAATGCGGGAGACAAGTCATGTAAAGGGGAAACAAGTTGAGGATAAACCCGAGGAGGGCTCTGCGAAACAACATCCATCTGAAACAAGTAAAGTTGAAGAAGATATTCAAGTTTCAGCTGACAAGATGCTTCCTATCAACCAACTAAAAAATATCGTGATAGAGACAATGAAAGACAAGTTTGAAGAGAGCTCCAAATCTTTTATTGCCTACAAAAAACCATATACAAAGAGAATTGACAACTTGGTAATGCCAGCTGACTACCAACCTCCAAAGTTCCAACAATTCGATGGCAAAGGCAACCTAAGACAGCATATGGCACGCTTTGTCGAGACAAGCAATGATGCTGGGACCTACGGAGATCACATGGTGGGATAATTTGAAGACATGCCTTTTGATGAGCTCATAGAAGAAGAACAACAAATAAAGACTGAGTTTTCTTTAAAGATTCATAGAAATAAAGTTGAAACAAGGGAAAACAGTGCATCCCAACATTGGGTGCAATGAACTGTTTATAAATCAAGTTAAGCTCCTCGAGACGAGCATAAGATGTCTACACAATGCTCCTTGATACGAGCTTAAATTATCTAAAATCCTCAAGTTACGCTCATTGACACGAGCAAAAACTGTCTGTGTGACACTCCTTGATATGAGCTAAAACTATCCACAAGTCAAAGCTCCTTGATATGAGCTAAAACTATCTACACACAATGCTCATGTATACGAGCTAAAACTATCTAAAATTTCTCAAGTTATGCTCTTCGGCACGAGCAAAAGCTTGTCCACACAATACTCCTCGACACGAGTGAAAAATGTCATCACAAAGCTCCTCGGCACAATAAAAAATATCCACGTAATACTCAATACTTCTCGACATGAGTGAAAACTATCTACACAAGGCTCCCTGACATGAGTTTATACCGTCTACAAGTTTAAATTCAAGACTCATTAACACGAGTATAAATTTTCAGGAAATTCAATTCAATGCTCCTCGACGCACGAGCCTAAATTGCATGTTACTCCTGGCCCGCATGAGTATAAAATGTATACGACACTCCCTCATCCAAACCAAATCATGTTCCTTTGAATTACGTTATGACTTGATCCTCTTTAAAGAGGTACGTAGGCAGCTTAACACTCTGCTAAATTCAGTCATAATTCATGCTATTCGAATCTAGTCTGTGAGGTAAGCAATAAGTTGGAACATAAACGAGTCGAGAGGTAGAAGATTGCAAGAAAATGGAACTTTTACGATTGCTTCACAGTAAGACGTGGCGTCTGTGAACAAATTGCAAGGGGGCATTTGTAAGCAGTTAAAATTTATGATCCAATTAAATAGTGGCATGTGGATTTTTCTGATTAAAATATCAATTTTATTTTATTATTTATTTTGGAATTTAAATAAATAAATTTTTAAAATAAAGTAATAAATAACTGATAATTGATTTAAGCCCAACAAATTAAATGAGACTTAAATTAAATGAGGCCTAATCCAAGTCACACAATCCCAAGTTAAAGGTCTGACCCAAGTCAAATAAGTCCAGAAAAATTAAATCATGCCTAAAGACAAATAAGCCTGACCAAAAGTCTAAACAAGTAGAAGCCCAAGACCGAAGAATCAGGTCAAATTGAATATTGACAGATCAAACAGCATCATAGATGGAAAGGCCCAAGCCCGCAAAATAGAGTCAAATCAGTCCTGGACCAATCAGACTGTGAATTATATATATGGATTCATTTTCCTCTACCTATATAAGGAGCCCTCCTCCATTCATTCTAGACACAATCAGACACCTAAAGAGATCCGAAGAACATGGGCACAGACGAAAGTCCAGCCACCATTCAAGTTCTTCAAGTCAAGAACAGCCTCCGATTAGAGATCAAGGTGCAAAGCCCCTTTGATCTGTCATTTTTCCAGCCAACCCCCTCCTATCCGAGATCAAGGTGTCAAACCCCTCCGATCTAGCCTTCAATCAGAGATTAAGGTGCCAAGCCCTTCCCATCTGGCGTTCTCCCAATCAACAACCTTCTAAAGCATAAAGCTCTCTAGTCAACGTTCAATCCAAATAAAGGCTCAACGCCTCCAGATTAACGTCACAAGACTATATATCCGAGCTTAGACAAGCTTCAACCGAAGATTCGACTCAACATAAAGTCAACACACACTCCAGTCAAAGTCAAGTCAGCACAAGTCAACAAGTTAAAGTAAAGCCAAGCCAAATTGGTTTGAGAGAAGAATCAGCTAATTGATTGAGATTTGTAACCCGCTTAAATATATACTCTATAAATTAAATCTATCTTGATTATCTTTGTACCCCAATTTGTATTTATTTTATTTTAAGTACAAAATTTGTTGTTACAATTTATGGATTGTACAATAAAAGTTTAGCTTTAGTATAAACAATGTTTTAACATGAGAATCATTGATCAAATGATTGCGCCTTTGATAAGAGTGAAAATAAGAGTGTTATAGTGTCCAATTTAACACCTTCTTGATTGGAATTGTTGTCATATATTAGCACAAGTGTCTTATATTCAATATATATGAGAAAAAGGTGCACTTGAGGCGTTTTATTGTGTTTTAGGTGGAAAAAGGATCAAAAGTGCAATGTTGGAGAAAAGGTGCAATTTGTTCAAGAATGCTGAAAAATGCATGTCCAACTTGTGTAATTTTCCTATGTTGTGTGGAGATCTGAACAGGAACAGTGATACATGATTGGAAAGCCACAGAAGAGATGGTCGTTTTGGCGTAAAGAACACCCCAATTGGATTCAAAACGAGAAAATTATTATCAAAGAGGTGACGTCGCGCGAGCGATGCCTAACAGAACGACTGGGTCACTTTCCATGGCATGTTACACCTTCAATTCTTGGAGTTTTTGTAAGTTCTTCATATGGATAGAAATCCAAAGTAGAGAGGATCACGTGAGCATAAGAATCACTCAAATTGGAGTCCAGATGTGGAAGTTATACATGAGACAGTGAGACGACATAAGTGTGATTCGACCATGATAGTTTGGTTCGACCAGACATCTTGGTCGAACCACAGCCATTTTGGTCGAACCAGAAGCCTGAAAGTGCAAAAAATCTCCAATTTTGATTCGACCAGGTTTCGACCAAGCCCTAGGTCGAACCACATGCATTGGACGTGTTCGAATCCGATTTTTACACCTCTAGTGCGTGTTTTTGCATATTTTCCAAGAAAAAACTCATTCTAGGTCCATAAGGAGAGCTTACAAGTATAAAAGGGGATGTAGATCACACCAAGAAGGCATACGGATTGGATACAACACAACCATCCTACACTCCACAAGGGGGTTCACCCCCCAACCATCATCCACATCCTTTCCTACATCCATCCATCACTTTGAAGATTCGTCTGTGGAATAAAGAGGAGAACCAAGAGCTGGATTCAAGATGGAGAAGGACGCGACGACTCCCAAATCTGGGGTTTATTTCATTTCCTAATTTATCTTGTAATTTTCCAAACATCTGGGTAAGATCTATCCAAAACGCATGAGCCTTTTTGGTAGAACTAGGGTTGTGAACGTTTTTACCAATTAATTAAATTTTTGTGTGTAAACTCCGTAGAAAACTACTTGTGGATTTATTTTATATATGACTATACATTTCTAATCCATATTCACAGCCATTTTGTGAATCTTCAATTGGTATATAGAGTCTGAATATATATCTTGGTTGTAGATTGAGTCCGTTCACCGCTGAACATGATTCCATGTTATGTTCTAAGTGAGGGGACTCCAAAGCTTAATTAGAACTATCATATATGAATACTTATTAATTGAATTGAATTCGGGTTATTAAGTAGGATAAAGAGGATAATTTTATAGTACCTATAAAGGGAGATCATATCGGGTTAGAGTACTAATTGGCCAGGGAAATAATTGATACTGATAGTACCTAGAAAGGGGAGTGGAATTATATCTCTTACTCTAAGGTTTTTTACACGTGTTACACACATATTTACTTGTATCTATAGAGTAGATATGCATGGTTTAGTGATGCGTCCATATTCCACAAGGCAGAGTCGGACATCAACACACGAAAGAGAGATTAATGTGTGAAACTGGATTATCCTAGAGCTATCTATTCTCCTACATGATCCACTTCGTATTCTTCTAGTGTTATTTATTTTATTTGTTATTTTAATTAATTGTTTTGTAGTTGATAATCAAATCTCAAACTTAATTGCCTTCGTCTTAATTAATTTAATTAATAATTAAATTGATAATACGCCATTCTTTGAGTTTGATAATTCACTTGGTTTCTTGCTTAAGCTGCAATTGATATCCTTCATACTTGGAGATTTATTTTTCGTGTAAAGAAAATGCGTATCAAGTTCTTGGCACCGTTGCCCGCACGACTGTTATTATTAGTTTATTATTTCTAGTTGATTAAGACTTTTTTTGTGATTATTTATTTCTATCTATCCTTGAATTTTTCTGAGGTACTTGTGCACTAGGAAAAGGAGAGGAGGAAAGAAAAGAATAATATATTGAGCTAAACATGGCCGGACAAGGCAGAATCCGGATAATATTGTCATACGTAAAATTTTCACGAACTATGAAATTGGTAACATGGGATTTATAGGAGCAAGGGGGGAAGATGATGATTTTGAGATACATCCCATTCTTATTAATATAGTAGAAAAGAATCCCTTTTCTGGAGGTCAATTTGAAGATCCGTATCAGCATCTCCGAAGATTTCTTGGTTATGCAAACACTCAAAAGAGAGCTGGAGCTAATGATAATGTTAGGCATATCGCCTTATTCAATTTCTCTTTGATTGATAGGGCAGAAGCTTGGTATGAGACTCTTGATGCCACATATTGCACTACATGGGACCAACTGCAGCAGAAGTTCTTGGAGAGATACATGCCACCAACAAGGATCTTAAGAATGAAGCAAGACATTACTCAATTTGTTATGAATCAGGGTAAGCAATTTCATGAGGCGTGGAATAGGTTTAAAGATATGCTCAGGAGGTGTCCGCAATAGATTGTTTAAGGCTCAATACATAAGTATCTTCTACTATGGATTGGATTGTGAGTCGCGTGTTTTTATTGATGCATCATCAAGTGGAGCGCTGTTGTCTAAAACTGCAATAGAAGCATAAAAGTTGTTCGAAGACATCTCTATGAATTCACGTAACTGGCCACAGAGAGAGATAGAGGATCATATGCACTTAGCAAGGTAGCGCAGGTTGAACATCAAGTGAAGCCGAATAGGGATGATAAGATCGTCTCTAGTCTAGCTAATATTAACAAGCTACTAGAATCCCAGTAGAAGCAGATTACAGAGTTGACTCAAAGGGGGCCTAGTATGAAGCAGCACGAAGTGAAGAGTGTTGAAGTGACCTTCAATCAATAGGTGGCTGAGAATGATGCAAGGGTTGACCGCATTGAGGCTACTATGAATGCTAAGCATGAAGATTTATCTAAGCAAGCTTAGATTGCAGATGGATAATAAAGTGTGGTTTTCTCTCTTGATCAAGCTATGAAGATGTCTATGGAAACTCAATCTTGCAAGAGAATAGATGTGGTTCCTAACTTGTTTAATCTTGATTTTAATGAGACAGATTATTCTGAATTTAAGTAAAAGATTGACAAGGAGGTGTCTAGACAACCATGGGAGGAAGGAAATTTCAAGGATCATATACTTGTTATCAAGAAATGTGAAGTGTTGAGTGTAGACAAGAAGAGGAAAAAAAGTATTTGAAGGTGAGGATGCAAGTAGACCGCCATCTGATCCAGTAGTTCAAAAGCGGTAAACCATCGTGACTCTCCGACGTTAAACATGAGCACATGTTGGGGGCTTGCCCTTCCGTTTTATTGCTTTATTTATTTTTATGTGAGTAAGAAATTATTATATTTGACGTACTTATTCTTCGAAAATTACATCTCTTTGTAAACTTAGTTTCAACTTACGTTTTTAATAAGTTTGGGGGTGTGATGTTATTACCTCATTGCAACACCAAGAATATAATCTTTTCTTTGTAATGTTTGCTTGGGGAGTTGATTTTTTCGGTATGTTGAAACTTTAATCGGTTTTGATATGTCGATTTTTTGTAAATTGTCTAGTGTTCAGTGGTGTTTCTAGTGTGTGTTGTTGATTAGATAGTCAATTGAGTATTTTCTTATAGTTCTCCTATTTTACTATGATGAATCATGTGATGATGAGTGTGCTTGAGCTTTGATGATAGAAAAAGGTAACTAGGTGGCAAGCCGAGTTATACATTGAGGTTTTGACTCGAGAAGCTCGTGCATACGTTGAAGAAAAACCATGTGCCCTCGTTTTCTTATTCTAATTTTTATGTGTGCTCTTAATTAGTAGGAGTGAAAGGATAGAGATCTTGGTTTCGGTGATTCATATGAGCTTATATTTTTAAATTGTGCCTAAAATTCATATGTCCTTGAAATTGATGAAGGAAGTGTACTTGAGTTTTATTGTGGTATGAAGTTCTATGTGTACTTGTGGGATATTACTTACCATTAAAAGTGCTCTGTTACTTGTAAAAACCCATGTGAGAGTTTGAGCCTCGTTGATCATGAACATAATCACATAATTTTTCTTTTCTGATGAGTATTGTTTTTGTGTGTATTCTAGAACTTGTCTCTTATCTTACTTGAAACTATATGTGTGTTAGATGATGGGAGATGATTTAAGGCAATCCTTGAATTTATTAGTCACTTAGCCAAATAATTTCCTACTCAAATGATGCTTATCCGTAGTTAGCCTCGTTGAGCCTAAAAGCCTTATTTCTTTGGCAACCTACGAAGATAGTCACTTTAATATCCTATTTCAGCCTTAAATTCCTATATTTAGTGGAGAATTAAATGTTGTCCAAGTGTGTGAAGTTGATTTTGATGTAGTTTGGAAGGAATAAAATATTTGGAGCTGTACAAGTGATAATGAGCTTAAAAATAAATTGCTTAGGGGTAGTACCTGAAACTGGTACCCCGAGATGTTAGAGGTAGTGCCCGAAACTGGTACCTCGAGAAAAAAAAAGAAAGAAAAGAAAAAGTATGTTGAGCTTGAAAGAAATGAGAGAAAATAAAATTAGAATAGCATGAAGCTGGATAGCCTTGAAGTATAAAAATCTGCAGTACAAAAGATCTCCGATTTTAATTCTCTACTAATTGAGTCACTTTATCCATATGTTTCCTACCCTTACCAAAAAGCCTACATTACATTCTAATGAAAGTCCTTTTTATCCCATTGTCGAATCATACTTTAAGTGGTGGAGAGTTTGAGAAGTTTGGCAAGCTTATAGTTACGCATGCACTTGAATTGAAATTGAGCGTAAACACCTTATCCCATAAGTGTACATCTTTTACACTTGAGTGCGAGTGATATATACTTCCCGTGAGAACATGTCAATGGAGCATTTGAATTGGTGGTAATTGTCTTATCTTGTATGCTATGAATTGATTATTATATGTAATGAGAGTTACATGACCTAAGTTGAGGACAATTGTATTTTGAATATAGTATTTGTCATAGTCCTTGTTTCCCCGCTATTTTTCTTACTCTCTTTCACATTATTTTTATTTTGTTGCCTCGGGACGAGCAACGGGTAAGTTTGAGGGATTGATAAGAGTGAAAATAAGCATGTTATAGTGTTCAATTTAACACATTCTTGATTGGAATTGTTGTCATATATTAGCACATGTGTCTTATATTCAATATATATGAGAAAACGATGCACTTGAGGTGTTTTATTGTGTTTTAGGTGGAAAAAGGATCAAAAGTGCAAAGTTGGAGAAAAGGTGCAATTTGTGCAAGAATGCTGAAAAACGCGTGTCCAAATTGTGTAATTTTTCTGTATTTGTGTGGAAGA
This sequence comes from Pogostemon cablin, assembly GCA_023678885.1. Lineage (NCBI taxonomy): Eukaryota > Viridiplantae > Streptophyta > Magnoliopsida > Lamiales > Lamiaceae > Pogostemon > Pogostemon cablin. Next base: position 19,453,350 of record CM042994.1, on the reverse strand, counting down.
TCTGAATGAGAACTATGATGCATGGTCGGAAAGCCACAGAAGAGAGGGTCGTTTTGGCATAAAGAACACCCCAATTGGATTCCAAACGAGAAAGTTATTATCAAAGTGGTGACGTCGTGCGAGCTGTATTGAACAGAACGGCTGTGCCACTTTCCATGGCATGTTACACCTTCAATTTTTAGAATTTTTTATAAGTTCTTCATATCGATAAAAAGCCAAGGAAGAGAGGATCGTGTGAGCATAAGAATCTCTCAAATCGCAGTCCAGATGTGGTAGTTATACACAAAACAGTGAGATGACGCATGTGTAATTCGAACACGACAGTTTGGTTCGACCATACATCTTGGTCGAACCACAACCATTTTGTAAACCAAAAGCCTGTAAGTGCGAAAAAATCTCCGATTTTAATTTGACCAGGGTTCGACCAAGCCCTAGGTAGAACCTTAGGTCGAACCACATGCATTGGACGCGTCCAAATCTAATTTTTACACCCCTAGTATGTGTTTTTGCGTATTTTCCAAGAAGAAGCTCATCCTAGGTCCATAAGGAGAGCTTACAAGTATAAAAGGGGATATAGATCACACCAAGAAGGTATACGGATTGGATACAACACAACACAACCATCCTACACCCCACAAGGGGGGTTTACCCCCCAACCATTATCCACATCCTTTCCTCCATCCATCCATCACTTTGAAGATTCATCTGTGGAATCTAGAGGAGGATTTAAGACGGAGAAGGACGCGACGACTCCCGCATCTAGGGTTTATTTTGTTTTCTAATTTATCTTGTAATTTTCCAGATATCCAGGTAAGATCTATCCAACACGCATGATTGTTCTTTGTAACATAATGGGCTAGAGCCTTTTTGGTATAACTAGGGTTGTGAAGGTTTTTACCAATTAAATGAACTTTTGTGTGTAAATTCCATACAACACTACTTGTGTATTTATTTTATATATAACTATGTATTTTTAATCCATATTCACGGTCGTTTTGTGCATCTTCAATTGTTATATAGAGTCTGAATATATATTTTGGTTGTAGATTAAGTGCGTTCACCGCTGAACAGGATTTCATGTTATGATTTTAAGTGAGGGGACTCCGAAGCTTCATTAGAACTATCATATATGAATACTTATTAATTGAATTGAATTCGGGTTATTAAGTAGGATAAAGAGGATAATTTTATAGTACCTATAAAGAGAGATCATATCGGGTAAGAGTACCAATTGACCAGGGAAATAATTGATATTGATAGTACCTAGAAAGGGGGGTGAAATTATATCTCTTACTCTGAGGTTATTCACACGTGTTATACGCATGTTTAATTGTGTCTATAGAGTAAATATTCATGGTTTAGTAATGCGTCCATACTCTACAAGGCAGAGTCGGACATCAACACATGAAAAGGAGATTAATGAGTGAAACTGAATTATCCTAGAGCTACCTATTCTCCTACTTCATCCACTTTGTATTCTTCTAATGTTATTTATTTTATTTATTATTTTAATTAATTGTTTCGTAGTTGATAATCAAACCTCAAATTTAATTGCCTTCGTCTTAATTAATTTAGTTAATAATTAAATTGATAATACGCTGTCCTTTGGGTTCAATAATTCACTTGGTCGCTTGCTTAAGCTGCAATTGATATCTTTCATACTTGGGGATTAATTTTGCATAAAAAGAAAACACGCATCAGTCTTATAATTTATTTATATGTGCGATTCAATAGTCCACTTACTTTATACTGTAGAAAATATGTTGTGCGACAACACACGGAAGATCATATTATCGATTTTCTTATAAAGTATAAACAGATGCTCACAACCGAGATAGACGGGGACTCTCTATCGGCATGGTTGTAGTGTGATTTGATATTAGTTTGTCTTGACTATAGAATCACATTAGTGTACTTTGTGTGTATTGAGCAGGACTGCTTGAGATCGTTCAACTTATACTAACCATATAGGAGAACTTAATCTAAGTTATTATGGATGTTCGTACTCTTAATCCCTATACAATAACCTCGACACTTAAGGCAGTTTGTATTCTTTTTATTCATCAATGGGTGAGATTTACATGTAATAAAATCAACAAACTCGGTGAGTTGGGACATAATGCTGTCTCTATGGTGTGTTGTTGATTGTAGAAGGAAACCGTATCCAATAAATTAAGTTGATAATGTCCCCTTGAGAAGCTCATAAGGATTATCATGTAAACCCTACATGTGGATTTACTCTAGAATGATAATGAGGTTGAGTGGTACTACACTCAGATGAGATATTAATTAATGTAGTTTTCAGTAACTTAATTAATTAATGGGCATTGTATATCTTAAACACGGGGAGACTGTTGGGCTCATAATAAGAAAGAGCCCATAACGTAATTATGGGATTAGAGCAGCAGTGTAGTAATATTTTAGTGGAATATATTATTATAATTGGACTTAAGTATAAGTTTTGGGCTAAACTTGGATACTTAAGCCCAATGGAGGTCCAACTCTAATTTCTCCTCCTGTCCATATTGTAGCCCATATATAAGTCATCTTAGTGATCCGAAAACCCTAATTCCTGTGCTTAACACATGTGAGTTTGAGAGAGGATTACAGAATTAGAGGATCTTGAAGATTGTCGCCCACACGACGTCAAGATTGGACTTGAGAATACAACAGAAGATCAAGAGGTTTTTTTAGCTATTTGATCTTCAACTTCCACATTTTTTTTGTAATCTTTCAGAACTTAAAACTGGTTATGTGATAGACATTTTGAAAGTCACGGAAGAGATGATCGTTTTGGCATGTATATCACTCAAGTTGGAGATTAGATGAGGGAGTTTTAACCAAAACTGTGAGGTCGCGCATACTGCCGGCGAGAATTCATTCTCTTCTTCAACATAACCTGGTGAAAGGTAATATGATTTTATGTTCTTACTTTCGCTAATATAGAATTTCATGGAACCCTAAAGGTTCACGTTAACCAAACGATCGAACGCCAACAATTGGTATCGGAGTTATAGTTTCGTGAAGAAGAGTGAAACGTTAGGCTAGGGTTTGTATCGCAAACATGTACTACTATTTAAAAATCATTGTTTTTTGTTCAATACTCTATCCTGATACATTTGTATGATTGTCGTCGATGAATTTTGATGATGAGCGGGAAACTATTGGTGTGACACACCGCAGTGCATGCGGCGACGTATGATGGCATGAGCAGTAGCTACAGACGGCTGGGTGGAAATACCAGGTGCATGAGTTGTGCCCAAGGTTGGTTCAAGTCGTGCCAACGGAGAAATGACGGTGTGCGGCAGGTGTGCATGGGTCGTGCGACGCTGACAAGTAGTAACCTAGCACGCACAATAAGTGGATGACGTTGGATGAGCAACGAGGCTGTGGCACGACTTGGAAGCTTCATCGGCATGACTACAGACAATGGCCGGCACGAGTCATGCTGGCAGGAAGTAGAGGTAAGCGTGACGCAGCACGGAGTACGGCTAGACAGACATCGAAGGCGTTCGGAAGCTACATGATACATGGTATGAGTTGTACCGGTGTTAGAGTGACTGTCTGGCTTGCACGCATCGATAGCGAGCGGCGACTACGTGGGTTCGGCACACATCATGCTGATCAGCTGCACGAGTCGTGCAGGGTGCCTAGCCAGCTGCACAAGGCAATCTATGATAATGAACGACTTAGGGCGCTAGTAATCCTGCTTGTTGCGTAAGGCATCAGTTCAACAGCTGGAGTGTCGGACAAGACTTCCTTATTTAGTGAAGATTTAATTCGTGATATATAATTGCCATAATTGATTTAATTATCTATTATTGTTATATATGGTTGTTTATTGATATCGATTATTTCGATAATCTGGTAAAAGTTGATATCGATGATTTTGATAATTTGGACGATATCGACGATATTGATAGTTTAGAAATTTTGGTAATCTGGAAGTTTTTTAAAAATTTGTTAATAGGGTCGATATCGATGATTTTGATAATCTGGATGATATCGACGGTCGATATTGATTGTTTCAAAATTTTGATAATCTAAAAAATTTTCAAAAATTTGATAATCTGTAAGTCTTTGCTGATATTCGTGATTGGTGGCGAACAATCAAATTTGGTATTGTATAACTGTTCATAATTCTAATTTGATTATCTGATTATTGTTATATATGTAATACATAATTCTCTGTGATTTACTGCCTTATTTGGTGTAATAGGAGCATGCTATGTTGCATATTTTATTTTAAAAATTATATGCATGTAAAAACACTCTGTGTTAAATAACTAAGTGGGAGAGGAGATTGATAATTAATTCCCGCGGCCTCCATTATTAGTTTGTAAGTGATGTGAGTAAACTTACGTGTTGGCAATAGACCTTCCTCCACAATGGATGAGTTTATTCACGGATCACTAGAACAAACTTCTTTATGATGATTGAAGGAAGTTATTCAAGAGCGTGAGTACTTCTCCAACTGTAAGGGACATAAGCTTGCGCAATGAACTTGGGATCAAATAATGGTATACACTTAGGTGTAAGTAACAATTATCCTCCCCAACGGAGTCATTGCTATTATTTGCATGGCTAAAGAGGAACCGACTATCAATTATTTTGTCATAAAGTTAGGTTGACGAATGAAATTAATGGGTAAAATCATCTCTTGTAAATGTTTGAGTTTGTATACTTCCACACTAGCGTGGCATGCAGACTCTCGGTGCTTGAGATGTAGGTGAATTTTATTTTTATATTATTTTGATGGAAATAATATAAATGGATAATTTCGAAGATTTGATCGGTGTATTTATTTATGTGATTCTCTGTATTTTCAAATAGTTTATTTCACTTATTGTTAACTAAAAGAAATTATATTTACTGGTCTAAAATTAGATAATTAGAAAAGAATCTTGGTTTCGATTTTTACTGCTTAAGAAAACATATGTGTTCTCACTAAGAATGTCCTATGATGTCTATTAAAGTGTCTAGTAGAGAGGTGAGAGGTTCATAGAAATATGATGGTCTCATGCAACTCTTCGGATACCTAAGTAAGGTTGATAGGCGGGAGGTCATGGTTGAATTGATGAACGAATTGGAAATAATTAGAGTAGAAATTGAAGAGGAACCTAGGTTAGTTTTATTCTCCATAATTTGTTTAGATGTTTTGAGCAAGTTTCACCTGAATTACATGAGGCTGTTTTCGAGAAAAAACTTCTGACAAAACATATGACGAAAGAAAGCCAATTTCATCAAGATGTGAACAAGGTTAGTATCTCATTCACTAGTTGTTGAAGTATGATTAGTGATGACATCTACTGACACGTTGTGTGTAGATACTAGAATCACTAAAAGCGTGCAACAAATTGATGATGAGATTATTGAGTACATGGATAATCTACGAAAGTAGTGGGAGCTGCAGTAGGAGTTGTTTATTTATCTTCTGATAGGAATAAATGTTTTATTTTGAGAAAATTATCTTTACGTACGTTTTCATAGAAAGAATTTTATTTCAGTTTCTATGCATATACGGATGGATACTCCATTTCATTTAAATGACATGGTCATAACGATGAGAGATGGAGCTATAATTTGTTATGATATGTTGGTAAAAATTTATACACTCATAAATCATGTTTATCCCACGGATGCAACAAATAGTAATGATAACACGTCTTCTAATTCTAATAAGATAAAGAAACCTTTGGATATGAACCAAACATACCTTTGGCTTCTGAGACTAGGTTATGATTGACTTTTCAAGGCAAAATGGTGTAGAGCCAAAGATATGTTGGAATTGGTTTATTCTGATTTATGCAATCTTAAATTATCCCTATGAGAGGTGGTTAGATATTATTTGATGCACTGCAAGTCTGAGTACTATGATTAATTTAAAAGTGCATGGCTCATGCGGTGAACGGTCATCGAATATATATCAAGTCATTATGATTTAATCGTGGTGGTGAGTACCTATTAGGATAGTTCAGGAGCTATCAGAGGTTGTGATTGAATTCCAAGTTGTCAACACCGGGCTAACTCCAACCGACTGGTGTGGCGAAAAGAAGGATATGACTCTTATGGAAATTATTAGATAGATGATGAGTTATTTGGAATTACTAAATTCATTTATGGGTATGCCCTAAAAACAGCATGCTGTAAGGATATTTGTTTGTTTGTGGGATATCCTAGATTAATTAAGGGTGTTTTATTTGATAGTCCAAAAGATCAAAGGGTGATTGTTAACACGAATACTATTTTTTTAGAAAAGGACTATGTTATAAAACACAAATCCATGTATGAATTGTTCTAAAGGAAGTGAGAGGAAAACATAAAGTATAGTACCAATTGTACAAGAGGATATACCACAAGAAAACTGCAATGCTTGATACGTCTGATACAAAATTGTGTATAGTGCTTTGTCGTAGTGGGAGGGTTGTTCTACAACCTTGAAAATTTTATATTTTGGGAGATTCGTGAGACTTAGTCCCTAGTAAACATTAAATCGGCCCATAGGTATGACGAAGCACTGCAAGATAGAATTGTGGAATTTTAGCAAAGTGCAATAATTTTTGAAATTGAATCTATGGATTCTAAATTAGATCTAGATAGCTTGTAGAATCGTGAAATGATGTGAAAGCCATTTGAAGTTTCTCTACAAAATAAAAGAGGATCAGTCAATAAGTTGACACTTTGAAACAAGCTTGTTGCATAAAGGTACACTGAGAAAGAATGGTGAGTTCGAGTATGAAGAAACCTTTTCACTGGTAGCTAAGTTTAAGTCGATCCGAATTCTTTTAATACTGCACATATTGAAATATGAGGTATAACAAATAGATTTCAAGACAACTTTCGTGATTGAAAGTTTGGAAAAAAACATCTATTTGAAACAACCAGAGTGATTCATTGCAAAGAGCTAAGAGTATTTTGAGTATAAGCTTAAAATTGTCTAGCGATGGACTAAAGCAAGCTTCAAGATCTTGGAGCATCTATTTTGATGAGGAAATCTAGTGATATGAATTTAATCAATGCTCAAATGGGTCTTGTGTATTAAGAAGATTGACGGAAATGTGGTGGTATTTCTTGTACTATATTTAGATAGTATCTTGCTCATTAGAGACAATGAAAGTGTATTGTCAGGCATATGAGTATGGTTCATAAAGTAATATGAAATAAAGGACTTACGAGAAGCAAAATATATTCTTGTAATCATGGTGATTCAGATCACAAGAAAGAATGTTGTGCTTATCTCAAGCTTCATGAAATGATACAATCCTTACTCATTTTAGCATATGAATTTATCTAAGGAAATCTGTCTTGAAGACATAAAAGAAGATAAAGGTGATGAAGGCGGGTCCTTATGCTTCGACGAATAAGGAAGCTTAATCTAATGAATGCTATGCAAGAGAAAGGATATCTGTTTTGCTGTAGCATGCAGAGTTGATATCAACGTAACTCAGAATAAGAGTGATGAACTGCGGTAAGACGTTGAAGTGCTGGAGAAGGACTGAAAATTATATATAGGCTTACCAGACATATTCATTACTTCTTGTGGATTACGTAGATTTGATTTTTTCAAGTCAGGTATGACGACAGTAAATCCACCTCAAGGTTATGTGTTTAATATATTTCGGACTGCGCCATGGAAAGATGCTAAATTGGAGCCTCTGAGGCAGTCAAGGTATCTGTATGACTTTAGAAACTTCGTGATGGACTTGGATGTGGTTTCTAAGTTTGCCCAAGGGTATCACAATTTATTGTGATAATAATGGTCCAATTGCAAACTTGAAAGAATCATGAGTCCAATGCAATTAAACACATTGAGAACAACTACCACATGTTATAAGAACTCGTATGATGAGGGGAAGGTTGTTGTCACCTAGATTGCATCGGATGATAACCTAGTAAATCTCTTTACAAGGACCTTAAGGTGAAAGCTTTTGATGGTCATGTAGTGGGAGTGAAAATCAGATGTATGGTAGTAGACATGGCAGCAAAATCTTTTAGTAGAAGTGGGAGATTGTTGGATTGTATATTAAAAGCCTAGCTTTAGTTTGAACGATGTTTTAAAAATATTTGAAATGAGAACCATTGATCAAATGATTGCATCTTATAATTCATTTATATGTCCGATGCAATATTTCACTTACTTTATACTATAGATAATATGTTGTACGATAACACGTGGAAGATCATATTTTCGGTTTCCTTATAAAGTATAAACAGATGCTCACAACAGAGATAGACGGGGACTCTCTATCAAGATAGTTGTAGTGTGATTTGGTATTAGTTTGTCTTGACTATAGAATCACGTTAGTGCACTTTATGTGTATTGAGCAGTCCGCTTGAGATCTCAGTTATTATGGATGTTCGTGCTTTTAATCCTTATACAATAACCTCGATACGTTAGGCAGTACGTATTTCTTTGATTCATCAATGTGTGTGATTTACATGTAATTAAATAAACAAACTTGGTAACTTGGGAGATAATGTTGTTTCTATGGTGTGCTGTTAATTGTAGAAGGAAACCGTGTCCAATAAAATAGGTTGATGATATTCTCTTGAGAAGCTCATAAGGATTATCATGTAAACCCTGCAGGTGAATTTATTCCAGCATGATAATGAGATTAAGTGGTACTACTCTTGGATGAGATATTAATTAATAGAGTTATCAGTAACTTAATTAATTAATGAATATTGTATATCTTAAATACGGGGAGATTGTCGAGCTCATAATAAGAAGGAGCCCATAACGTAATTATGGGATTAGAGCGGCAGTGCAGTAATAATATTTTAGTGGAATATATTATTATTATTGGATTTAAGTATAAGTTTTGGGCTAAACTTGGATACTTAAGCCCAATGGAGGCCCAATGAGAGGATCTTGAGGATCGTCGCCCACACGACGTCAAAATTGGACTTGGGAATATAGCAGAAGATCAAGAGGTTATTTTCAACAACCTCATCGTCAACTTCTACAATTTGTTTTTAATCGTTTGGAACTTAAAACTAGTCATGTGATACACCGTTGGAAATCCACGGAAGAGAGGACCATTTTGATGTGTAGATCACTCAAATCGTAGATTGGATGAGGGAGTTATGTCCAAAACGGTGAGATCGCGCATGCTGCCGGCGAGAATTAATTCTCTCTTCAACATACCATGGTGAAAGGTAATATAATTTGATGTTCTTTCTTCCGCTTATATAGAATCGTGTGAAACCCTAACGGTTCACACGTTAATCAAATGATCGAACGCCAACAACAATCTCATGAGCCATATCGTTGGATGGATGATACGTATGAGAAAGAGGGAAACTATACCATATTTAGGAATGCTTAAATCCTAGGAGCATTGAGTTTATTTCATCTCTTACGTGTCAATTATTTAACGTGTGACACACAAGATGATGCATGAAAATGACACAGAAGATCCGATGTGTAGGTTTGTATATATCAATTATCAAATTCCAAAATAAAAAAAAAAACAAAAAAGAAAAACTTAATAAGGTGATGAAATTAAGTTTTGGAAAAAAAACTTATGCTACTTATTGAAGTTTGTATGAACTTAAATGATTTTATCCATTCTTAATGTAAATATGTATAATCAGAGATGATATATATTTAGAACTTACCTTATTAATTATTAAAAATTCAAAATTATATGTAAAATGATTTTACATATATATGTACTTAATATAGTAAATGATATCATAGACATAAATTTTGTAAACAAATATAGAAATTATCTAACATTTTTATAATTAATAAATTTATTTATTTTACGAAGCATGTATTTTATTAAACATTTTCATAACTTATTCATTGCAATTTTTATAGACATATATAAATAGAATATTATATACTATTTAAAAATAGAAAAAAAAGTTGTCATATATGTCTTAATAGTAAATTATCATCTCACAAAATTTAAAAATTATAAATGCCCTAGCAATCTAAACTGACCCCTCACAAAATTAAAAAAAAAACCCTAATAACCTAATCTTGACACATCACAATTTGTAAAATCTATATTTTATGAAGATAGGTCATGAAAACAACATAAAATTTCCTTTACCATCATGTTTATTGTCAAGCGATTCAGAAATTTTTCTAAATTTTCCAAAATTTGGAAAATTCAGCATTTTTTTGAATTTTCCAAGAAAATGTGACCCTATGAAGGTGTTGATTGTGCCATGCACAACATACTTCTGGATCTATCATTTCTGGAGCAGTCTGTAGCATAATAGTTGATTTTGTTGAACAAAGGAGTAGTTTATGTAAAGATATCCCCAAACACGGACCCTTTCCATAACGATCAACAAATTCAACCAAATTTACAAATTTAGTTCCGGATCCATATTAAGCCTCTCCGACTTCTATTGTATGTACATTCCAACCAAAATGAATCTTGGGTTTGAGAGCAATTTAGTGACCTCACTTAGTAGATTGATTTCTGTAATCTCATTTGGGTGTGATATTTTGTAAATTAATTTTCACAAATCCTGTAGTGTTAAAACATATAGTTAGGGAATAAAATAAGTGTGGAGAGTAATTTAGATGTCGCATGTACAAGAGAATTAAATCTATTCTCCTTGTTGGAGGAGATAAAATTTGATATTTAATAACTCTTATAGTTAAATTGAGGAAACATATTAATTAGTAATCATTATACAACTAAAATATTATCCATAATAAAATACTGAGAAAATAGACAAGGAAAAGAATAATGAGTAATAAAAATCAATTGAACTAATTTTGGCAAATATATTATCATAACCTGATGATAGTAGTTTTATTGTGGTTGGCATGTGTCCATCCAAAACTTGGTAAGACTGGAACATCTTATTGCCGATAGTAGGTTTCTTGTGGTTGGCATGTGGGTAAACCATACACTTTTATGTGCCGGAATACGAATCAAGAACGTGAAGATGTCAATATAGGCCTATATACAGAACCGAAGCACGCAATGGTTTGTATAGGATTTGGGCATGATTTTATCTATCAAAAATTCGTATGCTGTACTTGTTGCCGACAGTAGATTTCTTGTGGTTGGCATATGGCCATCTATAGTTGGGTAAGACCCTCTTACAGATTTTGTAATAGTAATATAACCATAACTCTTTAAAAATAATAATAGTTTGAAAAAGTAATATATTTAGAAATGACAACCCCACCAAATATTATCCATTTTTATTTATAGTATAAATTATTAATAAAATAATTAATTGCAAATGAGATTTTAGAGTAGTATATTTGTTAGAAATTGTATTAATTTGTGTATTTTTATAATCTAGTGAGTTGGAGGTATTTGTTGTTATTTTGAACAATTTGTACCCCTTAATTGGCGTGCAAAAAGCAAATAAATAGATTGATAATAAGATATTCATTTGTATATAAAATGAATAGTTATATTATAAGTCTAATAGATTAACGATTGACATGGGAGTATTTTTGAGTTTGAGAGTGACGCTTTTCCGCCATCAGAATCCACCTATGACTTTCTTCGTTAATGTTAGTTTCTTCGTTAGTGTGGTGGCGGCAACTTTTTTCACTATAGTGTATTTTCTTAACAAGTGGATTGAGCTCTTTAAATATTGAATATATGTGAAATGAAGTGTAATATGTAAATATGTCGTTATTTTTATATATCTCTAACTAAGTCCTTATAAAAAAACTTTCATATTTGTGATGTTAAATTTGTGAAAAGTGAAAAATCTGAAAAAAAAAATTCCAAAATTTTCCCAATCTCATATACGAATATTTACATAATTGCATGATATTATTACATAAGTATTATTTCAATGTGCTTGTACAAATCTAACTGTAATTTTATTACTCCCTCCGTCTCAAATTCAAGTTCACATGTACTGTAGATACGGAGTTTAAGAAAAGTTACTTTTTGACTTACTTTTAAGGGTAGTATGGTATTTTTGAATAATAAATAAATGATAAAGTATGTTATGTGTGTTAAAAAGGTGATGACAAATTTGAAATTAAAGTATGTTTGAGGGATATTAGTTTGTTGCTTTTTCCTTTTATGGAAGTGCGAAGTTGAATTTGGGACGGATCAAAACGAAAAGTGTGAAGTTGAAGTTGCGATGGAGGGAGTATTATTTAATATATATCACCCAATATAATAAAGTTTGAGTTCTTTAAAAGAGTTAATTGAAAAAAAACCAATCTTTTACTTTTAATGTAAATAAATCCCAACCTTTGAGAAATTGTAAAAAAAATTCTCGACCTTTAAGTTTCGAGTAAAACGTACCCAAAGGATAGGAGATGGTTGTCCGACGTCTGACGTGGCATTGACCTTTGCCACGTCTACTTTGAGTTTATTGCAAAAAAAGCATTCAACTTTTATTTCTATTGCAAATAAATCCCAACCTTTGAAAATTTGGTAAAAATAACCATTAATTTTTTTTATTTTTTTTTAAATTGCACCAATCTAATAAAAAATTATATTTTATATTAAAATTATATTCTCAAAAATTATTATGTAATATTTAAAACTTACATTTTAATGCTTACGTTTTTTTTCAATGCTTACGTAAGGAATATAGTATTTTAATGGATATTGACTTTAAAGATATAATATTTAATGTAAGTGTATTATTATTGTATGTGGGTCCCATAATAATATATTAATTATTTTAGGTGGGTCATATGCCAAAAAGGTAAACGTAAAGATTGAAATAAGACGCAAAAAATAAAAATATATAAATATTAAAATGGGCAAAGGGAGTACATAAAACTTTGTATAATTAATAATATTTTTTGTCCATATAAAACTATGAGTTTATAAATTAAGTTTACATGAATTATAAACTATTTTTGTATAATTTTTTTTCATCTAAATATTTATATATATATATATTGTCATATTAAATATAACATAAAATCACAAAAAAATCTTAAGACGTATTCAAGAATACTTTGATTTTATAAATTATAAAAAAATTTATAATGAATAAAATATTATAAAAATTAAAATAAATTTATTATTTTAGTTAATAATTTTTTAGAATTTAAATTTTAAATATAAAATATAATGGGTGCAATTTAAAATAAAAAATAAAAATTTGATGGTCATTTTTACCAAAATCTCAAAGGTTGGGATTAAATCGCAATTTAAGTAAATGTTGGAGTTTTTTCTGCGATAAACTCAAATCTGAACGTAGCAAAGGTCAGCGCCATGTCGCATGTCGGACAACCCTCTCCTGCCCATTGGGTGCGTTTTGCAAGAAACCTAAAGGTCGGAAAGCTTCACCATCTTATGTGAAATTGGAAAGGGACCGGCACGTCGAGCCTTGTGTGATCTAGGGGTAAGCATCAATTTGATGCCGTTGTCCACTTTTAAAAGGCTTAGTTTGGGGGAGTTAACTCCCACATCGGTGGTTCTACAGCTAGCGGATAGGTCTATTACGTTTTCAAAAGGCGTTATCGAAGACGTCCTAGTCAAAGTTAAAAAGCTTGTCTTTCCTGTGGATTTTCTGGTACTAGAGATAGAAGATGATAAGGATAATGCTCATTTAATCTTGGGGAGACCATTCCTTCCTACTGCTGGAGCCATGATAGATGTGCAAAAGGGTGAACTACGGTTGAGGATGGATAAAGAAGAAGTCCTGTTTAAATTGGATAAAGCAATGAAGATGCCGATGGAGATGCAGTGCCACATCATTGATGTGGTGGAGGAGATAGTTAATGAAGACATGTCTTTGATTCTTTCCAAGGATCCTCTTGAGACATGCTTGATGAAGTCTCTTACTTTTCCCACTACTGAGCTAGTTGAACTCTCCAATGAGGTATGTATCGATTTTCTTGAAAACTTACTTGATTTGGGTGATGACAGTTATGAATCGCAAAGAACAAAGGTTGAAGAGGTGAAGTGGGCAAGAAAATACTTGCCTTTGGACAGATGCACCTCAAGAAGAGAAGAAAGAGGAGTTGAAACCACTACCGGAACACTTGAAGTATGCTTATCTTGGTGACAATGAAAAATATCCAGTAATTGTATCTTCTTCCCTTGATGATGATCAACTTGAGGAATTGTTAGATGTACTTAGGATGCATAAGTCTGCAATTGGTTGGTCTGTTGATGATTTGAAAGGAATTAGTCCTTCGTATTGCATGCATAGAATAAGATTGTTAGATGAAGCCAAGAGTAATATTCAGAATCAGCAGAGGGTGAATCCCGCTATTCAAGAAGTGATTAGGAAGCAAATCCTAACGTGGATAGATGCAGGGATTATTTATCCTATTAGTGATAGTCCCTATATGAGTCCATTGCATGTTGTTGCTAAAGGCATGACTATAGTGAAAGCCAAAGATGGTGAGACTTTAGCCACTAAGATTCCTACGGGATGGCGTGTGTGTACGGACTACAGGAAGTTGAATGAGAATACATGCAAAGATCATTTTTCCCTTCCTTTCATGGATCAAATGCTTGATCGTCTTGCGGGGTATGAGTATTATTGCTTCTTGGATGGATACTCGGGTTATAATCAAATTATGATTGCACCCGAGGATCAAGAGAAGACTACTTTCACTTGCGCATATGGAACATTTGCCTTTAGAAATATGCCTTTTAGATTGTGTAATGCGCCTGCGACATTTCAGCGTTGCATGATGGCCATATTTGATCGATTGATAGAAAAGATCATGGAGGTTTTTATGGATGACTTTTCTGTATTTGGTTCCTCTTTTGATGTTTGTTTATCTAACCTTGCTCTGTTTTGAAGAGATGTCAAGATACTAATCTTGTCTTGAATTGGGAGAAGTGTCACTTCATGGTAAGAGATGAGATTGTTCTTGGCCATCATATCTCGGCCAAAGGATTGCAGGTGGACATAGCAAAAGTGGTGGCGATCGAGAAGCTTCCACCACCTACAAATGAGAAAGGAGTGCAATATTTCCTTGGACACACCGATTTTTATAGAAGATTCATAAAAGACTTCTCGAAATACTCCAAGCCCTTATCTCATTTACTTGAAAAGGATGTGCCCTTTGTGTTTGATGAGGAATGTATAACAGCTTTTCAAGTTTTGAAGGAGGCGCTTATTACTGCAACTATCTTGATCACACCGGATTGGACTCAGCCGTTTGTACTTATGTGTGATGCGAGTGATTTAGCACTTGGAGTAGTGCTTGGGCAGTTGAGGGATAAGAAGTTTTGCAACATTTACTATGCAAGTAAGACGTTTAATGCAGCACAAAAGAACTACATGGTGACTGAAAAGGAGTTTCTTGTTGTGGTGTACGCATTCAATAAGTTTCGACAGTACTTGATTGACATGAAGACGATAGTGTACACAGATCACTCTACGATTCAGTATTTGATGGAGAAGAAGGAAACGAAGACAAGGATCATTAGATGGATTTTTCTTCTGCATGAGTTTGATATGGAGATCCGAGATAAGAAAGGTACGGAAAATGTCTTGGCGGATCACCTATCAAGGTTGGAGACAAGGGAACACTGTGATGATTCGTTTGATTACATTGAAGAGATGTTCCCTGATGAGAAGATCATGGCGGTGCTTGTTGAAGGACCTGAAAAAGCATGTGTAGTGGCTGCCCAAGGGATGGATCCATGGTATGCGGATTATGTCAATTACATTGCCGTAGGAGAAATTCCAAAAGATCTCAACCGATACCAACTTGCAAAATTCAAGCGAGATGTTGAGACCTTCATATGGTATGATCCGTTTATCTATACAATATGTACGGATTCCATAGTCCGTAGCTGTGTGCCGGAGATGGGGATGGAGAGTGTTCTTGAGTTTTTCCATGCACAACCTAACGGGGGGCACTTCGGGGCTCAAAAGACAGTAGTGAAGGTACTACAGTCAGCACTTTATTGGCCGACCTTATTTAAAGATTGTGAGACCTATGTGGCGTCGTGTGATAGATGTCAAAAGATGGGAAACATAAGTTGACAAGATGAGATGTCACTTCAGTCGAGCATTGTTGTAGAGATCTTCGATGTATGAGGGATCGATTTTATGGGACTTTTTCCCTTATCTATGGATTTCTCTACATTCTTTTAGCTGTAGACTATGTTTCTAAGTGGGTGGAAGCTATTCCCACTCGAGTGAATAATTCACGAACTGTTCTATCTTTCTTGAAAAAATATATCTTTGCCCGTTGTGGAGTTCCTAGAGCATTAGTGAGTGATGGAGGTTCTCACTTCGTCAACAAGCTTCTTGAAAAGGTACTTAAGGATTATGAAGTAAAGCATATGGTCATTAAGCCCTATCACTCTCAAGCGAATGGGCAAGCGAAAGTCTCCAATCGCCAAGTGAAGCAAATCTTGGAGAAGGTCGTTTATCACAATTTTATAGAGACGAAACATCAATGATTGGTTTTTGAAACACAAGTAAATAACAATTACTAAAGCAAGTAATGGTAGCAAATAAAATAGTAAAAGATGAGTGGTTTTTCAAGTTGAGTAAAAGTGAAATTATCAACACTAATGAAGTGATAATTCAAGGATTCATGCATTAAACTCATATGTATCAAGGGTTAAGATTAAGGGCCAACACATATATCGCCTACACTCCCTCTCGATATGTATAGGATGTAGATCATTTTCATAATCTCAAAAGGTAGTAAGACTATTCAAAACGATCCTTCTTCAACCTACTAGCAACCATTGCCTCCCCGGCAACAGCCATTTTATTAGCCATAACTTGTAGTCGGGTTGACCAATTCAATAATTTATCGAACCACAGGGAGGTCGGCGCTAGAGCTTAAGCGAGATAAGAGCTTCAGTTGGATCAACGTTCTTGTTCTTACTCTTTTTCTTCTTTTTCTTCCTCGACGACGCTCTGATCTTTGGATTATATGGTTCTAATTCACCTTTATTTGATCTTGTGAGCATACACCTAAAAAAATAATGTTAGAAATAAAAAACAAGAATAATAATCTCAATTAAACTAGATATAATCAAAAGATATTTAACGTCGTCCCCGGCAACGACGCCAGAAATTTATGAGCGTTATCTCAACACACAAAATTAATCCTTAAGTATAAGGATATCAATTGTAGTTTCGAAAGGTGACCAAGTGTATATCGAATCCAAAGGATGGATTAGTATCAATCTAATTATATGCTAATTAACTAAGATTATGTTGATAAATTCGAGTTGGTTTGATTAAGAAACTAAATAACATATAATGAAAATAGCAAGGTAAGTAAACAAATAAGAGTAGAAATTCGGTTGTGATCAAGTAACTAATGGAGTAGTTCTTCAGGTAATCCAATTTTATTCGTTAATTTCCTTTACATGCATTGATGTCTGACTCTGCCCTGTGGTTTATGGATGCATCACTAAACCATGCAAGCTTACTCTATAGACACAAGCAAACAAGCGTATGACACGTGTGAATATCCTTGGAGCAAGACTTATATTTTACCCCCCATTCTAGGTACTATCATAATCAATTATTTCCCGTGCACTTAGTACTCTAACCCGATTTGATCTCCTTTTTTAGGTGCTATAAAGTAATACTTTTTATCTTATTTATTAACCCGAATATGATTCAATTAACAAGTATCTATATAAGATAGTTCTAATAAAACTACGGAATCCCTTCACTTAGAATTATAACATGTGATTCTGCTCAGCGGTGAACGCACTCAATCAATAACCAAGAGATGTATTCTGACTCTACATAATAGTTAATGATGCACAAAATAACAGTGAGTATGAATTGAAAAAGCACAATCTTATATAAAATAAACCACATGTAGTGTTGGACGGAATTTACACGTGAAAATTCGATTAACTCATAAAAATTTCATAACCCTAAAACTACCAAGGTGGTTCTAGCTCATGACTTGGAGGAGCCAACAATGGATAGTAGAAATCGAGTTCCTCACACTGGGCACGTGCTCTGACCACTATCCTTCTGTTACTAAGTTCATACAACCATCTGAATTGGGCCCCAAGCCCTTTAGATTTGTAAATTCTTGGTGCGCACATCCAAATTTAACAAATTTGATTTGCGATGTGTGGAGCCAGGAAGTCCAAGGATCCAAACAATATGTGTTGTGCTTGAAACTCAAGATGCTTAAACCTATCCTTAAGCAACTGAATAGAAAAAATTACTGCCACATTTCGGAAAGGGTACAGGAACTTGATAATCTGCAATCAGTTAGTATGGGTACCCAAACTGGTTCCCAGTGGTGGGATACTCTGAAGATACAAACAGAGAAGGTTAAAAAAATTGAAGAGATTGAGCATGGTTTCATCTCACAAATGCTCAAAAACATATACATCCAGCACCAAGATAAGAATTCAGCATACTTATATGCAATTATCAAGAGAAATTCGAATAGAAACTTCATCAATTCGGTGCATACTCCCTCCAAACCAGCTACTTCTTATTCAGATATGGTGAAGGAGTTCCTGAATCACTTCAAAGGCATCATAGGTACTACTGAAGATCTTTCGGAAGCTATTGATGAAGAGGTCCTGCAAATGGGACCATCTATCTCACGAGAAGCTGGCCATGATCTACTACAACATGTGATAGATGAGGAAATTTTCCATGCTCTTAAAAACATCAATAAGAACAAATCACCAGGACCAGATGGATACACTAGCGGCTTCTTCTTGGGAGCCTGGGATATTTTCAGAAACGATATCATAGCTGCGATTTGGGAATTCTTCACGCAAGGAAAACTCTTGAAGCAAATTAATGCCACTTTCATAACTTTATTGCCTAAGAAAAGTTTTCAGCCGTATGTGGATAATTATAGGCCGATCTCCTGCTGTAGTAATTTGTATAGAATCATCTCCAAAATCATTGCAGAGAGATTAAAGAAGATTCTTCCGATGATTATAGACGAATCACAAGCTGGCTTTGTGAAAGGAAGGAGCATTAAGGATAGTGTTCATCTGGCCTAAGAGATCTTTCTAGGTATGGTTGCAGAGCAACAAACATCTCTCCTAGATTAGCGGTGAAAGTGGACATCCAGAAGGCCTATGACACGGTTAGCTGGAAATTCCAAAGAGATCTTCTTTCCTCCCTAGCTTTTCTGAGAAGGTTCGTTACTTGGATTGAGTAGAATATCTCTTTGTCATTTACATGGAGTACTTATCGAGATTAATCAAGAGAGATTGCCTTATGAACAGTTTGAAATTCCACTCTAACCACTGCGCGAGGAATCGGATTACGCACCTGATTTTTGCTGACGACCTGCTTATCTTCGGCAAAGGGGACAAGAGTTCGGCTGTCGCCATCCGCAGAGCTTTGTATAAGTTTGGTCAAGTATCAGGATTAAAAGTGAATACCCTCAAATCACACCTCTTCACAGTGGGAATTCCCTCTAATCAGCTCATGCAAATTAGGCGAGCTCTCCCCTTCCCAGCGGGTACCCTCCCATTTCGTTATCTGGGAATTCTCACAGAAAGGTTCCAACCTCTCATTGGCAGCATCAATGCACTGATCTCCTCTTGGTCATGCAAATTATTATCTTTCACAGGAAGACTTGAACTCATTAACTCATGAGTGTATGGGATCCTAACCTATTGGTTCTCCATGGTTAAGGTTCCTCTGACTATTCTGAATCGCATTGAAAGAATAATCAGGCACTGTTAGGGTGGGAGGATGTGATTAAATCTAAAGGAGCTGGAGGTTTAGGTATTAAACACCTTAGAGATTGGAATGATGCCCTCCTGGTATCCATCCTGTGGGACATTCTTAAAGAGGCTTCTACGCTATTGGTCCGTTGGATACACTCGGTGTACCTTCACAACTGCACCCTGCATGCAGCCAGCCCAAGGCAGTATGCCTCGAACCTGTGGAAGAGCTTACTTAGAATAAGAGACAGATTGCAATCCATTGATACATCTGTGCAATGGTGAGAAATTGTAGAGAAATGCACAAAGAATGGAAAGCTCATCAGCTAAGCGATGTATCAGACACTGCGAGGAGATGCTGAGACCACCTTTATCTTCAGAAATACTTGGAACAAAAGCATACTACGAAAACACAGCTTCAGACTATGTCTTGTTCATAGAGAGAGATTACTCACTAAAGATCGGCTATGGAGAGACAAAGATGACAGACACTGCTGATTTTGCATAGGGCATCTGGAATCCCACAAGTACTTATTCTTTGAATGCCCTTTTGCAAACAAGATCTGGACTGATATCAAGCAGTGGATGGGATGGAGTGCAAACTTCACATCAATTACAGTAGCGATTAGGAAGTTACACAGAGATACAAGAGGAAGAACACAAGAAAGGAAGCTTCTACTGATAATGGTAGCGGTCACTATCAACCAAATATGGGTAGAACGTAACAAACAACTATTTGGAAAATAAATGATGAACATTGATCAGCTCATAGAAAAAATAAAAATCCAGATCCTTAAGCTGCACCTGAACTATGGGATACATTAGGAATTAAACATTCGCTATTATTTTTCCAGCTTGAACAGGTGTAACGCTACACTATGTAACCAATGATTATGATATATTTACCTTTCTTCAAAAATATAATAATAATACAATATTATAAAAATGTCATATTCTTTTTACTCACAATCTAATTAAAGTCAACTATATTATACATTTTATTCCATTCAATTACCCAAAATACACCATCTATTTATTACATCATAACCAAAAAAATTACTTTCTTAAACTCCGTGACACCAAATACGCGCATGTAATCTTGGAATAAAGGGAGTAATATTTTTAATAAAAAGTAATAATGACTCAAAAAAGTGATATACATTCAATTAAATTATTTCAAGAATAATTCGTAGGATGAATATAAAACGATGTAGTAACATTTTTTTATGAACAATTTGTAGGATGGTACAAAGTGATGGAATAACATTTTAAAATAAAAAATGATATGGAAAAGTTAATAATTCAATCAAACTATTTTATAAATAATTTAATAGACGCAATAAAAAGTGATAATATTTCAAATAAAATTTGATATATAATCAAATAAAAGTATTATCCATTCAATTAAATTATTTCAAGATTTATTGGATGAATAAAATACAAAATAATATTTGATTAAAGAACATGATATACGTTCAATTGTAATTTCAAAAAAAGTTGTCTCTTGTGTCCGGGGCATACCGTGCGCCCATACATTTTAGTATTAAAGACCCTTATTAGTATAGGCGCACGGTGTGCCTTGGCGACACATAAGTTTTGCCTTTCAAAAATTATAGGATAATAAAATATGGAGTTGAACTAGTATACACCTAGTGCACCGGTGTACCTGGACGATCATAACCGATAGATTAAGTTTTAATTTAATCTCAACCATTAAATAAAATAAAATACTAAAAAATTAAAATAAATAACTACCCACTAACACTTAATCTATACCTATAAACTCTAGGTGCACACGGTGCACTCTAGAATTACCCTAAAATATGATAACATTCTTAATGAAAGTTATATCCAATAAAATAAAAGTAATAAACTTTTAAATGGAAAAGATAATGTCTTATTTAAGATAAGAAATGTATGTTTAATTGAACTTTATTATTATAACAATATATTAACTTTTAATTTTATTATTAAATATTTTTTTATAATTTAATTAAGATTTGAAATAAAATAAATAATTAAGATTAGCGTAATTTAAATAAATAAATAAAACGAAAAAAGGAAAAGTCGGGGATGATTGATTGATGAAATAAGAAGGTTTAATTTAAATTGTAATTAGCAAGCGGCTTTTTTTTTAATTAGTGGATAAGAAAGGTTCCTAATTAATTGATGATGATAAGGAAGGATAAGTCTCCCTAAAGAGAACTGACAGTTTATAATCTATATCATATTCAATCAATAATTAATACTAATAAAAAGAAAGTTTATAAGTAATTAATACTAATACAAATAAAAAATAGAAAGATGTTCTTTTATAAATAATAACTGCACAATTAATTTGGGATAGTCTTATGATATCAATTATTTTCCTATTTTTTTCTCTCGTTTCTTCATCTTCTCCAAATTATATTCGTTCACATCCATTATATATCTAATTAATTCGGAAATTCTCTTACATTAAAAAATTATTATTATTCTCTTACAACGCTCATACCCTTTCACAAGCAACCATTCACAAACGAAAAAAAATTCAAACACACGCCTTCTCATAGAAAATCAGAACTAAACACCTTTTCAATCATTTCCAAAGTACACAACCCTTTAAAAATTACACTCCTCCAACTCTATATAAACGTCCATAATTTCAGTGATTCCACACCAAAGAATTCCTCTACTTAACATAATATATTTGCATTTGCAATTCTAATATTTCAGTACTCAAAATGGCAAGAATTGGTTTAATCACCGCTGTTCTATTGATGGCTCTAGTGGCCGCGGAAGTGGTGGTTTCGGCGAAAGCAACGGAGGAGAGAAATGGGAACAAACATTGCATGAGGGAATGCTTCTTTGATTGCACACAAATCAAGATATTTACGAGAGACGAGTGCAAGAAAGAGTGCATACTCGCTTGTGCAAGTTATGTTGTTAGACAAATGTCGATGGAAGATGATGACAATAAATTCTTTCCATTGTGGATTTAGATCGGTCGATGATGTAATTTAATATTTTTCAATTGTACTTGTTTTTGTTACCAGAATTGCATGTTGGATTTCATCAAATGAACACTTTGTTATTTTGTTATTTATAATTTGCCTAAGAGATAATAGCATATGCAATCCTTTGAGAGGAAAAAAAGAATTGCAATCCTTTTATCCGAAAGATGAAACTGAACGAATTATAGAAATTTAAATTTGGAGCCAAATATATAGAAACTCCATCTTCAAAGCCCTTTTAAAAATAAATAAATTATTAAATAAAACTTGAGAGATTCAAGACCCTACTGTTGCGTATTGTGGTTGATGAACTTGCTGCACAAGTGCTGCATTCTATAATTGCTATTTACTGTTATTACTATTGGCACATTAACTGGGATTTTAAATTTTTTATAAAATTTCCGTTTTAATTATTTTATAAATAGAAACTTTTATAGAATGACCAAAATTAAAAGAATGAAAACTTTTATGGGTGGAGGAATTATTATTTTGTTAATATCCAAATTTATATATTATTCTAATATATCTTAATCCTAATCCTATCCTAATTCTAATATATTAAAAGGAGGGTGGAAATGTAAAACATTTTATTCCCAAGTTTAATCCTATCCTAATTCTATTCTATTCTAATATTCTAATAAATTAAAAGGAGGGTGGAAATGTATAACATTTTATTCCCAAGTTATCCCCCACCTATTTATTCTTTTTACTCTTTTGTCCTTAATTAATTAATTAATCTCTTCATTTTCATATATTCCTTAATGGGTGATTCAATGGACGTCTGTACTCTATGCAATCAAATAAAAACGTTTCGTCTTTCAAGTTTCAATCACAATTGATTAATACATTTATTATTTACTTCATGTACTCATATTCATATTTCTAATCGAATTTAGACGGTTGTGCAACTGTTTCTCATCAAGGTTGAAACGTCTGACCATCCATTAATTTATCGCAGAAGAGTGAGTGCATTTTGGGTTTTTGGAGTAGACTGGCACTGGAAATATTGATGACTGCAGCATATTATACTAGCCACGTAGGGTAGTAAATCTGCGGCGAGGGGAAGCAACAAATTCATGTATGGATCAACTTGGATTTCAGGGGAGTTTGTGCTGTAGCGACGATTCTGAATAAATCGGCAATACAGATTGAGTAGGTGTAATACTGCATAATTTGCCGACAGATTGAACATGTATAATTATGTCGCATACTTTCTGTATAGTCATTCATTCTTTACAGGTCGTTAATTTCAGGATATATCTTTGAATGTAAATTGCTTAACGTCCTTTAGTAGTGTGATTTGACTGCTTAAATTTGATGGTAGCAACTCTTTGTTTTAATATTACTTCTGGATCTCTTTTCTTTAAACTGACATTTTTTCTAAATTAATTCTTTGTTTAGAAGATGATTTTATCTATCGTTCCTTGATTTCTTTCAATTTCTCCAATATTTTTATTAGTAATGAAAATTATATGATGCACTATTATTGTTGAATCTTTCGCATTTGGTTCGATTGTGATCACTTTTGCAATTTTATTTTCCTATTTTCCCACCACACAAACCCCAAGTTGACTATTACTAGCATATTAATTTGTTAATTTGAATATTGAACTTGTGACACTTTAATGGCTCATTTATCTTGCTCTTCTCGATCCAAAGAGGAATTCTTGGGGGTAAGAATCTCAATCGATAGATTTAGCTATAATTAGGATTCAAAGTAGTTAATGTAGCTATGGATGCTCGATCTATTTCTATTAATAACTTAACTGGGACTATAAGCAGGAAAGAGTTCAAAGAGCGGGACTCCCAGGGGGAAGCCAAGCAGAAGATATTAACCATTTTCTCCTCTTTTATATGAAAGTGTCATGCAATATGTGACGGGTCAATTTTTTTTTTACAAGAATAAGGATAAGTTTGATAGTGGAGCTATTTGCTGCTGACTCTTATGGTAACATGTTATTTGGTCGGGAACCTGTAATTTGTTTTTATAGGTCGGTTGAAGCTTCTATAAGGCTTGCCACATGGAATGCTTTATCCAATGCTCTAGCTTTTTAAGTGCTTTACAAAGGCTGAGGGCTATCTCCAACCTATTGAGGTACTTTGTGTGAATTTTTTTAGTTTTGAATCTTCTGATTAACTTAAGGTTGATTGACAATGGTGCTATCTACAATCAGAACGCACAAGATTTTCTACTGCTTTCATACATGTAAAGTTTGCTGAAAATTAGTTATTGTACGGCACAAGTTAACTCATTTAGAAAATATTATTATAACATCTCTCATCTTCTTGGCTATTGTTAGTTGTTGGTTTAGGTGGACTCAATGTGAGTAAATCTTATGATTAGTTAAAAATTAATTATTAAATAGGGCTAAAAGTTTCTGCTGGTGAAGTTTCACATGATAATATAATAATGATTCTATGATGTTTTCTGCACTATTGATTTTCTGATAGTAAGATTCTATAGATGGTTTCACCGGGATATGTATAGTCAAACTGCACTTATTACATAAATTGATTTCTTGAAGAGATTTTCGAGCTACTGCAGGAAGCAGAAGCCGAACTAGATGTGTATGCTTATAATGCTCTAATGCCAGGTTACAGGAAATCATTGGAAAGATCCTAGAACTATTTGTTTGGTCATTAATAACTTTGTAGCAAAATCGTTCAAGATGTGATGCCATCTGCAACATTGCGTCATTTAGCTTCTTATTTTGATAGTCGGGCGGGTTTACCTTATGGTGCTGCAGAAATATTTTCCTTCATTCAACAAATGGGATGCGAGCTGGATAATATAAACTTGGACGCATATGGAAGAGCCGGTCTTCATAAAGGTACCTGTATTCTTAGGTCTCCAGTCCTGGCTTTTCTCTTTCACCTCTATCGATCCTTCCCAATCAACATAAGGTTTATTCGTTCTCTCATTTTCTATTGTCGCTTGCACCTTTTATGTTTCTTTGTTGGTCCTTTTCATTCTATTTTGTATCAAGGAATGTGGATAAACAAACTTTAATTTTAATTGCAGCAAGCCTCAATAAATAGTTTGATATATTTTTAGATATACTATAGTAGTTTCAGACTTTAGAGTAAATTTTTTCAACAAATGTTCTTTACGGAACTAAGAGCTTATATTGAAATTTTGTTAGGTTTTCATAAGATAGGCTGCCAACCCTATTTATGGTGGTTGCGTACTTAATTGATGTAAAGATGGATTGGCTTATTACCTCTAAAAATTATGCGGCTGCATATCAATCCTTTTGATCAAAGTTATAAACTCTATAATATTCTAACAAATGCTTATTGCAAATATAGTTACACTTTAGCTAGATAGATAAAATAGCTAATGCAGATAAAGTTTGTTGCATGCACTTGATGATTTATTAAATTTACGGAGAATGGGATTCATATGTTTGAATTCATGTGGATATTCGCTTCAGGTTATCGCTTTTGGATTTTAGCTGCCATTATTTTCGCCTCCCATAGAAGAATGTAAGGTCACAAGTGCGATTTTGAGCCACCCTCAAATCACTCTGTTTTATCTGCTTTGCAATTTTAATAGTGTCTTTGTTTCTCTTCCTAGCTGTGTATTCGAGGATCCAAATTCATTGAAGTCATACCGGTGTATGTGTTCAAGATTCAAATCTGTTTTAGATACTATTCTGTTATTTCTTAATTAGTTTTTATTTCTAACATGTAATTTTTTATTAAATCTTATGGTTTATAATGAAGTAAAACTATGATGATGGAATGTTGTTTACATTTTCTTGAAAATTTTTATTTCTTAGATAGATTCAAACTTGAATATAAAACTCTAGAAAGGGGTTTATAGGGAGAAAGAGTTGTTGAGTTGGTTATGTGATAAGAATCAAATCGTGGTGCCTGTTGATTGGGTGAATGTGAGGAGAAAGAAGAAGATTGGAGTATAGATGTGGAAGATTGGGTAGTTGATTTAATTGATTGGAAGATTGATGTGGAAGATTGGGTAGCTGACTTGATTGATTGGAAGATTGATTAACAGATTACTCATGTTTCCTTTTTCTTTATTTAGAATGTTTGACAATAATTTGAGTATTTAGTTTCTCTTAGGATGGGATACAGGGTGTGAATTTTCTTTTGGAACATTTGGTTTTCTCATCGTGATTGTTGATCTTACTAGAGCTTAGAGAATTCTGTCTCAAGCCTAGTATTATTTCAATAGTTTTTCAATAATATTCCTATATTTTCATCATTTGGTATCAGAGCCCGGTTTATTAGGAAATAATCAAATCAGCTACCCAATCTTCCACATCTACTCTCCAATCTTCTTCTTTCTCCTCACATACACCCGATCAACAGGCACCACGATTGGATTCTCATCTTCTCTCCCATCCCAAAATGAACTTTGTCCTTAAGGTTAAGATCAGGAAAATGAATTCTGAGCTCGTCTACTGCTTCTTATATAGCATCATCACCACCCATTTTACAATATTGAACTAAAGCCTCTCGTACCGCCATCCCCTTCAGGTGACCCCCATCAATAATCAAGAACAACTTCTGGAACGCAATCTGGAACCCCTTCCGCTGGTGTAAGGCAGCAAGGTGACATGCACGTTTTCTGAGGGTCCAATTTAACGGTTGTCTTGTACACCAGGGATGAATTTTCATTCCGAATAATGGCGGACTCCGTTCATATTTGATCCAAGAGTTTCATGAGTTATCCTTTGTAGGCCATTCTGGGATACTTAGGACCTTTAAAAGGCTGCAAATCTTTTTATATGGCCTGGTATGAAATGGGAGGTTATTCAGCATATTCGGGCCTATGATAATTGCCAACGGAACAAGGTTGACAATCGTAAACCGGTGGGGTTGCTGTCGCCTCTCCCAATTCCACAACAGGTTTGATGGGATATCTCAATGGATTTTATAACAGGTTTACCTCGATCGAGGGGTAAGGATACAATTTTGGTGGTTGTAGATCGCTTGTCAAAATATGCTCACTTTATGCTTTGGGTCATCCATATACAGCAAAGGATGTGGCAGAAATATTTGTCCAGAATATCGTCAAGTTGCATAGAATTCCGACCTCTAATGTTAGTGATCGTGATAAGGTGTTTTTGAGTATTTTTTGGAAAAAGTTGTTTAAGTTACAGGGCACCAAGTTGAACTTGAGTTCGTCATATCATCCCTAAACTGATGGACAGACTGAAGTGGTTAATCGATGTCTCGAATAATACTTACGTTGTTTTCATATCAGAAATTGAGGGATTGGGAACGACACCTAGCATAGGCGGAGTATTGGTACAATACAACATATAAGCGGTCCATAGATATGACTCTGTTTGAGGTCGTGTATGGACGTCCAGCAATAAAATACCCTTCAATGAGGTAGGATCACATCCAAACATGAAGTCAACGTTCAATTACGGGAACGTGATGAGCTACTTCGTTCGCTGTGGTATAATTTGGAAGCTGCTCAAAATAGAATGCATCAATATGCAGATGTTAAGAGGCGTCCGGAGGAGTTTGAAGTGAAGGACTGGGTTTTCTTAAAACTGCAAACTTATCGCCAGTAATCTGTTCTTAAGAGAATTAACCAGAAGCTTGCAAGCAAATTCTATGGACCATTCCAGATTGAGAGTCGATTGGGGGCTGTAGCGTATAAACTTAGTCTGCCTGAAGGGTCTAGGATTCATCTAGTGTTTCATGTATCGTTGCTCCATCGACGTATTGGACCCTCAGACAACGTGCAGGCCACCTTGCCGCCTTACACAGCGGATGGGGTTCCAGATTGCGTTCAAGAAGTTGTTCTTGATTATCAATGGGGTCATCGGAAGGGGATGGCGGTATGAGAGGCTTTAGTTCAATGGTGTAAAATGGGTGTTGATGATGCTACATGGGAAGTAGTGGACGAGCTCAGAATTTATTTTCGTGATCTTAACCTTGAGGACAAGATTCATTTTGGGGATGAGGGAGATGATGAGAATTCAATCGTGGTGCCTGTTGATCGGGTATATGTGAGGAGAAAAATGAAGATTGGAGTATAGATGTGGAAGATTGGGTAGCTGATTTGATTTATTAGAAGGTTGATGTGGAAGATTGGGTAGCTGATTTGATTGATTGGAAGATTGATTAACAGATTGTGTTTCATTTTTCTTTATTTGGAATGTTTGACAATAATTTGAGTATTTAGTTTCTCTCTATGATGGGATACAGGGTGTGATTTTTCTTTTGGAACATTTGGTTTTCTTAGCGTGATTGTTGATCTTGCTAGAGCTTAAAGAATTCTGTCTCAAGCCTAGTATTATTTCAATAATATTCCTATATTTTCATCATTATGACTCCATTATCATTGAATAAGACTTCAAATTGCTCCATAACTTATCTGCGTTTCATTATTCAGCTAAGGTAAGTATTTTCTCTTGCATCTCCATCTCAATTGAACTTTGTGAATGATGTCCGATATTTAATATAGATCTAAAGTTAGTTTGTGTGACCATGCGTATTATTTGCGTTTATGTCTTTAATATTAATATAATTTTGTTTGTGGTATGGATGAAAAAATATGATTGGGTTTTCTTTTATGCAAATCTTTTTCCTATATAAAGCTTTAAGTTTGAATAGATTAGGATGAAGGATGAGCTATATGTAGAGGATACTTTGGAGTTTTAATTTTATCTAAGCAATTGGAGATCATTTGTAGAAGCTAATATTCATAGCAGTTATTGTTGCTAAATTTAAGTTTCAATTCTCATTCCAATCTCTACTTCTATTGAATATGTATTGGGGCAGATCACCAAAGTGTATCTCTCACAACGGATATTTGCACGTTTTCCTTTTTAGGGACATATATATGGAAAACAAAAAAGTAAGAAAAATATTGTATAAATAAAAAAAAAATTAATGTTATTAATGAATAGACCATCGCTTAAATTAATTATTATGTTGAAAATTAAGATTTTTGAAATTTTAAATATTAGCTAAAAATAGCAGAATAAAAACTAAAAAAATTACATTACTAAATATGACGTGCACAACGTACAACACATGTCTTAAAATCTAGTATATATAAAAGAACTTGCTAATACAATTATATTAAAATTATATATTTTAAATCCTATAATATCATATAAAAATATTTACTATAGGAATATTAATTAATGTTAAAATAGGACAGCGGTATTGTCACTCGACATAGAGCACCTGAAACCTTAAAAACTATAATATGAATATACACTTCTAACCCCCACCTAAGCTAAATTGCTAAGGTCGCCCACTTAGATTGCTAAATACACCCAACATCCCCTCCAGTGTAAACCCGAACACACAATCTGCATGATATTTGGTTTAGAAACAAGCCAATGGAGAGAGATTGGTATATGTTTGAAGGTTGGCTGCTCTTCGTTCACCTATGATTTTCACTCAACAATTTGTTGAATGTCAATCAAAATCCCATATCGGTTAAAAGTGAGGATGGCAATGAGTTTATAAATGAGGGATGAACTCTCTCTAGCATGAGGCCTCTTGGGTATGAAGCCCAGAGAGCAAAACCATGCGAGCCAATGGGCGGCCCAAAACGAACAATATCATGCTAGTGGATAGAGTGGGTCTGACTATTCTAAGGGCCCACATCGGCCTGACTATTTTAGGGGCCAGGATAAACACTACAAGTGATATCAGAGTCAGGCCCTAGACTTAACCGGCCCAGGTTGGTGGGATGTTTGGACCTCAAATTGGATGGTCTAGCTGCGGGACTTTGTTTGAGGGGGAAGTGTTGGTTTGATGTCAACCAAAGTCCTACTTCGGTTAGAAGTGGGGATGGCGAGGGGTTTATAAATGAGGGATGAACTCTCCCTAGCATGAGGCCTTTTGGGTGTGAAGCCCAGAGAGTAAAACAGTGCAGCCAGTGGCCGGCCCAAAGCGCATAATATCATGCTAGTGGATTTTTTTATCCGAAAAATAATCTTATTAATCAAACATGAAAAGGATAAGAGAATTACCTAACAGATTTAATAAAACAGTAAAATAAAATACAAACAAATAGAGATCTAGAGATTTAATCCATCTCCAAGAAGTCACTTGTTCAAAAGCTGTTAGAGAATGAAAGTAGGTGAACGTCTCTAATCTTCATAGCATATTAGCAAACTTGCTGAATGTTTTCCAAATAACCAACTCCACATACATTATTTAAGTTCTTCCATCAGATCAACTTTCTCCATTTTAACATTATTGAAAATAATAGCATTTCTTGTCTTCCATATTAGCCACACCAAGTTTTCCCAAACACACACCAAGAATGTCTTACCTTTCCTCCCACCAATAAGACTACTAAAGTGAAGCAAATTAGTGGAAGGATTCGAAGATAAGACAGTCTTTACTCCGACTCAACTAGCACACTCCATCCAAAGGCAATAGGAGAAATCACATTCGAAAAATATATGACTAACCGTTTCTTGGGCTTTCTTGCAAAAAGTACAAGTGGCATTCTTATTCTGTGCTATAATCCCTCGATTTTATAACTTTGTAACTGTAGGAAGGCGAACCCACAAAACTCTCCATGCATGGATTCTAATTTTAGGCAAAACAACTTTATTCCAAATAAGAGTGAAGTCCTCTTTTTCATCTCATTGTACCCCAATCTTTTGCATCCATATTTTCTCATATCATGCTAGTGGATTGAGTGAGTCTAACTATTTTAGGGGACGATGCCATACTGGCCAGTGGGTGGTCCAAAACGGACAATGTCATGCTAGTGGATTGAGTGGGCCTGACTATTCTAGGGGCCCACATCGACTTGACTATTCTAGGGGCCAGGATAAACCCAACAAGTGGTATTAGAGCCAGGTTCCAAACTTAACCTGCCCGGATTGGTGGGATGTTCTCGCCTCAAACTGTGATTGTCTAGCCATGGGACTTTGTTTGAAGGGAAAATGCTGGTTGGGTGTCAACTAAAGTCCCACATCGGTTAGACATGGGGAAGACTGTGGGTTTATAAGTGTGCGAGACTCTCCCTAGCATACGGCCTTTTGGGTGTGAGTCCAGAGAGCAAAACTATGTCAGCCAATGGGCGGTCCAAAGCGAAAAATGTCATACTATTGGATTGAGTGGGTCTGACTATTATAGGGGCCTGATAAACCCAACACAATTCAACGGCTCTTCAAATTTTTCCAATAATAATGATAAAAAAAATAAGTATATCTGTATTAAGGTTATTTTAGTATTTTCAAATCATCTAATTTAAATTATAGGGCGCCTTTAGAAAATATTTGGGTAACAATAGCACCACCCTTAATATATTTAAGAACTTTAAAATTATATAAGTATTGTTAAAGCAATAACCAAATAAAATTATTTCATTTGAATTACATACAATATGTATAAAATTTTGTCTCATAAAATATTATTATTTAAAATGATAAATTAATACTTCATTGATATATAAAAAACTATTAATTCATATTAATATGAGTAAAATAATTTAGAATTTGAAATCACA
Source organism: Pogostemon cablin (assembly GCA_023678885.1). Taxonomy (NCBI): domain Eukaryota; kingdom Viridiplantae; phylum Streptophyta; class Magnoliopsida; order Lamiales; family Lamiaceae; genus Pogostemon; species Pogostemon cablin. Next base: position 19,421,317 of record CM042994.1, on the reverse strand, counting down.
CTAGTAATATTTGATGTTCTATAGAGTGAAAAAATGTTTAATATCTTTTAATTAACTTCTAATTCATTATTTAGTATTGTTATTTAATTATAAATATTATTGCTTAATAAACTAGATTTATCTCTTGTGGGTCTATTGTACGTTATACCTAAATTTTATTCTTCTGATCATTAAGTATTAACTTTTAGTATAATTAATAAACTTAAACTTTTTTAATAAAAAATTATTAATTAATCATCTAAATGGGAATATGAAAAAATTACTAATATATTAGAATTTGAACAGGGGAAAATTATGAGAAACATAAATAACTACTTTGAAAAGTAATATTTTGTTCATTGTTGTCATAACCGAATTGAAAATCGAATCGGTGATCCTAACGATTTACGATCAGACCGGTCGGACCAGTCCAACCGAGCGGTTCAACCGGAATAATAATAATAATACATTTTTAATAATATTTTGTTATTTAACATTAAAAATTAGATTTTAATTAATTTTATAAACTTGGCATTAAATAATTTTTGCTAATAGGCTAACTCCAATAAGCCCTCTACCTACCTCACCTTGTAATGGGCTCTCCTAAATATATAAATATAAATTCATAACCCTAAAGAACTTAGTCTCTTAATAAGTCAGTGCCGCTGCATCGCTTCATCCTCAGTAAGGAGCAGAATGAAGGATTACAGAGTTCTTCAAGGGCCATCATCCTAAGTCTGCTTTCAGCCGCCGTTTCTCTCATTAGAATTCTCTCTATACTCTCTCTAAATTTCTCCACTTGATCATATCGGTTGCCTACAGCCTTCCGATGAGAATTCTGACTGCTTTCTTCAATTTATGCAAGGACCATCCACGGCACGAACACGCAATACGGATGCGAGAGACCTGGAAAAAAAATGAAAACCGACAGTTTTCGATTGGCCGGTCCAAGACGGTTATGCCAATTTCGACCAGTTTCTTCCGGTTTAACTAAATAAACGGTTCTTTGGGATGTTTCGGGCTGGTTCCGGCACCTGTTCTCGATTGAACCGGTCGAACTGGCCGGTCCGATCCAATTCTAACAGCACTAATTTTGTTAACTTAAAACTCATTAATTGTGTCTAACAACTTCTTATGTAGGGCCGACTCTGAGGGGTGTTTTGATGGACTCTTGCTATTGATCCCAAAATTTAAGGGTCTTTAATTTTTTTTAAAAACACTATATATACACACACTTATTAATTGGGGTTTAAATTTATTAAATATGAATGACTCATAAAAAACTTTAATGTTAAAAAGAACTGAATATATATTTTTTCTTGAATCAATAATCTAATATTATATACTTTCAAAAAAATTGAGAAACCATATGAATATAATGGTCTTCCATCGTTTTATTAACTGCATTTTGTAAATTATTGCTATATAAGAGGAAGTGTATTTCTCGTACGTAGTAGTCTTCAGGTGACCAAGTTAAATATCAATCCACAAGTGACCAAGTTAAATATCAATCCACGAGAAATGTCAACTTTAAATATATCATGATTCATGTATAATTATCTTTATATGAGCGATAGCAATTTAATTTTGGGTGTGAAGTCAATTACAATTGTCAACTTGCAATAAATTAAGCAAATAAACAACTAATCAAACAATACTAATAATAGAGGAGATAGAAACCGATGAGATGTCAATCTAAGAAAGTAGTAAGGCTAAACACATTATTATTAAATATAATTCTAGACTTATGAAAATTCAATGGCTTCTCTCATTGATATAGATTTAGAGACAATCGGTCAACTCACCTACTCCCAAGGCTAGGGATGTAAAAAATGGCCCAACCCGCACGGATTGGCCCTGGCCCGTGATATTTGGGACGGACCCGACCTAGCCCGTATCAAGAATGGGGCTTGTCTGGGTAGTAGTTTGGCCCCGTTTAATATTTACTTTATATAACATATTATATGTATAACATGTATATTTTATTTATATTTTTGTATTATACTCATTATTCATAAGATATATTTACTTAATTGATTAACTAAGTAGAAAATACATGATGTTACTATGTTTTTAATTACTAATTAAATGAAATACTCCCTCCGTCCCAAACTCGTTGTCCTACTTACTGTAGATACGGAGTTTAACAAAAGTTACTTTTTTAACTTTTCAGCTCTATTATGTGAGGGTAAAATTGTCCATATCATTTGAGGTGTTTTTGGATTAACTACATCATTAGTGTTAATCCAAAAAATTACCAAAAAAAATACAGAAATAAATACAGAAATTTTTATCCTACTAAAAATGTGAACTGTTGATGCATACATATCATTCTCCAAAATTACAAATAGAAAATTTTAAATGAGCTTACAATAATAAATTTAAATTCCTACAATATTACACAATAGCTAGACCATTACAGACTTGAGTTGGATGGAATAGTTTTACAAAAAATACAGATTACACCTCAAATTTATGAATGCATCATCATTGGTGGTTCTCTCCAAAAATCCTGCCACAATCTTACAAATCCTTCCAAAAGATCTGGCACATCAAAATAATTCCCTCCAAAAGTTTTGGTCAGACCTGCCAGAAAATTTTCCTCCAACTGCCCAACCTTCTTTTAGTTTCCCTTATTTTATCAAGGATAAAAACAAGCATCAGTGCATTAATTTTCATTAATAGACATGCATTAATGGCAACCACCACAAGTTCTCACCTTTCCCTATAAAAAAATTAATAGGGCAATTTTTGATTAGGCATACCAAAGATGGGAAGATTGATCATGGAAAAGCAAAGGAAGAAGTAGTTGTATTTAATGTATCTACAAGGACCGTAGGTCATATTTGGGTCATTGTAAAGCAACAAATGAAGGAAGGGAAACCATAACACCTTGTGTCCAAGAAGGCAGGTGTATCAATTTCCAAAAAGGGTACATTTTGATACTGATAAATTGAAGAGTATTGCATTTCAAAGTAGATCAACAATCAAATATCTATCAACAGTTATATGTGTGAGCAAATCAACTATGAGCAGATGAGTTAAAGGAGATTCTCTTAGGGCACACACAAACGCAATCAAGTCTAAGCAAACTCCGGAGAACAAGCTTCAAAGGCTAAATTACTGTTTGGATGCCATCTACTATGACAGGTATGCACAAAAGCTTAAGTTCAAGAAAATGCATAATGTAGTGCACATAGATAAGAAATGGTACTATCTTACTAGATTTTCTGAGAGGTATAACATGGTTCCTGGTGAGGTAGAACCACATAGAACATGTAAGTCTAAAAATTTAATCTAAAAAATCATATTTATGTATTCGGTGTCAAGGCCTTTGTTTGATAGTGAAGGACAAGTCCTATTTGATGGGAAATTTGGAACTTTCTCATTCACAACAGTGGTGCCGGCAAGGAAAAACTCAAAGAATAGAGTAAGAGGAACTATGGTAACAAAGTCTATTGACATAGTCAACAAAGAAGTTATCAAAGATTGCATAGTGAATCAGGTAATAGTCAGACCTTATAGATAAGGTCATCATCCTATAGTTTGCATGTATTTAGTTACCTTATCTTTGTTTGATCAAAAGGGCAATACTAACATGCAAAATTTGGTGTACCTGACAGATTATACCAGCAATCATATCCAAATGGCCTTCATGTTTGGGGAAGGACATATGGATACAAAAGGATAATGCAAAGCCCCACATTAAGGATAGTGACCTTAAGTTTGGGAGGGCTGCAAGGTCTGATGGGTTTAATATCAGACTTGTATGCTAATCCCTGATTAGCATTTTCTCAACATACAAAATTAATCCTCAAGTATAAGGATATCAATTGTAGTTTCGAAAGGTGACCAAGTAATTATCGAATCCAAGGGACGAATTATTATCAATTTAATTATATTCAATTTAACTAAGATTATGTTGGCAAAATTGATTTGGTTTGTTTATTAAACTAAATAACATAAATTGAAATAGCAAAGTAATTAAACAAGCAATAAAGAAACTTCGGTGGTGATCAAGTAATTAATAGAGTAGTTCGTTAGGTAATTCAGTTTTACTTATTAATTTTCTTTCCATGTGTTATTGTCCGACCCAGCCTTGTAGTTTATGGATGCATCACTAAACCATGTCAGCGTACTCTATAGATACAAGTAAGCAAGCGTATGACACGTGTGAATATCCTCGGAGCAAGATGTATACTTTACCCTCCTTTCTAGGTACTATTATAATCAATTATTTCCCGTGCACTACTAACCCGATTTGATCTCCCTTTTTAGGTACTATAAAGTTATACTCCTTATCCTACTTATTAACCCGAATATGATTCAATTAACAAGTATCTATATAAGATAGTTCTAATAAGAATTCGTAATCCCTTCACTTAGAATTATAACATGCAATCCCACTCAGCGGTGAACGCACTCAATCAATAACCCAGAGATGTATTCAGACTCTACATAATAGTTAAAGATGCACAAAACGACCGTGAGTATGAATTAAAAAGGCACAATCTTATATAGAATAAACCACAAGTAGTGTTGTACAGAGTTTACACTATGAAATTCAATTAACTCATAAAACTTTCATAACCCTAGAACTACCGGAGCGGTTCTAGCCCATGATTAATCTAAGAACAATCATGGCTAGTTGGTATGATCTTACTTAACTCGCCAGACGAACCACTCCTCACGATTCCTTCTGATGATAGTAGGGCTTGGTGATGGATGGATGATGAATGCTTGATTCCTATTCTCCTGCGAAAGCCTTGGATGGGCTTCTTGGCAAACACACGCACTGAAGGTGTAAAAATATAAATTTGGTAAGTTTCTGAATATTGATTCGAACAAATAAGTTGGTCGAACTCCTCCATGCTGGTCAAATCCCTGGTCGAACTCCTATGTAACTTAGCTTCTGATCTCGGATTCGACCAGAGCATTGGTCAAACAGGACATTTTCTGGTCGAACCAGCACTGCTTCTATTTAGGCTTTTAGTTCGACCTCGGGTTCGACCAATTAGTTTGCTCGAACTCGACTGTCAAGTTCGAACTCGACTTTTTCGAGCTCAGTTCGACCAGAGGTCCTGGTCGAACTCCTTCCTTCTTGGTCGAATCCATCCCTGTTTCTTTCTCTTTCCAAATCCGATCACGTCCAACTCGTTTTCCATCGACAATCAGCTCAAATATCATTGTAAACCCCTGATTCGTGACTTTCCACCAAGTATAGTAATTCATATCAAATTATCATCATTAATTATACCATAAGTATACGAATCCGAGCTCATCAAACTCCCAAACTTACATGTTGCTCATCCCGAGGCAACGAAATCTAAACCAAGGAGTAGAGTAAAATTCACAAACCACCAAGACAATTCATACTCACACATGCAATTCAACAATCGAACATAGGTATTACAAGCATCATATGCATCATTTATGTAAAACATCACTCAATTATAATACCTCTCAGAGTACAAAATCATCTAGCTCACAAGATAAATATTTACTCTCTCTCTCAAGTGTAAACGATGTACACTCTAGCAGTTAGTATTTACGCTCATGTTCAATTCATACTTCCGCGTAACCATAAGCTTGGAAATGGTCTCAAAACTCAACTTATAATCAATTCCTTACTAGGATCACAAAGGACTTATTTTTGGGTTGTAATGTTGGCTCTTTGGTAAAGGTAGGAAAATTTGGGTAAAGTGACTAATTCGCAAGTAGAGAGTTACCTTGGAGTTGTGCTTTTCGTCATAGCTTCGTTTGTTCTCCATCTTCTTCTCATAAACTTCATACTTTGAATTCTCCTTCTTTTTCCAAGCACCAACATCATCTTTCTTCAACAAGCAAAGGTACCAATTTCGGGCACTATCCTTCTAGGCGTCGGGGTACCAGTTTCAGACACTACCCCTAACAAGATTTAACCATACTTATTTCTTTTTCATAATTCTTGACTAAACTTCTGCCTTATCATTCTTTCAAGCTCTTATGCACCTCAACTTCTCTACTAATGAATAGGGTATTCAACAAGGCTCAAGTAAAGGTTAAATAAGACTTTTTTTTTATCAAGGCTAGCCAAAGAAAAAGCTTTTTAAGGCTCAAAAGGGCTTACAATGATACACATATTAACAGGTAAGGTAAGATTTTGGCTAAGTAATTTGATTACACAATAATGGCCTAAGATCATGTCCTAACAATTCCTCAATCATAAGTTTCACACAAGATGCCAAGCCAAGTTCTAGAATACGGTCATACGATTGATTCTCACAAAAATAAGTAATCATGAACTAGCATGATTCAATTGGCTCAAATCCTCACATAGGTAAATAGATTCCTAAGTACTCCTCAAAGTAAATAACCAAGATCAATTTCACAATAAATTCACATATTTATCAAGCATACATGCTTCTAATCAATAAAATTAACACATGAAACATACGAATGCATTATATTATCAAGAACCCTCATAGCAAACAATTCATACAAGTATCAATCATCATCTCTCAATCCACATCAAATATCAATATAAGTACATGCCACTCACACCAAATACTCATCCTGTAAAGAGAAAAAGAGAAGGGAGACTAGATGAAACAGACAAAGACCAAAACCTTGTGCAACCTACTCCTCCGGAGCGTCATCATCACTATCACTCACATCACGGTGCCAATCACCGAAGTTCTTTTGTAGGCAATCGATCTTCCTATCAAGGGCCTCATAATTCTCATTCATATCCCCCAATCTCAACTCGAACGCAGCATAGTTTGCATTTACTTCAGCCAACTTGTTCGTCTCCTGCTGGCTCGCATTTACTCTCTCCAAATGCTCATTAATCAAGCAGAACTGCTCCTATAAATAGACATCAGGACCAGCCCACTATTGTTGCTGTGGTACCGCTGGAATGGGTCATGGTGGCATCTCATGTGGCTGTGGATCTCCCATCTCCTGATCCACATAATCCTCTCCAAGCTCTTGCTGCTGCTGCTGCGGCTGAAAACGCCCTTCATCTACGATTCTCTACATCTCATCCATCTTCCCCTCAGCATACATCTAAGCTACCATCCTCCAATCACCCTTCGTCAAACAGGTAATGGAGATAGAAGTGTGCCCGAGGGTGTTCATCAACATGTTTCCCTCATTCCGAATAGTAGTCAATACACCCAAGTCATAAGGGAACATGAAAGTAACAGGCTTCGACCCCCTTGCGAAAAACTAATCTCCATCCCTCTGGGTGGCAAATCCTCCCTTCACACACATGCTCATCACCAAATTGGGATCCTCCCAGATAGGCAAAATGTTGGTGAAGTCCATATGATAATACTCGGCTATCGAGGTCAGCAACGCTCCTATGTTCACTCTCTGAAATGAAGAACACCTGAACCTATTAAGCTGATAGATCAAATACGATCCCATATTGAACTGCACTCCATTGAGCATACACCAGAGGATGTACAGCTCTCTCCTCGACACACAACTTCCCTCCGATCGAGTAAATATTGTGTTGCTCAACGTCGATCCATGTATCGGAGCACGAGGTTCTAAATCATCGAAGCACGAGCACTGCTAGTCTTATAATCCACGTCCTCACCAGAAATTTATCTCCAGAATCTGTTAGCATTAAAGTACCCATTCTCCACTCTCGAAATCCCCTTAGGAGTCTGAAATAAGATATTCAAATCCTCAGCTGACCATGTCCTCCGCTCACCTCCAAGCTGAAACGAACACTCATACGGCAGATTGCTCGACCCTTTCTTCACCGTAATCGAACATACTACCTCCGCAGTCACATGGAAGTAAGTAGGCTTCTTCAACTCCATAAATAGTGAATACCCACTTTATCAAACATCCAGAAGATATTGTCTCGGATGTTCATAGTAACCATTGCTCCATCATCTTGGTACCTTGTTCGAACAATCTTGTCCGACACATCCACCCGCTTCTCCTTGATCTCATCTCAATCATTCATCTGAATCTTGAAGTTCGAAGGCAACCGCTCTTGAAGCCTTAACTTCTTTGTCACCGCATCCTCACGAGACGATCTATCTTGTCTCTTCTTAGATCGTAGCTCGGCCTCCTTTCCTTTACCTGAAAACAACACTTAAATCCAACAACCAAGAAAGGGAAAACAAACTAATGCATTCAACTCTACTCAAGACTTCAAGTTTTTCAATGCATAATCAAACCAAACAAGCATGATTCATCCTAATTATCTAAGAATTCAATTCACATGCTTATTCATCCTCATTCCAATCAACAAATAACAAAAGGATCAATAATTCAACAAACCACAAGCATGCATCAACTCAATTTCAAGCAATCCAACATGAGATCTACTCAATCTCAATCAATTCTCCAACAATTCAACATACTTCATCCCAAAACTACTCACATTCCTCATAACTTCACATAATCAACATAGCTCAATTCAATCAATTAAAATCAAATCCAACACTATTCATACGAAATTATGCACTACACTTCAAACAACATCATGAATCCATAAAAAAACTCAGTTTAATCAACATACCCGCTAATAATCAACGATTAGAACTTCAATCCTAGGGCATTAGGGCTGAGAAAACATACCTTTGAACTAGCTATAGCTTAGAATGAACAAATGTGCACTTCCTCCAAAAATCGCGACGAACCCACCCTAGTTTTTCAACTAGATTGTTCCAAAAACGTGATGAATTGAGTGGAATGTGTGTGTGGAATATGGTTTAATCGGGGCAAAATTCACTAGTTTTGGAGTTTGGAATGCAAGGGCTTCGATTCGAGATGAATTCGGGTGGGGTGGTGTGTGAAATGCTCGAATGAAATTGAAAAATGGGGTTTAAATCACTTACCTGGGCTCGATTCGACCAACCTAGGTGATCGAATTGGATTTTGACGTGGTCGAATCGCTGGTCGAACTCCTCTACTGGACAATCATTATCATGATTCGACCTCGGGTTCGACCAAGTGCTCTGGTCGAGCTCTTCTATCGTGGTCGAACTCGTATGTTCAAAACTTTCAGGCCCGCAATTCGACCTCGATTCGACCAAGCCACTTGGTCGAACCGATCATGTCTTGGTCGAATCCATCTGTATAACTCTCTGATTGCCAGTTCGACTTGCCCCTTTGGTCGAACTCCTGGTCGATCTCACCACTACTTGGTCGAATCGACCTGTAAAAAACTCTCTGATCCTCAATTCGACCAGGGCTCTCGCGTTCAACCTGCATGTCTGGTCGAACATGACCCCTGATGCTTCAAACTAGAAATTTCTTCATCCACTACACACTTTGAGCTCAAAAACGAACATTAGGTATCAAAATAGATCAAAACTAGCTCGAGAATCAATCTTAAACTTGACATCCATGAGTAACTCCACATAACTTACTCAAAAACAACACCAAACACCCTAGAACATTAGGCACATTGCAAAAAATCGACACACCACAACTAATAAAAGTTTTGATATGCCGCAAAAAATCAACTCCCCTAACAAATGGTACAAAGAAAAGATTATATTCTCAATGATTCAATGAGGTAAGTACATCACACCCCCCCAAACTTAGTAGAAACTAAAGTGAAACTAAGTTTGCAAAGAGATGTAATTGCCGAGAAATAAGCATATCAAATATAAAAATTTCTTACTCACATAAAAGAAATAAAGCAAATAAACGGGAGGGAAAGCCCCCAACAGGCGCTCATGTTTAACGTTGGAGAGTCACGACGGTACCAATCTAGTGCAAAGTATCCTCAAAGACGACACAAGCATCATCCGGCGACTTGTAATGCTTCAATCGATGCCCATTCGCCTCGATAATGTCTCCATCTTTATCCATAAGCTCAAAACTCCCCCTCCACAAGTTATATGGATAATGAACATCCCCGTCCACTTCAATTTCAATTTCCCTGCGAAAAGCTTCAAACGAGAGTTAAAAAACAATACCTCATCAACTTCCTTGAACTCCTTGTAAGAGATTTTTGAATCATGTCATTTCTTCATACTCTCCTTGTAGATCTCCGAGTTCTTGTAAGCTCGATTTCTGAACTCATACAATTGGTTGATATGAGTCATTCTCAACTCATTTTGCTCCTTCAAAGATAAGTTCAAACTCCTCAAAGCCCAAAAAGCTTTATGCTGAATCTCTACGGGTAAGTGGCACGGCTTCCCATAGACTATTTGATACGCTGACACATCCAACACCGTCTTGTAAGCAGTCCGGAACCCCCACAAAACATCATCGAGCTTTAACGCCCAATCTCTTATATTGGTTCCTACTACCTTCTCCAAGATTTGCTTCACTTGTTGGTTGGAAACTTCAGCTTGCCCATTCGCTTGAGGGTGATAGGGTGTAGTGACCCTATGCTTGACTCCATAATCCTTAAGCACCTTCTCAAGAAGCTTGTTGACAAAGTGAGAACCTCTATCACTCACTAGTGCTCTAGGAACTCCATAGCGGGCAAAGATATGTTTCTTCATGAAAGATAAAACAGTCCTTGAATCATTCACGCGAGCGGGAATGGCTTCCACCCACTTAGAAACATAATCCACAGCTAAAAGGATGTAAAGAAATCCATTAGATGGGGAAAAGGCCCCATAAAATCGATCCCCCATACATCGAAGATCTCTACAACAATGATCGGCTGAAGTGGCATCTCATCTCTCCTACTTATATTCCCCATCCTTTGACATCTATCGCATGTCGCCATATAGGTTTCACAATCTTTAAACAAAGTAGGCCAGTAGAGAGCGGATTGAAGTACCTTGGCTGCTGTCTTTTGAGCTCTGAAGTGCCCCCATTAGGTTGTGCATGACAAAACTCGAAAACACTCTCCATCTCCATCTCGAGTACACACCTACGGATGATAGAATCCGTGCATATCTTGTAGACAAATGGATCATACCATATAAAAGTCTCAACATCCCTCTTGAATTTCACAAGTTGATATCGGTTGAGATCTCTAGAAATTTCACCTACAACAATGTAGTTCACATAATCCGCATACCATGGATCTATTCCTTGTGCAGCCACCACACATGCTCTTTCAGCTCCTTCAACAAGCACTACCATAATCTTTTCATCAGGAAACATTTCTTCAATGTAATCGAAAGAATTATCACAATGCTCCCTTGTCTCCAACCTTGATAGGTGATCCGCCAAAACTTTCTCAGTACCCTTCTTATCTCGGATCTCCATATCAAATTCCTGCAGGTGAAGAATCCATCTAATAATTCTTGGCTTTGTTTCCTTCTTCTCCATCAAGTACCGGATCGCAGAATAATTTGTGTACACTTTTGTCTTCATGCCAATCAAATACTGTCGAAACTTATTGAATGCATACACCACAGCTAAAAACTCATTTTCAGTAACAGTGTAGTTTTTCTGTGCAGCATCAAAAGTTTTACTCGCATAGTAAATGGCGCAGAACTTCTTTTCCCTCAACTGCCCAAGCACCACTCCAAGTGCTAGATCACTTGCATCACACATAAGTACAAACGGCTGAGTCCAATCCGATATGATCAAGATAAGTGCAGTAATAAGCACCTCCTTCAAACCTGAAAAGCTGTTAGACACTCTTCATCAAAAATAAAAGGAACATCCTTTTCAAGCAAATGAGATAAGGGCTTGGAGTATTTTGAGAAGTCTTTTATGAATCTTCTATAAAAATCGGCGTGTCCAAGGAAGGACCGCACTCCTCTTTCATTAGTAGGTGGAGGAAGCTTCTCAATTGCCACCACCTTTACTCTATCCACCTGCAATCCCTTGACCGAAATATGATTGTGAAGAACAATCTCATCTCTTACTATGAAGTGGCACTTCTCCCAATTCAAGACAAGATTAGTTTCTTGGCATCTCTTCAAAACAGTAGCAAGGTTAGATAAAAAATATCAAATGAGGAACCAAACACAGAAAAATCATCCATAAACACCTCCATGATCTTTTCTATCAACCCATCAAATATGGCTATCATGCAACGCTAAAATGTAGCAGTTGCATTACACAATCCAAAAGGCATCTTTCTAAAAGCAAAAGTTCCATAAGGGCAAGTAAAAGTAGTCTTTTCTTGATCCTCGGGTGCAATCATAATTTGATTATAACCCGAGTACCCATCCAATAAACAATAAAACTCATATCCTGCATGACGATCAAGCATTTGATCCATGAAAGGAAGGGGAAAATGGTCTTTGCATGTATTTTCATTCAGTTTCCTATAATCCGTACACACACGCCATCCCTTAGGAATCCTAGTTGCTAAAGTTTCACCATCTTCGGCTTTCACTTAGTCATGCCCCCTTTTTAGCAACAACATACAATGGACTCACATGGGGACTATCACTAATAGGATAAATTATTCCTGCATCTAACCACGTTAGGATTTACTTCCTAATCACTTCTTGAATCGCGGGATTCACCCTCCGCTGATTCTGAATGCTATTCATCTAACAAACTTATTCTGAGCATACAATAGGAAGGACTAATACCTTTTAAATCATCAAGAGACCAACCAATCACAGATTTATACATTCTAAGCACATCCAATAATTCCTCAAGTTGATCATCATCAAGAGAAGAAGATACAATTATCGAATATTTTTCATTGTCACCAAGATAGGCATACTTCAAGTGTTCCGGTAACGGTTTCAACTCCTCTTTCTTCTCTTCTTGAGGTGCACTCTCTTGATCCAATGGCAAGTACTTCCTAGTCCACTTGACCTCTTCAACTTTGGTCCTTGTCGACTCATGCCTATCATCACCCAAAGCAAGTAAATTTTCAAGAAATTCAATACATACCTAATTGGAGAGTTCATCTAGCTCTGTAGTGGGAAAAATAAGAGACTCCACCAAGCATGTCTCAAGGGGATCCTTCGATAGAATCAAAGACATGTCTTCATTCACAATCTCCTCCACCACATCAATACTGTGACATTGTATCTCCATTGGCATCTTCATTGCTTTATCAAGGTTGAATAGAACCTCTTCTTTATCCATCTTTAGCCTCAACTCACCCTTCTGCACATCAATCATGGCTCCTGCAGTAGCAAGGAAAGGTCTCCCTAAGATAAAGGGACATTATTCATGTCATCTTCCATCTCCAGCACCAGAAAATCCACATGAAAGACTAACTTCTCTACTTTGACAAGAACGTCTTCGATCACACCCTTCGAAAAAGTCATGGACCTATCCGCTAGTTGTAGAGCAACTATCGTGGGAGTCAACTCTCCCAAACCAAGCCTTTGAAAAGTAGAAAATGGCATCAAATTGATGCTTGCCCCAAGGTCACACAAGGCTCGACGTGTCGGCCCCTTTCCAATCTCACATAAGATTGTGAAGCTTCCCGAATCCTTAAGCTTAGCTGGCATCTTCCTCTGAATGATCGAGTTGCAGTTTTCAGACAAATTCACCATTTTAATTTCGTTCAAGCTTCTCTTCTTCAAAAGAATATCCTTCAGAAAGCGGGCATAATACGGCATCTCCAAAATCGCTTCAGAGAAAGGAATGTTCAAGCTAATTTTGTTTATGATTTCAGAAAACTTCTTGAACTTCTTTTCCAATTCCTTTTTGACTAGCTTGAAAAGAAAGGGTGAAGGTATCTTCATTTTGGGAATCCCCCATTCATCACGTTCCGCTTTCTCCGCTTTATCCTTTTTGGCTCTCAATCTCTTAGATCTTTCCCACTTCTTCTCTACTATAATCTCTGTACTCTATTATTTGAAAGACACTGGTGTAGTTTTAACATCATGTGGAGCATTCAGCAAAGAAAACGACACAGAATGAGAGAGTTCGACCTGAGTTCGACCTGGGTAGGTGGTCGAACTTGGTGAGTAATGATCGAACTGAACACCTGAAAGTTCGTTCTCCAGCGGTTTTGGTCGAACTCATCTAATTTTAGTCGAACTAACCTTCTGACTCCTCCGGACATCGCCCAGGTGCTGAGTTCGACCTCTCCTGTTGAGTTCGACCTGGCTGTCTGGTCGAATCGGGGTCGAATCGGGCTCCTGTCACTTAAGACTTCAATTCCGGCTTCATCGATCCCTCATACTGCGTTCCAGACCTTAATGTAATGGCGTGACAAGACTTAGGATTCTCAATACTCTGAGACGGAAGCTTTCATTTCTCTATAGTTTGAGTCAATTTGTTCACATTTTCTGCCATCTCCCCCATTAACAACTTAAGGTCCTTCACTTCTGTAGTCAAATCCTTATAATGACCATCAATCTTCTTCTCTAATTTGGCCTCAAGACGATCTACTCTTGCATCGTTCTTCGCCATGTACCTATTCACAGTATCTTCAAAACTAGACTTTCCTTCTTCCACTTTAGCTCCCGGATCAATGCCAATAGGAGGTTGCATCACATTATTCAGATTACTCCATGAAAACTCCAGCCTCCTTGGTTGTTGATAACCACCCGGAGGACCACGATTGTTGTAGTTCCCTTGATAGTTCCGGTTTCCTTGATTCGGGTATCTAGTTCTTTGAATACTCTATCCCATAGCCTAATTTGCCTCCTCGATCTTATCTTGGCTAGCTCCTTCATAGCCACCATCCTGCTGCATCATTGGTACTCTCTAAGATAAATCCGTGATTTACTTTTGCTGAGACTCTAGTAGCTTGCTAATATTAGTCAAGCTAGAGACGATCTCATCATCTCTTCCCGACTTCACCATAGTATGCTCAACCTGTGCTACCTTACCAAGAACATAAGTGCCTCTCACTCTATCAGTCGGCCAATCTCTAGAATTCATTGAAATATCTTCAAAAAGCTTCTCAGACTCATTGGGTGACTTCGTATGCAATGCTCCATTAGAAGAAGCATCGAGTAACACGCGAGAATCGCAGTCCCATTGTAGAAAATACTGATATATTGAGCTTTAGATAGCCCATGCTGAGGACACTTCCGTAGCATGTCCTTGAACGTGTCCCAAGCGTCATGAAATTTCTCATTCTCATGGATAGAAAATTGATTGATTTCTTGCTTCATCTTAAACACCTTTGAAGGTGGCATGTAACGCTCCAAGAATTTCACTTTCAACTTCTCCCATGTATCACATTCAGCAGCATCCAGATTATCGTACCAATCTCTTGCTTTTTTATTCAGCGAGAACTTAAACAGTATGATCTTCCTCGCATCCTCATGAGCTCCTGCATATTTTTGTGTGCTTACATAACCAAGGAACTTATTCAGATGTTGTTGAGGATATTCAAATGATCCCCCAGAGTAGAGACTCTTTTCTATCATGGTGATAAGAGCAGGGTGTAAATCAAATCAGCTCCAGTCCCTCTTGCTCCTAACAACCCAGCATTGCTTGTTCCGTTGTTCTTAAAAACTTCCCGGATGGCAAGTGTATTCGGGTCCACTGCCATATTGATTGCTCCTACTTCCAAATTAACTTTGGTTTCGGCTTCAATCGTATACGGATTCAACATCAACTTCAACTCCTAAATCAAGAGCTGTAGTTGAATCAACTTTTTTGTTCTTATTCTTCTTCTTTTTCTTCCTCGACGATGCTCAGATCTCTGGATTATATGGCTCTAATGCACCTTTCTTTGATCTTGTGAGCATACACCTAAGAAAAGTAAGTATTAGAAATCAGAACAAGAATAATAATCTCAATTAAATTAGATATAATCAAAAGATATTTAATGTTGTCCCGAGAAACGGCGCCAGAAACTTGATGAACGTTTTCTCAACACACAAAATTAATCCTCAAGTATAAGGATATCAATTGTAGTTTCGAAAGGTGACCAAGTAATTATCGAATCCAAGGGACGGATTATTATCAATTCAATTATATTCTATTTAACTAAGATTATGTTGGCAAAATTGATTTGGTTTGTTTATTAAACTAAATAACATAAATTGAAATAGCAAAGTAATTAAACAAGCAATAGAGAAACTTCAGTGGTGATCAAGTAATTAATAGAGTAGTTCATTAGGTAATCCAGTTTTACTTATGAATTTCCTTTCCATGTGTTATTGTCCGACTCTGCCTTGTAGTTTATGGACGCATCACTAAACAATGTCAGCGTACTCTATAGACACAAGTAAGCAAGCGTATGACACGTGTGAATATCCTCAGAACAAGATGTATACTTTACTCCCCTTTCTAGGTACTTACATAATCAATTATTTCCCGTGCACTTAGTACTCTAACCCGATTTGATCTCTCTTTTTAGGTACTATAAAGTTATAATCTTTATCCTACTTATTATCCCGAATATGATTCAATTAACAAGTATATATATAAGATAGTTCTAATAAGACTTCGGAATCCCTTCAATTAGAATTATAAAATGCAATCCCGCTCAGCGGTGAACGCACTCAATCAATTACCCAGAGATGTATTCAGACTCTATATAACAGTTAAAGATGTACAAAACGACCGTGAGTATGAATTAAAAAGGCACAATCTTATATAGAATAAACCACAAGTAGTGTTATACGGAGTTTACACATGGAAATTCTATTAACTCATAAAACTTTCATAACCCTAGAACTACCGAAGCAGTTCTAGCCCATGAGTGATCTAAGAACAATCATGGCTAGTTGGTATGATCTTACTTGACTCGCCAGACAAACCTCTCCTCACGATTCCTTCGGATGATAGTAGGGCTTGGTGATGGATGGATGATGAATGCTTGATCTCTATTCTCCTGCGAAAACTCTTCTTTTATACTTGTAAACTCTCCTTATGGGCCTTGGATGGGCTTCTTGAGCAAACACACGCACTAAAGATGTAAAAATATGAATTTGGTAAGTTTTCGAACATTGATTCGACCAAACAAGTTGGTCGAACTCCTCCATGCTGGTCGAACTCCTCTGTAACTTCGCTTCTGATCTCAGATTCGACCAGAGCATTGGTCAAACTGGACATTTTCTGGTCGAACCGGCGCTGCTTCTGGTTAGGCTTTTAGTTCGACCAAGTAGTTTGGTCGAACTTGACTATCGTGGTCGAACTCAACTTTTCTGAGCTTAGTTCGACCAGAGGTGCTGGTTGAACTCCTTCCTTCTTGGTCGAATCCACCCCTGCGTGGTCGAATCCATCTCTGTTTCTTCCTCTTTCCAAATCCGATAGCTTCCAACTCGTTTTCCTTCGAAAATCAGCTCAAATAGTATTGTAAACCCCTAATTCGTGACTTTCCACTAAGTATAGTAATTCACATCGAATTACCATCATTAATTACACCATAAGTACACGAATTCGAGCTCAAAACTAGTGAATTTACACATTCATCAACCTCCATTCTCACCGGACACTAATATTAATGACTTGGGCTTTTTCAGAGCCATTCAGTCATTACAGTTTAAAACAGGAAGCAAGAATGTTGAAGATTTGGTGAAAAATGTTAAGAATGCTTATGAAGACATGACATTTGTTACTTTAAACAATGTGTTTCTTAGTTTGCAAGCTTGCCTCATTGAGATTATGAAAGTGGATGGAGGTATTAACTACAAAGTGCCTCACATTGGAGAAGGAAGGTTAATGAGATAGGATGCACTGCCTATTTCCTTGGAGATTGATGATGAAATGGTGAGAGGATGCATAAACAGGTTGATGCAAGAAGGCGATGTCTATAAACCAGTTTATGACATCTCAAACCTCATGAACAGCCTGGGATATTGATTTTTGGGTAAGGCTTTTTTATGTTTACAACTTAAACAATAAGTATTAGGATATCTTTTGTTGTTTTGAAGTTGTTTAAGTTGTAAACATACTTGATGCATAATGAATATTCTGATTATTGTATTACCCTCAGAACAATATCATCACCGGGTAATTGAGTCTCCTAACAAGGTCTATAATCCTTGTGGTGACTATAAGTTCAGCACACATGTTCAAAGTCTCCTAAATAGATTTACAAAACTATTGGTGACTTATACATGGTGCTTTACCTAATTTCATTATAAGCAAGTGTCTAAGTTTCCTAAACAGGTTTTAAAAACCTTGTTGGTGACTTAGATATGCATCAAGAAAGGTTTTCAGTATACCAACAATAAGGTAACAGTTTCACAAGCCCTCAGAATAAAATCATCACAGGGCTTTTAATCAAGCTCAACAGATACCAATTATGCACAGCCACACATATGCATCACTGCCTCACAGGCTATCACAGAACAAGCCACAAAAGGGCCACCAATCAAGCTCAACAGAGACCAAGAATGCACATTCAAGTATATATACAAAAGCCTCATAGGGCTATCATATATAAAGCCTCACATGGCCACCATTCAATCTCATTGGAGGCTATTTATGCACAAAAAATCATCTCAGTCACCAATCAAGTTCAACAGACCCCACAAGGCCACCACTTCACATAAAAACATCGAGCCCCCATCGCAGAGACACCAACACAGAACATCATAAGACCACAAAGGGCCACTACTTCACATAAAAATATCATAAGACCACACAGGGCCACCAATCAAATTCAACAGAACACCAATCAACACCCCATCGTAAAAACCTACCTCACAGGGCCACCATTTCACATAAAAAAACCCAAGGGACATGGAAGAGCAAATAAGACCATACAGAAAGTAAACACAAAGGGAGTAGGGTCTACTGACACACAGGAAAACAGAGGCAGATCCACTCCCACATGAAGTCCTAGAAGTCGTCGATCATTTCACAAGGGATGGAGATCGGTGGATCCACAGTTTCAGGCTAAACCGGATCGAGATCTACAGAGAGGGAATAAGGGACGACTGTATCCTCATCGAAATCATCGACAACGGAAACCATCAACATTGGATCCAGGCCGCCGACAACATAATCAAACTTATTGGGCACAAACAACACTGGATCCAGGCCGCTGACATCCGAATCGAACATATCGGGCACCCACAACACTAGATCTAATCGATCGACCATTCTATCGACCGAATAGGGAACCATCAACACTGGATCCATGACATCGACATTTAACTCGGAGAAATCAGGAAACATCGATGTCAGAAACACGACGGCCACTGAGGGTTCCACCCCTAGTGACTCCTGAACCACTGGGAATTGGTCGAAATCTGTCGGGAAAGTTTCGCCGAGCGAGAAAACCACCATGCTTAAAGGATAGAGAGTGGCGGAATCAGATTTCTAGGATTCTTGCTCAAGAACCCAAGAGAGAAGAGAGGGAGGAGAATGACAGATGAGAGAGAGTAAGAGAGTGATTAGTGATTAGGGCTTGTGTCTCACCAGTTTTGTGTGTGTGTATATGATCCGTGTGTATGTGTTAGTGGGTTTAATTAAGTGTATTGTTAGATAGGTTAATTAATGATTTAGTGTTTTAAGTGGGTTGGGTATTTTGAAAATTTAGCTTATGAGGGGGCTATTTTAGTGATAAAAAAATTCCTTTTTTGGAATAAGACAATTAGTTTGGGATGGACAAATATGAAAAGTAGGACAACGAGTTTGAGATGGAGGGAGTAATATATATTACACAATATTTATAAGAGGTATTAATAGTTAAAATAAAATAAATAATCAAAATGGGTAAAAAATGGGGTGGACCCGCCCATCCAGTACAGGGCATGATGCGGCCCGAACCCGCGACAAAAGAATGGGTTTGGGTACTCGACTACTTAGCATAACTCATTGACATCCCTACCCAAGGCTATGGTGAATAAGATGGAGAATGTTGTGATAATCCAGAAACATCTCCTCGAATTGATCCTACTTGCAATTTCCAATAAGGGTACATTGTTCGTATGGATTGGGTTCCCCTTACTAGTCTAATCCACTGGCATGAGTGGTCTTTCTAGTGTCTTAACTTAAGTGTTTTAAGCATTCAGGCGCCTTGGCCAAACTCCTTTCCCAATAACATGCTTAAATCTTATAATGAAATTATTCGATTAACCATCCTAACATCTAATTGGATTTGCAGTCCTAATTACATGAAAGAATAAATCAACAACAAATATCAAAATAACGTCCAAGGAATAAGCATTAAGATAGAAATATCCATGATCAATTCAATAAACCTTCATAAATAAATTCATAAATCCAAAATATCCCTAATCCATCATGTGACTAGCCTCACTAATGAGACTAACCTATTATGGAAACCATAGTAACAATAGAAAAATCATTATATGACTCCATAATAGTTCTTGATTTGAAAAGATAACAAAATATATAAGAATTCTCCATAATTTTCTTAAGGATGACTCTTTTCTTCTCTTGATTATCCTCCCACTTTCTTGATGATCCTTCCCTAAATAGGTAATGGGTGAATGAGGCATGAAAATGAGTTGTGATTATGGGTGAATTAATGATGAAGGAAGAAGATAGATGATGAAAATGGGAGGATATATATGTGTGTGAAAAGAGATGAAAAGTATGTGTGTGGCGAGTTCCGTCCTCGCTCCTTGACAGGGTCGAGTTGGTGTTGCAGATCCGGAGCTGCTCAAACTCACCCTTTCCTAGCATCGAATTCCACCTCGTGTCGAGTTTATGCACCGAACTGCATGGCAAGTTCAGGTATGATTTTGCGTTCTTTCTCGTCTGCACTTCCTGACTCCGTTTTTGTCCTTTTTTCACATGTTTTAAACATAATTTGATATAACCCTGGAAAATAATAACATCACACTAATCACTACACAAAAGTTACTATACCCACCAATAAGACAAAAAATGGAAATAAAACACACTAAAATAACCACAATAAATCTATAAAAATTAGGTGAAAATAACGTCAATCAGTGATATTTTGCTCACTTTCATTATTCACCGTGTACTTCTCTTTTGCACATCTACGAATGCATGTGTAGAAAAGATTAGAGCATAAACCTCATCATCAGAATCATGTACGTACAAACTCGAGGACTCATATGCTTTGTAACGTTGCATAGCAACACTTTCAACTTTTTCCAAAGACAAATTTAATCCTTAATAGCATTTTCCATGAATGCTTTGATTCTTCAAAAGTAATATAAATTAAATTAGATCTTAATTCATCATTTTCATTCTTGTTCATGATTTAAAATCAAACCAAATTTTTTTTAAAAAAAAATCATATGTGGATCATACGAAACTAATAAAAAAATTAACTAATTATAAAACTAATCAATTCAATTATTCAACTTTCACAGTATAATTTTATATATTTTCAAGATAACAAAAATCTATTGTATAAAGTATTAAAAATTCAATAATCACCTAATATCACAATATAGTTAAATTTAAGTGATTAAGTGATTTGTATTAATATATGTATTTAAAATTCAATAAAATCATTCATCTTCTTAATATATGAAAAGGGTTAAACTAACTAATTAAATTAAAAATCGTGTCGCACAATTGAAGAGTGTTTGAACAAGAATGCACGGACACAATCGACTGAGAAAATGGGCTGTCAGAATTCGCAAAAGCAACGTTGAAATTTCAGGCAATAGCCGCACTCCTCTCTCTGTTTTGCAAAATCAATGAATTTGGTTGTGGTTAACACCTTAGAGACGGAAAAAGCCGTCCCAACTGACGCCCTAAGCCAAATCAGGTCGTTTTTACACTACCTGACAGTTTAAAAAATTGTCACTCACTGGTCCGTCTCAAGAACTGTCTCAAAATTGTTTCTGAAAAATCCATCTAAAAAATGTCTCAAATGTCGTCTCAAAAAAATCGTCTCTGAAAAATTCGTTACAAAATCCGTCTCTAAGTTAAAATGGCCGGGCGGTTTTCGACGTGAGCAAACCAGAACGACTCAAATTCCTTTTCTAGAAAAAGTCATTTTTTAGTTGAACTGATCAGTCGGTTTTCAATATAAGTTGCTCCCATCTGAAAAATCATGTTTAATTAATTAAGACAATTTAAAATCCATCTTTAATTTCGGTCTCAAATTGCGTGTTTCTTTATTATGTTATTATAAAAAGAAATCATAATACCCCAAATATTACGCTCTTCTTAATTTCTGCTAAGTGTAAAAATAATTTTGGGACGAAAGAGTAATAAAATATAAATTATAATGATTAAAAAAAGTGAAGCACTTGAACATTTGGGTGTTTGGAAAACTTTGCCAAAGTTAAAAGCAAACTTTCTAACTAAAAGCTTTCCTTCTTATTTGTTTTTCCTCAAATCTTTTTATATGTAACTGTTTAGTAATTAATTCTATAAACAACGAGTCAAAGTATGAATAATGAGTAGAATAATGATCCACATTTCTGTAATGGTATCAAAATTTGCCAGCAACATGGCAAATATTGACAAGATTATGTTACCTGTAACTGTGAAAGAATCCCATGGTGTCAAACATTTTTGTACATCTGTTCACAATTATATTAGCATTTTCTCGTATTTACAATTCATTATTTATTAATCACTTAGTTTAAGTGTGTGATTATTGCACAATTACAGGTCAATTTCTCATAAGTTCCACTTAATAAAATGTACTCTGCTCAAGATTTATTAATTAATCACTTTAGTCTTTATGTGTGTGGTTATTGCCCAATTACAAGTCAATTTCTCATTATTCTACTTTTAAAAAATTCAAGATTAATATATTAATTACTTTAAGTGTGTGGTTATAGCCCAATTACATGTCACTTTCTCATAAGTTCTACTTAAAAAATTATTATTAGCTCATCAAGGCATTTAAAAATCCAGAAATTAAAACAAATAATTACAATAATATCAAACTTGGGAAAACCCCACACCACAAAATATTTAAAGCACTTATTTTTATTTTTTTTAAAATAAAATTAAAAAAAGGTTCACGGGCTGCCTTTGTTGGGTTGGAAAAGGGCTGTTGACAAATGGATGTGTTAATATTTTTCTATTAAAGAATATAAGAATTAGGGGGCCCCACTGTAATTTGCCAAATTGTTTTAGGGATCACGGGTTGTGTGAATCACAAAAAGACAATTAGGAAAATCAAATTATATTTGTTGTCCTTTTTCTGAATTTTCTGAGGCCAGTAAATTTGCAGGGATGATATGCAATAAGCAAAACATTTAAAGGGCTGGAATGCAATAACACCATCAAGACAAGCATCCGTACAATACACAATGCATAATAGTACAACAAATAATCTTCTCTTTTATTGATGTCCACACAAGAGATTCACTTGGTGTCACTCTGAATTCATCTTGTGGGGAGAACCCCAATTAAGTTTGACATGGTGGAACCCACTATATCGATCTTAATACTAAAAATGGTGTACCCCATCATTAGAGACTAACATCGCCCCTGCCCTGAGTATTGGTGGAGGAGGTAAATCGCAGGATGTGCCTCAAGTGGCTTATAGGACTCACTGTTAAACTAATGCTTGCAAGGGGCCAAATCTATGCCAAAGGCAGGATTCGAACCCCCTGTCCTGGGATTGGTAGATGAGGTAAATCGCAATTCGAACCCCCACCCTGCAGCAACTAAGCTCAGCTGGAAGGTCTTTCCACCCTCCCTCTACCACTTGAGCTATGCACTGTGGGGCTATGTATCTTAGTACTATGTTCTATTTAAATTCGTTTCATTTGTGGTTGATGGAATTTAATTGAATTTGGTATATAATTCTTGGTTCTGAATGTATGGCCAGTCATTCTTGATCGAGCTACACCGTTACGTGTAGTTTTTCAAGTACTACTTTTCACTCGAGTAAATTTAAAAAATGTTTCGAGTTTATTATTTTATATTATTATTATTTAAAAAAATGATTTTCTTATAAATTTTATTAATTTTTTAATAGTAATTCTGTATTTTTAAATGATGTGTAAATTGAAAAATATGTTAAAGTTGAAATTAAATTATATTTTGAGATTATTTAATTAATTGATAATATACATAGGGTATATGAAAGCAAAAGTTCAGGCCTGAATTGATAGTTTTACATAATTCAGGCCTCTAATCGATAGAAAACATAATTCAAGCCCCGAATTGATAGTTTACCCATTTTTCAGGCCCTAAATTGATAAAATTCCTATATTTTAATAAAAAAGAATTACATTTAGTCATTTACTGTTTGCACAGAGATTAAGAAATGTTGTACTCCCTCCGTCCGCTAGATAGGTCCACATTTTGCCATTTTGGGCGTCCGCACCAAAGGTCTACATTTCCCTTTTTAAATACATGGGACCCACACACATCACTAATACAATAAATACATGGGACCCATGCACCCCACTAATACAACTACCAACTACATATTAAATAATAATACTCCTTAATCCACGTACAAAAAGCAAATGTCCATCTTTCGGGTGGACGGAAGGAGTATTTTAATGTGTAGTGAGTTGACAGATATAATCTTTAATACATAGTGGATAGTTGTATTAGCGTTGTGTGTGGACCCCTATAAAGATAAAGTGATTGTTTTGTGTGTGTCTTATTTACCAAAAAAGGGAAATATAACTCTTGTAGCGGAACACTCTAATTATTAATATGTAACACTTGTGGCGGAACGAGGGAGTATATAAAAGGCTTAATAGGATGGAAGGAGTATATTACTATATCAAAGTTAAATTTTTAGAGTGTGTCAATGATGTAACCCTCAAGTCTCCGTCTATGTTTGTTTTGAGTTTATATGATTTTTCAAAATTATTGTATAATACTATAATTAGCATATGCTTATTTTAAGTTTTATTTTGAGTTTAAAGATTGTAATGATGTGTAAAAATGTATTAATTAATATGAAAAAAGAGATACAAGAATGAATATTAATCAAATGGAGAGAATAGATGACAAAAATGAGTGGATTTTAGAGATTAATAGGATGTGTAATAAAAGAGAAAGAATATATGAAAAAAATAAGCAGATTAGAGATTAATAGGATGCGTAGATGTATATAAATGTGATTTTGAAATCTCATGTTTGGTTGGGTTTTGAATTAGGTAGATTTATTAAATTTTTAATTTATGTTTGTTTTGAAAATTTAAACAGGTAGGTAGATTTTAATTTTATATCAATTAATGAGTATGTGTGAGAGAGTACAATATAATGCGTTAAGATATATGTAAAATTCATATAATCTTATATTTTATTAAACCCCAACCAAACAAAAAAAATGAATTACATAATATTAAACTTAAGTAAAAAAAAATAAAAATACTAACGAGTATTCCTTGTTCTCATTAAAACCTACACTTGCAGCTCGAAAATAGCTTGCAATATTATAAATAAATATATCTCGTTCCATCATGTTTATTTAGTTTAATAGAATAATTTGTTTTGATGACCTATATTCATAATTATTTTAGGGCAAATTTAAGTGTACAACCAATTATATCTCATTTAAGATAGAATATATGTCCCCTTTCCTAATTAATTAATCAGCGGATCAAAATTGTAAAAGTAAAAAAAGTTATATAGGACTAAATTGGATACTAAAAAATTAAAATTAAAATTGAAAAAGTAAAAGTTATATTATTCAAATTGGATTTTATCAAATTTGCAGATTTATGGAACGTTTGGTTTATTGGAAGGAATCGGAATAAAAATAATTATAGTGATAGTAGTAAGGAAAGACAATAGCTTACCTTTTACACTTATTTGTTTGGTTGATAATAAGAAATGAGTATCATAATCATTGATATTGTTTGATATGATTAAATTTTTTTAGGAATGGATTCATTATTTTTTTACTATTTTTATTATTTTATTAGTATAAATTATTTTTATTTAAAAAAATTTTAATTTATTAATTTTTAATTTTAATAAATATATATATATATATATATATATTTGAGTTTTCTAAGTCCTGGAATTAAAGTAAGTGAGGTGAAATAAGGAAGAAATGAGGGATTCCTCATTTTCTTGGAATGAAAAACATTGTACTACTTTAATATTCCTCCTATCTAATAAATAAATTCACACTTTTTATTTTTGTCGATTTCATGGACGTATTCCATTTTAATGGTGCATTACTGGATGCTAACAATTTCACACCCCAAATAAAAAAATACATACAAATCAATAACATCATAATTCACTTTAATTTCAAAATTGTCACCCATTTACAATTCACATAACTTACTTTATAATATATTTATCACCTAAAAATACCAAACTACCCCCACAAGTAAAGCAAAAATAATTTTTTTCTTAAACTACGTATCTACAATAACCGTGAACTTCTATTTGGGACGAAGTAGTACCTTCTAACCAAATTTTGTTTTTCTAACCCTTTTCTCATTCCTTACCTAAAAAACCTCCCAACAAACACCCCTAATATTGATAATTGCTCTCCTGTTTTGCAACTAAAATTATACTCCCTCAGTCCCTCAAAGTATTTCACACTTTCATTTTTTATCCGTCCCTCAAAGTATTTCACACTTCACTTTTACTAAAATTGGTAAAAAGTAAATTATTATAATATTCACTTTTTACACATATCTCAATATAATGCTCACTTTTTCACATCTTCCAACAACTTTACACCCTTTTTTAATTAAATTAACTAAAATATATATTCTCTCTCTTACTTTATACATTAAAAAATTAAATTTTCTTAATCTCCGCGCACACTAATACGTGAAATACTTCACGGGATGGAGGGAGTACACATTAAAATCAATATCCATAAAAGTTCTATAGTGTTGTTATCAATTTAAATCAAAGTTATACTCCCTCTGTTCCAAAGACAAGTTCCTGGTTACTGTAAATACGGAGTTTAAGAAAAAATTACTCTTTGCTTTACTTTTAGGATTAAAATCAATATCCATAAAAGTTCTATAGTGTTGTTATCAATTTAAATCAAAGTTATACTCCCTCTATTCTAAAGACAAGTTCCTGGTTACTGTAGATACGGAGTTTAAGAAAAAATTACTCTTTGCTTTACTTTTAGGAGCAGTTTGGTAATTTTAGGTAATAAATAAATTATAAAGTAAGTTATGTGAGTTGTAAAGGGGTGACAATTTTGAAATTAAAGTATGTTGTGGGGTTATTGATTTGTATATATTTTCTTATTTAGTAGTGTGAACTTATTAATGGGACGGACAAAAATAGAAAGTACAAATTTGTTTATGGTACGGAGGAAGTGGTAAAAAAGAAAAAAATATAAATTTATTCAGTACCTATTTAAATATCATATCATTTATTTTATTTTATAAAAATAATAAGGAATTTTATCAATTCAAGGAATTTTATTAATTCAAGGCCTGAAAAATAGGTAAACTATCAATCTGATGCTTGAATTATTTTTTCTATCAATTCGAGGTCTGAATTCCTTTTAATATTGTTTTTGTTTTGGGTATATATTTATCATTAGATACATGGTTGACTTAACAATACTAATAACTACAATTTAATGCACATGATTGTCACATTTACCCTTACACTTAAATGGAATGCTTTTTGGAATATTTAAGTTGCACATAATTTTTATATATGCATTCTAAAAATAAAAAGTTGTTTTAGTATGAAAATTCACATTCAAATCTAATATCTATTAAAATTATTCCATTTAATATGAATTTTTTTAAAGTTCTATCATTCTTATTTCAAATATTTAAAAAATATTTTAAGTATTTTTTATTTACATAATCAATTACGGTGCGCACAAACTTTTATGCTGTACATAACGCTGAAATAGTTATTGTGTTTAGCGTTATGTGCAAATAAAAGTTTGTGTGCAATGTTACTATTATGTACATAAAAAAATGTTATATGTGCAACGTAAATATTATGTTATCTCTAATGATCTATGCAGCATAAATGTTGATATGTGATTTGTATATGAATTAAAAAAATATTTTGTGCAGTCTAAATATTATTAATGTTCTGTGCAGCGTAAATGTCATGTAAATAAAAAAAAGTATTCTGTAAATCGTAAGTGTTATGTGCAACTAAAATGTTACGTGCAAAAATAAAAATTTGTGTGTAGCAAAAATTAATATTATGTACTACAAAAATATTATGTGAAAGTGTTTTTAAAAATTGCTTTGTGAATGGTGTACCCCACCATTAGGGTAATTTGTGTGTAGCAAAAATTAATATTATGTACTACAAAAATATTATGTGAAAGTATTTCTAAAAATATTTAACTTGTGCTTGCAAGGGGTCAAATCCATGTCAAATGCAAGATTCGAACCCCCACCCTGCAGCAACCAAGCTCAGTTGGAATGTCTTTCCACCATCCCTCAACCAAGCTCAGTTGGAATGCCTTTCCACCATCCCTCTACCACTTGAGCTATGCCATGTGAATGTAAATTAATATTATGTAATGCAAAAAAAGATAAATGAGTTAATTTCATATAAAACAATTAGATATTTTAGGTAAAATCATATTTCTTATTTTAAATTATAAAATTATAATTATGAATATATTAGGTATATAATTAGATTATTTTGTATCTCATATTAATGTTTTAAATTGGATGTACTTAAAGACAATAATGTTCAATAATATGTATGTACTAACATTTGTTCCAATATGGGGATTTAAAGGGTGAAATAGATACATCCCATAATTCTATATTGCTATAAGATAAATTCATATTAAATTATAATTAAAAATGATTCCTAGAGAATAAAGCGACTAAATGAGAGAATAAGTTGATATTTAAAAAAAAAAATCTTTAATTAACACTTATTATCATTTTAAGAGATAGAAAATATTGTTGTAGGACCAAAAACTTGTGTGCTCCCGAGAACATGCCGTGCGCCTATATCCTTTAGTATGAAATTGTATATCTTTTAATATTAAGACGTGTATCTTTTATTTTTTGAAAAAAATAAAAAAAATATTAATGAAAAGTGTTTACCCTTTAGAACAAAATATTGTACCCTTATTAATTAAAATATATATACTCTTAAAATAAAATGGTGTACCCTTACACACTTTGTGCACCTGGGGACACAAAGACTAACTCTTGTTGTATTAGTATATGAGTGTCATAAATTATTTCATACTATAATATCCCATTATTACCCCTTATTTAAAAATGATTCATCGAGAATAAGCCAACTAAATGAGAGAATAAGTTGATATTTCAAAAAAAAGAAAAACTTTAATCAACACTTAATATCATTCTTAGAGATAGAAAATATTGTTGTATTAGTATATGTGTATCATAAATTATTTTCGTTGAACGTAAATATTGTGTCATTTTATGTCATGTGCAACATAAATGGATGTTATATACAACATAAATTTTAGTCATTTGATAAAATGTGCAACGAAAATTGGTGTGATGTGTAGCAAAAATAAGTTATTTTATAGTACGATGGATTAATGTTATGTGCAACGTAAATGTTATATAATTTTATATGTGCAATAAAAATAAATTTCGTACACCATAATAATAAGTTGACATTATGTTGAATATAATTGTGGCCTTTGATCTAATGAAATAAGTCTTATCCTTGATTAATTGGGAATTTGATTGTGAATCCAAAATCAAGTAAATTTAGTTAGAGAAATGGGAATAGAGAGGGGATATTTAATGTGATTATATTATACTCCCTCCGTCCCATAATTGTTGTCGTAGTTACTGTAGACACGGAGTTTAAAAAAAATTACTTATTGATCAACTTTATTGACTTTTAGGGGTATTGTAGTAATTTTTAAGAAATAAATAAATTATAAAGTATGTTATGTGTGTTAGGTGGGAGTGGTATTTTTGAAATTAAGATAATTTTTGAGGTTGTTGGTAGATGTGAAATTTTCATTTTTGGGGTATGACAGTTATTGTAGGACGGATGAAAATGGAAAGTAAGACAGTTATTATGGGACGGAGAGAGTATTTTGTAAGGTGTTGGCTATTCACACTTATATTTTTCCTAAATACACACTTTAATTTATTTACAAAAATTCTAAAATATTAAAAGACTATAATACACTTTTAGTATAAATTAAATAATAATACTAAAAAAACCATTTTGATAAATACACCCTTACAACCTTAAAATGAGAACCCTAAATCCATTCATTTATCTTTTATAAGACTAAAATTCTTAAATCAGACACACTTCATAATCATAATTGTGATTATGATGTTGAAGAAGAACACATGTGAAAGTTAAAAAAAAAAAAAAAACTCAATTTTAAGCATTTTTACAAGAAAACAGCCAAATTCCTACGACAAAAAACCGTTGGAATTGATGAGCGTTTTCTCAATACACAATTAATCCCCAAGTATGAAGGATGTTATTGTAGCTTGGATAAGCGACCAAGTTAAATATCGAACCCAAAGGACGGCGTATTATCAATTTAATTATTATCTAAATTAATTAAGACGAAATGCAATAAGAGTTGTGGAATTAATTATCAACTTAAATACTAAAATTAAATAACAAATAAAATAAAATAGCACTAGAAGAATACGAAAGTGGATCAAGTAGTAGAATATGTAGCTCTAGGGTAATCCACGTTTACTACTTAACTTCCCTCTCAAGTGCAGGCCGACTCTGCCTTGTGGACTATGGACGCATCACTAAACCAAGCAAATCTACTCTATAGACACAAGTAAATATGCGTGTAACACATGTGAATAACCTCGGAGCAACAGACCTAATTTCACCCCTCTTTCTAGGTTCTATCAGTATCAATTATTTCCCACGTCTGGAACCTAACCCGATATGATCTCCCTTTATAGGTACTATAAAATTACCCTCTTAATCCTGTTTACTAACCCGAATTCAATTCAATTAATAAACATTCATATATGACAGTTTTAATGAAGTTTCGGAGTCCCCTCACTTAGAATCATTACAATAACCCCTGTTCAGCAGTTAACGCACTCAATCAACAATCAAGATATATATTCAGACTCTATATAACAGTTGAAGATGCACAAAATGACTCTGAATATGAATTAAAAATGTGCAATTATATATAAAATAAATCCACAAGTAGTGTTATATGGAGGATACACAAGAGAAGTCAATTAATTCATAAAACCTTCAAAACCCCAGATCTACCAAAACGGTTCTAACCCATGATGTTGCGAAGAACAATCATGGGGTTGGATAGATCTTACCCATATGTCTGGAAAATACAAGATAAATTATGAAACGAATAAAACCCTCGTCACGTCCTTCTCCGTCTTGAATCCTCCTCTTAGTTCTCCTCTTGATTTAGCAGACGAATCTTCAAAGTGATGGATGGATAGAGGAAAGGATGATGGTTGGGGGAAAATCCTCCCTTGTGGGGTGTAGGATGATTGAGTTGCGATACTATGAATAATGATGTGATCTACATCCCATTTTATACTTGTAATCTCTCCTTATGGACCTTGGATGAGCTTTTTCTTTAAGAATACATAAATACACGCAACTGGAGGTATGAAATCACCAAAAATAGGATCACGTGTCTCCGCTCGACCAAGAAGCTCTTGGTAGAATGGAGGATCCTTGGTCGAGCGGCTGGTCGAGCTGAATTGCGCAGTCTCACTGTTTCGCACATGACTTCCACATCCGAACTTTAATTTGAATGATTCTCATGCTCACGCAATTCTCTCTTCCTTGTATTTCTATACATATAAAGAAGATACATAAACTCTGACATTTGAATGAGTAACAAGTCATGCAAAGTGGAACAGTCGTGCTGAGTAGGAACAGCTTGCGCGACGTCACCATTTTCATCATAACTTTCTTGTTTGGACTTCGATTGAGGTGTTTCTTAAGCCAAAACGATCTTCTCTTTTGTGGTTTTCTAACTATATATCACACTTCTAGTTTTAAGTTTCACACAAATACCGAAAAATTACAAAAATTGGGCGTGCGTTTTTCAGCATTCTTGCACAAGTCGCACCTTTTCTTCAATTTTGCATTTTTGATACTTTTTCCACCTAAAATAAAATAAAACACCTCAAACGCACATTTTCTCTAATATATCGAATGTAAGACACTTGTGCTAATATATGACAACAATTCCTATAAAAAAGGTGTTAAATTGGACACTAAAATAAGCTTATTTTCACTCTCATCAATCCCCCAAACTTACTCATTGCTCGTCCCGAGGCAACAAAATAAAAATAAAGAGAGAGTGTAAGAAAATTTGCGGAAAAATAAGGACTATAACAAATATCCCATTCAAAATACAACTGTCCTCAACTTAGGTCATGCAACTTTCATTACATGTAATAATCAATTCATAGCATACAAGATAAGACAATCACCACTAATTCAAATGCTCTATTGACATGTTCTCACGGGAAGTATATATCACTCGCACTCAAGTATAAAAGATGTACACTTATGGGTTAAGGTGTTTACGCCCAAATTCAATTCAAGTGCATGTGTAACCATAAGCTTGCCAATTATCAAAACTCTCCTTTTACATGTAGCTAGCAAATCATGAATAAGAAAAAGTTTTTTTATTTGGTTGTAATATTGGCTCTTTAGAAAAGGTAGAAAATTTATGGATAAGTGACTCTAAACTCCGATCAATCAAGCTGCAATCTCTCTCGATCTTTCATTCTTCCTCATCACTTCAATCAATCACAACATTCTCTTCAACTCTTTCACCTTTCTTTTTCTTTCTAGCACAATATTTTTTTCTCTCTTTCTTCGAGGTACCAGTTTCTGGCACTACCTCTCGTATCCTCCATAGGGTACTAGATTTAAGCACTACCCTAGGGTATTTGTTTCCGTAGAGTACTAGATTTAAGCACTACTCCATGATTTTCCTTAGATGCATTTTCAAGCTCAATCACTATTTCAATATTAATTTCGTTCCTTCTCAAACTGTTATCAAACTCCATCAACACACTTTGAAAAGCTATTAATTCTCGTCATGATAGAATCAAGGCTCAAAAATTCAGAAGCTCAAAGTGGCTATTTCTCGTAGGCTGTCAAAGAAATGAGGTTTTTAGGCTCAATGGGGCTAACTACGAATAGACATCATTTGGTAGGGAATTATTTGGCTAAGTGGCTCATAAATTCAAGGATAGCTTAAAATTATCTCCCATCATTTAACACACATGTGGTTTCAAGTAAGACAAGAGGCAAGTTCTAGAATACACACATAAGAACGATATTCACCAGAAAAGAAATATCATGTCATTATGTAACATGAATAGACTCAAATCTCATATGGTTTTTAACAAATAACGGAGCACTTTTCATGGTAAATAATATCTCACAAGTACACATAGAACTTCATACCACAATATAATTAAAGTACACTTCCTTCATCAATTTCAAGAGCATATGAATTTCAAGAACGATTTAAACATATAAGCTCACATGGATCACCAAAACCAAAATCTCAATCCTTCCACTCTCATGAATTAAAAGCACAAATAAGAATTAGAATAAGGAAACAAGGGCACCTAATTTTTCTTCAACGTATGCACGAGCTCCTCGAGTTATTCAACTCAGTCAGGTCAAAGCCTCAGTGTAGAACTCGTCTTGCCACTCTTTTACATTTTCTATCATCAAAGCTCAATCACACTCATCATTACAGGATTCATCAATAATAAAATATGAGAACTATGAGAAAGACTTAATTGACTATATAATCGACTCCACACACTAGAAATACCAACACGACATACTAAACATTAAGTAAGTTGTAAAAAATCGACATATCAACGCTGATTAAAATGTTAATATGCTGCAAAAAATCAACCTCCTAACAAACAAACAACAAACGAAAGGAAAAATTATACTCTTGGTGCTCATAAGATAATGTAAGTACATCACACACCCCCCAAACTTAGTAAAAATGTAAGTCGAAATTAAGTTTGAAAAGAGATGTAATTGTCGAAGCGTGAGCACCGCAAATATAATAAATCATCACTCACGTGAAAGATATAATAAAGCAATAAAATAGAAGGAACAAGCCCCCAATAGACGCTTATGTTTAACGTCGGAGAGTCACGACGGTATACCACTTTTGTAGACTACTTGATTGGAGAACGGTCTTCTCGCATCATCACCTTCAAATACTTTATTTCCCTCTTCTTGTGTACACTCAGCACCTCACCTTTCTTGGTCACAAAGTTATGATCCTCGGAATTACCTTCCTCCCATGGCTGTCTAGACACCTCTTTGTCAATCTTCCACTCAATTTTAGAGTCATTTGTCCTATTAAAATCAAGATTAAACAAGTTAAAAATCACATCTATGCTCTCACATAATTGAGTCTCTATGGGTATCTTAAATGCTTTATCAATAGAGAAAATCACATCTTCATTATCTATCTTCAATCTAAGCTTTCCTTCTTGTGATGGTACTGGAGTGCTCTTGAATAATAGGTATAGCATTCTGCGCAGAAATCAGAGTCAAACGGTGTTGCTCGACCTCCGCTCAACTATATTGGTCTGGTCGAGCGAGATGAAATTGGTTGAGCAAGGTCCCCGTAATATGATTCTGGTTGTTCAGCTCCATAAGTGGCCGCTCGACAGACGCTTGAGCAGAATGTTCTAGTCGAGCGAGTTTTTTTGATCGAGCAAGGACCCTGTAAACTGATCATGATCATTCAGCTCTACAGTGTGTCGCTCGATCGTTACTAGACCAAAGGGTTTGGTCGAGCAGTGGTCGAGCGGAGGACCAGAAAATAGAGCATCGTTTCACTGTTCCAAGACGTGTTGCTCGACCGTTGCTTGACTAAAAAGTTTGGTCGAGCGGCGATCGAGCAGGGACACTCTATCTTGATTTTTGCTGACTGGCATCAGTGTACCTTCATACTGCGTTCCTGACCTCAATATGATGGCTTTACACTCTTTCAGGTTCGTTATGCTTTGAAACGAGAACTTTTTCTTCTCCAACGTTTATGTCAATTGATTCACGTTCCCGGCCATCTGCCCCATAGTCAAAGTAGGGTCCTTCAACTTCTTAGATAAATCTACATGATTAGCATTCATAGTAGCCTCAACACTATCAACTCTTGCATCATTCTAAGCCATGTAACGATTGAAGGTATCTTCAACACTCTTCACTTCTTGCTGCTGGATACTAGGCCCCCTCAACTCTGTAATCTGTTTCTGTTGGGATTCTAGTAGCTTGTTGATATTAGTTAGACTAGAGACGATCTCATCATCTATATTCGGCTTCACCGCTTGATGTTCAACCTGCACTACCTTACCTAGTACATAGTTCCTCAAACTCTCTCTGTAAGCCGTCATGTGAATGCATAGAGATGTCTTCAAACAACTTTTCTGCTTCAAGTGCTATCTTAGATAACAACGCTCCACCTGAGGATGCATCAATAAGAACACGCGACTCACAATCCAATCCATAGTAGAAGATGTTTATGTACTGAGCCTTAGACATCCCATGTTGTGGGCACCTCCTGAGCATATCTTTAAACCTGTCCCATGTCTCATGAAAATTTTCACCCTGATTCATAACAAATTGGCGGATCTCTTGCCTCATTCTAAACACCTTAAAGGGTGGCATGTATCTTTCTAACAACTTCTGCTGCAGTTGGTCTCATGTAGTGCAATCTGTGGCATCAAGAGTCTCATACCATTCTTCTGCCCTATCAATCAAAGATAACTTGAATAGGGCAATCCTCCTAGCATGATCATGAGCTCCAGTACCCTTTTGAGTGTTTGCCTAACCAAAGAATCTTTTGAGGTACTGATATGGATCTCCATATTGACCTCCAGAAAAGGGATTATTCTCTACCATGTTGATAAGAGTGGGATGTATCTCAAAATCATTATCTTCCCCCTTGCTCCTATCAACCCCATGTTGCCAATCCCATGTACTTAAAAATCTCACGTATAGCAACATCATCCGGATTCTGCCTTGCTACGGTCATGTTTAGCTCAGTGAGTTATTCCTTCTTTTCTTTCCTCTCATTTTCCTAGTGCACAAGTACCTCAGAAAAATTCAAGGTTAGATAAAAATAAATAATCACAAATAGAAGTCTTAATAAAGTAGAAATAATAAAATCAATAATTGCAGCCGTCCCCGGCTACGGCGCCAAAAACATGATGAGCGCTTTCTCAACACACAATTAATCCCCAAATATGAAGCTTTGATAAGCGACCAAGTTAAATATCAAACTCAAAGGACGGCGTATTATTAATTTAATTATTATCTAAATTAATTAAGACGAAAGGCAATAAGAGTTGTGGAATTAATTATCAACTAAAATACTAAAATTAAATAACAAATAAAATAAAATAGCATTAGAAGAATACGAAAATGGATCAAGTAGGAGAATATGTAGCTCTAGGGTAATCCAGTTTTACTACTTAACTTCCCTCTCAACTGCAGGCCGACTCTGCCTTGTGGACTATGGACGCATCACTAAACCATGCAAATCTACTCTATAGACACAAGTAAATATGCGTGTAACACGTGTGAATAACCTCGGAGCAAGAGACATAATTTCACCCCTCCTTTCTAGGTACTATCAGTATCAATTATTTTCCACGTCTGGAACCTAACTCGATATGATCTCCCTTTATAAGTACTATAAAATTATCCTCTTTATCCTGGATACTAACCCGAATTCAATTCAATTAATAAACATGCATATATGATAGTTTTAATGAAGCTTTGGAGTTCCATCACTTATAATCATAACAATGAATCATATTCAACAATCAAGATATATATTCAGACTCTATGTAACAGTTGAAGATGCACAAAATGACTCTGAATATGGATTAAAAATGTGCAATCATATATAAAATAAATCCACAAGTAGTGTTGTATGGAGGACACACAAGAGAAGTCAATTAATTCATAAAACCTTCAAAACCTCAGATCTACCAAAATGGTTCTAGCCCATGATGTTGTGAAGAACAATCATGGTGGTTGGATAGATTTTACCCTTATATCTGGAAAATACAAGATAAATTAGGAAATGAATAATACCCTATATGTGGGCGTCGTCGCATCCTTCTCCGTCTTGAATTCACCTCTTGATTCAGCAGACGAATCTTCAAAGTGATGGATGGATGGAGGAAAGGATCATGGTTGGGGGGTGATCCCCCCGTGTGGGGTGTAGGATGATTGTGTTGCGGTACTATGAATAATGATGTGATCTGCATCTCCTTTTATACTTGTAAGCTCTCCTTATGGACCTTGGATGAGCTTTTTCTAGTAGAATACAAAAATACACGCAACTGGAGGTACGAAATCACCAAAAATATGATCCCGTGTCCCGCTCGACCACACAGCTCTTGGTAGAGCGGTATTGTGCAGTCTCACCATTTCACGCATAACTTCCACATCCGAACTTCGATTTGAGTGATTCTTACGCTTACGCAATTTTCTCTTCCTTGGCTTTCTATAAATATAAAGAACTCATAGAAAATTCAACATTTGAATGTGTAACAAGTCATGCAAAGTGGAACATTTGCACTGAGTAGGAACAACTTGCGTGACGTCTCCATTTTGATCATGACTTTCTCATATAGACTTCAATTGAGGTGTTTCTTAAGCCAAAACGATCCTCTCTTCTTTGGCTTTCAAACCATGTATCACACTTCCATTTTTGAGCTCCATACAAACACAGAAAAATTACACAAGTTAGGCATGCTTTTTTCAGCATTCTTGCACAAGTCGCACATTTTCTCTAACTTTGCACTTTTGATCCTTTTTCCACCTAAAATAAAATAAAACACTTCAAACGCACCTTTTTCTCAAATATATTGAATATAAGATACTTGAGCTAATATATGGCAATAATTCCTACAAAAAAGGTGTTAAATTGGACACTAAAACACGTTTATTTTCACTCTCATCAGGAATATGCAAAATACCATTGGAATTCATGATTCCAACAGATTATTCCAACGAATTTTTTCGTTGGAAAAGTGGCAGTTGGAATGTCATTTTTCTAACAACATTTCCAATCGTTTCTAAAATCCAACTGTGAATTCAAAGACATATTTTTGTTGGAAATTTTTTTATCTAAAAGTGATTCAAATATTTTTTCAACGGAATTTTCTTTTGGAATTCCATATGAATAAATTCTATCGATCTTCAAATGACAAAAAAAAATACATTTATTTGGATTTGAACCCTTGACCTCTTGGGTATATCAACGTATCATATACCAAAGATATTTCCAATAATGAATCCAAAGACATATTTTTGTTGAAAATTTTTTTATCTAAAAGTGATTCAAATATTTTTCCAACGGAATTTTCTTTTGAAATTACCATAAGAATAAATTCCATCGATCTTCCAACGATAAAAAATACATTTATTCAAATTTGAACCCTAGACCTCTTTGGTATATCAAGATATCATCTACCAACTTTACTAATATGTGATTTATGTTATAAATTGACATTTAAATTTATTAAAGTCTCTTTTTTCGATGAAATTTTCATTGGAATATTTCAACGACTTAAGTTAAATTAAAATTTCTATTAGAAATTTTCAATGGTTTAACAAGCTATTAGAATCAGCATTGGAATTTTCTAACGGTTAAAATTTATATAGGAATTTTCGTTGGAACTTTCCAACAGTTTTAGATTTTATAGAAATTCTTTTTTGGAAATTTTCAATAGTTTATTAGACTATTGGAATTAGCATTTGAAATTTCCAATGATTTGATTCCATGTGAATTTTCACTAGAATTTTTCAACGATTTAAAGTTTCATTGAAAAATTTGTTGTAACTCTAAAATTTTCAGGAGATTTGCTTTAC
This sequence comes from Pogostemon cablin, assembly GCA_023678885.1. NCBI lineage: Eukaryota > Viridiplantae > Streptophyta > Magnoliopsida > Lamiales > Lamiaceae > Pogostemon > Pogostemon cablin. Next base: position 19,382,869 of record CM042994.1, on the reverse strand, counting down.
GTTGGAATTTTTCTATTGGAATTCGACTGTTTTCTTGTAGTTTAAACGTGGATTTTCCATTTTTAAATTTCATTTGAATTCATGAATGTTCGGCCAAACAAGAATGTAAAACAGCATAGATTCAGCCATTATTGGTCAAGTGTCCAAGAAATTTGAGTTGATGTTGGTTGAATTCAACAAAATACAAAAAAATAACTATCGGCTAACATCGATCGAACACAACACTAACTCTAGGCCAGTGTCGATAGGGGTGTGCACGGTGCGATTTTGCGGTTATTTCGACAAAATTTAAATTGCATTGTTATATGCGGTTCGGTTTGATAATTAGATTTAAATTGCGGTTTATCGAATAAAATTTATAATGCGGTTTTAGGCGGTGTTTTGCGATTTTGCGGTTTGACGGTTAAAAATTAACATATTACATAACAATACAATACATATGGATGTATAAATAAAATAAATACGTATACATGCTTAATTTAAAGTGTTCTTCACCCTTAGAAAAAATAAATACGTGTACATGCTTAATTTAAAGTGTTCTTTACCCTTAGAAGATAATGAGATATTAAAGATATGAAATTATAATTTGAACTCCATAACCAACTCAAATAATATAATCTTTGTGACATAAAGCAAACTTTTATCAAAATTATTTCTCAATCCAAATTAGTGTATATCTTTTTACCTCTTCAATAATACATAATTATATATGTATACATAATATATATATATATATATATATATATATATATATATATATATATATATATATATATATATATATATATATATAAGATTAAATATATTTATAATTTAAATAATAGAGTACGGTGCGGTGCGGTGTATTTTTAGATGAAAATCAAAATTGCACCATTCAAGCGATGCGGTTTTCTCTAATAAAATTAACCGCGTTTTAAGTGAAAAAACACTAAATGCGGTGCAATGTGGTGAGGTTCGATCGGTTTTTGCGGTTTTAAAAAATTGTTGCCCACCCCTAGATGTCGATCGAACACAACAACGTCCAGTGTCGATCGAACACGATAACTAATTGTCGGCCAGTGTCGGCCGAACAAAGTAATTATTTTTAACAAACTAGAGCTTAACAGTGCAAAAATCCAGATTTGATAAAATAAAATTCAATGCCACATTTTTTTACTATACACATGCTCTATCTTAACAAATTAAGGTTCGAACACTTACATTTATACGATTTACTTTATATACATGCCATTTTTATTTTAATTTGATAGACTTCTCACTTCTTCCTTCAATTTCATCATGTCATTTTTCTTTTTCCTTATTTAATTTTTTGAGTGCGTGATAGTTTCCTTTCCCCTCTTCTCTTGTCTTCCTTTCTCTTCTCCTTTCTTTTTCCTTCCTCTTTTCAATTTTTTTTAATGTTATTTTGGAGGGATAGAGTTGGTGCATGCATGTCTCTTTCTTTCTTTTTTTTTTTTAATGTGGAGTTGTGGGAGGGGATATGTGGGTGTATTAAATTATGCGTGTATGTTGGTCTTCTATATATAATGATATGTTGGTCTTTTATATGTGTATATATAATTTTAGTGTGTGTAAATATAAATGGATGTACATTATAAAATGGTGGATGTGAATAGCCAAGACCATTTTGTAGTTGTATCTTATAGTAATAAGAATTTAAACAGTGTATATTGAGTAATAATTCCTTTATTTTAATTGATTATACAAGTGAATAATAATAATAATAATAAACGGTGTATATTGAGTAATAATTCCTTTATTTTAATTGATTATACAATTGAATAATAATAATAATAATAATAATAATTAAAAAGAAACCTTAAATCTTAATTTAATATACGAGGATTCCAAGAAAAAAATTATTCTTTTCTAATTTCAAATAATGGTAAGATACAAGGAGTTAAATGAGATGCCAAGGAAACTGATAAATAACACTATTGTTTTCTTTTGATGGATGGACAAAAAGAATGACTTATTTGACCCCATTAAAAGAGGTAATAGGTTTGAATGTGAAGAAATATAATTAAGGGGTCGACAAATATTCGTGTGAAACCGTTTCATGTAATGATTTACGTGAGATGATAAAAAGTGATAATTTTATTATAATAAAAAAATGATACTCAATTAATGAAAAGTGATAATGTTAATTAATGAACAATTTATAGTATAAATGAAAAGTGATAATGTTTAATATTTTTAAAAAGTGTAAAAGTGATAATATTTTTAAAAAGTGTAAAATTATCTCACGTGAGACGGTATCATGCAAGACATAACTTAAGAGATTTAGCTGATCATATGAAATAATTTAAGGGTTTAAATGACCCTTTTTTCTGGAGATGAAAAAAAAAAAGAAATACTCCCTCCATCCACTTCAAAAGTGACAATTTGCATTTTTCATATGGATTAAAGAGTATTATATAGTTATATTAGCATATAAAAATTTATTTGAGACCGTCTCACGGAAAGGCTTCTGTGAGTCAAGTAAAAAGTGATAATATTTTTAATCAAATGTAATATTCAATCCATAAAAAATGATAATAGTGCAATGAATTATTTCTTGAATAATTTGTAGTATAAATAAAAAAGTATTAATATTTTTTTTAAAAGTGATAATAATTTTAATAAAAAGGATAACTAATTAAAAAAAGTATAAACAATTTCATCGTACAATGGTCTTACAAAACTGTCCCGAATTAGTATTGAGTGGCGGGCCATGGGTTAAAAAATTAAAGAAAAGGAGGAAATATTTTCTTATGAAAAAGTGATACCATGTAAGTTTTTGCCCGAACTATTATCTATAAAGATTAGACATAACTGTAAGGAAATAATTCCTAATACCTTAAACTCTATTATGATAAACTGAGATCAAACTATAATGCGGAAGCGTACCTGATCCATTGAGTCTCTAGGCGGAACACGAACTCGATGATCGGTAGGTATTATGGTCTTCCTCAACTAAGCCTCCTTATTCCTTATGGGGACCGTAGTAATCCCTCCCGATGGGGAGAAGGGAAGACCATGTGCGGGTTAGTATATTGGGGACCATAACCTGGGAGCCTTTATATACTGCTTGACTAGACCACCCATAATCACCTAATCATGTAGTATTGGGTATCTACTCAATAAGCCCATATCATTTATTATTATAGTCCATGGACCTTTAACCTTAATTGGATCACTTAATTAAGTCCATAATATAATTGAATAGCTAATATAATTGCATAATAATATATTGCCCACAATTAGATTATAATAGAAATTAATAATTTCCAACAATCTCCCACTTGGGCTATATATATTTTCCGTTAGCAATTATATCAAGAGTCCTTAGTTGCGCAACTTTATGATATTCCTCTTTAGGCTATACTTAACAATCTGGTCAATCTCATATACTAATATGGAACTACCGCGGCATTCACCACATTATAAATCGTGATTAAACCCCGACAATCACCATATCAATATACTCAATGACATAGATCAAATATGGTGAGTAGCATGGAAATTACATGTCAAATGTGATCAACATCATGTCTATTTCCAACTGGTCCAACTTTAAACTTTAGTGAGACCAATCCATAATATAAAATATTACAAAATGAAAAATTAACTTTAGTAAATTCACAATGAATTCAAAACCATTAACTTAATTCTGCAGAAAACTGAATTATCCAAATCAAAGTGTTTTGAAAACTTTAAAGAACAATAAATATAGACTCCCACTGAACTAATGTATTCTAAAACCATATAACACCCACATGATTAGCTAGCTCATAAAATTGCAGGGCGTTAAATACATAATTGGTGGATCCATATTTAGAGTCTATCATAATATGCTCTTCTAAAATTTTATTTACACAAAACACTTTCTTTAACAACCAAGAATTTTATGTCAATTTGTTTGACTTATAAGTATTCTTGTCATAAATACTTTACTGCGAACTAACTGTCACAATGAACTTTATGTGACAAATCTTCGCAACCTTTATTTCATGTTTGAATGCCCTTAGTGTGCTACTAATTATGTTGTCATGGTTAATGAGCTAAAGTGTTTGCTTAATATTTTTACTTGTATAGCTCTCCGACCAACAGAAAATATAGCCTGAAGTGGATCTTATACTGTATTGACATCCAACAAACTCAGAATCAGAATTCCTCATGATCTCTAACAAATCTGATCTCTGATGTACAGGCATATTATTCTTAGCTCTCTATACATACTTTATAAAGATCCATACTAGAGTTACTTAAATGTCTACTTAATATACCAACAACATAAGCCAAATTAGGTCTTGTAGAGACCTCATCATACAACAACTTCCAACAACCAATGAATATGGAATGTTTCTACATTTCTTAAATCTTTAGTTTAACTTTAGGGCACCTGATTGAGACTGCACTTGTCTCCCTTAGTTTAACTTAAACATTCTCCCACTGAATTACATAATCATCTATATTTGTCTCAAAACCAAATGAGACACTTACTTCATGATGATACTTGTGATTCCTTTACGAAAAAAATTTGCTTGAATGCATAGATGAATTTCCTATTAGTTCTTAAACCATTTAGATCATATCATCAGTGTTGCGATCAAAGAACTTTATCTTTACATCCATATAATATGATTCAAGATCAAAATGTGTTACTAATGTCACGATTATCTTATAATAATATCTTCCTTCCCTTTTGAGTATAATCTTATATCAAGATACAAACCTAATCATCTTGTATTGATTTATACTCATAACTTATAGCATTAACACACTTTGGAGTAATTGGACATTTCATGGTTTGATGAACATTGTTTGAATGTTCTACCATTAATTCCATAGTGTCCTCATTATTTAGGAGAAAACTACATAATCTTCTGAATTATCTTTCTCCCAACTCTAGTGGTTTCCTTAGTAACATTAATTCTTGAGGTTGTTGAATTTGTTATTCCTTAAATATTATTGACATTGTCATATCATTATTCTGAATTTGCACCAATTCTTTAAAGCATAAGTGGGGATCGAATCGACTCCCCCTTAAGGAAAATGTCTCTAATATTATTCTTCCCCCAAAATCAACATCCTCACATAATACCGTATTACCCGTCTCAAATATGATCCGATCAATTGGATCATAAACTTATTATCTTTATTTAATACCAATAAAGTAGTTTGTATTTATTTGAATCCAATTTTCTTTAGTAGATCCCAATGATCTAGCCTTAGTTGGATATCACCATATGTGAAACTCAAAGAGTTCTCACAACTACTTTGGTTGGAACTTTATTTATGCAATCTTTAGTATTTCTCCAATTAGTAACCATATATTGTGGAGTACTATTTTTGTCTTTTAACTACACCACAACACCATTCATACTAAGAAATCTTAATGTGGTGTATTTTAAAATAATTCCACAAGCCTTTAGGAGAAAACGAAAGGTTATACTTTAATTTCTTTTTAACAGCTTTCCAAACGGGTATTTCTTTGTTGCCCTTATACTTTATTGAGACAGAATTTGTTAAAACTTATTAGTTCATCCTTATTGATGAAGTTCTCATCATGTATAATTTTGTTGTTGACATAAGTTAAACTTAATTAACAGACTTCTTAATTGTACAGAGAATTAATCCAAAATGATTATCATGCTTGCACTAAACTTTATAATCTTTCAAATTTTAAATAGTTTAGAATCATCTCAGGGAATCTATCACATCATTAGTATCAATACCAACTTGTAAGTGACACTCTCTACGTAGTAGTCAAATATTGACAATAAAACTGTCAAGCAATAGCCTTCCTATGGGCCGACTTATTACTCACATGTTAAACAAATAATCGTCACATATTTACCACCACAGGTGCTTGTGTATTTCTGCCAAATATTAATCTACCTATGGGCCGATCAATACCCGCATAAAAACACACTCGCACAACATTATTAATTAGGGACCCATCACAAGACACCTTGTGCAACATTAACCTCGTCTATGGACAAAAATTAACTGCATGGGTAATCTTGGTGTAACAATCAAGTATTGATAATAAGTTCTGTCAAACAAGAGTCTATATGTGGACCGACTCATGTTCACATGAATAATCCAAATAATTATCACATACTTATTATCACATGTGTGTTATTATTCTGTCAAATTGTGCCTACCTGTGGGCCGAACACAGAACACATAAATAATACCACACCCATCTATGTAATTTCAATAAAGCTTTCTCCACACACGATATTGCTGTGGCAACATGGTGCTTCGATTGACTAGATTGAAGGTTTACTAGACTAATTAAATAAATATTAAAATATTTAATTTAATTAAACGACATTTAACTGTCTCCCCAATTTAATTTTAATTAAATTCCACTAACCAAATGGGAATATTAGATGATTCATACCAACTTAAAAATAATGAAAGATTTCTTTACTTAATTAGGGATTCCAAAATCCCAATTTAATATAAAACTCGATTCTTTCCAAAGTAATGAGACTCGTAATTGATTCCAGAATCAATAATAAATATTGCACAATTAATTTTTTATGCCATAAATAGAATATAACCAAATATTACTGAATCACATAATTGTGCATTGAATCCAATTATTTGGACATACGAACATGGATACCATAAATAGATGTACATTAAAAAGAATAAATTGTCACAATTCATTACATCACCAACTGCTTAGCATAGCATAGTTGTAAACTGTATTCAATAGTGCAGCTGATAATCACATTAAAATTACGTGAAAAGATACCAAAATTAATATAGTAAAAACTAATTATAACAATCTTTAAGTCAAGAATACTCTCTTCACAAATACATAAATTCAGGCTTAATACTGGTCACAAAAACTCAAGTATATATTCAAGCTTGATTAGATGGCATCACAAAACCGCATGTGATCAAGAATTTAAATCATAATCCCATAGTAATTAATCAATTTAGGCAAATATTCTTTATATATAAAAGAAAATTATTAAAATTCATTCACCTATGTGAAGAATAAGTGGAACAATATTCAATTAAATGACGAACATATAATCCAAATGATTACACTAGCACTTAAACGATCAATTCTTTATTCAATCAAAGTCACCCATCGGCAGCCTTATTCAATTCAATATTATTACCTTATTATAATAGGAAATAATAATATACACATCACCCATTGTTATTAATTATACAAATCAATATAGCAAAATAACCATAAGTAAGATATTCGTATATCTTAAACAATACAGAAGCAGGTGTGCATGTATGCTGGAATATTTCGAAGCCAATTAAACACAATTATAAGTATCTAGAACAAATTTGTCAAAATTTCTAACAGGCAATTGATTGGCACACATTAATCACCCACTTAGTGGAAAAGTAAAGATCAAATACACAAATTCAATTATCTATCCCCAAATTTTAAATTGTGTTTTCACATAATGATTCAAATATAAATATTTGAATCTAATCACAATTCTCACGGATCTCAGAGAATCATAAATAGGGTGGTTCTGATACCACTTGTAGGAAATAATTCCTAATACCTTAAACTCTATTATGATAAACTGAGATCAAACTATAATGCGGAAGCGTACCTGATCCAATGAGTCTCTAGGCGGAACACGAACTCGATGATCGGTAGGTATTATGGTCTTCCTCAACTAAGCCTCCTTATTCCTTATGGGGACCGTAGTAATCCCTCCCGATGGGGAGAAGAGAAGACCATGTGTGGCTTAGTATATTGGGGACCATAACCTGGGAGCCTTTATATACTACTTGACTAGACCACCCATAATCACCTAATCATGTAGTATTGGGTATCTACTCAATAAGCCCATATCATTTATTATTATAGCCCATGGACCTTTAACCTTAATTGGATCACTTAATTAAGTCCATAATATAATTGAATAGCTAATATAATTGCATAATAATATATTGCCCACAATTAGATTATAATGGAAATTAATAATTTCCAACAATAACTCCCTCAACTTATTGATTTTTAATAGAAAGATGAGACTATATTTTGAAAGGCTTATATTGATGGATAGAAATACGTGTAGTTCCTTTTAAGATACATCCTTATTTTAAAAAAAAAAAAATTATTCATGAAAGAGGTTTTGTTATCAATTGAGAAACTAGTCAAGGAGTTTAAAGATAACTTATAGAGTTGGTTTATAGTGACTAATCGTGAGTGATTCCGATATTCTTTTAAGTACAAGTGGATTGAAAAATAAAAGAACTTATGTGGAATGTTAGTAATATATAAAAATTGTATCCGTAAGGATATATATTGTGCCATATTTGTTAAAAAAAAAAAATCATTTTACTAATAAGAAAAATATACATCATTATTTTGTACAATTCGTCATGAATATATGGTGATTTATTGAATATATAACCGTAGAAGGAAAATTTTAATCGAAAATTTGTAAAATTGACTAATTATTAGGATTTGATATCCCTTGAACCGCATGTACACGTGCATCTATATATCAATTTTTATATAGTACTTCATCCGTCCCATTAAAGTTGGTATAATTTTTTTTGGGCACGGAAATTAAGGAATATAATAATTTAATGTAAAGTGAAGTAAAGTTAAGTGAGAGAAATAATATTTAATGTGTAGTGGGTAGTTGTATTAGAGGTGATATGTAGGGCCCATGAGAGTAGCTTAATTGTTTTTATGTGTGTTTCATGTATTAAAAAGGAAATGTGTCAACTTTAATGGGACAAACCAAAAAGGAAAACATGTCAACTTCTATGAGACGGAGGGAGTATATGTTTTTTAATAATTATATAATTTTTTACATTTATATTTTTTATTAAAAAAATTTATAGAAAATTCGGTAGCAAAGTATATAATTTTTTTTTATTAGTGTGTGGAGTGCATTTTTATTCATAAGTATATAAATTTTTAAAAATAGGTGCACGATGAACCCGCGCGAGTGTACATGATAATTTGCTAATTATTAATGAGTTGGTCTGATGTGAATCAGGTTCACGTGTGAATCCTATTTTTGCAAAATTACTCTTTAATATATAAAAAGTTACTCATTGAAGAGTAATAGTTTTACTCAAAAGAGTAATAGTTAATTATCTTTTTAAAGAATAATTTTTCATGTATTAAATAATTGATAAATAAGGGTTTATATTAATTTGAAAAGTAATTATTTTATTTAGAAAAGTAATAATTTATATCTTTAGAGAGTAAATTTTTATGTACTAAAGTGTAATAATTAAAAATTGATTTTACATATGAACTTAGATAAAAATCACACAAGAGTTTGTCATATTAATTTGTGATTAGTATATATATATATATTAATCAAGAAGTTTGAAATGTATTCTCTCCGTCCATGCTTATTTTTAAGCATTAATATTTACTTTTATTGTGTAAAGAAAAAGAAACATCACATCAATTTATAATTCATAATTTTATCTTAATTTAAAAAATATCAATCATTAATCAAAATAACATATTTTATACTTTTCTAATTAATTAAAAATAAAACATTATTCTTGAAAAATCGATCAAATTTATTAAACATATTTTCTTAAACTGCGTATCTATAGTGCCAGTAATTTAAGTTAATTACGGAAGGAAGTATAAAACTATCAATTCACCAAATAAAATCATAAAATTATCTAAAATAATTTAGTGATAATTATATAATTTTGCTATATAATTGAAACCTTATTGAAAAAATTACTCATAGGTACATATTTTTTTCCATAATTACTGTGAGATACATTGATTTAAAAAAATTACTCTCACATACAAAATATTTAAGTAAAATATCAAATATAACATTAATTCATAATAATCTCATACACTTTTAAACCTCAAATCCTAAACCCCTCACCTACCCAACCGTCGCGGGACCGCTAGGTCCCCGGACCATCGCCATACCACCGCCGGAGAGTAATTTTTTCGCAGCACATGACACTTACTATTCACACTTTTTTGCTGCACACACTTTTTTTACTCCACATAACTTTTGCTGCACAGGAACTTTTATACTACACACAAACATTTATGTGCAGCACATTGTAAGGGTAATATTGGAATATCACTATATATTTATGTAGTTAGTAGTAATATTTTTGTATGTTTGTATCTCATAGTAATTAAGGAGATTCCAATTTAGCTAGTAGTATCTATATATTAATATCAATAAATTATTAAGAAAAAGAAAAACATAAGTATTAAATATATGAAGTTTAAGTAATTGTAATTATATTTTTTAAAATGCTATAATTATGACGACTTATATATTGATAGAAAAAAAATTATGGTCGAATTAATAATTAATCTATTTTTTAGATGTTGAATTGAAAATATTCTTAAATTTAATTATTTAAAATACAAAATTATAATTTAATCATCATTTTGTTGAAACAATGAATGCGACAATGCGGCTGGTTCATGGTAATATAAAATCAGTGAATATTTATTTTATTTTGATATATATGTACTATAACTGTACTTATAGTACGACTCTCTTTTTCAACTAACCATTATCTGAATACCTAATTTTCTAATTAGGTTAATATAACGGTAATTTATTTATTTATTTTACTTTTTCAGCAAATATGGAGTATATACTTTTCCTCAATTTGAGGTAGAACTAATTTTTTTTCGTTTAAATGCTATATTCATCCTCCTCCTTATCAATTTGAGAGTTTAAAAAAAAAAATTGTTTTTTTAACTAACTAAATTTATTTACTTCTAAATGGTTGTATAGTATTTTAAATAAATTATAAATTTTGTTATGTAATTTAGGTGAAAATAATAAATTTAATATTAAGATGAATTTAGAGGTTATATGTTAATGTGATGTTTTTATTTTTTAGTACAAACTAAAACAGAAAATGTGACATTTATTATGATATACTAGTATAATATTTCATGTGAGACTTGTTAACGACCTGCCAATGGAAAACTAAATCGGCTTGAGAGAGAAATTAATCAACCAAGCTCTGAGATGGAAACACTAAAGAACGTTTTGTTATAAACTTTTTATTATGTGAGATCAAAGTTAAGAATATAATCGTAGATCAAATTAAACAACTTACTCCCTCCGTCTCAAGTTAAGAGTCTTATTTGCTTTTGGACACGTGAATTAAGGAGTATTATTATTTAATGTGTAGTAGGTAGTTGTATTAGTGGGTGTGAGGCTCTATGTTTTAATTGTATTAGTGGGTGTGGGTGAGTCTCATGTGTCCAAAAAGGAAATGAGACTCTTTGGGTGGGACGACCAAAATGGTAAAATGACCCTCTTAATCTGGGACGGAAGGAGTATATAATAAACAATTATATTAATTCAAACATACGGAGTAATTTTTAGAACATATGATGTGAGTATCACTAAAAAAAAAGTATATTTTAATAATGAATTTGAAAACGGAATTCAATCAGTTGGTAATTATCAATAGATTAACAATAAAAATGATATTTTTGTTTTAGCAACGGAATGCCAATGGATTTATTCTCTATTTTAGCAACGGAATTCAATCCATTGGTAATTACCAACAAATTACTAAGGGAATTATTATATAAATTACCAACATAATTATTAGCAACGGATTACCAACGGAACTATTTACCAATGAAATTGATTTTTCGTTGCTAAAAATTTATCAACCACCACATTACCAACAGAATTTTACCAACAGATTCCGTACTAATCCATTGGTATGTCAATTTAATAATAGAATTAAGGCTTTTATCAACGAAATATTCCGTCGGTAAAAAATAATTTTTTTTAGTGTATTGATTATTATACAACTAACTTAAGCAGCACAAATTGAAATATATGTAGTGTTTCCATTGTCCGTCCATTTTACAATATTGGTGTGTTTCCTCGTGTAACACAATTTTATGTGTAATATTGAACAAAATTACTATCCAAGAATTTTATTTTTTACTAAAAATTTATTAAATATTACTCCTATGCCCTAGCTGGAGTTCACACTTTAACTTTCATGGATATTAAGGGAAACAAATTATTTTTTAACTTACTTTTAAGGATAATTTAATTTTATAATAAATAAATTGTAAAGTATATTATTTATGTAAGGTGTTAATATAAATGTGAAATTAAATTGTATTATAAGGTTATATATGAATTTAATATTGTTTCCTTTCATGGGGTGAAGATGAATTCTTAACGAACGAAAATTGAAATGGGAAGATATTATGGATGTAGGGAGTAAAAAATAAAAATAACCGAAAAACTTGTGTAATTGGATTTTACCCAACCCTTTCAACTCACCCAATCTGACTTAATAATGTATTAATACTTCAAGACTAGTCAAATTTGTTAAATATTTTTTTGCTAAAAAATAACACCTAAAAAGTATATATTCTAAGAGTCATGTGTTATTACTAATATCAATGTGTTAATACTTTACTAAAAGATAAGTCTTGCGTGAATAAAAGTATACTCCATCCGCCATAAAGGTGGACATTTGTTTTTTGCACGTGGATTAAAAAGTATTATTATTTAAGGTGTGGTTGGTAGTTGTATTAGTAGGGTGTATGAGTCCCATAAATTTATTGTATTAGTGATGTGTGTGGGTCCCATGTGTTTAAAAAGGGAAATGTGGACCTTTGGTGCAGACGCCCAAAATGACAAAATGTGGACCTTTCGGGCGAACGGAGGGATTATATTGTAAGAATTATGTATTATTACCAATGATTTTCAAAATTGGTTGCAGTGGCCGGTTCAATCAGGAACCGACTTCCAAATTGATCTAAAATCTCTATAAAACCATTTTTTGAGTTGAATTGGATTGAACCAGGTTGAATCGGCCAAAATTGAAAAAACCAGTTGAAGCGGTCCAATCGGTTTTTTAATTTTTTTTTATTTTTTCTGTTTTTCTTTTTATATTTTATATTTTATACTCCCTCTGTCCCTAGGTAAGAGTCTCATTTTAGCATTTTGCTTGTCCCACCCAAAGGATCTCATTTTCTTTTTTGGACATATGAGACCCACTCACACCCACTAATACAATTAAAACATGTGGCCCACACACCCATTAATACAACTGTCCACTACACATTAAATAATAATACTCATTAATCCACGTGCCCAAAAACAAATAGGACTCTTACCAAGGGACCAAGGGAGTATTTTTATATTATTTCACTTTTATTTTTATTTATTTTAAAATATTAATATATAAATTTTGAATTAAATTATGTGATTTTCCTAAAGTGGTGCACTAGATGTTAGCAGTTTGAGTATATGTAATATGATATTGAGAGAATATATAAAAATATGTACTATAAAGTATGAATTATAAACTATAAATATTTTATCTAATTATATTTTTATATAAATTGAATTTTTTCTTTATAAAATAATTTTGGTTATTATAAATTTTTTAATGTATTGTAATATTATAAAATATAATTGAAAATATGTAAAATTTAATTTTTCGGTTGAATCACCGGTTGAACCATCCGACCGGTTGATCCTCGAACCATTGCATGACATCCATGGGTTCAGTCTCCGACCCGGTTATGAAAACACTAGTTATTACTAACATCAATGTGTTAATACTTTACTAAAACAGAAGTCCTACATGAGAGAATATGAGACAATTTTACACTTTTTAAATTAGTTATTATACTCACTATAAAATATTATATTTTTCATTAATATTATAAATTGTTAATAAAATATCATTATCATTTTTTATTAATTAAGTGTTTCTTTTAATTATAAAAGTTATTATTTTTTATCCGTCTCGCATAAGCAATATATATAGACAATTTGCCCTAATTATATGAATAATATTTTTTCAACTGCATCCAATCATATTCATTAACATATATATATATATATATATATATATATATATATATATATATATATATATATATATATATATATATATATATATATATATATATATATATATATATATTAATGTTTATGTGTTAATGAATATGATTGGATGCAGTTGAAAAAATATTAGTCATATAATTAGGGCAAATTATCCTGTACACCAAACAAATAATGAATGTGTTAATATTTTTTGCGTGAGGAAATGGAGCACAAATAATGAATGTGTTAAGATTTTTTGTAAGAGGAAATGGAGTATACCATTTACCACTTATTTTTTAAGTTGTACTTGTGCAAACTAATAATAGAGTTGATAACTTGTGCATGTTCACACGTGCATCTATATTATATGTATAAAAATTTATTTAATAGCATATATATGATTCTTAATAATTGTATAGTTTTTTTTTACATACACTTCTTTCATTAAAAAAAAACTAATAGAAAATTTACTAGCAAAGTTTATACATTTTTATTCATTAGTGTATATATTTTTATTCAAGTGTATACGTTTCTGAAAGTTGGTGCACCCCTCAACACCATTTCAAAAAGGAAATAACATTTTTATTTAATAACTTAAAAGATACTTTATTTCAAAATTATCATTTCATTTAGTAAATTTTCTATTAGTTTTTTTATTGAAAAAGTGTATAAAAAAACTATACAATTATTAAGAAACATATATACATCACTAAATAAATATATATACATATATGCACGTGTATACCAAAATGCACAATATATCAACTCTATAATTAGCATGCATAAGTACAACTAAAAAAAGTAAGTGGTAAACGGTATACTCCATTTTAGGGTTAATTGCAAAAAAAAAAAAATCATGAACTTTACTCCTATTGGAAATTAATCCTCACTTTTGAGAAATTGCAATAAACACCACAACATTTAAGTATTGTTGCAAAACGCACCCAATTTCTAATTAAAAGTATGTTTTTTTTGGGATTTTTTTGCAATAATACTTAAAGGTGGTGATTTTTTTTGCAATTTCTCAAAAGTGAGGATTAATTTGCAATATGAGTAAAGTTCGTGATTTTTTTTCAATAACCTCTCCATTTTATCCCACAGAAACCTTTACATATTCATTATTTGTTTTTTCCTCAACATCATTTCAAGAAGGAAATAACACTTTTATCTAATAACTTCAAAAGATACTTTAATTTCAAAATTATCATTTCATTGAATGTATATATACTTTACACTTTATTTATTAAAAAAATTAAAGTATCTCAAAAAATAAAAAAGTAACTCCTTTTAAATAATGTAGAACAATTACTCCTTTTAAATAATGTAGTTACATACTTATGGAATGTCCAAAAGGATATAATTATTAACATGGAACGTCCAAAAGGAGTACGTATAGAAAAGAAAATGGGATAAAAGTAACCATTATATTTTTAGGAGTAAACTTTATAAATGAATAGTAGTAATTATTAATTTTTTATATAATAAAACTCTTTCCCTAACCGATGAGAAAGAAGTATCATGACTGAAAGGAGAGTCATACTTAAATATTTTAAACATTAACTATTTAACATTAGGTATTATAAAGACATAAAGAAAAATACTTGTGGAAGTAATATCTACCAATATGCATAGAAATATGTTTTGTTTTAGATATATTAGTAATAGTCATACTATGACAAATTCGGAAATTTGGTAGGCGGGTGTGGTGGGGTGGGGCGTGTCTAGGCAAGAGAAGATGACGATGGTAAAGATACATATCTTGTGAAGTGTGCATTTCAATGATTAAATATAAATCTATTGATATGCAAACTCAACTGCACGTGAACCCAAAAAAAAAAGGAGGGGGACTGAAAGGTCATTATTATTTTTGATGTAGTAATTTCCAGAGCAATGGAACTGTGACTAAAAAACAGATTGATTAATAAAATAGTGATCAAAAGTGAGAGGTTGAAGAGTAACACCACCTTCAAATCCACACACAAATTCAATGAAGAAACAAGGCTGTGAGATTGAGGCAGTAGGAATCAACTACACAGTGGGCCCGAGCCCGATTACTCCTCAAGAATCATCCGCAAAATCCGGGGCCCGAGCCCGCCAGGTTCTGAAGGATGTCAACCTCACGGCAAAGCCGTGGGAGATACTCGCTATTGTCGGGCCGAGCGGTGCCGGAAAATCATCCCTTCTGGAAATCCTCGCCGGAAAACTCACGCCAAAATCCGCGTGCATTTATGTCAACCAGAAGCCCGTCGAAAAAGCCCGATTGAAAAAGCTGTCGGGCTATGTGACACAGAAGGATACCCTGTTTCCACTCCTCACAGTGGAGGAAACGCTGCGTTTCAGCGCGAAGCTCCGGCTGAAGCTGCCGGAGCCGGAGCTGAGTTCCCGGGTCAAGTCTCTGATGCATGAACTCGGCCTGAGCCACGTCGCCGCGACCCGAGTCGGCGACGACCGCGTCCGTGGAATCTCCGGTGGGGAGCGGCGGCGCGTGTCCATCGGCCTGGAGGTGATTCACGACCCGAGTGTGCTCATCCTCGACGAGCCCACATCGGGTCTAGACAGCACCTCAGCGCACCAGATCATCGACATGCTCAAAATCATGGCGGAGACACGTTGCAGAACGATCATCCTCAGCATCCATCAGCCAGGGTTCAGAATCGTGAAGCTCCTCAGTTCAATCCTGTTGATCTCTAATGGCTCTGTTCTGCATCATGGCTCTGTTGATTTGCTGTCTGTAAATCTAACCCTGATGGGCATGGAGCTCCCACCCCACGTCAATGTCGTCGAATTCGCAATCGAATCCATCGACACGATCAAACACCATCAATTTCAACACGAAACAAAAACATCCTCGGCCAAGAGATTATTGGCCGAGGAGGATGCTGTAAAAACCGGCCGCAGGTTTACCCTGCAGCAGCTTTTCCAGCAATCCAAGGTCATGGACGAGGAATCAATTGACCATGGGGTCGATTTTCCTCGCGGTTTCGTGAACTCTAGGTTTCACGAAACCCTTGTCCTCACTCAGAGGTTCGGGAAAAACATATACAGAACAAAGGAACTTTTTGCCTGCAGAACAATCTCAATGCTGATATCAGGGGTTGTATTGGGGTCAATTTTCTACAATCTAAGTGATGATTTAGTTGGATCAGAAGAAAGAGTTGGGCTATTTGCATTCATCTTGACATTCTTATTGTCAAGCACCACAGAAGCCCTCCCAATTTTCTTGCAAGAAAGGGAGATACTAATGAAAGAAACTTCAAGTGGGAGCTACAGAGTGTCGTCGTATACGATCGCCAACGGCCTCGTTTACCTGCCGTTTCTGCTCATCTTAGCCGTCTTATTCGCTGTTCCGGTGTACTGGCTAGTCGGATTGAACCGGAGTTTCATTGCATTCTCACATTTCTTGATACTGATATGGTTGATCTTGTACACGGCCAATTCAGTGGTGGTGTGTTTCAGTGCATTAGTGCCGAATTTTATCGTTGGAAATTCGGTCATTTCAGCCGTTATGGGGTCCTTCTTCTTGTTTTCGGGCTATTTCATATCGAAGCATGGCATCCCCAACTACTGGATCTTCATGCACTACATCTCGTTGTTCAAGTACCCGTTCGAAGGGTTTTTGATCAACGAGTTCTCCGACTCGGAGAAGTGCTTGGATTACATGTTTGGGAAATGTGTGATTACTGGGGAGGATGTGCTGAAGGAAGAAGGGTATGGTGATGAGCAGAGTAGATGGAGGAATTATGTGATCATGGTTGGGTTCATCTTGATTTACAGATCAATTTCATATGTTATTCTCAGGTATAAGTGTTCTGATTCGGGGGTCAAAGGCTTCCTCATTTGAACACCATTTTCAGTTAAGTAATTTTCTTTTCTTCTCTTTTTACTGCTTATATAAATAAACCTTCTTTTCTTTTCTTTTTTTCAGCCAAATTTCTGTTGGGTGTTGTGTTCGATCAGTGTACTTATAATCTATAATTTGTGGGTTTTTTTATTCTCAGTGTTGCAAAACATGAATTTATTTTATTTTTACAGAGTTTTGGCGTTACAAGAAGTGAGATCACGGGTTGTGACTAAGACAAAGGTCCAGGCTGTAAGAATGTGAATAGCAATAGGATTTGGATTTATGAAGATGGGTTTCTGAAAGAGTGTCGCATGTTTTGGAGAGATTAGGAGAATTTCATCGATCATCGAGCTTATTTTTTTAATTGGTTGTTAAATATAATTTAAATAGAAATTTTGTGGGTGGGATGGAGGAGTTTATGTTAGATTTCAATTGGTGATCCTTAGAGGATTGTGATGAGAATAAAAAATTTCAGTCATTCTCATTATTTTAAATTTTCAATAGAATAAATGGTTGGAGGAATGTAATGAGAATAAGTGCCGCCCCAATTTGAATAGAGTCGTACGTGAGGAGGCTGTTTGGATGATTTTGTTTAGGGTTTAAATAGAAGTAAAAAATAGATTAATGTGAAATTAATATATAAGAATAATGTGATGTGCATGAGAGAGTGTAATGTGATGTTTACAACTTAGGTTAAAATTAATATTAGTAAATGTTGAAAACAAATATTGTGGTATGAATTTTTTTTATAATATTTCAGGAGTGAGTCTCTTGTGCACCCGGACACACGGATTTAGATCCGTGTCCCTTTTTAATTTTCATGCCCCTTTACAATTTAAACTTTCTAGCAATACATAGATTTAAATAGAATAGGGAGGGGAAGAATTGTGTTCACATAGGACATGGACCGTGTGGGCAGTAGCTTTTGGCATAGAGACTACTTAGAAAAAATTTGAATAAGTTTTGTGTGATAGATAAAATTAACTTTTTCAATTTGTGTTTGTTGTTCCAAGCTTTTCATTACTAATAAACCCTAGAAAATGCAATTAAAAAAAAATCTAAATTACAAGAATGAAATAATGAAATAGTAATATTACATTTTTTTAAGACACTTTAAATATACCATTACAAGTTGAACAAAACTACAAATTGAACAAAAGTTTATTTATGGAGTAATAATTGTGTGAGACTTTATTTTATCATTGTGTGAGACTTTATTTTATCATCCCTATGTCCCCTTACACTTTTTTCGATTAAAAAATATTATTTTTTAGTGAGTAGTTATATTATTAAATGTGTGAGCCCTAATCTCTCTGTTTCAATAAGTATTTCACATATTGGTGTGGGCGGAGTTTAAGAAAATTTTGTATTTTTTTGTATAAAGTAAGAAAGAGAATATATATTTTAGTTGATTTAATGAAAAAGGGGTGTAAAGTTATGAAAAAGGTGTGCAAAAATTGTTGGGGAGATGTGAAAAAGTAAATATTATATTGGGATGTGTGTAAAAAATGTGTATTATTGTAATGTATTTTTACCAAATTTAGTAAAAGTAAAATGTGAAATACTCTGAGGGACGGATGAAAAAGGAAAGTGTGAAATACTTTGGGGGACAGAGAGAGTATTTAATTGTATTAATGGGTATGTGAATCTATGTGTGTAAAAAAGGAAAACAGACCATCTGAATAGGACGACGAAAATGAAAAAGATAGATAATTTGAAGGGGATGGAGGGAGAATGGAAAAATAGATACTTTGTAGGGGACAGATCCATTCTTATATACTCCCTCCATCCCAACTTCAACTTCACACTTTCCGTTTTGGTCCGTCTCAATTTCAACTTCACACTTCCATAAAAGGAAAAGATACATAACTAATATCCCTCTAACATACTTTAATTTCAAAATTGACATCGCCTTTTTAACATACATAACATACTTTATCATTTATTTATTACTCAAAAATACCAAACTACCCCCAAAAGTTACTCAAAAAGCAACTTTTCTTAATTTGCGTGTATACAGTAAATATGAAGATGAAAATGAGACGGAGAGAGTAATTATTAATTTTTATTGTATAAGTTATTACTTTTTTAGAATATTACTTCTCCGTCCCAAGTGGCACGAAGTTTAAAAATATGACATTTTTGTTATATTATAGAATTGTAAAGTTATTAATAGTATTATGTATATTTCTATTTTACGGGTGTGCAATAATTTATGGAACGTATCAAAATAGAAAGTATGCAAGTATTTTTGAGACGAATGGAGTATCACTTTTTATTAATATTACGAATTATTCAAAAAATAATTCATTACACTATTATTATTTTTTCATTGCTCAAATATCAAATTTTATTAAATATTATCACTTCTCACGTCATAAAATGAATTTCAAGAAATTGTCCCTATGTCTTTTGCCGAGTTTATAAAATTTTAAGAGTGAATCAAGAAATGAAATTTTAATTTTAGAATTAATTTTATAATTCATTAATTAAAAATGAATTCAAAGGAGTATATTTTAATTCTTCGTTTCTTGAAATTCATAGTAGTACATGTAATCCATTGAATCTTCTTAAAATGATGATCTTTACAAAAACATAAACTTCAAAACGAAAAAATTTCATCTTTAAAATTCTAGCTCTTACTTAGAGTAAAACCCTTTATATTTCAATCCAATTTTTAAATAATACTCCATAAATGGGTTACCCCCCACACACAATTTTGGATTTACTATTGTCTATTGGAATTGATGAGATAGATAGATAGAGGCGGTGGAGAGGCAGAGGGAGATGAGGTTATACTACGTGTTGGCATCTCGTTTCCATTCAAAATAACAGGTGTCGCTATTACAGGCAAATGGGATGTGTAGCATAAGCTGCATGACAGCATGAGAAATTATCATACCCTCTCCATCACAAAACCCTTCCCATTTTCTCATCTGTTTGTTTTATAACATTCTTCAAATACGGGAAAAAAAAATCATATAATTTCAAAAGGTATTTTATTTTAAATTTGTCACTTATTTTTCACACACATATTATTACTTTACACTTTTTTATTACTTAAAAATGCTACAATACACTCTAAAGTTGATACATTTAATAAAAAAGTACAACTTCTCTTAAATAACGTGAAACAATAAACGCGAAGCGTTTTATGGACGGAGGTTTTATAGGAGGGAGGGAGTATTTCATCTAGCAACTGGTTTTATAAAACAGTAAATGCGAAGCATTTTATCAAACACATTTGGACGAAGCGTTTGGGGTATTGCCTGTGATTAATGAGAATGAATGTATATTAATTCTAATTGTTTATAGTTGTTTGATCTAATAAGAATCAAAATTTCTCAATCATTCTCATTGATTCAATAATTACTTCTCACTTTTAATCACTTTCAATTCCATTTTGATTGATCTTATTAATGATATCCATTACCATTTCAATGGAAGAATTCGAACCAAACGAACCCTAAAAATAATCAAATGCTATTACTACACTATCAATCAATTCTTCATAACTCTTCATCTCTCTCTTTCTGCTTTTTTCACTTAGGAACCCTAATTTCTACTATATCTATCTCTTTAACTTGAATCATCGCACAATTATCTCTCTCATTTGGGTCACTCAAGAAATCTAATTTTTACTCTCCCTCGCACGAACCGATCATACTGATATTCTATCAGTTGCCTCACTTTGTAACTCGCGAACCCTCTCCAGAGTTTATTCTTTTCGGTGGATTCTGATTCTTTGTCGAAATTGGAGAATAAGTTATAGTACGTTAACACTATGGGGCATTTTGATGGATTGTTGCACGTTTCAAGTGCATGCAATTAAATCCCCAAGTGAAAGATGTCAATTGC
Organism: Pogostemon cablin; assembly: GCA_023678885.1. Classification (NCBI taxonomy): domain Eukaryota; kingdom Viridiplantae; phylum Streptophyta; class Magnoliopsida; order Lamiales; family Lamiaceae; genus Pogostemon; species Pogostemon cablin. The sequence goes on along the minus strand of CM042994.1, from coordinate 19,361,335 downwards.
AGCGGTAAGCAACTAAATTTATTATAAAACTCTAAGGATGACAACTATTTATTTCCTAAAATAACTTAATTAAATGAGACATGTAACCAAATATCGATTGTTTTGATTATCTAACAACTAATAAAGACTTAAAAATTAAATAAGGATTAATAAAAGAGAATATGAAGATTCAAGTATGAGAAATAGTAGCTCTATTGGTTCTTGATTAAACAAATTAATTTAATACTTTGATGAAGGGGTTCAATTCTTATAGATGCTATATATGGAAGAGTCACCAAACTGTATAAATTCACTTAATTGGTCTAAGTAAATTTATAGTCGATCAGGTTTATCTCCTAAGACTAGGTGAATATCACAATCTCCATCTCTAGGTAATTATTGTATTATTTCCCTCCCTCGTCGGGTATTAGAACTAATACGCATTCCCTTTTTATGTACTACATGTTTATTACCAGGGGCGGATCCAGGAAAAATTTTTTGGGGGTATGACATGTAATTATAAAAATATAGAATATTATTTAATATTTAAAATTATATAATAAATAAAATAAAATACAAGAATTATGATTATTATTATTAAGATATTATTAATACGAATTTATAGCATGTGTTAAATAATATAAATATAAAGAAGAAAAGAAAAAAAATTTATAGGATGTATTAAAAAATAAGTGTAAATATAAAGAAAAAAACAAAAGGTGTAGTATGAGTTTGAACCCATGACCCCATACTCAAATTTAGTGGTCTAACAACTAAGCTACTGATGCATTCAACTAAAAAGTACTATATCTATAGGTATTATACTTTGATTTGGGGGTACAGTTGTACCCCCATGTACCTATACTACATCCGCCTCTCTTTATTACCTAATTTCCTGAATTATATCAATATAACAATTCATCAATATCAATGCAACCCATCACAATTTCTATGTCTAATAAGTCAAAGAATCAGGTCAATTACTTCAACTTATACCAAATAACTAAGCAATTCAATTGTTCACACAAGTTAAAATTATTCCAAGTATAGGTCAATAACATGAAACAATCACAAACGTTACACAAATTAAATCAAATAGTCTTCAAGAATTTCATAAAAAAGTAAATAAAAATTCTACAATTTTAAACCCTTCATCAAGTATCAAATCAAATAAACTTAATCCATTTAGCCTTAGAACTACTCAAAGTGTTTACCCCATGGAGTTACAAGCAACTTCCATGGGTGTAAGAAAGATTTTACCACAAGTCATTGTAATTGAAAAGAAAATGAGTTATATGAATAAAACCCTAGATAAAAGAATGATGGTCGTTCTTCTCTCCGTCTTCTCTAATTATATGATTTCTCTTCCTTAAATGGCACACACGAGGATGGATGGTGGATTGGATGGGTGGATTTGGGATGATGTGATAGATTATGGATTAGTGATGAAGTGGATGTGAATCGATGTGTGGGGCGATGAATCGGTCTCCTCTTATTTCTCTCCCTTCTTCCTTTTATATGTGGACATCCAAATCTGACTCAGTTGGGCCTCTTTTTCATGTTTTCACACACTGGAAGGTATAGAACCAGATTTCTGACCCGAAAAGACCCAACACGACCCCGTCTTGATGCAACACGAGTTACAACACGACTCGTGTTACATCTCAAACAGCCCGTGTTACAACTCGTGTTGTAAAAATCTGTGTTCTGGACATTCCGTAGCTCAACACGACTTTCTCCAGACCCAACACGACTCGTGTTGCAAGTCGTATTGTCGCCTGATAACTTGTGTTGGCTCAATATGCATTCTGTTTCTTTCCAGACTTTAGCATGTCTCGTGTTGCAAGTCGTGTTGGTTTCCCTCAACTCGTGTTGGCTAATTCTACATTTTGTTGCTCATCGTGACTCAACACTGGTCGTGTTGCAACTCGAGTTGGCCTCGGTTCAGCCTCGAACGTCTCATTTTTATTCTGCTCCTTTTTACCCTGTTTTAGCCTTCAAAACTCAACAAAACAGCTTAGTAGCATCTTAATTATGCAAGATATGAAAACCACGCAATTTTACACGAAATCATGGCCATATTCCAACAAAAACGGTGCAAAGTGAGACCTAAAATACATGAATTTCCACTTTCAACATGGATCTATGTCAATCACCACAGATCTAGAAGAAACATTGGTGTCGTAGTCTATAGAACATTACAAAAGGATGGTGGTACCCGACACTGTGGAGGCTATGTTGCAGCCCTCGCCCTATTTTGAATCTAACATGGGGCAGCTGTTCAAAGGATTTTTTTGGTCCGAATCGGAAAGGCATACGTCGCGTGGGGTATTCCTTCAGTTTCTCACAATTTGTTGCTCTGCTGTTATGACCTTGTCAGAATATCTAAAGGAATATCAGGAATGTATTCTTCTTCTATTATTATTTACATATACAGTTGTGAGTTTGGGTTAAATCATAACTATGATGAAATTATATGATTGAGAAGTACTGCATGATGTGTTAATTATATTTATACATTGTTTGGAAACTTACTACGATTGTATTTCATCACATGCTAAATTAGAAGACACACACTCTGTGAGAAAGCTTATCTGAGAGAGAATTGTGTTAAATATCTTATTTTATGGCATTGGATGGTGTTACATGTCTTTTTCGTCATCATTTTTTGTTGCTCTTGTTGGTTGATGCACTAGTAGATGTTGGACTGTCGAATTATGGGAGTTAATCGTTATGAGGATGCTAAATTATGTTTACATTGTGAGGATGGAATTTAGTTAGATTGTCATGGGTGTTGGATATGATGATAAATGTACTTAATTATGATTTTGACAGTTTGACAAACTTATATCTTAATCTAACTAAATGAGGGTTTCCTCTGTCTTACATGTCATCTTCTCCTTGATTCTAGGCTGATTTGGAAATTCCATATGCTTTCCTATTTTTCCTGTGATTTTATTGTTAAGTGAAATTCAGTTCTCATCATGCCTTAATTAGAATATGAAGGGATGTTGCGGTCTTAAATGTACCTTAATACACATTATATTATACACAACTTTAATCTCAATTGCTGACCTCTTTCTAACATCTCATTCAAGCTTTGAAACAAAGAATTAAAAACCACAAAGCTTTCAATTCTTAACCATCTCTTAACCGATTTATCAATCAATGGTGCTTCCTATTCATCTCTCGTCGGTCACCGTCCGACGCCATCTCGACCAAGTACACATTCGTCTAAAATTTGGATAAATGTTCATCTTCTCCTCCATTTACCAATAATTTGAATTTTCTTCCACGAAATCATTCACTGTCGTCTTTCAATTAAATATCTTCCAGACTTGTAATTAACTATCTTCATTTATGCAGACGGAATTGACATTTTACCCTACTATAGCAGTGTCCATAGGCTTTCTTTGCTCCGATGCCGCCTATGTGCTTATTCCTATTTTGCCTTTTTAGATTTTAAATTAGGGTTGCACTTTGAAATTGAAACCTGTTTTTCAATTTTTTGTAGATGATCCCTTTGGCGATCCTTATTGCACTTCTCTCATCTCACCACCGAAGATACTCTCTGCAAGGTACCACACACATACACATACATTAGTTGTACGTATATCGTTGCTAGAGTCAAAGTGTATGTAATTCTGGGTCTGTGTTATAGTTATTTTGGTTTAGAACTGGTAGCAAGCTTGTTGATTTACAATTTATTGCATTTCTTGCTTTCATGCACAGTTTATTCAATTTAGAGGTTTAATGGGGAATGAGACTAAGAAGTCACCCATCTACCTTTCGCCAACATCTGTTGAGGAGGACTTTCTTCACCAGCAAGGGGAGGAAATGGATGATTACTTCACAGGTATGCTATGTTTTGAATGTAGTAGTGTGTCCTGAATTTGCTTTCATTTTCTTACAATAATGCAAATAAAACATCGATATGAAATATGGAGTATTACCTTATAGTGTAAAAAGTAAAAACACATGTGTGTGTCTCTTAATTCATTGTTGTTGATTTTTATAAGTCGCGTATTGTCCTTCCTTTCTTTGTTTAAGACTATAGATCTAAAATTTGATAGCAAAATTGAATTATAGCTGGAATAACAATTTTTTAATAATGAAAATTGAGGCGTATTGATTGCTTGCAAATTGAGGTGGAAATTTAATAATTAATTATTGTCTAATTACCATCAAATTATATGAAGTAGTAATTGAAGAGAAACGGAATTGTGTATTTTGTATCTGTAAGAACAGTTTCTATTTTGTATATGATGTAATTAATCAGATTAGATTAAAGAAGTGATCATTCAAAGTTCCTGCAAGCAGAACCCCTACTTGAGCTAATCGTTGTTCCACGATTGGTAATAGTGCTTGAAAGTAATTATCTACATCATAATCGAAATGTTAATTCTATATTAAAATAAGTGAATGAAATATTTGTGGTGGAAGAAGATGAAGAAATTATTACAAGTATAAAGTAGTACCTTGGAGTAATGAACCTAGACTGAACCCAGACTTGCACACCTTATAAGCCCAATAAAAGGCTGCTTTAATACTCTCTGCTGCATATCTGATTTTAAGAGATTCAATCTACGTATTAGGCCATTGTGTGTACTTACACGTTAGGACATGTTTTCTTGAAACAACATGAATATGCCTCCTATCCATTCACTTGCTTTTCCCATTGCGCCTTCAAAGTAAATAAATTAATTGATACTCGATCATTTATGAAGAAAAAATAATTTATTGCGAAATTAATATAAATAAATCTTAAATATATTTTTTGTTGAATGCTTTTAATTAAGAAGTCATATAAGCTTGAAATTCTTCCTCCTTTCTCTTTTTTAGTTATGTTTGTATCACACACTTGATGGATAATTATAAAAATAAAAAAAATAATAAATTTGTTATGGGTATTTATACTCCCTATAAGGCGTTACTTATACGTGCGGTCCAACTCGAGAGATAAGTTGAGGCTAAGGATAAGAGTGAGATTTGAAGACACGCTGACTGGGCAAAAGGCAGAAGAAGCCGACACCGAGGATAAGACATCGGCTGATTGAGCAAAAAGCAGAAGCAAGAAGAAGCCGACACCGAGTATAAGGTCTCGGCCTAGGCTCCTAATCGTCAGCTCATTGGCCATCAGCTGATCAGCCCATCAGAATGTTGTCGGCCCATTAAGTATGCCCATCCCGACCAGAACGCAGCATGCATATAGTGTGAGGGGGACATGTCAGAATCATCATTGTTCATGGAGGGACACGTGGAAACACAACACCAAAGGGAGACCATTCACCTAAAATATCTTCACTATAAGATAACGCATCTACAGGAGGAAACACACGACACTTGGTTCTCAACTCACTTTAACTTCATCTTCTCCACTTCTCTTTATCTCTCTACAAAACTCGCATGTATTTCTCTCTCTAATATGTAATATTCTGGATGGAGCTCTCAAATACAATATCAATAATATGGGAAAGGCTCCCAATTAATGGGGCGACGGGAAAAATTATTATGTTTGTTGTGCTCGTTCTTAGTACAGTTTATCGTTATTCTGTCCATCGTTAATGTTGTTTACAACTAGCCAAGAACACACATCAACAGTTGGCGCCTTCTGTGGGAAATCGATTCCTCTGTTCTGCTCTGTTTTTGTAGTTTTCTTCATCGTCGTCGCCGTTGTCACACACCAGAGTTTATCAATTTCCATCATTCTTGGTTCTCAACTCATACACTATTCTTGTTGTTGGGAAACCCCAGAAACCCAAAAACCCAAATATTCCATTATTTCGCTCTCTAAAGTCAAAGAGAGATCGAGTTACAGAACTCTCCTGTTTCAAAGATTCAACCATCTACTCTAAAAATCTTTCATTCCTCCACCTAAAAACCAGGCTAACTCCCTCAATCCTACTTTGTGGGTGGAGATTGGGAAGCTATCAGTCGTCTTCCATGAAGATGTGTACAAGGCATTCACTTTAGCTTGCAGATGAAGAAGGAGAAAACATGGTGTTGCAGTTTGTTAGCGCGTGTAACCCCCTATTACCCAAAGAAGAAACAATACCGGTAGAGAAGATGCAAAAAAGAACCAGATTGGAAGAAATCGCTCTCGCGTATCCCCGTTACCCAAAAAAGAAATGAGATCCCGTAAAGAAGATGCAAAAAAAAAAATCAGATCTGGAAAAAATCATCGGAGCAGCGTGTCACTGAGGAAAGAAGAAAACTGAGATAGCTCGATTTATTACAGCATGTGCCACTACCATCCAAAAGATCTAAGAAGAATGTTGAAAATCGATCCCATGAAAGAAGTGACGGACCATTATCCATGAATATGCCTTAGCTCCCCTGATTTAGCCGATAAGGTTGAGCTTCGAAGGTGTTCGTGGAGTGGTCGGCATCGATCCTCCTGATGAAAGAAGACGGACCAGTATCCATGAATACACCTCAGCTCTCCCAGTTTAGCCGACAAGGTTGAGCTTCGACGGTGTTCGTGGAGTGGCCGGCATCGATCCTCCTAATGAAAGAAGGCAGACTATTATCCATGAATACGCCTCAACTCTCCCAATTCAGCCGACAAGGTTGAGATTCGGCAATGTTCGTGGAAAGGCCGCACCTATTGAAGAAGAAAGAAAAAAGATGAACGTGTGTCGTTGTGGAAAGAAGAAAAAGATAGGGTATAGCTCAATTGGTTAGAGCGTGGGTCGCTCATAATTGGAAGAAGGAGGCCGAGAATGTTTAGTATATTCTTCCAGATGAAAGGATAAACTTCTCTACATGAAGAAGAGGAAGGACTCATCTTAAGAGATTACTTGGAGGTAATATCAACATCTCCAACCTTAAATTTGCAAAATAAAAAAATGCAGAAGAATGAAATAAGAATAATATGGCATGTTCTACGTATTTTCTTACCGTGTTATGCTAAATCCGAAGTGAAATCGTGATTTACGTATGTTTTATGCTAAATTTGGAGAAGAAAGAATATTTTACATTTTTTTCATGTTTAATGCTAAACGTGAAATAAAGAAAACGTAAGTTTGGGTTTGAGGTTCACTACAATAAATTAGGTATTTAGCCACACATGTGTAGTTAATAGATAAGTATGTGTGGACAATATCTTTTACTCACATATTTTAAGTATTCACATGTGTCACTATAATTGTGTTGATAAATATTTTTACCTACGCATTACCTATGAGTGAGCGAATCTTAGACCTTTACCTACACTTATATGTGTCAACAAACATGTATTTTATGTGACACAAATTCTTTTGATCATATCACATTTATGACGTGGACGACAACATTGACGTGGATGCCAACATGGATACTGACATGGACAATGATGTGGAATGTGACGTGGCATGTCATGTCATGTGGACTGCACTTATGACGTGGCTGATGATGTGGCTCTATGAATTATTGACACGTGGCAACAATTATGTATAGCAAAATTAATATTATGTGTGGGTAAAAGTTAATATTATGTGTGCTAAAATGCACTTATGTGTAGATATAATTCAAGATTTATGTGTAGCTAGTATAATATAATTTTAAATTATATAAATTTTAATTTTTTATAAAATAATTTTATCATTCAACATATTTAAATGTAAATAATTCTAACATCATCATGAATTTAAAATTACCATCCATAAAAATAAGAAAATTCAATAGTCAAGAAAATATATTTTAAATAAAATCCTCATACTATTCTAATAATGTGTAAATTAAAGAAATCTAATAATGAAAACCATAGTACACTTGATAATCGTGAAACAAGAATCATATTCTCTTCAACTATGTCTTGTGGATCATTATCGTTGCATGAGGCCTTCGACTTACTTGTAGAATGTCCCCAACCAACGAAACGAACAGATTTTCGTCTAAGAACCTTTTCTAATATTTCTTGTATTAGTCATTTTCTCTCTTCTCCACTAAAGCATTTCTTCCTGTTAAGAAAATATTATTAAATGTATATTAGACATGTCTGATTAATCAACTCTAAAATAATAAGAAAGAAAGGAAGAGTCCTCCAAGCCAAAAAAATCTTCTCTTATAATTTTCCCCTTATAATATCAACTTACCTAAATCAATTCATTTCATTAAAAATAACTAAACGGTACATAAATAAACCAACATCTAAATCTATGATTTCTACTTCTAAAATGTAGGTATGATGCGAAACAGAGTCACAAAACGCACACTCCTTAAGCCTAAAATACTAATTCAAAGTCACAAAACAGACACTCCTTAAACCCACTTTCATTCATTGATTAATTATGCCTAAAATACCGATTTAAAAAGAGGCACATTAATAAAGATAAGAAATAAACTTATTAAATCATCGATGAAATATTAAACTCAATTGAATCAAAGGATACAACAAAACCCGCAATAATTAACATAATAATTTTTTAAAATATCATGTTTTTTTTTTAAAAAATAAAGAGAATAGACTAAATCTACTAACCTTTTTTTTATAGCAGAAACAATACTTTGGAGTTGAAACGTTCCGCACTTTGACAATACTGCCAATCCTTGGCACTGGCTTCACGAGAGGAATCGATCATTTCTGGAGAATATGAATTCAAGAATTTTTTTGCAATGGATTTTGAATTTAGAATGGGAAAGATGAAAGATATATATAATTGGCAAAATTTTGGATATTTTGGAAAGGGTAATACATAGTATATATGGAAAAGATATAAGAAAATTAAAAAGATATGAGAAATCTCCGATCCTTTCTCTCCAAGAAGAAGAAGGCGCGGATAAAATTTGAGATTAGGCGTGGATTAAAATTTGAGATTACCAAGTTCTCAAAAAAATTTGAGATTTTCCGCTAATCCCTCATTATTATTTTAATATTTACATAAATATGTTATTAAAATTTTAAATTAATTTATCCTCTAATCAAAATTTAATTTATAATATAAGTTATATGAAAGAGATTTTTTTTTCTTTTCTTTTTAGTAATCTTTGCCCTAAACCAATTTAAATTAATTTGATGAATTTGATGTTTCTTATTGCCGAAAAATTAAATATCTTAATTACCTTTTCTCCATTATTTAATGTATACACCTTATAAATTTGCTCAAAAGATTCAAATAAAACGTAATAATTGATCTAATGAAATATAAGGTCTCTAGCCTTCATTACTTGGGACGGATGGAATATTATAATATGTATACACTTTATTTAACCTAACACATTGAATTTGTTAGGTTAAACTTACTGAACTAAATGATAATAGTTAGGAAACATTCGTGTGAGATTGTCTCTCATATTGATTTTCATAACATGAATATAAAATAATAATATTTTAATAAAAAATTATATTCAATTAAAGAAAAATAATAATGATGCAGTTAACTATTTTATGAAAATTTTATGATGTAAATAAAAAGTGTTAATTTTTTTAATGAAAAGTGATTAAATCTTTAATAAAATGTTATAACTAATTAAAAAGTTATAAATATATGTCACATGTTTTTGTAATAATTTTTTATAAGTTATTATTACTATTATTATTTTTTTCTATTGGTTAACATTAGGTAAAAACTTGTGTGAGAATGATAAGAAGGGATAATTATTATAATGAAAAGTCATACTCAATTAATGAAAAATGATAATATTCTTATGAACTATTTCATGAACATGAATTTATATTATAAATGAAAAATAATAATATTCTAAAAAAAATATAACATCTTTAATAAAAAGTACTAGCTAATTACTAAAATGTAAAATGATCTCACCGCAAAATGGTTTTACACTCTCCTATACATTATGTATTTACAATAATACATTTAATAAATTTTTTGGTTAGCATTACATATTCTAAGAAAATTTTATATAATTTTATATTAAAGATAATTTTTACAATATTTCTATTATGTACTTACATATCTTTATATTTAGAGAATATATATTTATAAATATTTTCTTAAAAATAATATAAATAATTTTGTTATATATTTACATACTAATACGAACTCCATTTAGAAGACATGTAATATTATTTTTTAAAGATATAATTTAAAATAAGTATTATATTAAAAAATACTTAAAATAAGCTCTTATTACTTTTCAATAAATTATAATTTATTTAAAAATTTAACATATTTTAAATGAATATTTAAAATTTAATTGAACAAATCTCTTGTTATTCTCAAGAATTGGACCATCATCATTTAAAACTTGATGAAAATTTAATCCACCTAAAAGAATCAAGAAATATTAGATAAAAATGTATTTTAAAAAATTAATTAAAAAAAAGCTAAATCCTCCTACAATAATAAAAAAAGATACTAGATGAATAATTTATATTTAAAAAAAGAAAATTTAAATACTTAAATATAAATAAATATATTAAAGATATACCTTTTAACTGGAATCTGTAAAAAAAAACATAGATATGAAAATAAAATATTACTTTTCATATTCTTTTCTCCTATATTTTCATTAATTAGGCCATAAATTTTACGCCTACCATAGTTAAAAAAAACATATATTATAAATTATATATATAATACATATTTACATTTAATGGTAGATTTTAAGTATAATAAGTTAATATAACTAAATTAAAAGAAATCAAGAATAATTAAATTAAATTAATATAAATTGCCACATCACCACATGAGCTCTTTTAGCCACACATTTTATATATAGTAAAATATATATTTACATTTCCACGTCAATCCCATGTAAGATCATGACCAATTTGTAGCCACACATTTATCACATATATAATTATATGTAGTTAATTAATATATTATTAACCACACATAAATTACATTTAATTTTATGTGCGGTAATATTAAGATATATATTACCAAGTCAGTCAAATATCAAAAATAATTTTATATCACCGTTTCCAAAAAATTCGGGATTAATGTTGAAAATTTCTAGGTGTTGTTTATTGTATTTTGCCACACATATTAAATGTAGGAGACTAAGTTAATAAGGCTCAAATCATTACTCACACATTTTAGAATTATGTGTGGCAATTTATGTGTGGTTCAGCTTAAGTTAAGATATGACTGTAGTTCAGTCGGTTAGAGCGTGTTTTTCATATCAACCGTAAACAAGTCGGGGTGAGGTTTGTAAGAGATAACGAAAAAGAAAAAAAAGGTTGAGACCGAGATTGAGGATGAAGGGGCTGAGCAGAAAGTTTGGGTTCAGCTAAGATCTCATTTGTAGCTCGGTTGGTTAAAGCGTGTTTCTCTCATCAACCTAAGCATGTCGGCTGAGGCCCATAAGACAAAGAAAGCGAATATGAGAAAAGAAATAAAAAAATCGTTGAAAAGAGGTCTGAAGCTGAAGGAAGACATAATTTGTAGCTCAATTGCTTAGAGCATGTTTTTCTCACCAATTATAAGCATGCCGGGTGAGCCCATAAGAGAATGAAAGGAAAAACAAGAAATCTTTGAAATGCCGAGACCCATGCTGTAATGCCGAAATCGATGTTATTTGGAAAGAGGCTGACCAAGTGATGTGTAGCTCAGTAGGTTAGAGCGTGTTTATATTGGCGTAAAAGGGTAGCTCCGTTGATTAGAGCATTGCTATTAGGCATGGAAATATTGGCGCAAAAGGGTAGATTCGTTAATCAAAGCATTGCTATTAGCCATATCCAATTGGGATGAAAGAGACAATATGAGAAAATACATTGGCGCAAAAGGGTAGCTCCGTTGATTAGAGCATTTCTATTATTCATATTTGAAATCAAACATGGGAGAAGAAGTCGGAAAGAATTAACATAGCTCACTTGGGAGAGCGTAGTGGTTAAACGCATGTTGAGAATTTGAGTATGCTGACTGATATTGTATCTTTCAGCGAAGAAAAAGAAAAGGAAAGAAAGCGGGGCAGAAGAAAAGCAAGTTCAATTATCCGGTTCCATCCAACTTCTATCAATTAGTTGGTTAGAGCCGTTAATCCAACAAGGATAATGGAGGTTATATCAAAGGAGAAAGAAAAATGGTTTAATAGTGGATTTCGATCTGATGTTGAATCTGTCAAGAAGAAAGAAATGAAGAGGCCGGAATTCTTTAAAAAATTCATGGCTTAAAAGAAGAATTTGAGATCAACCTTTTACACTCCTCTCATTGTCGAGGTCAGAAAAAAAAAGAAAAATACGAATAAGAACAAGATTTGGCAAAAATAGCTCAGTTGGTTAGAGCGAGGAAGGGTAGCAGGAAAGATGTAGACTTCATGAGAAAAATAGGGAGGACTGACGTTGAAACACCCCGATGACATAACAATTGTGTTTGAAGCGGGTATCTGAGTTGGTTAGAGCGTGAAAGAAAAGAAAAAAAGAATGAAAAGTGATGAGAGTGTAAATTCATGTGTTTTGGGCTTGGATTTATGTAGAAATTGAGTATGATTATGTCTATTATCAAGACGAATTGGGTTGTTTATAGAAAATCCTTGAATCAGAGGCTACTAAGGCTATTTGAACGTATTTGTATAGGAAAACAGGTCTTAAGGGCTCGAAATTGAAAGACACAATTTTCTAAGGTATTTTTCGAAAGTTACTCGATCATAGAAGGCTTGCTCGACCAGTATCACTTTAGTCGAGTAAGATGGCAAAGTCGAGCAAAATGTACATGCAAAATTATACAGTAGCATTGCTCGACCAAGAGAGTTTGCTCGACCAAAATTATCTTGGTCGAGCAGATGAAGTTGGGTCGAGTAAAATGACCAATTCTTAAAGAAGGTTTGCTCGACCAGGAGGAGTTGCTCGACCAACGGTGGTTTGGTCGAGTAGAATGTCGTTGATGCTATTTTTGGTAGTTTTGGGTTTCTTTTACCAAATTTGACGTATGCCTCAAGTAAAAGTACATCAAAGGTCCGTGAGGAGCCCTTTACAGGTATAAAAAGGGACTCAGAGCACATCAAGAAGAGAGTTAGATTCCACATCCAACGTACACCACATCAAAACCCTAACTCCATCCTAAGAAGCTGTGGAGAGAGGTTCGTCTGTCGAACCAAGTGAGAACCAAGTGAAGATTCAAGATGGAGAGAGTCGCGACGGCGCCCGCATCTAGGGTTTACTTTTCTACTTAATTTATCTTGTAATTCTCAAGACTATGGATAAGATCCTACCAACCACCATGATTGTTCCTAGATCAATCATGGGCTAGAATCGCTTCGGTAGTTCTAGGGTTATGAAGGTGTTATGACTTAATTGAATTTCCACGTGTAAACTCCGCAAAACACTACTTGTGGTTTATTTTATATAAGACTATACTTTTTCAATTCATACTCACAGTCGTTTTGTGCATCTTTAACTATTATGTAGAATCTGAATACATATCTTGGTTATTGATTGAGTGCGTTCACTGCTAAGTAGGATTACATGTTATAATTCTAAGTGAAGAGATTCTGAAGTCTTATTAGAACTGTCTTATATGAATACTTGTTAATTGAATATTATTCAGGTTAATAAGTAGGATAAAGAGTATAACTTCACAGTACCTAAAAAGGAATATCATATTGGGCTAGAGTACTAAGTGCACGAAAAATAATTGATACTGATAGTACCTAGAAAGGGGGTGAATTATAACTCTTGCTCCAAGGATACTCACACGTGTTATACGCATATTTACTTGTGTCTATAGAGTAGATTTGCATGGTTTAGTGATGCGTCCGTAGACCACAAGACAGAGTCGGACATCAACGCATGGAAAGGAAGTTAATAAGTAAAATTGGATGACCTAAAGAACTACCTATTTTCTCAGTAGATCACAATCGTATTATCTCTATTGCTTGTCTACTTTATTTCTATTTTAATTGATATTTTAATTATTTGTTGCTTAGTTACTTAATATCCAAAACTATATTGCCTTGATAGTCTTAATAAGTTAGAACTTAATTAAATTAATAATAATCCATCCCTTGGGTTCGATAATCACTTAGTTGCCTAACAAAACTACAATTGATATCCTTATACTTGAGGATTAATTTTGTGTGTTAAGAAAACGCTCATCAAAAAGCAAAATGTATGGGATGCCAAGATGTTAAAACAAAAGTCTGAGTCTGAAAGTAGAGGTCCATGAATGCAAGAAGAAAGAAAGAATAGATAACTATCGTTCGATCATTATATAGCTCAGTGGGTTAGAACATGTGGTGGATGAGATTCCACATGATAATTAAAGATTTCAGCTGGAGATGAAGAGTCCAGGGTCTCCATCCAGTTGAGGATGAAGAGACCAAGGTCTCCATCAGCTGAGGATGTAGAAGTCGAGGCTCCATCAGCTCAGGTATGAAGAAGACGTATTTTCAAATGGAAGAAAGAAATAAAAGAATTCTACATTTGGTACTGTAAGAATCCAATTCTTACATAATATCGTGTAAGGAGGAATGTAAGAAGGCTTGAGAAATAGCTCAGTTAGTTAGAGCGTTGGTTATTAACTGCCACAAAAAAAGAAATCATATGGAGATGAATAAGCTAGTTTTTACCTAGAAAAAAAATCCAAGGTCGAGGTGCGATGATGAAGGAGCATTTGATCAAGAAAGAAAGGAAGAAGAAATAACGATAAGGAAAAGGTTGGTCAGTATATAGCTCGGTTGGTTAATTTCACGTGAGAAATAAAGGTTCCAGCTGAAGATGTTGAGGCCGAGGTCTCCATCCAGCTGCTGGGTATGAAAGGGCGTGTAAGGAAGAATGCAAGAAGAATGCATATAAGATTAGCTCAGTTGGTTAGAGCGTTGGTTATTAACTGCCAAGATTTGAGTAGAAAAGAAACTGCATGGAAATGAAGAAGCGGGTTTTTACCCAGCTAAAAAAAAGAAAAAAAAGATACTGAGGCCGAGGTCCAGAGTCTGAGGCCGATGAGCCAAGAAAGAAAGATAGAGATCAGGGGTCAAACATGTAATTTTCAAGTAGAAACCAACTAGCTCGGTTGGTTAGAGCATGGTTTGAAAGGGGAATCCAACTTCATCCATCCATCTATCCATCAGTGGAAAGGGAAATTCAACCTCATCCATCCATCGGAGTCGGACATTCTACTTTTTACCTCAGTTAGAGGAGGCCATACACGTAATCTCTAAGAGGAGGTCAGACATGTAATCTCTAAGAAAGAAAGACTCAGTTGGTTAGAGCGTGAATTGAAAGAAAAATCTAACCAACCTCATCCATCGAATGTCGGATGTCTGCCCTCATACCTCGGAGGATTTTTTCTACGATAAAAAAAACCATGCAAGAAATTACAGCGTGGAAAGAAGAATTCATGCAAGAAAGAAAGAAAATAAAGGATATTCGCCTTCAGTTGTCCAAATAGATCAATACATATCGAGTTTCAACCTTCAAGAAATAAAAGAAAGGATGACACAGTTGGTAGCACGTGGAACTTCAACCTCCATTAAAAAGAGATTCAACTTCATCTCTCAAGGTGAAAATATTGTAGCTCGGTGGGCTAAAGCGTGGAATCAGAGTTTGAATAAGAAGGAAGAAAATATGTTCAGTTATATCTAGCATAATGGTATTCTCAGCAAGATGAAATCTCAACAGAATAGAGAAGTCGGAATAAAGGAAAAAGGAAATCCAATTCCCCAATTCAATTCGAGAAGATGGTGGTGCAATTGGTTAGCACATAAATAACGGAAAAGAAAGCAGAACTCCAACATCAACTATCAACAATAGAATGGCAGTGTCAACTCAAAACAAAAACTAACGAGAATTATCCTTCAACCAAGAAGAGGTTAAATAGCTCAAGAATTGGAGCATTGCAATTGGTTGGTTTCTTAACATTGAAGAAGAATTCAAACAAAAGAAATCAATGTGCAGCCTTAAAGAAAGGAAAGGATTCAGCCGGTAAAGAGAAAGAAAGATTGGTAGCTCGGTGGGTTAAAGAGTGTTGGCCTAAACTCGTTTAAGGTAGCTCAGTTAGTTAGAGCGTTAAAAATAAATATCTTATGGTTGAGAAATCTAATGTTGGGAGGAAAATCTTATGGTGGAAAGAAAATTTTATGGATGGAAAATCACGGTATTGAAATTTATTGGGGGTATACGGTGGAAAATCGTATGATCGGATTTTATGGAAATTTTGGGGAATTCGTGGAAAATTATGATATTGGTACTGTGAAAAATTACAGTATCGGATTTTATGGAAATTATAGAATTGGAATTTATGATATCGGTATGGAAAATTATGGTATGAGAATTGGTGGAATTATGATATAGGATTTTATGAAAAATTATGGTATTGAAATTGGTGGAATTATGGTATCGGTATGAAAAATTACGGTTTTGGAATTGGTATGGAAAATATGATATTGTAATATCAACACGAAAAAAAAGAAAGGAATATGAGGTCGTATCGGTCCGGAAATAAGGCGGGCATGAAGATATGGTCTCTTATCCTCAGCCTACAAATGAAAAGGCAAGTTATGACTTGGAAAAAAGGCCTAGCACCAAGGAAAAGGCGAATTACAACTCGGAAAAAATATTAAATGTCAATGAAAGGGTGAGTCACGACTCAAAAACATACTCATCAGCATCATCATAAGTATCATTATCATATGCATCATCATTAACATCATCATTGGCATAAGAATCAGTAAAAATACAAGGCATGACTTGCAAGTATAGTTGGGGGCTCACAATATGACTAATAAACGTAGCTTGGGGGCTCACAATGTGAATAATCTCTCTATGAGGGGAGAGAGCTCGGTTGTTTAGAGCGTTTTGCTTAAATACTCAAAGGGAGCGGTTAAAAACAAATTGGATTATATCGGCAATCTCCCCATGAAGAGAAATAGCTCGCTTTGTTAGAGCATTATACTCAAATACTCAAATGGAATGGTTGTCCCTTCAAAGACCTGAATAGCTCGGGGCTCAAAATATAAATAATCTCAAATGGAAAGGTTGTCCCTTCAAAGGTTGGAACTAAATGAAGTGGCCAAAATCAAATAGGATCAGATCGACATGATCTCTCCAAATCAAAACCCGTGTGTACACTTTGGGGGCTGATGTTCCAATTTCAACAAAAATTGGAGGAAATAGCTCAGTTGTTTAGAGCAGGGATGAAATCTCAAATCAATGAGAAGAGGATCAAAACACTCAAAGAGAAGTAGGGAGAGAAAAGGCATTTGGGGAAGTAGAAACAAAAACATCTCATGCAGATACCGATGCTGAACTGGAGAAACATTCTGGAGGGAAAGCCGATTCTACTCCCTCCAAGAAGAATAGCTCAGTCGGTTAAAGCATAGAGGAAAATCAGACTGAGGTCTGAATGCGAAAGGCCGATGACACTACAAGAAAAGATTAAGAACCCGACACCCCATCTCGAGAACTCAGGGGATGAAGATAAGACCGATACTACATCTCGGGGATTGAAGAAGGAAAGTCAAATCAAATAGCTCGGTTGATTAAAGTATGAAAGAATATGTCAATTCCACGAGGTTGAAATTAACGATCGGACAAAGTGAAGTAGAAAGAAGAAAAGATTTCTAATCATTACACATATGCGACATTCACACTGATGGATAAGCAGATAGAGAAGGGTTCATTCTGCATCAGAGTTTTAAAGTTGTTACGGTACTATTTTTCCTAAATACGAGTTTTTCCTACTGGATTTTCTCTTATGAAGGTTTTTAATGTGGCCGACATAATTTTAGAGCTCAGGTTTGAGATTGCTCCCTGTAGTTTCACACAAGAAGCAACCTCGGGGGCTAATGTTATGGGTGTTTATATTCCCTATAAGGCGTTACTTATACGCGCGGTCCAATCCGGGAGATAAGTTAAAGCTAAGGATAAAAGTGAGATTTAAACACACGCTGACTGGGCAAAAGGTAGAAGAAGTCGACACCGAGGATAAGGCATTGGCTAACTGGGCAGAAAGCAGAAGGCAGAAGAAGCCGACACCGAGGATAAGGTCTTGGCCTCGGCTACTAATCGTCAGCTCATCAGCCATCAGCTGATCAGCCCATCAGAATATTGTCGGCCCATTAAATATGCCCATCTCGACCAGAACGTAGCATGCATAGAGTGTGAGGGGGACATGTTAGAATCATCATTGTCCTTGGAAGGACACGTGAAAACACAACACCAAAGGGGGACCATTCACCTAAAATATCTTCACTATAAGACAACGCATCTGTAGGAAGGAAACACACGACACTTGGTTCTCAACTCACTCCAACTTCAACTTCTCCACTTCTCTTTATCTCTCTACAAAACTCACATGTATTTCTCTCTCTGCTATGTAATATTCTTGGATGGAACTCTCAAATACAATATCAGTAATATGGGAAGGGCTCCAAATTAATGGGCCGATGGGAAAAACTATTGTGTTTGTTGTGCTCGTTCTTAGTGTAGTTTATCGTTAATCTGTCCAGGTTAATCTTATTTACAGCTAGCTAAGAACATACATCAATAAAATGTAATTGTAATTTTGAAATAATTGGCAATAGTTAAGATTATAGTATTGGAGTTACATGATCATGTATACAAGAAAATTGTCAAATTCCAGCAGAAAAATTCTAACGAAAAGCAAATATGTTAGAAAATTTAGAGTTCCAATGAATTTTCCAACGAAACTTTAAACCGTTGGAAAATTCCAGCCAATATCACATAGAAATTTAAACCTTTGGAAATTTTCAATGCTAATTTCAATAGTCTGATGAACAATTGGAATTTTTCAATAAAAATTTCTATAAAACCTTAAACTATTGGAAACTTCCAATGAAAATTCCCATATAAATTTAACCGTTGGAAAATTCTAATGCTAATTCCAATAGCTTGATAAACTATTGAAAAATTCCAATAGAAATTCCAATTAAATTTAAACCGTTGAAAATTTCCATCGAAAAAAGAGACTTCAATAAATTTAAATATCAATTTATAAAATAAATTATATATTAGTTAAGTTGGTAAATGATAAGGTGATGAATTCAAGAGGTCAAATGTTCAAATCCAAATAATTTTTTTATCGTTGGAAAATTCCAACGGAGTTCGAAGATGGTTGGATTTATTAAAATGGTAATTCCAAAAGGAATTTCCGTTGGAAAATATTTGAATCGCTTTTAGATACTCCCTCTGTCCGCTTCTAAGGTTTGCATTTTACTATTTCTGGCGTCTGCTTCAAATGTATTTATTTTCCCTATTTAGTAAAAAATACACAATATGGCCCACCACTTCCCTCTAATACAACTATTCACTTTACATATAATAATACCCCTTAATCCACGTACAAAAAGAAAATGGATACCATAGAACTGGACACGTGCAAAAAGCAAATAGATACCTTAGAAGCAGACAGAGGGAGTAAAAAAATTCCAATAAAAAATTATCGTTGGATTCACTATTGGATTTTTAAAACTGTTGGAAATGTTGTTGGAAAATGACATTCCAACTGCCACATTTCCAACAAAAAAATTCGTTGCATATATGTTGGAATCATTAATTCCAACAGTATTTTTGCATATTCCAACATTTTTCGCAGGTGGAATTCGACAATTTTCTTGTAGCACCTTGACGCCATGATACCTTTTAAGAACAATATTAAGTTTTAACCATTTTACTGATCTAACGAGTTCTGTGACATCATTAAAACTTAATGCTCTATGTATTCCTTGAAAAGGATAATTATATGTGCACTGTGTAGCTTACAAAATACTTATTATTATTTGCTTTAAATGCATAAAATATCAGAATTGAACCATCAGGACAGAAGTTCCCTTTCCATCTTATCTCTCTTTCACACATTTAGGCAGCTTTCTCATTATACACATCCAAAAAGATATAAATCTTTGTTGGCATTCGATCGTTTGGTTAACGTGAACCGTTAGTATTCCATATAATTCTATAATCAGCGGAAGCAAGAAAAAATAGAAACGTATTACCTTTCACCAGGGTATATTGAAGAAGATGAATTCTCGCTGGCAGCATGCGCAGCCTCATCGTTTTGGGCATAACTCTCTCATCCGATCTCGTTATTTGAGTGATCTACGCGCCAAAACAATCCTCTCTTCAGTACATTAGTAGGGTTCTTCAATTTAATCATGTATTTTCAGTTTTCCTCTCAATAGAATGCACACGAATGTATATTTTAGATTTTCAACGGTATATCACACGTCTAGTTTGGAATTCCACATAATTTTAGAAAAATTATGGAAGTTGATGAACAGCAGCAGCAAACAACCTTCCAATCTTCTGCTGTATTCCCAAGTCCAATCTCGATGTCGTGTGGGCGACGACCTTCGAGATCTTCTTATTCTGTTGTTCCCTCACCCTCCTCACAGTGTTAGGTGATCGCTATTTTCTTTCACCCTCAAGTGTAAGGGATCGATTGTAGTGTGCGTGACCAAGTGAAATATAGTTCTCACGAGATAGTTATAAATTTAATAAGTAATTCTATATGACAATTCAAATGCAAGGCAAATCCGGAGATTTTTTAGAAGATAATTAATTAACTAATGAAAAGTAAAATTAAATAATTAAACTAATGCAAAGAAAATAAATCACACAAGAGAATACGATTTAAGAGTTCAAGGATAGAGAATTGGTAATGCTCGGACAAACAACTTAACTATGTGACTAATTTATCTAGATCCAAATTAATTACCTGCAAACGTTTATAAGAGGATCACTATGCCTAGTTAAATCACATTGATCGAGTAGGATCTAACACTTATAATGAGTTGAAAATCCTATGATCAATAAGAAATTAACTCCCTCTCCCTCTATAGGTACTTCATGCTAAATTCTATTAAAGGTTAGAGCACTAGACTTCCCTTTCTAGGTACGCGATTGTTAAACCCTTTTGTCTCTTTACCAATTACCTAATAATGATGTTTTACCAAGTAATTAATATTCCAAATTGATTGTCTAACACTCTTAGGTATTATAGGTCAATTCCCTAAGACTATCATAGGAAACAACAATTATTATGCAGAAATAGAGAATCCTATCAACTATCAATCAGTGATACCGTCAAGTATAATTAAAGGAATCAAAACTCAAAAACATAATAATATGAAGTCTCAAAATATTCTATTCAATAAGGAAATAAACAATCTACAAAATAATAAATCCAAATCTAGGGTAATTAATAAGGGAAATAGATAGAAAATCTTTTTCCATGTAATTAGGCATTGATTAGTATAATTTATTCCATGTAATTAGGCATTGATTAGTTCCCTCTAATTGTGGGAAGTTGTTGTACATACAGTCACACATTATAAATACGGGTTCTGAGGATCACCACAAACACGGTGAATCCAATTCTTTCTCTCCATTCTCTATATGATATCAAAGCACTGATAGATCCATACGCTTCCTCTCTTCTGCATCGATATTTTCTGTTTCTTCTCCCGTTTTCCCTTCTCTCTCATACTCATGGCCAACCCTAACCCTATCTCTGATTCACTTCCTGTCAACACGATGATCAACATGGTTCCGGTGAAGCTTGATTCCACCATGTACCTTGTCTGGCATCGTCAAATCCTCCACATGGCTAAATGTTACGATCTCGAGGGCTTCCTCGATGGATCTGTCGCTGCACCAGATGCCATCATTGCCGCAGCGAACGGCGAGGCTTCGCCCAACCCTGCCTATCACTCATGGCGTGCAAAGGATCGTAAGCTTCTCTGTGATCTAGACGTCCTTATCTCCAAAGGCCATGTCCGAGGTGATCGACTGCAACACTGCATCTGCCGCCGGGAAAAATCTGCAGGCCATCTTCTACGATTCATCGGTCTCTCGCACGCATCAGTTGCGTGAGGAGCTTCTTTCTCTCCGAAAGCAGACATGTCCGTCGATGAGTATGGGCGCAAGTTTAAAGTCTTGTGCGACCAACTCTATGCCATTGGGAAACCGGTTGACTCCTCCGACAAATCCCACTGGTTCTTATGCGAATTAAGGCTGCCGTTTGCCTCTTTCGCGGACACCCGTCTTGCCCTCAGCCCGGTGCCTGGCTTTCATGATCTGCTTCACTAGGCCAAGCAGTTTGAATCCATGATTAGTGTGATGGACGGTGCTTCTACTCCGGTCGTTGCCTTCGTCGCTGATCAGGGCCGCATACAGCAACAGCAGCAGGGTGGCCACTCTCCTAGCGGCAGGCTTCAAGCAGCTGGCGCCCGGCAGCAGGGCCGTTTCGACAATGGGCAGCACGGCCGCTTCGACAGCGGAGCAGGCAGCCGTGTCTCTTTCTCGGGCGGCCATCGGTCGAGTACAGACCGTGGTCGCGGCAGGCACCCGTACACTCCCCGTTGCTAAATTTGTCGTGGAGAACACTATGCCGATAAGTGTCCTCAGTTTCTTCAGGCATGACACAATGCTCCTGCTGCTCATCTGGCAGATGCTTTCAATACCTCGTGCCGTATCAGTCCTTCTCCATCCGATTGGTTTTTTTACTCTGGGCATCTGCTCATATGACGAATCACCTGTTCTCACTTGAATCCTCCACTCCATATTCCAGTAATGGTTCTATTATTGTTGGAAATGGCTCTTCATTACCTATTTCACATATTGGCTCGGACAGTTTAACTCGTGATATTGAATTATTGGATGTACTTGTGGTTCCACATATCATTAAAAACCTATTATCCATCAGCAAATTGACAACCTATTATCTTGTTGATGTTGTCTTTTCTAATAACTTCTTTGAAATACAGAACCGTCAAACAAAGAAGGTTCTAGCTCAGGGCAGA
This sequence comes from Pogostemon cablin, assembly GCA_023678885.1. Classification (NCBI taxonomy): domain Eukaryota; kingdom Viridiplantae; phylum Streptophyta; class Magnoliopsida; order Lamiales; family Lamiaceae; genus Pogostemon; species Pogostemon cablin. The sequence goes on along the minus strand of CM042994.1, from coordinate 19,338,712 downwards.
TGTGAAAATGGTTTATACTTGCTTGATCGTGGAGTCCCAGCCTTGTTGGCAGCTTTTCATCATAATTCCTTGTTAGCTAGTTTTTCTTTGTGGCATTTACGCCTAGGGCATGTCCCGTTTGATGTTATTTCACTTTTATATAAATTGGGACACTTATCTGTTTCATCTTTATTACCGGATCCTACTGTTTGTTCCTCTTGCCAGATGGCAAAAAGCAAACGTTTGCCTTTTTCTTTGAATGAAAATCGTGCATCTAGTGTTCTTGAACTAATTCATTGTGACTTGGGGTCATGCACCGATCACTACGTCGGATGGGTTTAAATATTATGTGATCTTTGTTGATGATTTTTCGAGGTTTACTTGGATCTATCCTCTGCGATCTAAATCTGATTTTTTGTCACCTTGGTGAGCTTTCACAAGTTTGTCTGCAATCAATTTTCAAGCACAGTCAAAGTCTTCAGAGTGATGGAGGGACTGAGTTTGTCAATAATCAAGTCCAAAATTTCATGTCCACACATGGCATTCATCACCGTCTGTCTTGTCCATACACCCCTCAGTTGAATGGCCGTGCAGAGCGTAAGCATTGTCACATCTCTGAAATGGCCTTAACGATGATGTTTCATTCGAACATTCCGGGTTCCTTTTGGTTTGATGCTTTTTGTACAGCCGTGTATCTCATTAACAGACTTCCATCATCCATTCTTCAAAATAAGTCTCCTTTTGAGGTCTTATTTGGCTCCACTCCTAATTATGCTCTCTTTCGGCCCTTTGGATGTCGTGTTTTTCCGTATTTACGTGACTATGCAACTAACAAACTCTCACCTCGAAGCAAACCATGTGTATTCTTGGGGTACAACAGTTCTTATAAGGGTTTCAGGTGCTTGGATGTGGAATCATCTCGCATTTACATTACCAGACATGCTCAATTTGATGAATCTCTGTTTCCCTTTCATCACAAGTCATCCACCTCCTCTCCGGGAAATCTAGAAATTATTGGTTTTCTTGATGGTTCTCCTGTTCAAACCTCTCCATCCGCTCCTTCGGCGCCTGCACCTCCGGTTTCACCGAGTTCTTTATCTACGCTTCTGAACGATGATAAAGATCTTCCCTCTGAATCTGTTGGATGTGCCCCCTGTCGAAACACCTATGACAGATCCCGTACCTACTGAGAAAGTTCCTACTGCGGACCTATCTACTTTGCCCGCACCTCCTGTGGCTGCTTCACACCCTATGGTTACTCGGTCAAAGACAGGTATCTTCAAGCCTCGCTATCCAGTTGACTTGTCTACTACTGCCTTGCTGTCCGCTCTGACGGCATGTTCGGAACCTCGGGGATTTAAATCAGCCTATAAATCTCCCGTTTGGTTGTCGGCAATGCAAGAAGAAATAGATGCTCTTCGAAACAATGACACGTGGGATCTTATTCCCCGTCCTGCTGATGCTAACATTGTTGGATCAAAATGGGTCTTCAGGACCAAGTTTCGTGCTAATGGGTCTATTGAACGCCACAAAGCTCGTCTGGTAGCCCAGGGGTTCACTCAGGTTCCTGGTGCATATTTCCACCATACCTTCAGTCCAGTTGTGAGAGCTGCTACTGTCAGAGTAATTCTAGCTCTTGCCGTTCATCGTGGGTGGTCGCTCCATCAACTTGATGTCAAGAATGCTTTTCTTAATGGTGTTCTTTATAAGCCGGTCTTCATGGCCCAGCCTCCCGGTTTCATTGATCCTTGTTTTCCATCACAAGTCTGTCGCCTCAAGAAAGCTCTATATGGTCTTCGCCAAGCACCACTTGCTTAGTTTCAGAGATTCAGCCATTATCTCTTTAATCTGGGTTTTTCCCAGAGTCGTGCCGACACTTCATTGTTTTACTTCCATAAGGGCAAATCTACTATACTTTTATTACTGTATGTGGATGATATTATTGTTACAGGTGATGACACTCTGATCGTGGAGGAATTTATTGCTCGAACTAGCAAGGAATTTGCCATCACGGATCTTGGTCGACTTAGTTATTTTCTTGGCCTAGAGGTTACTTACACTTCTGCTGGAATTTTTGTTGGTCAGTCAAAATATGCTCATGACATACTTCAACGTGTTGGGCTGTTGGATTCCAAGCCAGTCGACACACCTCTATCTGCAGGGAAAGTTCTTGTGTGCGATGGCTCTCCGTTTCATGATCCCACGCTGTTTTGATCACTACTCGGTGCTTTGCAGTACCTGACCATTACTCGACCAGATCTTTCTTACGCTGTAAATCTTGTGAGCCAGTTTCTTCAGTCTCCCACTGCAAGTCATTTTGAATCCCTAAAACGTATTCTTCGTTACGTTAAGGATACAGTTCATTTTGGACTAATCTTTACTCGGCATTTGGATTTCTCCATAGTCGGCTACTCTGACGCTGACTGGGCTCGTTGCATTGACACTCGGTGGTCCATGTACGGTACTCAATTTTTATTGGGGGAAATCTTATCTCATGGAGCGCCAAAAAGCAACCGACTGTCGCTCGCTCCAGCTGTGAGTCTGAATATCGTGCTATGGCCAACACTGCTACTGAAATTGTGTGGCTTTCAAACCTTCTTCGGGAGCTGCGCTGTGTTCACCGCTCGTCCAGAGTTGCTTTGTGACAACTAGAGTGCTATCTTTCTGAGTCAGAACCCTGTAGCTCATAAACGAGCTAAGCATATCGATTTGGACTATCACTTTGTCAGAGAACTGGTTTCGTCTGGTAAAATTGCCACACGTTTCATACCCTCGCATCTTCAGCTGGCGAACATTTTTACAAAGAGCCTTTCATGACCGGCGTTTGACTTTCTACGGTCCAAGCTATGCGTAAACATTCATCCCACGCATAGCTTGATGGGGGTAATAAGGGAAATAGATAGAATATCTTTTTCATGTAATTAGACATTGATTAGTATAATTTATTCCATGTAATTAGGCATTGATTAGTTCCCTCTAATTGTGGGAAGTTGTTGTACATACAGTCCACATTATATATACAGGATCTGAGGATCACCACAAACACGGTGAATTCAATTCTCTCTCTCCATTCTCTATAGCAATCAAATCACATAGTCAAATCTGTTTTAGCGCCCTAACATTACCAACAAAGAAACTTAGCCCATGGATTTACGAGGGCAAATCACAAGGATGCAATAAACCCTAACTATTGTTCTAAAATAACAAAGAAAAATAATTAAAGATAAAGAACCCTTTTTGGAGGACTCCATCTCTTTAATTACGATCTCCTTCGGAATCTCCGTCTCCGATTCAAGTAGCAACTCCGATCGTCTCTCCGGTAGATGGATGGTGGAAGGATATAGGTGAAGGTAGGGTTATGTGATGATGGAGGTGTGAATATGGTGTCTGTCAGATTTCAATCCGAACAGGAGTATTTATATGGAGGAATGGGCCTGGGCCAAAATAATTGACGTGTCTTGGCGCACGGCACCTCACACGGCTAGTGCGAGGGTTGCACGGCATCCCACATGGCCAGTGTGTCAACATTCCCATGCACGGCCTTGCCCGTGCGCCAATTTTATCACACGGTATCGTGATCTTCATGCACGGCTTCGAGTATCTCGATTTTGGCAGCTACGACTTTGAAAAACTCCTCGCACGGCATTGTGTGTTGTCATACGGTAGCAACCGTGTGATAAGATTCCACACACGGCTGCTAAGAGGTCTCACACGGCTATGAGGGAGCTCTCACACGGCTGGAAGAAGCATTCACATGGTGGAAAACGTGCAACATCAGCCCCACGCACGACCCCGCTCGTGTGTGCGCCGTGTGTCCATAGGCAGCCTGCGCGACTCTACGGTTTTGAGCATAACTTCTTCATCCGGCCTCCAAATTGAGTGATTCTTTCACCCACACGATCCTCTCTTCCTTGGATTTCTATTTATATAAAAAACATACAGAAAATCTAACATTTGAAGGTAAAAAAAGTCCTTAAAAGTGGCACCATCGTGCTGAGCAGGAGCAGCTTGCGCAACATCACCGTTTTGTTCATAACTTTCTCATCTGAAATCAGATTGAGGTGTTTCTAGAGTCAAAATGATCTTCTCTTCCATAGCTTTCCAACCATACAAATTTGGATCTCCACACCAATACAGAAAAATTATGAAAGTTAGACGTCTGTTTGACTACAAAGAGCACGAATTCATCCTTCATTCCAACTTCGTGTTCTTGATCCTTTTTCCTATCAAAACACAACAAAATATCTCTCATGCACGATTTAGTCAATAATAATCCAAAGTATAAAGATTTTTGCAAATAATAGAAATTAAACACTCAAAGAGGTATCAAATTAGACCCAAAAGTACATGAATTTTCACTCTCATCATTAGGCATAAATCAATTAGGGTTTTTGGACAGCTGGGATGACTTATATATGGGCTACAGCAGGGACCAAGAAGAGAAATTAGAGTTGGGTCTCCATTGTGCTTAAGTATCCAAGCTTAACCCAAAGCTTATACTTAAGGCCAATAATAATAATATATACCACTAAAATATTATTACTGCACTACCGTTCTAATCTCATAAGTACGTTATGAGCTCCTTCTTATTATGAGCCTGTTAATCTCCCCATGTTTAAGATATACAATGCTCATTAATTAATTAAGTTACTGACAACACTATTAATTAATATCTCGTCCTAGAGTAGTACCACTCACTCTCATTATCATGCAGGAATAAATCCACCTGCAGGTTTTACATGATAATCCTTATGAGCTCCTCAAGGGGACATCATCAACCTATATCGGACACAGATTCCTTCTACAATCAACAGCACACCATAGAGACATCACTATTTCCCAACTCACCGAGTTTATTGATTTAATTACATGTAACTCTCACCCATTGATGTATCAAAGAAATACATACTGCCTTATGTGTCGAGGTTATTGTATAGGGATTAAGAGCACGAACATCCATAATAACATAGATCAAGTTCTCCTATATAGTTAGTATAAATCGAACGATCTCAAGCGGTCCTATTCAATACACACAAAGTGCACTAATGTGATTCTATAGTCAAGACAAACTAATACCAAATCATACTACAACCATCCCGATAGAGAGTCCCCGTCTATTTCTGTTGTGAGCATCTGTTTATACTTTATAAGGAAACCAATAATATAATCTTCCACGTGTTGTCGCACAACATATTATCTATAGTATAAAGTAAGTGGACTATTGCATCTTACATATAAATAAATTATAAAACGCAATCATTAGATCATGTGATTCTCATTTCAAATTATTTTTTAAACAACCTTATCCATCACTAGATTTATAATTATGGTTTTTGCATTTTGTTGTTTGTAGAATGAACATGATTTTACTAATTAAGTTTCTCCTTTCAGACCCTTCTCTCTTCCCCTGTTTCTCTCCAAATTTACTACTACCAATCTTTCTTCTCTTTTTGGGTTTGTGGGGCTCGACTTGGTCAACTATCTGGAAGGGTTCTCTACAAACTTTTAGAAGGTGAATTGATTATATTTTTATGGAACAAATGTGGGTTCTCTTTTGTTTATGGTGAAATGAAAGAGTTATGGAGATATATATATATCATCTCCTGTTGGCATTCACACTCTTCAACCTTTGCAAAATTTCCTGCTCTCTCAAGGATGAAGGTACGCATACATTTTATTTACTTGCTTTTTTACAAGAAAAATAATTCAAGAATGATTTGCTGCTTAATCACACATTAATCACAAAGCACCCTATGAAAAAAGGGAAGCAGATGCGGGCTATTAGCCAAGTGGTAAGCTGCGCTATCACAGCAAAAACGGATTCTTTGACCGCCATTTCTCGAGTTTCTGAAGGTCTAAACGGGTCGTTTCAATATTTGCTTGATTTGGGGGTGGTACTGCTTAGTTTAAAGAAAATATAGTGAGCGATCCTGACGGTTTTTTTTATCAAATTTGATGGATGGAGTTGGAGTGGATAGTCCCTATCGAGTTGAATGCTCACAATGACACGTTGTTTGACAGGTGTTCAGCTAATTTACTATGATATTTTTTAATATCATTTGTTGTTCATTGCATATGTAACAAGGGAAATAGTTGACTCGTTCCTTATTTTCTATCAATTACCATATAATTAGCATAATTAGTGATTCTTTTATTTTATTCTATATATATCTTCCTAAAATCATGGGACGAGATTGTTTACATGTTTATTAATATCAGTTTTCTCCAATCACCAATTCAACGGTGATCGTCATATCAATTGTTTACATGGTATCAGCTTTCTCGATCTCCTAAATTTCACTCTTCTGACGTCATCTCTGTATGCATAATTCTTCATGCCAAAATATTCTTTTTCCATCTGATTGCTTCATCACCATGGCAGCATAAACTTCTGATCCTCTACCTGTAATACCTATGATTAACATGACGCTGGTAAAACTTGACTCATCCACTTATCTCTACATATGACCGAGTGTTTCAATCTACAGGGTTTCATCGATGGTACGATTGATGCTCCTTCGTTCACCATGACATTCGTTTATGACGAATCTTCTCTCAACCACACTTATCTCTCATGGTGGATGAAGGATCGTAAGTTGCTTTTTGTTATTTGGACCTCTCTTTCTACAGACGCATGACCGAGGTCATTTAGCCTCCCGCACACATTAATTGCGTGAGGAGCTTCTCTCTCTTAGGTGTGGTGATCAATCCATAGAAGAATATGGCAAAAAATTCAAAAGGTTGTGCAATAAATTGTTTGCGATTAATCGTCTGGTCGATAAATTCGACAAATTTCACAGGTTCTTACACAGATTACAAAGTTAGTTCACCTCTTTTTCAGACACACGAATCGCTCTTACTCCACTGCTTGTGTTTCATGATCTCTTGCATCGGGTAAAACAATTCTAGTCCATGCTTTGTGCCATGGACGGAACGCCTATTTCATCAACTGCTTTGTTAGCCGAACGGGGACAGTCGGCAAATGGGAAGCACTCTGGTGGTCGTCAGGATTTCAGTTTGGGTGGCAATCAATCTGTTGGACATGTTCAGGTGGTGACCATTGTTATTTTAATGGCAAAGGACGTTGACATGAGGGACAATCTTGTCAGCCTTCAAACTCAAGTAGCGGTCGTGTGGCAAGAATCATACTTGTACACCTCGTTGTCAAATATTCCATGGGGATCACTATGCAGACAAGTGTCAACAGTTTCTCAATGCTCGTAGTTGTATTACTCCTGCTCATTTGGCTCAGGCATTCAAAGCATCATGTAATGTTACTCCTCCGGCCCCTGATTGGTATCTCGACTCTGGTACCTCCGCTCATATGACAAATTAGCATTCAGACCTCGACTCCAATGAACCTTACTCTGGTAATGGGTCCGTTATTGTTGGTAACGGTAATTCTTTATCTGTTTCTCATATTGGCTCGAGTAATTTAACTCCTAATGTCAAATTATTGGATGTGCTTGTTGTGCCATTACAAAAAAAACTGTTATCCATCAATAAATTAGCCTCTAACTATCATGTTGATGTTATCATCTCTGACAGTTATTTTGAAATTCATAATCAAGTAACCAAGAGAAACTTGGCTCAGGGTAGATGTGAAAAGGGGTTATATTTACTTGATCATGGTGTTCCAACTTTAGTGAGGCTCTCCATAATAAAGCTTTGAATGCTATCTTTTCTTTATGGCACTTACATCTGGGGTATGTCCTTTCAATGTTATTTTACTTTTGAAAAAATTAGGACATTAATCTGTTTCGTCATTATTGTCGGATCCTAATATGTGTTCATCTTGCTAGTTAGCTAATAGCAAACATATGCCTTTTGATTTAAATGGAAAATTTGTTATTGATGTGCTTGACTTAATTCATTATGATTTTTGTGGTCCTGCACTCCTTTCTAATGGTTATAAGTATTATTGATGAGAGTGAAAATTAATATACTTTTAGGTTCGATTTTATACCTCTTTGACTGATTTTGATGTTAGTATTTGCACAAAAAGGTTATGCTCTAGTTGTTACTATTAAAAAGGTGCTTGAGAGGTATTTTGTCGAGTTTGTACATGAAAAGGGATAAAAGGATCGAACTGGAAGTGGAACATCTGATGGAAAGCAACGGAGGAGTCGCTCGGTGGCCATCGAGCATCAACGCTCGACACCGAGCGATGTCTCTGGAGGATGGGAGAAAAACTCTTTAAACGCTCGACGCTCACTGAGCAACTCCGCTCGCCACCAAGCATGACATCGAGCTCCATCGCATGCCACCGAGCGAACCGCTGAGCAAGAAAGAGATCATTGATGAACCGATCACTTGCCATCAAGCGGAAGCGCTCGCTGTCGAGTGTGTCACCGAGCACCAACACTTGGTACCATGCAACGCGTTCTTTCTTGCCACATCAGCGATTTCGACCAGTCCAGTCGTGAGGAGTATAAAAGCCCAGTTCTGATACATCGTTCCACACTTCATACATTCCACACATGGATTACACTTCATTCCAGCCTTAATTTCCACCATCACTCACCACTATCCATCACACCATTGGAGAGAAGTCATAAATTGCTATTTGGATTGGAGATGGAGACCCTGGCGGAGACATAATCCAATTTAAGAGTTCTTTACTTTTCAATTCTTTATTTGCACATTATTAGACTCATGGTTAGGAATAATTTTATTTTTTTTAATTTTTCCTAATAATTCCATGGGCTAAGTCTTTTATTGGTGATGTTAGGGCTCTAGATAATTTTAACTATGTGATTTGATTGTTCTAAACTTGGATTTTCCTATATTGCAGAATATTTATTTTCTTATTGAAGAAGAGATTTTATTTTGAGTTTTGATTCATTTGATTATTCATGAAGTTAGCTCAAACTGAATGATTATTAGGTTTCTCTTTTTTTGCATGATAATAGTTGTTTCATGTGGCAGTCTTAAGTGATTAATCCATATAGCATAAAACAGGTTGACAATTAATTTGAAATATTAGGTAAGTGATTCAAACAAAATACCTAAATTTATAATGTTTTGAGTTCACAAGTCAATAAAAATGATATGCTTTGTAAACTGCATTATTATAAGTTCATAAAAAACTAAATTACTACCAATTAGTACTTCCTCCGTCCAACATCAATCTATTTGTTTCCTTTTTGCGCGTAGATTAAAGAGTATTATTATTTTATATGTAGTGGGTAGTTGTATTAGTAGGGTGTGTGGGTCCCATATTTAATTATATTAGTGTATGGATGGGTCTCATGCGTCTAAAAAGGGAAATGAATATATTAATTATATTAGTGTATGGATGGGTCTCATGCGTCTAAAAAGGGAAATGGATATATTAAGAGTGGACGACCAAAAATAGTAAAATGAATAGATTGACAGTGGACGGGAAGAGTATATTACTAATTAATTTGAAAATAGCTCTACTCAAAATCGTTTCCTCCAATCCACACATTTTGAAAGATCAATCTTATTAACCAAGTGTCTGATGGCAAGACATTTTCCCTCCCCCGTTGATTAGGTGTTTGGTCATAGAGTACCAAAGTTCATTCATCCTTAGTGTTTTTGACACCTTTTTCCCAAATATTCACCTATAAACAAATAGATGAGTGCATCACCCGCCATATGTTTAAACTCTTCTTAAATATCATCTATAAACCTCCTTTTTGAAATTGAGTCGTACATAAAAATTTCTTGAGTTGATGGCACTATTAAGAATAGTTTTCACAATAGTTCTCCAATTACCATGCTAAGATATTAGAACAAAATAATTGTTGATAAAAGGAAGTAGTAAGCATACCATTAGAGGTATTGCTTAATTTGATAAATTAAAAATGGAAACTTTGGTGATAAATATATACACTCAAATTTTAAATAAAAAAAATGATAAATATATACACACAATTTTATTTTTAAAAAAAAAACTATTTGAAAAAGAAGTAGGCATTAAGAAAGAAACCAACCATCATGCAACACACAAATATTAAGTAAGAATTACAGCCACATATAGAAGTTGAACAGGCACATTTCCTACCAAGTTTAATGAATTTTTAGATTAATAATACATACTTTAACCATACAATCCTCATCAATCATACCACATTTCTAATAAGCTCGATCAAGAACCCAGCAAGCCCAATTAAGAACAAAGTCTAATGACAATTATACCATGAGTCTTTGGTGCTTCTAAATCGGGAACTCTTTCAATTTATCATCTAACTCTATATTCCTAATACATAATGAATTTTTAAAAAAAATGCTCATTCTTCCCAAGTTTCATTAAAAGAAACAATGAATTGTGGTAATAAGAACCCAAAAGCTAAATAAAAATTGAACCTTGTCTCACATAATAGATGTTCACAGTTCAACACTCTGTGATGAGCAGTAGTTTCTACTTATGTTTTACATACTCTAGGAGGGTAAATATCAAAATTGGTCATCTATGGCGTTTTCCAACTTTAATCCTTTTTTTTTTTTGCAATTCTCAATTTTGGTCCTTTTTTGTCCACTTTTGGTCCTTAATGTATACACTTTCGAACCATTTTTGGACCAAAAAATGACCAAAATTGAGAATTTCAAAAGAAAAATGACTAAAGTTGGAAAACGTCATACTTAAAGGACTAATTTTGATATTTACCCTACTCTAGGATGAGCATAGACTTTTGCTTCCTTTACGGTGGCTTTTGTAAACAAGGGAATGAAGAATAAACCCTAATTTTGATTTCTGCTCTCCAAAAACAATAGCTTTTGATTTGCTTTCCAAGTTAAACTCAAATTTCACTCACTGCATTCTCTAAAATTTTATTGAAGAACTAACGATGAAAGGTAGAAGAACGAATAACACATAACTTTTGATTTCTTTATCATTAAATAGAGCCCATGAGGGTTTATTTGTGTCCTAAAATATTTTAAAGTGTCATTCTTTCAAAAATATTAATATGGATGACAATTTTCAAAAGAGATTATGATACGCCCTAAATTTATAGGGTATCGAAAAACATTTTTCGAGTGAGCGCAAACTCCTTAACGAAACAGTAAGAAGAAGATTGAGAAAGAAGAAGATGATAGAGAGGGGGGTTAGAGAAAGAGCCAGAGGGAAGATGAAGAAAGAGACGTAGAGAATATTTGCTTTCAATAATCCAAATACTGTAAAAAAAAACATATATTTAAAATACTCCTAACGTAAATATGGAAATAACGTAAATATGGAAATAATAAAATAGGTAAGAAGATCAAACAAAATAAACTCTAAACATAGTCTGAAAGCCTATCTGGAATCTTACTCTCCCTTCGACGCAGCTTAACACTGGTCGTATCAGATTATTAAATGGGGCATTTTTACAAATTTTCCAATTTAAATCTCGCATGTTATTTTATTTTGTAAAAAATATTATTTGCAGGATTTTACTTGTTTTGATCTTTTACTTATATTTATAGATAAGAAATTTAGATGATTTCTCAATAATAAGTGGAAAAAAAAAGAATTTTAATACACATAGATAAAAATAAAAAGGATGGTTATTTTCACCCCAAATTTACTAAACGAACCTTATTAATTTATAAATTTAAAATATATTGTAATTAAATAACCTTATGTAAATAATAAAAGAGTTTATTAATTATATGTACGTGTATTTACAACCTAATTATTAATAAATAAATTAATCTAATATAATTACTGCGGGATACATAACGATTTTTTTCTCCCAATATTACTCTTGTTCACAACGTTTAATATTCAACGTTTATACATAACAATAATTTCGTTGAACACTAATGTACACTACATCAAAATTAATATTAAACGTTTAATATTCAACGTTTATACAGAACTAATCTTTCTTTATCAATGTACACCGATTTACACTATTATTATACTTATCACTCGAGATTTTAGGAGAGGAAATTTAGGAAAAAATCATTTTTCTAATTTTCTTTGTGGTCACTTTCTTTTATTCATCTCTCTAAATGTACATCACTGATGTACAGATTTTGAAAGAAATAATTTAGAAAAAAATAGTTTCTGCATTCTCTTTTTTATTCATCTCTCTAAATGCACGTTGATGTACAAATTTTGAAAGAAATAATTTAGGAAAAAATTATTTTACAAATTCTCTCTGCAGCCGCTTTCTATTATTTCTCTCTAAATGAACGTCAATGTACATATTTGTCTTCGTTCTTCTAATTGTGACTTCATTTTTCATTTTGTGACAAGTTTTCGATTATTTAATCAAAGTTTAGATTGATTAAGTACATTGTGCACATGTGTGTACAAATTAAGGTTGTATTCAATGACTCTATCTTCGACAATTACTTATCTCACCTAAATGTACAATTATGTATATTCATATAAATAGTTTATTCATTTTTTCTCCTCACAAATTATTTATCTCAAATTAATGCACAGCGATGTATTTACATATAAATACTTAATCGTATTTTTTTAATTTGTTTCACACGATGCACACTGATGTTCAGTAAGTATGGGAAAAACAAAATTAAAATTTGTATCTGTGCGCAATTTTCTATAGCGAATGTATGAATTAGTAATATCTAAATACGTTTTGTACTGGGAAATTTCCAAGAATGTCACCTTCAATATTTTTTTTAAAAATGCCACCTACAATAATTTTTTTTAATTTGCCACTTTTTAATTTTTTTACCCAAATACCCTTCAACCAAATAAGCGACCCTACCTGTGACTGTTTGTGAGACCTATTGTGTGACTCTACGCTCCAAGTATAAACAACTTTTTGTGAAACCAATTATGCAACTGCTTACGAGACAACACACACGACCATCTATGCGACCTTATGTGCGACTCCTGCATGTGACTTTTTGTGTGATTCTGCAGGCGACCACTTGTGCGACTATAGGCAGAAACATATAGTCGCATAATTTGGTCACACAAACAGTCGCAAGAAATGTCGCACAATATCATGCGACCTTTTATGCGACCCTGTGCGCAACTTTTTGTGCGACCCTATATGTGACTTTTTGTATACGACCAATTGTACGACCCTCATATGGTTGCCTTCTAAATCTTTAAAATTTTTTAAGAAGAATGATAGAGTGCGAAGAGAGAATGAGGCAAAATGAACAATGAGAGAAGAGATAATGGACTTTATCTGAGTGAAGGGACATTTGGGTCCAAAAAAAAATTAAAAAGTGGTATTTTTAATAAAATATTATTGTGAGTGACATTTTTAAAAAAGATATATTGAAAGTGCCTAATATTTATTGACTCATAATAAATAAGATTAATTATATCAAATTGTTATATAAACCTCAATTAAATGTATAAATGCACCCCAATTTCTATACAACACTCAGCATTCATCAAGCTCTCACTCTCAGATGGCGGTATTCCTTAAAAAACCCACGAATTCACCTCCATTTTCATCTAAATCTCATTCACTCACATTATTTCTTCAGCTTAATTGCAAGCTGCTCGAAGGTTATTGTTTGATTATAAATAGAGAGTTTAATGATGTGGATAATGAAATCGATTCGACGTCATTGGTCCTGTTTCGCCACTGCAATTTCTCATAATGATGGGGTTTAGGGGGGAGGGGTTTCGTGTGTGTTCTTGGCGTAAGTGCTATGCAAGTTATTCGAGTGTGAGCTTTTCCTCTAATGGATATCACAGTGAGCAAGTGGCTATGGCTGCTGCTTTTTTAGTCCACTCTTTGCAAGCATCCTTTTCCTTTCATCTTTTTATCCATTTTTTTCATTCCTTCATGAATATTATTGTAAACCTATTTTCAGTTTTCTTCAAATAATTTATTCATTCTACAAATGAAATTATTTCTTTAATTACTGATCTTCATGAATTAGAAAATTAAATTAGGGTTTATGGGGTAAATTTATGAATTTGGATTCTAAATATTTAGAGTTTTAATTAAATAACTTTCACGAGGGCATTTATGTCTTATTAATAAAAGATATGTAATTTTAAATATTTACGGAGTGCATTTAGTATTTCCAAGGCAAATAGCCGCCCCAAATAAAAATTTTAAAAATTCCAAAAAACATTAAAAAAAATTCTTCTTCGCAAAATTACTTGAAAAGTCCTCGAGTATCGATTTTTTTTAAACTTCCATCGTGGTACTCATCGCTCTTTCTACCTTAGGCAAATTCAATTTACACTTTTCGCAAAATAATTTTATTTTATTTATTTTATTCATTTATTTTTTGTGTTATTAAATTACCAAGGTTTGATTTATTTTGTTAATCTACAATTTCTGAAATTAATTATGGATGAGGAATACGGAAGGTGAGGAAACAGAGTGCCCACAGACCCATTCCCAAATCATCTTCAGGGTTCCAAATGTCGGCTGCGGAGGGCGTGGCCGCGGCCTCCCTACGGTCGGTGATTCAGCGTGTCAATCAGGCGGCGGAACGATCAGGTCGTGGATCGGATCGGATCCGAGTGGTGGCCGTCAGCAAGACCAAGCCAGTGAGCGTCCTCCGCCAAGTCTACGACGCCGGACACCGCTGCTTCGGTGAGAATTACGTACAAGAACTGGTGGAGAAAGCTCCGCAGCTTCCAGACGACATTAAATGGCACTTCATCGGAAATCTGCAGAGCAACAAAGTGAAGGCACTCCTAACCGGCGTGCCGAATCTCGCCATGGTGGAGACGGTAGACGACGAGAAGATCGCGAACAATCTGAACCGCGTGGCTGGAACCCTAGGAAGAAAGGGGTTGAAGGTGCTGGTTCAGGTGAACACGAGTGGTGAAGAATCAAAATCCGGTGTGGAACCGGGTGGGTGCGTGGAGCTGGCGAAGCACATCAGTATGAATTGCCCTAACCTTGAGTTTTGTGGGTTGATGACGATAGGGATGAAGGATTACACATCCACCCCAGAGAATTTCAAGAAATTGGCAGAGTGCAGAGAGGAGGTTTGTAAGGCGATTGGGATGGAAGTAGAGCTGTGTGAGTTGTCAATGGGAATGTCAGGTGATTTTGAGCTTGCTATTGAGATGGGCAGTACCAATGTTAGAATTGGATCCACCATCTTTGGAGCAAGGGAGTATCCCAATCCTAACAAACAGTGAAGGATGATTCAAGGAGCAAGGGAGTATCCCAATCCTAACAAACAGTGAAGGATGATTCAAGGGCTTCATTCCTTCTACCAGCTGATATCATGGAATGAAGAAGATACTTTTAATATTTGTTGCGACTTCTTTTACCTTCTTCTTTGTCATTTTTCAAGTTAATAATCAATACTTGACTATTTGAGCTATGTCAATGGGAACTGATTTGAATGACACTGTAATGGCATCATCACAATATTCATTTGTACATAATCAACACATTTTATCATCTCATTTAAGCATCAACCACCTGGCCAATTAATTAATTTAGTGGCCATCATACATGGTAAAACTTCATGATTGCTGCTTTTTTGCCCTCTTCTGACCACTTTATTTCTTGTTTGCTATTTCTCTGTCTCTTTGTCTCAACAATAGCTGTTTTCTTCTGGGACCAAGAAGATAATGTAAACTAAGAAAAGAAGTCAAGTTTATCATAACAGTTACCTAAGCTAGCTATTTCCCTATTCCAGCATCTTAAATCTTCCCAAGTAAATAAAAAAGGTATAGAAAGAGTTATCCAAACCACCTTTCCCCTCGGCGTTTTGGTCGATGGAGTGAGGTGATTTTACCAAAAGAGGAGGGAGGTCTTGGTCTTAAATGCATTGAATTGTATAATGATGTCTCTCTTTGTGGTGTTCTTTGGGACGTGCATTCGGAGAAGAGATCCTTGTGGGTGAAATGGATTAATTCTATTTATCTTATGGGAGCTTCTTGTTGGGAGGTAGAGGCGGGTCCTAGTGACTCTATAGTGTGGAAAGATTTGTTGAAAATCTGGGATAGAATTCGTGGATGACTTGGAGGAGATCTCTTGCTATCCATCTCCGGCTGTGTTGAAATGGGAAGACTTAAAGTGGCCCGCCTTTATGCCTAGGTTGCGGAGTCTGCGCCTAAGCGTTTTGTTTTTAACAAGTTGTGGTGTTCTTGGGTTCCAAGGAAACATTCTTTCTGTATGTGGTTGGTTGTGCATAATCAATTATGTACTATGGATAGATGGAGAAGAGAAGAAGATTGCCTTGATTGTTGCTTTTGTGTTGGTTGCTTGGAGTCTCGTGATCATCTTTTCTTCCAATGTTCCTTCACAAAGGAGATATGGAGGCAAGTGCGGGCTGAATTGGGCTGGACTAGAATAATCTCTACTGTTTTTGCAGGTTTCAAATGGGTGCATAAAGAGAGGCATATTCATGTTCGGGAAAGAAGACGGAGGATTCTTGCTTTGGAGGCCAGTATCTACTTCATTTGGAAAGCTCGGAACAATGCTATTAAGGAGGGTCTTCGACCCACTATTTCTTCGGTTGTAAATACTAGTGTTATGCATATAGCTAGGTTTGATTACTTGCTAGCTATATAGAAATTTTTTTGTTCTTCTCCTTTGGAGTTGAGGTTGTATTTTGTACTTGGCTTCGGCCTTTCGATTTGAATATATTTACATACATTCAAATAAAAAAAAAGCAAATATATATTATTGGGTGATATTACAGTTTGGGTGGATCCTTTTGTGTGTATTTGTTGTAAACATGGAGAGAGAAAGATAGATAAGAAATTGTGTGTGTGTGTTATTGGCTTCACAAATTTATGGGGGATTTTAAGCAATGAAACGCAGAGACTTCTCATGCACAAGTTCAGCACAACTCCTAAAATCTTAACAATATGCTGGGGCTGTTTGTAAACTGTTGTGCGTTAAAAAGAGAGATCAAGAGTGAGTAGTGTGTGAAAATAAAGTGTGCAAAAGACAACTTCATCTAAATAAGAGTTCAGAGTTGGCCTATGACATCAGTGAACTGATGAACTGATGATCTGCAGATTTGAAAATACAAGTGTAGACTATTTCTTTATTGGATCTCAAGGGAGTTACAAGTGGATTGCAGTCCTAGATAACTTAATTCTAACTCTCTACACACCCATGGCCATGGCATAACCTCAAATGGCACTCATATATGGAGTATATATATTCCCTACTTCCTTTACTCAACTTCACACACTATTTTTTCCGCATGTTTCCAACTCATTTTCACACCTCCCACAAAAGATAATGACACTCAGAACAAAAACCTCATGATACAATTTATTTTCAAAAATACTTTCATCTCTCACACACAATTTATTTTACACATTAGTATAGCAAAAAAACTTTAAAGTATCCTAAAAAATCAATCAAATAAGTAAAAAAAAAAATTAATCTTAATATCCTTTCAAAAATAAGTGTGAAAATGAGATGTGGACGGAGGAAGCATAACTTTTACATGCAAAATTGTTTTTATGGAGTCATCCTTTCAAAATCAGCTTTAAAGTGAAAACTTAATTAATCAAAAACACTATGCCCTCCAGCCTCCATCCATTGTAAGATGCTATACATTTTGTTATTTTGGATGTTTCAATATGAGGATTATTTTGAGTTGGACAGAGCGCATAACATATAAATCGAATGAGATTGCAAACACCCCTACAAGCATCAAGAAATTCGAAGGACTTTCAAGGAAATAACTAAAAAGCAAACAAGGTGAAATTCAAGCTACAATTATATTCGTTGTTAAGAATCTATGCGCGTGTGTGAGCAACACATAGATCGGATTGATACAACTGCTTGATACAACGATCAGAATCATGAGACAAGTGCTGTTCATATACTAGATACTGGTATACATGTAAGCAATGCAAATTTAAAATCGTATGAAGATCAACTATTAGCTTTTATTTCAATACCAGAAAATGAAACACTGAAAAAATATAGGCGCATCAATTCTAAGGAACAGTGCATCAACAAGTATTCTGTATAAATAATTCTTGGTGCTGCTGTGAAGTTGAACTAAAATGAAATGCATGATTAAAAAATGTCAAAAGAATACCTTGTACAACATCTAAACTGTCATTGAGTGGAAGCAGCTGAAGGTGCTTCCAACCCCTGCAATTCACTTAAATCAAGCTCATTCTGTTCCCCATCAGCATCAAAATCACCAACATTTGGGACGTATCCCGAAAGTTCCATCATTTCAGTAAGTGTTTTTAGTAATGAATATATCTCCCTCTTCTGTGAGTGTCTTTTATCTTTGGCCATGAAAACGTGCACCCGGCTCCTTATCTTGATCCAACTACAACCGGGCTGTTTGATAACACCGTGCTGTCTCATCAGTTTTCGAACTCTAGCTACATCTCTCCATCTATCTAGCTCAGCATACATGTTTGATAGCAGAACGTATGGGCCAGAATTTCCTGGATCAATCTGTAAGAGTTCTTCAGCCACTAAATTACCCAAGTCAATGTCGCGATGAACTTTACAAGAGGCAAGCAAAGACCCCCATACAACACTGTCGGGAGGTATTGGCATTGAAACTATCAAGTTTTTCGCCTCAATAAGCTGACCAGCTCGACCCAGTAAATCAACCATGCATGTATAGTGGTCTTTCTGAGGTTTAAGACCATACTCTTTGCTCATTGCTTCAAAGTAGTGATGTCCTTCCTCGACTAATCCGGCATGACTACAAGCACAAAGGACCCCAATCATACTCACATGATCGGGTTTTTCTCCAGATTCTAGCATTTCCTTAAATAACTGAAGAGCTTTGGTTCCTTGGCCATTTTGAGCATACCCTACTATCATCGCATTAAATGAAACAACATCTCTTCCGATCATGTTCTTGAATACCCTACTTCCATCTTCGACAGAGCCACACTTCATATAAATGTCTATCAGAGAATTACCAACAAAAATATCAGGCTCTGGTCCATGCTGGAATTGGAGTACATGCTTCAAAACATGGGTATGGGCTTGCCTGCCAACCCTCAAGTTGGCAAGATTTGCACAGGCATTAAGCAGGTTACCAAATGCATAATGAGTAGGCCACACAGATTCCCTTTTTAAGAGAAGAAATAGTTCTAAAGCTTCTTCGTTGTCCCCATTCTGCGTGTATCCAGCAATGAGTGCATTCCAAGACACAACGTTCTTCTCCACCATCTTAGAAAACATAGCTCTTGCAGTTTCCACACTAGCGGCCCTAGCATAACCACTTACCATAGACGTCTCAGACACCACACTTTTTATTGGCATCCTATCGAAAATCCACCTGGCTTTCTTTATCATTCTACACTTAGCATACATATCCACTAGTGCATTAGATATTACAATATCATTGTGGAACTTGTCAAATTTCACCACTCGGGCATGAATTGCCTGGCCTTCTTTGACGGCACACAAACTTGCACAGGCACTAACAACACTAGCTAGGGTAATCTCATCGGGCTCAACAGCACATTCCATCATCTTAACTAAAACCTTAAGAGCTTCGTCAGCTGGTTCATTTTGTTCGTAACAAGTAATCAAACTGTTCCAAGACACACTGTTACGCTCATTCATCCCATCAAAAGCCTTTTGAGCACAACCCACATCCCCACATTTTGCATACATATCAATAAGTGCAGATCCCATGTAAACATCCGACATGAACCTCGACTTAGAAAGTGAAGCATGAATTTGGGTACCCATTACAAAGTCTCTCAATCCAGCACAAGCACTAATAGCACTACCATAACTATACTCATTAAACATAAAATTCTCATAATGCATTTTCAAGAAATACTCTAATGATTTATAAAATAGCTCGAGCTGAGCAAACCCAGAGACCATTATATTCCACGAACACTGATCAGGCTCAGGCATTGAAGTGAAAACCCGCTCAGCTTCATTAACACAACCTGAAACCATCAATGCGCCAATAACCGAGTTATAACTATAGACATTTCTTGTCGGCATTTTATCGAACAGTTTGGCAGCGTACTTAAGGAACCCACATTTTCGGTATACGTCAATGAGCCGGTTGTTAATAAACACATCATATATGAACAGAGATTTGAAAATACAAGCATGGACCGCGCGCACGTCGGACTTGGAGCTGCTCTCCAAGAGTTTTGCGAAATGTGAAGATGTACACATGAGTGAGTGTTTACTGCTATAGAGTATTGAATTTCTTGCCATTCCATTACATGAAGATTAATAATAACCGAAATGAGAATCTTGTTTTGCATTTGAAGCTTTATTTGTCGAAGGTGAGTTGAGAAGATTGTTGACGAATTTTATACTCCCTTAGTGGGTATTTTTATCCTCCGCCCAGGGTATTTTAATCTATTTGTACGGTTGCGAAGATTAAGAGGTGTTATTTTTTTTAAGGGACAACACTTTTTATGCCCTATATCACTCATGCAACATCTTTTTTGCTTTATCCTTTTTAAAACATCTAATTTGTCTTGTTTTTTGTGTATATTCCTAATTTACCCCCCTGACACATGTCATATCTTTCCTTTTTTTTGAAATTTCGCAATTACTGCCCAGCGGTTAAAAGTATTGCTTTTAAAGGCATTGAAATTGGCGAGAGAATCTTTGACCCCTTTATCTCAAAATTTTTGTTATTTACTCTCTGTATCTCTCTCTCTCTCTTCAACTGCACTCATCCCACCCATACTCTCCCTCTCTATCTCTCTCTCAAACTCTCGATTTTTCTGTCGAACACAACGCTCCGTCCGGGCCTCCGGCGTGTCGTTCAATCCATCGTCATCTCCACGTCGAAAATTAGCAGTAGCAAATATGGATAACCAGGTATTCCGTCTTTAGGATTTTAGGGTTTTGCAGAATTGAGATTTAATTTAAAGTATAGTGAATTTGGAGTTGTTACTGTAGACTTTGAATTTGGAGTTGTTCTTGTCCCCCGAGGAAGTAGAGTCTGCACTGTATGAATTTGCAGTGTCCGACGAATTTTAAGTTTACATGTTCGACGATAATTATTTGAGTATGAAATTTCAGTGTAATTTGTAGTGTAATTGAACTTGTCGGCATATTTTTCGAATCTTTTTTAGCTTGTCCGCCGATGTTTCTAGCGTAGTTGAACATGTCCGCCGATAATTGTATGTAAAGTGACCTTGTCCGTCAATATTTGTAGTACAATATAGCATGTCCGCCAATTTTTTGGCCCTCATTGAGCTTGTCAGCCGATTTTATGAGTTTTTTGAGCCTGTCCGCCAAGTTTCTGAGCATTATTTAGCATTATTTCGCCATTATATTTCTGCACAAAATAGCTTGTCCGCCGTTTTTGTGCCTTTACTGAGTTTGTCCGCCGATTTTTCTAGCGTAGCTGAACATGTCCGCCGATAATTGTATGTAAAGTGACCTTGTCCGTCAATATTTGTAGTACAATTGAGCATGTCCGCCAATTTTTTGGCCCTGATTGAGCTTGTCCGCCGATTTTATGAGTTTTTTGAGCCTGTCCGCCGAGTTTCTGAGCATTAGTTAGCATTATTTTGCCATTATTTCTGCATAAAATAGCTTGTCCGCCGTTTTTATGCCTTTACTGTGCTTGTCCGCCGATAATTGTATGTAAAGTGACCTTGTCCGTCAATATTTGTAGTACAATATAGCATGTCCGCCAATTTTTTGGCCCAGATTTAGCTTGTCCGCCGATTTTATGAGTTTTTTGAGCCTGTCCGCCGAGTTTCTGAGCATTATTTAGCATTATTTTGCCATTATTTCTGCATAAAATAGTTTGTCCGCCGTTTTTGTGCCTTTACTGTGCTTGTCCGCCGATCTTTCTAGCGTAGTTGAACATGTCCACCGATAATTGTATGTAAAGTGATCTTGTCCGTCAATATTTGTAGTACAATTGAGCATGTCCGCCAATTTTTTGGCCCTGATTGAGCTTGTTTGTCGATTTTATGAGTTTTTTTAGCCTGTCCGCCGAGTTTCTGAGCATTAGTTAGCATTATTTTGCCATTATTTTTGCATATAATAGCTTGTCCGCCGTTTTTGTGCCATTACTCACTACAAGAAACTGCCAGAATACCGACAGATTTATCGACGGAAAGAAATCGTCGGTAATTACCGACGGTTTACCGATGAATTACCGACGGTTTATTGATTTAGTAGGATTTCTTTTTAAAATATCATCAATAAAAATTTTCGACGGTTTTTGCGACGGATTCCCGACGGAATTAGCGATGAATTTTTTTTCCGTCGGTAAGTCCGTTGGTATTTTGGAGGGAATAAATCCTGGATGATTACCGACGGATTAAATCCGTCGGTAAATATATAAATTTTTATTAAAGAAAATTAATTTTAGTTTTAAATTTACCGACGGATTTATTTTTTAAAAAATTAAATTTAGTCTTTAATTTACCGACGGATATTTTCCGTCGGTAAATATATTAATTTTAATTTAAAAAAAATTAATTTTAGTCTTTAATTTACCAACGGATTTATTCCGTCGGTAAATATATTAAATTTTTTTAAAAAAAATTAATTTTAGTCTTTTATTTACTGACGAATTAATTCCATCGGTAATTTAAAGATTAAAATTAATTTTCTTTTAATAAAAAATTTATATATTTACTGACGGAATAAATCGGTCGGTAAATATATAAAATTTATTTAAAAATAATAATTTCAGGTATCGACGGAAACAATCCGTCAGCAAAATTTTGTAATTGTTTTATAAAATTTAATTGTTACGCTGGATTGATTATATATTTTTAATTTTAATTCAAATATCGACAGATATAATTCCGTCGTTAATCTTAAGAGTAATAAAATTAGGTATCGCCTTCTAGTCACTTCATTAACTTGGGAAACGAGTTTGTGCCTTCTTCTCCCGATTTCTCCATCAGTCTGCCACTATCGCCTGCGTAAGTCTCTGCTTCTACTGCCGCAGGCCAAGAACGATGGCATTCCCCATCTACCTGAGCTTTCTCTCCCTCTCATTCACTTTCCATTATTTCTCGTTCCGATTCTATCTCGTCTTTAACATTTTTTCTCCACCAGCGAGGGCTTGTCGAGTTCACCAGGAATAGGTACTTCGACCACTCATGGCGAATACCTCCTGCCACCACCACCTGCCGGATAAAGAATCATTAGGTAAGACACCAACTCTTGCCCTAATTTTCGTAATTCTTCTATTGGTATTTTGTAGACCATATTTCGAGGACCCTCTGCTCGCGTTCACTGAATCGCGGGATGTTTCGAGAACATTCCTACATAGCATCTAACTCCTTAACTCTCCGGCCAAGAGGTATCCCTGCAATTCTTCTTTGCTAACCTAATTATAAATCTGTTGTTGTCTAATTTGTTTTCTCAAATTTTAATACACAATGAAAATAATTGATTATTGAGTTCGTATGCTAATTAATAATTATAAGTACTCCATATAAGTCCTCTGACTAAGCACCGTGGAAGAACATATATATTATAACTAGCAAAATAATATTTATTATAATGTCAATATTTCTAAATATATCCCATGTGAGTTAACTATTTAATTTTGAATATCTTAATAATAAAATTTTAACAAAAAAATGATGAAGATTGATGATAAGCCTTAAATCCCTTTATTTAAAAGGATGTAAGTAGGAAAATAATTAAAATTTATTTAAAAAAAGATAATATTATAAGTGTTGATCGTATTTAATTCACTCAAATTTACTCAAAGTTTTAGTATTAGCTAATAAATAAGGGAGAAAACCAAAATGAAGTGAAATAGCTTGTCATTTTTAAATATTTCTTACAAATTAATTTATTAATTAATCCAAAGCTTACTTTTTGAGTTCACTTTTTGAGTTCATGCGATAAGCTTACTTTGTTCAATAATTTTGTCAATTTGGAAGATTATATTTAATATGTTTTCTTGCTTTAAATAAATGCAAATGTAGAGTTTTAGTTTTGTTGGTGTATATTTTAGTTAATTAATTGTGTATGCAAGATCATTAGTTAGAACTTTTAGAAATTTCCTGTGGGTAAAGAAGGTTAGAATGTGTGTTTGTGTGTGTGTGATTTAGTTGGAGATGCTAATGAATTGGGAAAATTCTTGTGGAGTATAGAAGAAGATATTGACATTATTTTGCTGGTTTTGCATAGAGGTGAGGTGGTGATACTATTAAAATTATTTTCATTGCTGCTTTTGTTGTGGAGCCTTTATGAAACTGTATACTTTCATTGCTGCTTTTGTTGTGGCTCTTGCCAACAGAAAGTTTTGAACATATTAGCCTAGCTACTAGTAAATGCCATGAATTGATTATGGTTGACCCTCCATCTGCTGTTTTTTCCTATGTATTTACTCCACAAATGTGAAACTATAATTAAGAAGAAGAGTTCAAAAATAGTATTTCTGATTTCGTGGTTTATTATTTGATTACCCTATTTGAATTTATGAATTTTGGTCAGTTAGTTCTTCAGTTTCTGTTACACATCCTCTGTGATCATGAAAGTTGTCTTTTACCTACTGTTTGTTCCTCTTAAGAATTCTGATCATGTTGGTATTTTCAAACAAACTTATTTAGTGCTTGTTCTAGAATCTTCCTTGAAAATTTCCTCTACTTTTTCCTTTTCCTTTTTTAGTTTATTGATTCATTTAATTTTGATTAATTTTTAAGATTTATGTTGGTTGATTGAGGATTTTAGTTGACTTCCCTATAAATTGCAAAAAAAATTCTTATTTTTGTTGTAAATAATAAATGAGACTAACTGCATCTCTTGATTGTGGCTGGGGTAACATGTAATCCTCCAATCAGGCCCAGGGTAGTCTTTGTCTAATTGATGATAGAATTTGGCTACATTGATTGAAAATTAAATCATTTATTGTGTTAAAGCATAGTGCATCAACAATGAAATGAGTTACATCTTTAGCTTTTTTCTGATACCAGTGAGATACTTTAATGGCTGAATTCATGTGGTCATCTCTCTGATACTTGAGATATAATTTTTCCTAAAGGCTGATTAGTATTTAAATTTTATTGTGAACTGGGATATGGAGTTATGGACCTAACAGTGAGCTACTGTGCTTGATGCATATGTTATGTGTAGATAATTTATAGGTTATAAGTTCATATGATGCTTGTATCTTTCAACTAGTGGTATTCTTACATTGTTATGAGCCAATATTTGTATCATGTTTTCCATGAGCTTTGGATCTTTCATTAAACTTTATTATTCACTTCTTTGCAACTTGCTAATTTCCTTCTGCTCTCGTGCATACACACACTTAAATTTAGTGTTTTATTAGTTTAGTGCATGAACCAGGTTGGCATTGATTTATTATTGTCTGTGGTACTTGCTGTTAAAGAATTGCCATGTATGGTTGGATTCATTACTTGAACTCTTTCCAGTACACTATGAGTTTACTACAACATTATCTATCTAATTATCCGTACATGACATTTTTTTCCAGGATTTTTCTATTATTTTGGGCTATAACACAGCTTTGCCAGATTTAATCACTACAAGTAAATATTGACTTTTGATCCATGTGAGATTGATTACATACAGTATTAGCATATAGTACAAGTATTAATGGTAGTTTACTCATCAATCTTACAGATAGTTTATCTTCCCAATTTTAGTTTATACCTTTTACTTACAAAATATTCACACACACATAAATATTTTTTTTTAATTGTTTTGGATTGCAGGACTAATTAAAAGCTGGCAGGTCAGTGAATGCATATTAGATTATTAGTTGTAGATAATTGGGTTGAATTTACGAAGATTCATTAAAAGGGATAAATTATTGGTATGGTTATGGTTAATTAATTGCTTTATGATTGTGGTATTGGGAGCTACTTTTTTTTGGATGGTAATAGTGCATTGTGTGAGTAGTGTGTGATGGCAAAGTATCAAGAAATAAGGGGGCGTTTGGTTTATTAGGAGGAATCGGAATGAGAATAATAGTGATAGTGATAAGGAATAGGAATGGGTTTGTGTTGTATAATTATGTTGTTTGGTCAATAGTAAAGAATCACTATCATAGTTAATGATTTTGTTTGGTATGATCAAATTTTATAATAATTTTTTTCATAATTTTTTATGGGCAAGAGTTCAGTGAAATGCATTGCGTGGTCTTACTTGTGAAGTAAGTGGTTTTTATATTGACTCTTGAGTGGGATAAGTTTGTGGTTTCTCAACACTTCATGATTGCAGGTCTGTGGTGGTTTCAGCTGCTCTCCTCAGGATATTTGGAAAGGATGTTGCTGAACGTCCTCTAGTGGCTACTAATAAAGAAAATCAGGGGAATAGTAAGAATCCCAGTTGCCTTTACACCTAGAAAAATATGATGAAATTTCTTGGTGTAAATAAGTTGTTTCTGACATATATATTAGATATTTTGTATTAAGGATTTGGTAGAATTTGATATTTTGTGGCGAATTTGGGTTTTTATTTGAAGTTGTGGAGATTTTATATTAGGTTGTGATTTGAAGGTTTATTTAATTACAATTTTTATTTATTTATCAGGTATTAATATTAATTTAAAATATATAATACAAATATAATAATATTTTAGCGACGGAATATATTGGTCATTAAATCTCACTTTCTACATTTCTGTCAGCAAATTCGTCGCTAAATTATATTTTATATAAAAATATATTTTATTTACCGACGAAAAAATCTGTCGGTATAATATTCCGTCGGTAATTCCGTCGCTAAAAGAAGTTTTCATAATTCATTATTTTGTATTTACCGATGGAAGAATTCGTCGGTATAATATTCCGTCGGTAATTCCGTCGCTAAAAGAAGTTTTTATAATTCCATATTTTGTATTTAGCGACGGATTTTTACGTCGGTAATATATTCTGTCGGTAATTCCATCGCTAAAAGAAGTTCTATTTGACACAATATTTTGTGCTTAGCGATGAATATTTCTGTTGGTAATTCCGTCGTTATTTTTTAGTTTCCGACGAACTTGAGTTGTATAATTACCGACGAATATTTTTATTTACCGATGGATTTAAAAATTTGTCGGTAAATAATTACTGACGCTCGATATAGCGACCATTCTTTTTCCGTAGGTAATCCGTCGATAAATTGATTAACGATGGATTTTCCTAACATTAGCGACAAAAATTTCCGTCGCTAATCTCACAGTTTCTTGTAGTGACTGTCCTTGTCCGCCGAAGTTTTTTTGTATAAAATGTAGTCACGTCTTATATCTAATCGAGTTGGCATGCACTGTAGTGGAGCTGGAAACGACGTGGACTTCAAACTCGAAAAGTCTGGATTAAAGGTTATTGTAGGCCTTCCAAAGCTCTGAATTGCATACGCGAGGTGCTTAGAAAGAGTGGCGATCAAACAGAGCGGAGGTTCAGAAGATCTTGTTTCGGGCATTTCTGGGATTTGGATTCATATTACGGGTCTCCTAAAGCTTTATTTCAGCTGATGGCTCAGGAGGTTGTAACCCCTGGTTCAGATATGTACTCCCGGTACTTCAGGGTGTCTAATACAATTCTTAGCTTCACACCCATGGAGTTTATGCGTGTTATGGGACTAGGGTTTGAGGACCGTGGGAATATTGACCCGAATGATTCATTTCTGCCACATGCACACAGTTTGTTTTCTACCTTTCGTTCGAAGAGGGTCCTGGTTGATGAACTTATGAGAAAATTCAGTGAAAACAAATATAAGGGTCACAATGCGGTGAAAGCGGCCAACATTCTACTGCTGTACTACTTTTTGCTAGGCCGGGATACGTCAAAAGTATACATAGAGCCCTGGGTATGGTACTTACCTGAAAATGATGACCTGTGGAACTCTTTCCCATGGGGTAAGTACACATACCTAACCCTATTGCACCATATGGACTCTGTAAAGACTACGGTGCAAGAGTTAGGCAAACAGCAGCGCATCAACTTTTATGGATGCTCATTTGCCCTAGCAGTAAGTGATACTGACTTTATTTCACCAATTTTATTCTTATATTAAATGCATTTAAAAAGATATATGTTGACATGAAATTACTTTGATGTTTGGTCACATGTTTGGGCCTCTGAGCGCATCGCAGATTTTGCAGCAATGTTGACCGATGGACAGCCTGAGCCGGATGTCAGACCTCTGTGTCTTCGCTGGACATATACTACTGCTAAAAAAATTGACGACACTCAGTTTTATAGACAGGTTTGTCACTTTTATGTTTACGCGATTAAGCTTTTGATTATCTAACTTGGATGCATTTGGAGGCCTTTTTTGTCACCTGAGTATATGTGTTTATGTTTTATTGTTTTACTTTTAGGACCCAAGAGTGGTTGATTTACCTGCCATCCTCCCTGAGAAGTCCCGCCGATCATACTTCAGGGGAATACATTCTGATTGGAGTTCTGGTTTTCAAGTGACCTTTAGGATATTTGGGGATCCAAAGCCAAAAGGGAAGGCTAAGGGTAAGAAATAGGTGCAGCGCTCTAGTTCAGATTCCAAAGATGAAATGCATGGTCAGGATGCCATTCCGGTTGCTGATACATCATTCTGGGGGCAACAAAGAACAGCAACACCGGAGGACTTACTACGTGATTTTCATGCCGTCGGAGGGGACGACGAAGATGATGATGATGACGAGGTAATGGGTGATCAGGATGATAGATCTTACATACCATCTAAGGATTCACCCCCGCGGCCATCTCAGTCTGGCCCCCATAATGCTGTAGTTCCACACTCGGTAATGGTCATTCCAGAGAGATCATATCCTCCTGTGTTTGGAAAACCTTACTTTTCTTCAGCTGGATTTCAGCCACCATCGTACTCTTCTCCTTTTGGTGGATATCAGGGACCACATCAGTTTAACTTCGGTGGATTTCAGGTCCCACATCAATCACATCCGTATGGTGGAAGTGAAGGGTCACAGCAGGGTCAGTACAGTGGGTATGGAGGATCTGTCTATAGCCAAGGAGGGCTAGGGTTTCACGGATCACCTTGTAGCCTCCATCTATCCACGATGATTTCCATCCTCAATCAAGGTAAGTCCATAGTGGGATTATTCTGTGCCTCATCAGCAGAGAGAAGACAGTGGGGGGTCTGTCTCAAGAACAGTACGATCGAATTATGAGGAGAATGGATGATCATGATCAAAATTTTTTGAACATGAAGCCCTTCTCACTCAGCTGCTGGATCGAGACGACAGACTGGAGAAGAGGTTTGAGAAACTGGATGCAGAGCTCGCTGATATTCGCAAAAGACTGGAGGAGGGCTGTGGTGAATTTAAAAGGGTTGCTGGATGGTTGATTGGAGCACAGACCCGAGTGCACCGTAGCCACGAGAGGTCAATTCTTGGTAACATATATAAAATGTTTAAGGATGGATTCAAGGGTCCACCACTTGAGCCATCTACATACGAAGTACCAAGTGTTCTAGATACCTTTGAAGAACAACGGAGTGCACAGACTACACCCCCACCTAGTAGTTATACAACACCAGGGGGCCTATTTGCCGGAGATGTGGAATTGGTACCAGGTGACTCAACAAGATTCCCTGAGGCATCAGGACCACACAGACAGCCTAGTTATTCTACTCCCGGAGCCTCAACTCTTATAGGGCCTAGTTATTCTACTCCCGGAGACACTGGGTTCAGTATGGTGTCAGCTGAAAAGCACTTCCAACGTCATCCGCAACGTCCAAAGAGAAAAGCGACAGCAGTCCAATCCCCATACACAACTGTGGATGACGTCAAGGTCAACAGAGTGTGGGAAAAGTTCATGATATCCCCTGCAATGTAAGGAATGTCCTTAAATGTGTTATTCTTTTATGGTTTCGTTATTTATTATGTAAAGGTTTTAACATACATGTGCAGGATCGATGTCGGCATACGTGAGGAATGATTTCTTCGTGAGAATGATGACGCCAAAAGTCTGGATGGAGGATGAAATATTTTTTTTCTAGCACATTGATGCGTGTTTGGCTATACTAACACAAGCCCCTGACTACGTCGGAGTTCACCCGGATCATCGAATGCAATCGTATGCTATTCTACCATGTCAGTTTTTGGTAAGTTTTTACGTGCAATACGGCGTATGATTTTTTCTTATAATTTGACCTTTTATTTTGTAATTCTTTCTTTATCAGGCGACTTTAAAAGTAATTTGGGATGAGCATGTTACGGCACATGGCGATGACCCCTCAGAGTTGGCCGACTTACCTCAAGAAAAGCTAGAAGTTTTGGATAGGTGGTGGAAAGGAGAGCTGTCATTTTGGAGGCCTCCGCAATGGACCTGTGGCCGTAAAGAGTGGGATAAGGTTGAACGGGTGAGTATGTCATCATTATTTATTTTTTGGGGAGAACTACATCATCATTGACGTTATTCGAATTTCACTCTACAGTTGCTCTTCGTAGAGTGTTCGCATTCGCACCATTTCGTTGTGTGTGTCTATATAAGGTCGTTGAAGATCGCTGTCTTCGACTCTTTATTTCACACATGGGAAAAAAAAGGCCGTTGAAGATAGTAGAAAGGAGAGCACTACGCACTTGCGACGGTTACTGCCTTTGATGTTCCACCGAAGTGGTGCCATCTATGACACTACTGAGCAGAAGTTCAGAGCCACTCTGAAGTGGGCTAGACCACAACCATCCATGTGGTACGTTCAGGATGACAGTTGGTATTGTGGTCAGGCTAGCGTCAGAGAAATACAATATCTACTCACAGGGGACGATTCAAGGGGAAATGATCCACACCTGATGGAGTACCGAAGAAAATGAGATCGAGATATT
Organism: Pogostemon cablin; assembly: GCA_023678885.1. Classification (NCBI taxonomy): domain Eukaryota; kingdom Viridiplantae; phylum Streptophyta; class Magnoliopsida; order Lamiales; family Lamiaceae; genus Pogostemon; species Pogostemon cablin. The sequence continues at coordinate 19,308,145 of CM042994.1, read as the reverse complement.
TTTTCGTACAACCTTTACGGGAGAAAGGGTATGAATACAGACTCTTCTTTTCGTTAGTCTGTTCTTTTTTTTCATGATGTATTATATGAGGATATGTACTAAAACATTCTGAGAACGAAAGCTAGAGAAACAATATTATTATTTCAATCATATTATATCATACTTAAACCATAAAAACAAAGGCCAAGTCAAAACTTTATAACCACCAACATTGCATTTCAATAATTTGATCAGCAGTTTCCCCTTGTGTGAACAGAAATATTGGCTCGACATTTCACTTTGTTGTGTCCCGGCTCTCCACATCTGCTGCAACGTTGACACACCGGAGTACCCCTCGAAGTCTCTGCTGCACTACGCAGACGGGTGGTACGAGGTCTGCCTACTTGGCGATGTGCTAGTGGCTCATTCACATGGACACTACCCACATGCTCTGGTGTTGACCAATCGGATGGATCGGGCACAAGCATCACAACCTCTTGCCATAATGAAAGGATAGTCGTTCGATGATACCACGGTGCAACAAATGCACTAGTCGCAAGTTTGCAATGGCTGTTACATGCACACATTTAGACCGTTATATTATGAAATAGATAATTCTCATACTACTGGCACTACTGAATATGAAAGATTATATTATATGCATAATAGCATGTGAACTTACTCTATCGCCTTCAATGCGTGAATGCATTGGTATTGATGGTACTGGAATCTTCCACACGAACAAGTACACTCCCTTAAATCAACAGTGAAGTTTTTTGAGGTGGAAGTGACCTGGAATGTTGTCGCTGTATGATTCTCCACTTTAAGTTTCCACGCCTCAGCGTTCAACGCAGCCAACTCCCTGTGTACTCGTGTACAAAGAATATCCCGACTGTTCTCTGCACTCGTTCTTCTTTCATAAAACCATCTTTGAATGAGAGCACGTACAACCTCTAACAAACTACAAATGGGTAGTGTCCTGGCCCAGAGGATGGCCTTGTTAAAGGTCTCAGCAGCGTTCGATGATGTGAACTCGTATCGAGTGACCGGACAGTGAAACCTTGACTATTTACTGTAACCCCACCCCTCCAGCAAAGCCATCAATGGAGCATTATTATGGTTGCGCAGCTTCCCTTCCCATCTGTGCAGCACGGTAATGTGATAAATCAAATAAAAAATGCATACTAATACTAAAAAGTGACCATACCTCTTAAATTCATGGTTCGTGTATGCCTCCAAAGCCATATTTAACTGAAACAACACGTCCTTTCCGAAACCTTTGAGCCGTTTCTTTAGATGATACAAACATAAACCATGGTGTGCCTCAGGGTACACAGTATGTATAGCGTGTGATATACTTTTATGCGCGTCTGAGACAATAACTAGTCCATTTCGGAGCTCCGTACGATTCTTTCAACCTTTGAAGAAACCAGCACCATGACTCATTATTTTCAGTGTCACCTACACCAACGGCCAGGGGAAAAACATTGTGGTTGCCATACTGAGTGACTGCAACGAACACGATCCCACGGTACTTTGCTCTTATGTGTGTACCATCAATGACAATCACGGGACGGCTAGCTCTGGCAAAACCCCGTATCGATGCACCAAGTGCGTAGTAGACATACGTGCATCGAAGTACTTAGTACACCTATATACCTCATAATATAAAAGGGTTATTTATTGACTTACTTGAAAGAGTTTTCATCTGCAGTTGCCAGTGTTATATGCGTGCCTGGATTTTCCAACTTTAGGTGATGCAAGTACGAAGGTAGGGAATTGAAGGAAGAACTATGGTCTCCGTACGTGTGTCCCACAACAATGTGTTTTGACTTGAGGGCCAAATTATAGGAGATGTCGAAACCAAATTCTTTACGTATCTTATCTGCCATTCCAGCAGGACACAATGCTGTGGTTTTATTGAACTGTCGAGCTGCATAGTATCTGCCAACTGTTTTCGAACCAACTTGCCTTGGCGCATTAGTGTCTGGGTTCAAACGACATACATGTGGAGGTCCGAACTTGATTACCCTCCATACTCCACCTAGGCCACTAGAATGCATCTCAAACATACAACCCTGCTCCACTCGGTACTTGTAGGTGTCAGATTTCTTGACCCGTGTCTCAACTTGATTCCGCAAGTTGTACATACCCAACGCATACTGGCAATCACCTTTATTATCGAAGACATTTTTTTCATGTATCTCCAGTGAAGTATCAATGTTGTTGTTGTCTTCAACTTCATTGTCCACATTACACTGTTCCAAGAAACCTGCAACGATGGATTAGTTATTATTCAATTGGTATTAGAATACAATAAGGTACAGTAAATTACTGGGTACTATATTCAACACATACCTAGAATGCTCCATGGACGGCTGCAAGACCTATCTGTGTCTTGACTAGGACGTACCAGTGTGGGCATCTGCATGTGTGTAGTAACGGGTTCCAGGAAACTCATTCCTCCTTTGGCTCTGATGTAGGAACAGAACCTCTCGAATAGAGCAGTTTCAGGATCCTCATCTTCAGCATTGAGTTGATCACCATCGCGCCCCTCATCTTGCGAAGCATCAGCACCCTCAAAATCCTCATGCTGTGGACCCTCAAATGAATCATACCCATGGCCTTGCGATCCATCGGACCCATAGTCTTGAGAACCAGCAAAACCATCAAACCCATCACCCTCTGAAGCCTCAAACCCAGTAAAGGAGCACATCTCATCTTCATTCTCCACCTCTTCTTCGTCCTGCTGTTTGCTAGCGTACTCACTGTTCAAATCAATATTTGTCGTATGACTCGACACGCCCACACCTATACTCGTACTCGGTTCGGCCAAGTCTACGGGACTATGAATATTGACAGATGGAATTTGTAAATAAAGCAAGTCGGTTCAATAACTGCTCCCTACTGGCGCCGCACTAGTGCAACAATTATCAACTGATTGCTGTGGTATGGCCTTAACTGTGACAAACAGTATCGGCTCATCAACCTGCTGATACAACCCCCTTATATCCATATCATCCTTCACCTTATGTTTTGTTATACAACAATTGATGTCCACAAGTGTGTGTATAACATATTTGAAATGATTCAAATCGGCGCAAACTAAACTGTGCACATGCCCAATTATAAAATCCAACGTCAGCTGATCTGAATTTAAAACTAAGCTCGTGTGTTGGCCACGTACATACTCTAAACCTTGTCACCAGCCGCCCCACCATATAAAAAAATTCTCATTTCCAATCCAAGGCCTAAACTTTTCAACAAAAGGACAATCAATTGTTATATTGACACATGATTCATTAAAATGATACGCCAATTTAGTAGGTACACACAAATTAAGCATTAAATTATCAAGCACACATGCAAGTTAAACATTAAGTTGTACGTACGCGGACAAGCTCAATGAAGGTCCTAAATCGACGAACAGGTCTATTATACTAAAAAAATAATGACTTACATGCTGAATTTTGCTCAAATTGGACGGACATGCTCAGGTAGCCAAATATAATCGGAGGACATCATATAATATGCTTAAAAAATGGCCAAACATGCTCAATTATGCATTAAAAATTGGCGGACATGTTCAAAAACTAGTAACATTTCGGCGGACATGCTCAATTAGGGTCAAATAATCAGTTCACATGCCCAATTACGGTGGAAAAATCGGCGGACATAAACTATTAAGCCCAAATAATCGGCGGACATGCTCAATTAGGGTGAAAATATCGGCGGACATGCTCACTTAGGAAGGAAAAATCTGCGGACAAGACCATTTCGGGTGAAAAATCGGCAGACATGATAAATTAGGGTGAGAAAATCGGCGGACATGCTCATATAGGGTCAAATAGTAGGCGAACAGGGTCATATATGGTACAGATTCGGCAGACATGCGCAAATATGGTGAAATTATCGATGGACAGGCTCATTTATGGTCAAATCATTGACGTACATGCTTAATTTTCGACGGACAGGCTCAATTTTTGGCGAACAGGATCTACTGGCAACTACTTTTGGCGGACACGCTAAATTGGACTACTATTTTCGACGGACAAGCTGAAATACTGTCAAATATTAGGTGGACACACTCAATTAGGCCACAAAAATCGGCGGACATGGACGATAAGTCTCAAATAATGGGTGGACAAGCACAATTATCCAAGCATATTAGCGGACAAGTCTACGATGGGTGTATGTAGTGGTATTCATGCATATTACAGGAATACTTCACCATTTTCCTCTGCGGACAAGCATATTACATGCATACTTCACCATTTTCTTTGGCGGACATGAATATATATAACCATTTCACTCAGCGGACATGCGTTTTTGAAACCATAAAGCCCTAAAAACCCTAAAACATTAAAAACCTTGCGACCTTTAAATAAATTAACAGCAACATTGAAAGAAAGCAATAAATAAAATACAATACAAACAGCGTTTGTATCTTACCTTTGGCTCTAACTATGGATCCGTCGACAAAAACGGTGGGTAAATACGGGAGCCGATCACCTTTTTATGCTCTAATAATTTGTGGATACAGAGGAATGAAGTTTGAATCCACTGTGTCCAATTTTTATGTTTGTTGGTGGTGAAGTTATTTGGTTGGTGGGGAAAGTTGAGAGTTTAATGTGACAAGAATTTACATAAATGAACTGATTGTGAACACAGTGTCTTAATTTTCACCCCATTTAATGAAGTGTGTTTCAGTGGAGTGGTATGTAGTTAATTTTGCATGTGTTTAATCACATAATTACTGCATGTGTTATTTAATAAAAAGCCTATTATAATCTAACAATTTAAGGAATTTAAAAATTAAATTTCGTGAATTTTAAATTGTAGGTGTGCGCTTAAAAATTGGCTTTTTCACTTCATTCAGCTTGTCCGCCGAATTAGGGGTTATATTTTAGTAGATTTATTTATTTCTTCTTTAATTAATGTGTCACCCCTAAATAATCAACATATTCCTTGACACATCTATTTTGCATGCAACTGTACTTGTCAACTCATTCCCAATACAAAAAGGTGGACCATCTTTGAGGGTATTCATGGCATTGTATGTATTTTTAGGGCAATTTAGATGTATTAGAAAAGGTAGGACAAAAAAGATGTTGACTTCCCCATATAGGACAAATTGTGGTATTTTCCTTTTTTTAATATATAATGTAAAAAAATAGGGATAAATTAGTAATTTAAAAAAAAAGTAAATAAAGTTGTTGGGAATAATGAATAAAGTATAAAAAGGTAAATAAAATTGTTAGGATTGATGAATAAAGTGAAAAAAGTAGGTAATAAAATATTATTTACTTTTATCATTTATGAAATGGGTAAAACTACATGGAACAGTACAAAATAAAAAATGAGTAAAAATATGTATGACGGAGTGCGTATTTTCAATAAAATTGACGAAGTGTAATGCACCGCAAAATTAGCCCGTTTGCACAATTTGCCATACCATGTGTACCTTCTGTTTCTTTTACTCTACCAAATTTGAAGGCTTTATAGTTGCACCCAAATATCTTTGTTACATGAGTTTACATCATTGGAATTGGAAATGAAATGAAAATTTAGTGTTTGTTTGAACAATTTCATTCCATGATATATATAAATGATACCTAAAATAAGGAATAGTGATTTTTTTTTGATATTATGGCATTCATTCCAACAAAAAAAATTGTAAGATATTTTTATATTTTTTTCCTTTTTTCTTTTAAACATTATTTAAAATAATAAAATAAAAAAATATTTATAAAAACAATTTTCTTATTTAAAAAATTAAAAAATAAAATACAATTGATTTTAGTCAAACAAACCAAACGGAATCAAAGACTATGATATTAATTCATATTATCTACCAAACAATACACCCATTATGACATTGTAAATATAAACTTCTGAATAAAACAAAATTGTCTTAAAAATTACAAAGTTTTTTTTAAGATTGATGATTAATAAAGTCCAGCTTTTCTAGCTATATCCAATTTTATCGAGTTTAATAATAATAATAATAACAATAATAATAATAATTATTATTATTATTATAGTGTCTTAACGAGTGAAGTTGAACTTGGCTCGTTAATTGAACGAGTATAAGAAGCTCAAACTCTAGTTTGAATAGTTATAGTCCACTCGAGCCAGTCAAGCTATTGGATAGGTCTCGCTTATTTTAATAGAAGTTGGTTATTTGTACCCCAATTTTGCTAAATGTACCTCATTACTAATTATACCCTACCAAAATGAAGAGATTTATATATACAAAACTAAATAAACCTCATTTAAGTTTATTTTATCCTTTACTCAATTCATAGCAACTGATATGGATGAAGAAATAATAGAAGAAGAAATAAAAGGAAAATTGAAAGGACTCAAGAAACAAAAGAAGAAACTATTAGAATAATCTTAAGACACGATCAATATACTTCAAATTACATTAAGGCAAAAGCTCCTGCGCCCCCGGGGGCACGGGGAGAAGGTCCGTGTCCCCATGTGAATACAACCATTCCCCTCCCAATTCTATTTAAACCTATATATTGCTAGGGAGTTTAAATTACAAAAGGGCACGGTGTCCCCGAGGGCACAAGAGCCCCACTCTTACATTAAATAATAAGAATAAATCTAGGTTTTGGGTTCAATATAAAGCCGAATTATTCTATGTTTATCCACTGATTCTGAATGTTCACTTAATCGACGACGACGGTGGATGTCTTACCAATGTCGCCCATACTGCATACTGTGGTTCTGTATACAACTTTTGATTCATTACGTGATAGTTTTGTTTGTTGTATTTTTCTCATAAAAATCGTTAAAAATAATCAATTTGAGAATTTTGAAGAGGAAAAATACATGCCATAAATATTTTATTTAACTACTTTTTTTTTTCTTTTGTGGAAACCTCTTGATTCATAGGGTTTCTCGGTTTCTGTTAATCTATTTGTAACAACAAATTTTATATTTATAATAAAATAAATACAAGTTGAATTACAAAGATAATCTAGATGGATTAAACTTGATAATTTAGGAAACAATCTCTATCTATCCTCTGATTCTTCTCTCGATCTAAGTTGGACTTTGACTTGACTTGTTGTGTTGAACGCGCCAACTGTGTTGACTGCGCTGACTTTGTGTTGAGTCGGGTCTTCAGTTGAAGCTTGTCCGAACTCGGGTTTGGGACTTTGTAACGTTTATCCAGAGACGTTGAGCTTTTGTTTTGATTAAACGTGCTTGCTGTGAGAAACACTCGATCTGGGGGGCTGAGCACCTTAATCATGGGTCGTATGCCGTTCTTGACTCGAAGAACACTTAAGAACTTAGTGTATGAAGAACATTTGATTTGGGGGCTCAGCACCTTGATTCCGGATTGCATGCCATTCTTGAGTCGAAGAACACTAAAGAACTTAGTGTATGAAGAACACTTGATTTGGAGGGCTCAACACCTTGATCCTGAATCATATACCGTTCTTGCCTTGAAGATCTTGAGGAGCATTGCTCGTGCTTCAATCTCTACAAAGTGTTGTCGTCTTCGGGTGCTTGAATGTGCGTCAAGTGAAAGGGGGAGACCTCTTTATATAGGTGAGAGGTGAAGACTCCCTCATTAATGCCTTGCATTCTGATTGGTTCATTCTATTTTGGTCATATCCTGCGGGCTTGGGCCTCCATTTGTTTGTGCTGTAATCAGGCCTATTTTATTTGAGTCTGATTTAATTTGTATGGGCTGGTTTGACTTAAGTCAGGCCTCATTTAACTTTGACTTGTTTGACTTGGGTCAAATCTCATTTAATTTAAGGCTCATTTAATTTGTTGGGCTTAAATTAATTATCAATTATTTATTAATCTATTTTTAGGAATTAATTTATTTAAATTCCAGAATAAATTAATAATTGATATTTAATCCAGAAAATCCACGTGTCGTTATTTAATTGGACCGTAAATTTTAACTGCTTACAAATGCCCCCTTGCGATTTGTTCAAGACATATTTTTCAAGTTGCCCCATTTATCTTCTTAGGCCCAAATCAACTTCCTTCCCTTCTTAATTTCAAAATTACGAGAAACAGCAAATAGAGACAGATTTAATTGTTCATCAAGATGATTTGCAAATCTTTACTTAAAATTAGTGAAAGAAATATCTGAAATCTTGGAGATTTCATGCAATAATTTCCATAATTTGTTGCCTCACTATATAATGATGCTCGGGGTCTTTGATTTTTTTTACCAATTGACTGTAAGATATTTACAATTCTGATTTTCTTTTCTTTTCTTCAAATTTTTCGAAGAGCACGGGTCTCCATTTCTTCATCAAGCATTGCTCCTTTCCTTGCAGATTTCTTAATCAGTGTAAGCCCTCAATCTTTTTAAATCTGCTTCTTTATTTCTTTATTATGTGAGCAATTTAGTAATAATTTGCAAGGCATATTTCATTTCTTTTCATGTTGGATAGCTGCTATATATTTTTTTTATATCCTGCGTGATTGCTATATATTTGTGATCTTCCTGTCAACCTCGTGGTTCTTCCTTTTCGAAGGAATGTCTGACGAGCCTCGTTCCTTAACGGTTGTCCCTTTAACATTGTTCCTTTATGAATTAACCATTGTCCCTCGATTGTCCCTTTACGACATTCACGAATGTCCCTCGATTGCCCCTTTAAGGCATTAATAATGTCCCTCGGTTGTTCCTTTATGGAATTAACCACTGTCCCTTGGCAACAATTGTGTGTGAACGTGGCTGATTCTTGCAGCGGCAGTCGCTGGTTGCGGCGGTCGTGATGGTGAGTTCGGTGTGAGGAATTCCAACTGGAAGACAACTTTCGGAGGCAACATGTTGGCAGTGAGTATGTCTGCTGCGGTTGAAGCTTCTTCCGGCGAGAAGACGGCTGCAAGTATGGTGCGGAAGTGTCGAAGACTTGAGATTTCCGTGAATGGCGGCAAAGACGTGTTATCCGGCAACAAGCAGCAGCGCACTGACGGAGATGGGTGGCGGTCGACAGACACGGCAAGATGCGGCGGTGTGAGAACAGCGTTTATAGTGAAGAAGGTGTTAGGAATTTAGACACACGCACACGATGACACGAGATTTGTTTACCCAGTTCGTCGATCTTTCGATTACATGGGGCAATACCAAGCCAAGATTTTTCTTACCTTGGACAAGTCAACTATAAAAAGAAAACATCTTGATCTAGATAACACAATGATAACTTCTTGATCAAGATAACACAATGGTTAACTTTTGATTAAGATAACACAATGGTTAACTTTTTGATCAAGATAACTTGCCCTAATCCTAAGCCCATTAGGATCAAATGGGCTAAAAGAAATACGGGCCCAAAGAATTTAGGCTCCATACTCCAACAGAAGGCTAGACTACCAGTGTACGGAGCGACGGGACTTGGCGGCGTTCGGCTGGAACGAAGCCGACGGCGGATGCTTGTGTTGGTGGTGCGCCGTGGTTCGCGCTTCCGGCGGCAAGGCATCAACAAGTAGCTACGGGCGTGGCCGGTGGGCAGATGGCGCGATGCTTCTAGCGGCGGATGGGTGGCTGACGGTCGTGATTGGAGTGAACCCAATGGCAGCAGTCAGCGTCCCTTCTTCAAAAGAAAGTGGCGTTAGAGATGGGCCTCGATAAGTCTGACCGGTGTGACAGAACTGCGGCTGGGCTCGCAACTTCCGGCGGCGAACAGCGATGGAGCTTGGCGGCAAATCTGGCGACAAACGCAGCGTCGCTTCAGAGAGATGGGTAGTAGGCCGAGAGACGGGATCAGGGCTCAGTCGACGACGTTCGTGGCCTCCGGCGAAGAATACAATCAGCACTGCATGGCTGACGACGAACTCCGATGGTGGGAGCCGCTTCAGTGTGGAAATCCGGCAACAGATTCGTGCGGCTTCAGCGTTGGTGAGTGGCGAACTCCGGCAGTGGGAACGACTGTGGTGTGGAAATCCGGTAACAGATCCGTCGCGGTACTTGGCGGTGGGTTCGCGCTTCAAAGAGAACGGATGCTTCCTTTTCCCGCGGCGATGGCTCGCGTTCTGGCAGCGAGGGGCGCTAGTTTTGTAGCGGTTGGCACTACTTCGGTGGTCGATGAGAGATGTTTTCCGGGTGAGAAGCTGCTGTTCGTCATCTTTCTCTGTTAATCATGTTTGCTCACATGGGAGGAGAGAGAAGATTTCTTTTCTCAAATTTGGAAGATGGGGGCAGATTCACGTTTCCTCATGGAAAAAGAGAGAAATTAATGAGGAGAAAATATCAATTTTCGTACGTATCTTTTAGTAAATTCAATTTTAGTTCTATAATTTTTAATATTTTTAATTTTAGTCTTTTTTTGTTTTAATTTTAGTCCTATAACTTTTAAAATTTTAATTTTAGTCCTATAAGTTTCAAATTTAGTCCTGTATCTTTTTGAATTTTTAAAATTAATCATATTATAAATTATATCATATCTCAAAAGATACAGGATTAATTTGATAATTTAAGGACTAAATTTTGAAATTTATAAGACTAAAATTAAAAATTTAAAAGTTATAGGACCAAAATTGAAACTAAATTGACTAAAATTAAAAATAACAAAAATTATAGAATTAAAATTGAATTTTAAAAAATTATAAGATCAAAATTAATATTTTCTCAATTAATTAGAGTATCAATTCACGTGACTTTGCATCAAAAAAATTTTTTAGCCGATATCACACGTATGAGGAGAGAGAAAAGGCTGATTTGGTTGGAATGGGTATTGCCTTCACGTGATTCTGCCTTGGAGAGATGATTTAATTAACAGTAACTTTGACTTTCCTTTGCATTATCTTCAAACTTCCACTTTTTGCAACTTACGATATTTGCTTGTTAAAAAGGGATCCCTTCCTTTTTTTATTTTGACTTTCAATTTTGACCCTTTGATTGGGCTGAATTTTTTTTTTTTTACTCCCACCTAGCCTATGGATTTAATCTAATTTGGGCCTATTGTTTGACTCACTAATCAATTTGGGCTTGAGACCCACCATTGTAATATGGACCCCTTTATCTATATTGGATTAATTGTTTAGCAAATAAGTCACGTGAATTTATGTTCATGCCAATTTTGTCTTCGGAAGTGGGTTAACTGCTTAGCAAATAAGCTATGTGGCCTTATGTTCATGCCAATTTTGATCCAATTATTTAGCAAATAAGCGGTGTGGGCTTATGTTCATGCCAATTTGCTCTGGAATAGTCATTAATTCACATTACTTTAAGCTCCATGGATTCAAGCTTGTACCAACAATTTGGGCCCCAATTCTTAAATTTTAATTCATGTAATTTGAGCTTAGTTTATCAAGCTCAAATATGAATTACTTAAGTTGCTCCTTTCAATATTTAGGTCATTTCCTTCATATGTTTAATTTATAATTTCGAATTTAATAATTAACTGACCCATGAATTTATTTTGGGCCTTTTACTTAGTTAAATCCAAAAAATATAAATTAATTTGAACTCCTTTTGCTGATATATTCTCCCATATATTTTCTTGCAGTTAATTTAACTTTAGGATGGTTCACTTCGAGAGTATGGTAACAGATTCGAATGAGCGTCAATTGGTGATTCTTGACATCAAGCACTCACAATCAGATGTAGTAACTCATCTTTCGAATGAGAAACCCCTGATGGGTGTACTTATAGAGACGTCAAAAAGTGCTTGACAGATCGATGCAAGGAAACGTGCTTATGACTACAAAGGCAAAGAAGCTATAGAGAGCAAACAACTGCAAAAATCTGAAACTAGGTCGAAGCAGATTACGAAGGAAATCGAGATCTTGTTGAAGGAGAAGGAAACAATGTTTCAAACAATTGAATGTCTTCGCGAGTCTGTTCAAAGTGCAAAGCTTGGAGCCCAAACTGCTGTCAGGGGTATTAACGTACTGCAGAAAACACCCTTCCTTTAAGATTCCATTGCTGATGAATTAAGGAGTGTTACCCGAGCTTTGAAAGATGCTCGAGAGGAGCTATCCATTATGAATATTTTTCACTAGTTTGTATTGAAACCATTTAATTCCAATGGCCTTTCTTTTTTTTTGTTCTGAACTGTAATGATATTATCAATAAAGTTCATCTTCTCCCTTACTTTTTCATCATTGAATTTTTTTTATTTTACTTTATTGTCCTTTAATATTTACTTGCTGCCTTCATACTTTAATTTACTTCTTGCTTCACAAACTTGATGCGAACAAACCAGCCTTCTTGAGAAGTTTAACAGCTTGTGGGCAATATGATTTGGCTATTTCTGCTTTAAATACTTCACCGTACTCGATCTTTGCTCCTTCAACAAGACGTGTGAATCCTTTGAGTGGTGGAGAAGAAAGTATAATTGCATCAATTTTTGTTAAAGATAACGTCAACTCTTCCAAGGCCTCAAGCTTTTCTTTCTTCTTCTTGAGAGTGGCGAATGATGTGCTTTCTTCATCCTTTATTTGTTTGTTGTCCTCATCATTTTGTGCTGGGGCTTCTTCACGCTTTACTTCTTTTGTACTCTTGAAGAAATACTTATCATCTTCAAAGTAAGCTTCAACTTCAGTAAATGGCTTGTCATCACCGAATACCCTTTTCACATTATTGCCTTCATTGTACTTGAAGCACTGGTGTAATGTAAAAGGAATCACACCATTCTCATGCAGCCATGGGCGCCCCAAAAGCATGTTGTACGAAGTTTTTGCATAAATGATATGGAAGAGCATAGTTGATTTCATCTCATCAATCATCAAATCAAGAACAATTGTGCCAAGAGTTCTTTGCCCTTCATGGTTGAACCCTTGGATCATCAATCGGCTATGGTTGAGTTCATCCACTGGTATTTCTAACTTCTTCAACATCTTTAAAGACAAGATGCTCACCGCTGCGCCTCCATGAACAAGTATACGCTTTACTCGCAGCCCTTGTGTATAACCAGTTACAAATAGAGGTCGGTTATGAGGTTGTGAACCCAATAACATGTCTTTATCTGTGAAGGTCACCTTCATGGAGTAAGCTTTTTCTTTAGCCTCAATTGGTTCACCTTCGCTGCCCTCCTCACTCACCATATGACATGAGCTTTTGTCACGACTTTCTTTTACAGAAGTGAAGTTTGCGGCTGCTTCATCCTCTAATACAATTTTCCATTCCTTGGCCAATTGCATGATCTTTTCCTTGAAGATAAAACAATCATGAATGGAATGACCCACCAATCTATGGTATTTGTAATATTTTAGGTCTTTAATTCGATTAGCTTCCTCTGGGCGTTTCATCTCAGGGAGTTCGATGAGTTTGTCTTTCATCAGATCATCGAATATTCCAGAAACATCAGAGTTCAGAAATGGATATTCTTTTTCTTGCATATCCTTCAGGGTTAATCTTCTTTGCCCCCACTCTTGAGTAACTTATTTCCATTTATCTTTCTTGTCATCTTCATTCTTTCGAACCTTGACAGTAGCGGCGTTTATGGCTATTGATTCTCTATTAGAATTTGTGGCATACGGCTTGCCCCCTTTCTTGATTTCCTCTCTATCACTGGACTTATAGGAATCCGACACTGGTGAGTGCTTGATTCCACTGGCAGCCATGCTCAATTCCATGTCATGAGCTCTCGTAGCCAACTCTTCAAAAGACTTTGGCTGAATCCCTTTGAGTATGTAGAGTAAACTCTACTCCATCACTTGGATGCACATTTCGATAGCAGACTCTTCGGATAATCAGCCCTTGCAGTTTAAACTCAAGTTTTTCCATCGATTGATAAAATCAATCATAGGCTCTCTTCAATTAGCGAGTATTAGTTAGCTCAGTCATGCTAACGGTTCTCCTCGTGTTGTAAAAACAATTGAGAAATTCATGTTCTATTTGTGCCCAACTATTAATGGATTCAGGTTGCAAGTCGATATACCAATCAAAGGCATTTTCTTTGAGAGAACGAATGAATTGCCTCACTATATGGTCTTCATAAGTACCAGCATCATTGCATGTCTCAATGAAATGTGTCACGTGTTGTATTGGGTTTCCTTTGCCATCAATTTGTTGGAATTTGAGAGGCTGGTAACCAGCTGACATCTTTAAGTTGATCACTCTTTTTGTGTATGGCTTGACAAAATCGACGGTAGGCTTGGAAGTCCAAACCTTTCCTTTATTGTTCCAAGTATAATATCCTTTAGTTGATCCACTTGGAGCATTCCATCAGCCGAAAGTTGCATTCCCCTTTCAATTTGCTCTTTTTCAGTGGTTTGGTGTCTTGTGAACTCTTCCATCTCACTCTCGTCCATAAATCTTTTTTTGTTTGCACGACTAGTCTCCGCGATGTCTCTCTTTTCCATCAATTGGGAGATCTTTGTGTCTTGAGTCTCTATATGTTTTGTGAGCCCTTCGATAACTTTTATCATGTTTACAAGTTGTACCTCAATAGTTGTATTGTCTGCCATCATTACTAGAGCTGCACTTGAGTCAGATGAAAAGCTTGAAGATGAATGAGGGTGTGATCATGCAGAGTCTTCATCACTATCCTCTTTCATGGGTGGTTGTTTTCTCGAAGCCATTTCGACCTAAGAGTTGGATCCAGAGGAGGCCTCCGACTGACCTTTCTTTGACATACTCCCTGTGACAACAACAACATATTCATTCAATGAATCGGAGAGCTTGGAAGCAGCAGTCCTTCCCACTGTGATCTTGACATCAGTCATTTTATATCTTCAAAGTTGTAGAGAGAAGAGATGAGAGGTTGAGACTGTCCCACTGGGCGTGTCAAAATTTGTAACAACAAATTTTGTATTTATAATAAAATAATACAAGTTGAATTACAAAGATAATCCAGATGGATTAAACTTGATAATTTAGGAAATAATCTCTATCTATTCTCTGATTCTTCTCTCGAACTAAGTTGGGCTTTGACTTGATTTGTTGTGTTGACCGCGCCGACTGTGTTGACTGCGCTGACTTTGTGTTGAGTCGGGTCTTCAGTTGAAGCTTGTACGGACTCGGGTTTGGGACTTTGTAATATTTATCCAGAGACATCGAGCTTTTATTTGGATTAAACGTGTTTGCTGTGAGAAACACTCGATCTAGGGGGCTTAGCACCTTAATCTTAGGTCGTATGCTGTTCTTGACTCAAAGAACACTAAAGAACTTTGTGTATGAAGAATACTTGATTTGGGGGGCTCAGCACCTTGATCCCGGATCGTATTCTGTTCTTGACTCAAAGAACACTAAAGAACTTAATGTATGAAGAACACTTGATTTGGGGGGCTCATCACCTTAATCCCGAATTGTATACCGTTCTTACCTTGAAGATCTTGAGGAGAGTTGCTCGTGCTTCAATCTCTTCAGAGTGTTGTCATCTTCGGGTGCTTGAATGTACGTCAAATGAAGGGAGGAGACCCCTTTATATAGATGAGAGGTGAAGACTCCCTTATTAATGTCTTGCATTCTGATTGGTCCACTCTATTTGGGCCATATCCTGCGGGCATGGGCCTCCACTTATTTGGGCTGTAATTAGGCCTATTTTATTTGAGTCTGATTTAATTTGTATGGGCTGGTTTGACTTAAGTCAGACCTCATTTAACTTGGGCTTGTTTGACTTGGGTCAAGCCTCATTAATTTTGGGATTGATTGACTTGAGTCATGCCTCATTTAATTTAAGTCTCATTTAATTTGTTGGACTTAAATTAATTATCAATTATTTATTAATCTATTTTTAGGAATTAATTTATTCAAATTCTAAAATAAATTAATAATTGATATTTAATCCAGAAAATTCACGTGTCGCTATTTAATTGGACCATAAATTTTAACTGCTTACACTATTGAACAGGGGTTTGAAACCCCTAAGGTTGTATTGATTTGAAATAATATCATTTCAATTATGTTTGGATCTTCCTTAGTTTTTATCATTGATAAATCACTCAAAGACTTGCTCGCTTTGATCAACTAGTAGACAGTATATGATTGGTTTGATAGTATTCATTGTGTCACCATACATCCCAAATCTTTCGTCCAATGTCTCTGCAAAAGTTTTGGTAGTTACATTGTGGATGAAGAACTAACAGGGTTAATGAGTTTATGAGCACATTAAGTATAAAAATTTTAGATAAGAATGAATTAGAAATCTTAATTAATAATTTTTATAAAGGTATCAATGTCTTAATAATAAAAAAATTTAAATTATATATTTGTGGGATATATTTATCAAAATTAGGATGCAAATAGCCAGTCTCATTTTAATATTATACTTTTAATTAGAGATGTTAACCAAATTGACCTTGATCCTCCAGCCTCACGAATTTAACGGGCTACAGGCTAAACGGTTCATGTTAAATGAATCTCAATTTAAGCGGGTCAGAGATTACAAAAATATTAATATAATTTGAAAAATAAATAAATTAAACAAAACTACTCAAATGTTGCCCTAACATTAATAATAAATCATAAATTTATTAATTTAAATATAAAAAATCAAACGTATTTTTAGAATTTAAAATATGATAATGTTATTTCTGCAAGGAGATAATTAATGTTCAATATCATTTCTCCTATACTTCATTCATAAATTATTTTATTAAGAAAAAACTATAAAAGATAGTAAGTTAGAGGATATTAAATCATTAATAATATGATTATCAATAGAAATTATTAGTTAATGCACAAATAATTATTATTAATATTTATAATTTAATATATTATTAATTATTTATTTATAATAAATTTTTTAATCAGGTTAATAGAGACGACCTTTCAGGGCAGCCAAAAAAAACCCTTCAACTTCTCATGCAAACGTAGTCCTAATTTTCAAGTTGGGAAAAGGTTCAAATGAACCCTTATACTTGAAGCATTGGATCAATGAGGATCCTGATCTCTCTTTTTTTTTTTTACGTTTAAACCCTTTTCATTTTGGGAATGGGTCAAATGCATCCATGTACTTATCGCCAACAGTCAATCACACCCTTAATTTTAATTTTTTTATACATCAAAATATTTTCTCTTTCTTAATGAATTAAAAATTATAAAAATAACATTTTATGAGTTGAAAATAATTACAAGTGGGTTCCATTGTTTTGGGAAGATCATCCATTACTCCTTCCATTGGATCCATCGTCATCGTCATCTTCATCACTACTTCACTTCCAATCTCTCTCTCTCTGCTCACATTCAAGAAAGATGAGGCTGCACTGTCCTGTGATCGGATTCCTCCTTCTTGATGACGTGAATCAGGCTCATAGTTAATGATGGATAGTCGAGCTATTGGGAGGCGGAGGCCGACTTCTTGGACTGGTGTTTGCCAGAGAAACCCGAACTTAGAACAAGACCGGTATTGAAACACAAAAATCATGTAGGGAGGGAGATTAAGAAGTGGAGAGAAATACAGGATGAGGGAGAAAGTGAAGAGAGTAGCGTGAATCGTTAGTCATTCGGTGAAAGTCCACTTATGAAATCAACCCAACTCCCATATCCTGCCGTCTGGTCCATCCCTTCAAAATCTTGATTCAAATCCAACATGACCAAATTTCACAAGTTCTTGACCAAATTCAGAGTGTCAAAACCCATAACCACCATTTACGTTTTAATTGTTTTGATCAGCGGGGCTGTGGAGTTGTTGTGTGTTCCATTGTAGACTTTTTTTTTTAACTGTTAGCATGAAGATGACAAAAATCCCAGGAATAATAAATTCAAAATAATGAGCCCACTTGTTAACAAAACTATAAATTTAATTCAAGGTTATTTTATGAAGTATAATTTATTTTTAAGAAAATAAAAATAAAAATTAAGGGTGAATTAGACCATTTTTCAATATTTGAAGGGCATAAATGTACCAAAAGAAATCTGAGGGTCCTTTTTGATCCCATGACATTAGTTTAAGGGTCTCTATGACCCTTTCCCCGTGATGAAGATGACAAAATTCCTGGAATAATAAATTCAAAATAATGAGCCCACTTGTTAACAAAACTATAAATTTAACTCAAGGTTATTTTATGAAGTATAATTTATTTTTAAGAAAATAAAAATCAAAATTAAGGGTGAATTAGACCCTTTTTCAATATTTGAAGGGCATAAATGTACCAAAAGAAATATGAGGGTCCTCTTTGATCCCATGACATTAGTTTAAGGGTCTCTATGACCCTTTCCCCTTTCAAGTTTAAACGAGAGGTTAAAAGAGCCAACAATAGGCTCGCCGTATATTAAAAGCCAACATAATAAGGAAGAAAAGGAAGACAATGAGCATCGACAATATGCATCCCCTATTCGGGAGAGTGGTGGCAGAAGGGGTATCGCCAACACCGCAATCTACATCACTGCCGCCGTTTCTGTATTACGTAGACGGTGGCGGAATTGATCGTTCCGCCCTTAGAATCATCGCCACCGATTTCCATTCCAATACATTTCAGGTCATTAAGTCCCGTCAGCAGCTTGAAGACTTGGTCAGTCGCCTTTGCTTTCTACTTCCCTATTTCTCTTCAGATTCTAACTTTATATTATCTTCTCCTTGCTCTGTTTAGTATTTCTTCTTTTATGGGCATCCTTTTTGTGCTCTAAATTTGTTTTTCTCCTTGCTGAAAGAGAAATGACAAGGTATAGTGTTATTCTCACCAAGCTTCATATTGTTTGAGCTGATTTAAGTAAGACTAAGAGAGGCTACTATTAATTTTTTACTTTGAAGAAATGTGTTGAGCTGAACTTTCTGTATGCATGCCTACTTTAAACTGGTTTTGCTAATTGAAATCTTCAACACCAATGCAAATTATCGATTATGTGTCAATTTGATGGTCTTAGCCCTTATTCTACGTATATTCTGCGAATTCACATACTTGATTGTCTTGCCAGGTGCTTCTGGCTTGAGGCGTGCTCTACATTTTTTACAATTCAGTGCAATTAACTTAGTAGATTAAATTTCAGATTTTTGCGTAGTAACTACCTCATGACATCTTATGAGGTGAAATTCTTTGTTTTATAATGAATCAATAATAAAACACTCTCTCAAATAGTTCCTCATGATATATTTCGGTTGCTACTGATATCACTTGTTGTTCTATCGATAATTGTGTTCTGATTATGTTTTATGTTTTGAAAGATTGTCTTCCACCAGTCTTATGTAACACCCCAAAAAACTTCAAGCCCAAGATCCGAATTCTTTTAAGCCCAACTTCTAAAGCCCATTAAAAATTCTCTACGCGACGTGAAATAGATCTGATATTTTTTTAGGAAGATTGCAGAATATCTCTCAAATCCTGTCTGCAATGTATCACCCCACAAAATTAGGACAAGATTTTATCTTTCAAATCTTTTCCATTCTTTGCTACGCTGCAACACGTTATTACTCAAGTCACCTCATATTTTCTCTTATTCTTCTCACATCAATACGCAGCGACGCAAGTACTCTATCAAGGTAAAACCTCTTCTCACTTTTCCTCCAAGAACAGATCGTTTTTTTTACGATTCCAGCCATACACTCAACTCTTTTCTTCTTAATCAACCATGACTCTGTTATATTCTTCCCATCCAAAAGGAATAATTTCAGCATCTGTTTCCAATCTTAATCACGTTTCTATCCTATAACTTGCACAATTTAGTTTCTTACCAAAATTTAGAAATACGTTTTGATCGTTCCCCCTTTTTCAATTGCTGAGTATAGACTGCGAGGGTAGGACGAGTTGAAGGAAATAGGAGATTTCGTTTTGCTGGATCAAGTGTTTAAGGTGGGATTTATTATGTGTTATTTATGTATTTAAAACCCTACATGATGTGATTATATATGAACATGCTATGTTATCCATGAATTATTAAGTACGAGTCAAGGGTATTGAATCGCGATGCTTGCCAACATGGGTATTGAACCGAAAGGTGCTTGCCAACATGGGTATTGAACCGAAAGGTGCTTACCAACATGATTTGAAATTTCAAGTTACAAGTGTAAGAATTTCAATTTCACTCGTAGTAACGTTTGAATGATAAATAGTGCATAATTCATTTCACTGAGCTTGTGGTTGCTCACCCCTCTAATTACCCCCCTTTTCAGGTTAGCGTGGTAGTAGCGTACGAGTGGGGACGCGACGACGAGGAGACTTAAAAATAAAAAAAATTAAATAAAATTGCAGGCTGCATACTTTCATATTTTTATACAAGCGTTTGTGTTTTAATTCGTGTTACTGCGCTTTCAGTATAAGTTTGCGTAATTAGTTTTGAATATTAATGGGATTGTTTAATGTTAATGGAAATGAAATAATTTAGTGATATGCGTGCTTTGCTGTTGGATTTTTTTTGTGTAATTTTGTCAAATTTAATGTAGTTGAAGTGGGATTTTCGGAAGCAAATTTACGTCCTGTTCTCGCAAGTTAAATTGCATAATGTCCTATTGGTTAAATTAATTTTCGGTGGGACTTATGTTTGTAGTTATCACTGATTTGAGTATTTTTGTGGATAGGTTGATAATTTGTTTAAGCTAACTATTAAGTTATTATGAATTCTTAGTAATTGTTGGAGGTTAACAAGTCAAACTTTGCCACAAATCCTTTGATAAAGTTATGGGTTTTATATGTTTAGTCACTTGTATGTATGTTTTTGTACAAATCAGTGGGTTGTTTTGGTAAACTATGTAGACGAATTACCGTTTTGAAAATTTAATGAGTATAAGGTGGAATAAGAGTTGTTTTACACTAGTGTCCAACAGAATTGTGTTATGTATTGTTCTTTTCTTTATTTTATTATTTTATTTCTACAAAGAATTTTAGCATGTCCTGTATGTTTTCATTTTTAATAAATTTGGAGGAAATAGATTTGGTCAGGAACTTTGTATTTAAAACTTCACTTACATTATTTACTGTAGGTTTCTTTTAAAGGTTGAGTTTGATGCTTATTACCTTGAAAATTTTTGCATAAACTTATAGGACCAATCCTTATTTAATTTCCTTTTTCTTGCAAAATTACTTATTTATTTGTTAAAATATTTTTTGATCACGCCCTATTTAATGCTCTATTTATGAAATAAAATGGGAATTTCTTTATTTTGAAAATTGGGGTGTGACACTTTATTTGCTTGTTTCTCGGATACCTCAGATGATCGTCCTGGAGAAATTTTAGAACAATTTCTTGCCTTGGCTTTCTTCTTGGAACCAAGAGATACAGGTAAGAACATCTTTAGTAGGAACACTTCACTCTCCATGCTATCAGTTCTGTATATTTGCTTAGTCTTGGTGTTTGGAGTCCTTTGTGGCTCCACTTTTTTAATTTCTTCTGCCAACACTACCTGCTTCTCTGCTTCATCTTCAGCATTTTGTTGACCATCCACTATATCTTTCAGTGACAGTTCATATGAAGATTCAGGTACGCTGTTGATCATCTCCATGCGCTCCCTTCTGCAGTCGATGATTGCCCTCAGCCTCGATCGTGATGTTGGAGATGGACAGCTATAATGGTGGTCCTGTGGCAGCAAAGTTCGTCTGAAATCAGCTGGTGGTTTCTTCCACAGTGGGGGAGAACACACTCCAATTTGATCTTCAACATCACTCGAAACTTCATCGCCCTCATCCTCGTTGCTGTAGCTACGCTGATAAGTCGGTAACTTCTCTTCCCAAAATTCGAAATCACTTGATATTCCCATCACCCAAATGTTAACAGAGAGTTTTGGGTCATTATTTCCTTGGTATCATTAAATGGAAGGAGATAAGATTATTTAAAATTAGTTAAGGTTAGAGGAAGAATATACTCCGTTCCACCATAACGAGTCCATTTTGTTATTTTCTCTTATTCGAATACAAAAAAAAGTATTTTCTAGTATATGGAATCCACATAAAATAATTACTAATATCTCTCCACTAAAATCACACATAACATTAATACACATAACCACCCTATATTAAATCATTATTTTTCTCTTCCCATCTAAATATTAAATATTAAACTTTAATTCACATGAAAAAAAAATATTTTCCATAGAGGGAGTAAACACTTGTGTTACCTTCTAGAGAGATGGGATTAGAAGAGACAACATTTTAATAAAAAATAATATATGAAAAGTGATAGTAGTGAAATATTTTATTAACGAATTGTATTATTATAAATAAAAAGTGATAATAAATTAAAAAAAGTATGACGCAAGTGTTGTCCATATATATATATATATATATATATATATATATATATATATATAATGTGACTATGTGCATTATAGTCAAAGTACACATTTTCTGCATATGCATTCGAAGTCGTTGCCGTATACGCGTGGAATACAATTGTTGATGGAAAATTTTGTTATAAAGGTTGGTGACTTTTACAGCACAAAAAAGTCTATTAATTTGGTAAAATAGAAAGTCATTTCGTGAGGTGCATGTTTAAGATGCAATAGATTCAAGAATTACGCTTTTAAGGTCCAGACCAAGAATTCTTGGAGAAATCCACAATTAAATTTAACCTATTTTGTTTATATAAAAAAAATTCAAAAGTGGAAAAAAAAAGCTCAAAAGTGGAAAAAAAAAAAAAAAAAAGCTCCTGCGCCCCCGGGGATACGGAGGGTTACTCTGTGTCCCCATATGAACACAACACTCCCTCTCCAATTCTATTTAAATCTATATATTGCTAGGGGTTTAAATTTCAAAGGGACATGGAAATTGCAAAGGCGCACGTAATGTGCTCCGTGCGCTCCACGGGAGCCTCACTGAAAAAAAATTAAAGAATGTTATCTTCAGATTTTTGAATCTCCTCCCTTTGACGTTCTTGTCTCTGTTTGTTTCTCAATGCATATAATATATGTTTTCTCAGATATGTTTAAAAAAACTGGAAGTTTGTTTTCTTGAATTTTTATTTTATATATTATATTTTTTTTTATCACCACTTGTCTTCCATTGCACCATACATCAACAAATAGATGTCTTAGAATGAGTTATCCCCTACTGTTCCAATATCAATACTAATTTGATGATTTAGTTTTGTTTTCTAGAACCGATAAAGTTGCACATATGATACCCAGTATCAGAATCTTTCTCAAAAGATCAAATATAACAGATTTGGAAATGAAAAGGTTATAATGTGAATAAATGGCCATGCATAATAGATATTTTATCTTTTATAATATTTATTGGAGTTTATTTAGCATATGTTGTATGTTTAGTAATATTAAGGTACGAATACCTTGCCCCTTTATAAAATTATCATTTTTTACAAAGGTAAATATGTGAGATGAGGGAAAATTTTATAATAAGTGATAACAATTTAACAAAAAAGTGATAAAAGTAATAGTGATGCAGTGACAGTGCCGACTGCATGTACGACTAAAATGAAAGCTGCGATTGCAACTCTTGTAGAAAAGGAGAAAAGGGGAGTTGTCATTCTCAAGAGAAAGAATTCGCCGTTGCATTGAATTTTCCATACTTCCCCAAAGAAAAAAGGGATACTTTTCAGCGGAAAGGGAAGGAAAGAAGGGATTGAGCTCACATCGACGGGAAGGTTTGGCACCTCGTAGCGGTCAGTGGGAAGAAGACTAGCTCTGGCTTTCCCTAGTACGAGAGGACCGGGAAGGGTTGGGTAAAATAGAACAAGAAAAAGAATGTAAATTGAAAGATTTCGTTGAAATTGTTCGATATTTCATGAATAATTTATTGCATAAATAAAAAGTGATAATATTTTTAATAAAATACTCTCTCTGTCCGGTTCTAAGGTATTCATTTGCTTTTTGCACATGGATTAAGGAGTATTATTATTATACGTAAAGTAGGTAGTTGTATTAGAGGGAAGTAGTGAGTCATATTGTGTAATTTTTCACTAAATAGAGGAAATGGATACCTTTGAAGCGGAGGCAAAAAATAGTAAAATGAATATCTTAGAAGCGGACGGAGGGAGTATAATACTTCCTTCATCCCACAATAACATTTACGCATAAAAAGGTTTACACTTCCCTTTGTAGTAAATGAGACCCACAAAAACATACTTAAATATCTTCATGTAGCCCACGACACAACACTACCCATTATTATGCATTAAAATATATTTATCACATTAAAATACTATATTCCTTATATCTCGTGCAAAAAACAATCGTATACATTTTAGCAGGACGAAGGTAGTATTACATTCGTCTCCGCGACATGTGCATTTGCTTTTGTGTGTAGATTTAAAGATATACTCCCTCCGTCCGTTCCAAAAAGGGTCTTTTTCCATTTTGATCGTCTGTTCCAAAGAGGGTCATTTATTTTTTTACACACATGGGACCCACACACATCCACTAATACAACTAAAATATGGGGTTCACACTCCCACTAATACAACTACCCATTACACATTAAATAATAATACTCATTAATGAACGTGCACAAAAGTAAAATGTCCTCTTTCGAACGGATGGAGGGAGTAATATTTAATATATAGTGACTTCAGAAATAATATTTTAATATATATAGTTGTTATTGGGGGAATTTCAAGGGTGAGATAGAAGAGGGAGAGAATAGAATAGAGAAGCACAAAATTATTGAAATAGATTTTTAAAGAAAAGTTGACAGTACCACAAAATAAGAGAGTGAAAATTTAAATAAAAAATATTACTCTCTCCATTCCTATTCCACATAAAGGTCTTTATTTTATTATATTAAATGTTTCATTTAAAGGTTCTTATTATCCACTTTTAATAAAAATGTCTCACATATGACTCACTATTCACTACTATTACATTTACTCAATACATATAAAATAATAATGCTCCTTAATTAAAAAAAAACAAACGGTGACCTTTTAGTGTGAGTACAAAATAGAAAGAATTGAAAACACTCTCCTCAAAACATGTAATATTGGAGAACGGAGAGAGATGTCAAATTATTAAAAATACTGTTAATTTTAAGTCTTTAGATACTCCCTTCGTCCCTTAAACATATTTATACTTTTTATTTTTGTCCGTGTCATAAACGAGTTCACACCCTCAAATAAGGAAATACATACAAATCAATTACCCCACAACACACTTTAATTTTAAAATTGCCATTCCTTTACAATTCACATAACTTACTTTATAATTTATTTATTACTTAAAAATATCAAATTACCCCTAAAAGTAAAACAAAAAATAATTTTTTCTTAAATTTCGTATCTACAATAATAATGGGTAACTTCTCTTTGGACGGTGGTAGTAAAATTTATAGCCTTTCAAATATGCTAATTAAATAACATAATGCCAAAACGACAAAGTTATTTGGCTTGATGGTATTTGTGATGCATCTTCTTATTAAAAATGGAGTATGAAAGGCCATGATTTGTCATTTGACTAAATATTTGATGATACGTACCACAGCGCAGTTAATGTGTATGAAAATGACATAGGATTTTCTATCACATTGGCGTGATATCTCTAATACATAGTTTCCCGTGTGATTCATCCAATAGAGTGATACAAAAGATGTCATATCAAAGTGATACAAAAATTCAGACCCCATGAAAATAGCCTGCTTAAAAGTCAAAAGTCAAAACTGAAGATATCAAATTGGATTTCTTGGGGCTGTACTAAATTTAATTTAAGCCCAGCCACTCTTGTGATTTACAAGAATAAAAGTAATTAATTATTATATTCCAATAAAATTGTAAAGAAAAAAAACACCTAAATCTCTCATAAAACAGATGTTTGTTCGTGTGAGATTGATGATTTGTTAAACACGAATACGGCCTACATTGAATTAGAGATGGAGAAATATATTTAGGGTAAATTAAATTATTTATGGAGAACCAGCTGAAAAATTAAATTGTACTAGACCACATATTATTTTTGTTTTCCCATGAATAGATCTATTCGGAGTTTTGATATATATCAATATATAACAGCAAATTAATTGTCAAGTAAAGCATTTCAAATACATGTGAATCCCAAGCGAATATAATGTGGATGAAAATACAGTTGTTTCTAATCAAACATAAGCTGACAAATGAATAGATCTATTCCGAGTTTTGATATATATCAATAACAGCAAATTAATTATCAAGTAAAGCATTTCAAATACACAAGTGAATCCCGAGCGAATATAATGTGAATGAAAATACAGTTGTTTGTATATCATAGTTGTTACTTCTAGATCATGTCCTTGTCGATTCCTCTTTGTCTGAAGTTGATTCCTTGAGATCATGAATTAGTACAACGAAATTAATAATTAGTTGAAAATGAGGAAGAGAAATTAAAATAAATTTAATTATTTATATGAATGAGTGATTAGGCTTCTATATGAAGACACATACCTCCTCTTCTATTTCATCTGATTTCTGGAATAATTATAAGTAATTAAACGGGAAAATATATTAGAGTGTGACCTGATTAAACTCTCTACCAGCTTAAGCTTTTAGATGAGGTGGTCGTTTAACATGGTATCAGAGCCTATGGTTAACAAAGGTCCAGGGTTCAAACCTCACCGTTACCCATTTATGAAAAAAATTCATGCAAGGCTTGAGACACAATTTCCCCGCCTGCATGTGAGGGGGCGTGTTAAAGTGTAACCTGATTAAGTATTAAATGATTCAACTCTCTACCAGCTTAAGCTTTTAGATGACCACCTTTAACAAAATATAATTAGATTTTTAGATGAGGTGGTCAGAGAATCACCAGCTTAAGCTTTTAGATGAGGTGGTCGTTTAACAAAATATAATTAGAGTTTTAGATGAGGTGGTCGTTTAACAAAATATAATTAGAGAAAATAAGAGAATCAGAAGATATATGAATAGGGAATATATAAAGGAAAGAGATCAGGAGGTTACTCTTTAATTTATAGCCTGCCCCAACTCTTCCTAGATTGGATGGTGTTAGAGATCCCAAGCTAAATCTTTCCATTTTAGGACAATCCTCGATATTCGCAACTTTCAACGATGCCATAGTAAGGCCACACCTGCTGCATCCACTAAATATCTTCAACTCTGGCAGCCTTAAGAGTTGTAGCTCCTCCAGAGGTGGAAAAAGTTGAGTTGTTTCGTTATCATGTGATGTTCAATATTCCTTCTCCTCTTCAATCACGTCTACCATCTTCACACATTCTTTAATGCGTATTTTTCTCAGATTGATGGGCTTAGCAGCCGTTGAACATGAAAATAAGCTGCTCATCTCATTACACCACTCAATGTGCAACTCCTCAAGTCCAGGTAACAAGTCTATTGGAATTTCTCAGTTCACAAGAGTTCTATTTTCTTCAAGTTGGTGAATGAAACCTGCATTTCAAATCATAGAGGGACATGCATGCTGTTATCAGTTTTTAAACGGGAAAATATCACATTTGGTCTCATAAGAATTCCTTTAATTCAATTTTAATCCTATAGGAATGCCCTAGTCCCATAACTAGCGGTTTTTGTCCCATAAGAATATTATAACTATAATTTTCGAAAATTTTCATCCCAAATCAACTTATATTATTATAAACTACCATATTTATATTATTTTTTATCTTTCATAATAGACATAGTCTATTATGACCATATCAGACCCAACATGCTTCCGTGCATTAATTAAACTATCAGGGTTTAGGGATTATTTTTGCAAATTATGGAATCAAATCTGCAAGTTACCTTTTTGGTCTTGCTAATGATTAAGAATATTTCGTTCTACGGGACTAAATCTGCCTTTTTTGGATCTTTTTGGTATTGAGCAATTTTTATAGGACTAAATCTGAACTTTCCCCGTTTTTAAATATACAATTATAAAAAAAAGGCAATAAGCCGTGTTCAAAATATGCATGTGTATATATATTCAGCAAGCAAATGAGATCACTGTTTCTAATGGTGTTTCGTCACAAATTAAGTGATTGACACGTGTCACAATCAATGCCTAAAATTCAATATTTGCCCCAAGGGTTTAATGGTCATTTGTAGGGTATAATTTTTTTATATTGTGAAACACCAATGAAACACCGAAAATATAACAAGGAATTCAACTTGTTCTGCAAGTCCTATTTATAGTAAATAATTATATGTCTTTTAAAATATGTAAATTATTACATATGTTACTTACATATCAGAAGTAAATTGTTTAATTATTTATAATTTGAAATGCTGTTGCATGAAACTCAAACATGATTTTCTTAGAAGTGGACGGAAAATTAATTAAAGCAATAAAAATTGTACCTGCGGATGATGAGTGAATAAATGTGAAGAAAGATGATGATCCAATTTGGTGTCTTTGATACCTGAGGCAGCTCTGTTCAACTGATTGCAGCGATGAATAGACAAATCCTGGAGCATGGGGAATTCGATATTTCCAATCCCTTTATACACACTCGTAAGTTTCGGAAGATCGGATAGTCCAAACTCCTTCAATTTGGGAAAAACAGTGATGTTGTAATTACTTGCATCTTGTCCTAAAGTACTATCATTTTCATCCTTATGATCGCCACCAATGACTTGTATCATCTCCTCACATTCCGTAATTATGAGTGTGTGTAGATTGACAAGATCCCGAGCTATTGAAACCGAAAATAAGCTCTTCATCTTATGGAAACACCTTATATTTAACACCTCGAGTTTAGTGAACAAGTGAAGATCATTTTGAGAACATAATAACTTGTTAATGCTTTCACTTCCTTCCACGTTCAATCTCTCACAGTTGATGCTGAATAAATCCTGCACTTACAATGGACAATCCATTAGTTATGCCACAATTAATTAAGTTAATTTAATCTATCAATATTAATGAGTTGTTGCATGCTAAATCCCAGGGATTTAGTGTTTGTTTTGTTAAATGACAGCAGGTGATTTTTTTAATAGAGAAAATAAGAAAAATCATTATATAAGTATGGTTGATTCAAACTTAATTTTATTTGTTTTTTAATTTTGTGCAGTTTTCAATTTTGATATTTTTTTCCCATAGTTAATTTTTTTTTCAAAGTTTAGCCCTTATTAATTAAAATATACTCCCTCCATCCCGCTCAAACGTCACCGGCTGCTTTTTGTGCGTAGGTTAAGGAGTATTAATATTTTATGTGTAATAGTTAGTTGTATTAGTAGTGAGTGGTGTGCCACATGTTGTACCTTTTTACTAAAAGTGGGAAATGAGGACATGTAGATGAGACGCCTAATATAGTAAAATGAGGACTTTTCGGTAGGACGAGAGGAGTATTACCTTTAAAAACAAAATTATGGACTTTTACACACTGTGTGCACTTGGTGTTACAAGAGATCAACTCCTTAAATAATACTAGGTGGGTATAAATAATAGTTTGTTTATGAAGATAGGAAAGGTACCTGATGATGGCAAAATAAATGCGATGAATATTGATGATCACCACCCCCCAATATCATGCCTTCGTAAACTGGAACTAGTTTTTTCAACTCTGGACAACACCGAATGAATATATCCTGGAGCATAGGAAATTCGATGCTTTTTGTTCCTTCATACAAATTCGTGAGCTTTGGGAGAACCATTAGTTCCAACTGTTTCAAATTGGGAAAGGTAATAGTAGCTTGCTCGATAATATTTTCATCATCATCCCCTCCAATCACTTGTACCATTTCATAGCAGAACATAATGACGAGTTTGTTTAAATTGACAAGATTTTGAGCCTGATCAATTGAGAATAAGCTCCTCACCTTCTTCAATTCCTTTATCTTCAATTCCTCAAGTTTACTGAAGGACTCGATTCTAATATGAGGACACAATAAGCTTTTAATATTAAACTCCCTTCTATAATTAAATACACACTCAATTATTTTTCATTAACTCATAGATTAGTTAATTAATGCCACTTTTTGTCCACTCTTAATTTGTTAATGGTAAATTACCAAAATCCTAAAGTTTGCCAAATTATCAAATAAATCTCATAGTTTGAAAACTACCAATTATTCTTTTTAATTTGTTTTTGATTTTATCATTAATAAAAATAGACATTTTTTAAATAAAGAGATATGTAATTGTCATCATGACCCAACTCCCAAGTACTTAACAAATAACATTATATTTTTAAATTCTATTATTATATTTTTTTTAATTTATTTTTTTAATGTAGAAAAAAGAGTTAGATGGATTTCTTTAACATGAAAATGACATCAATAAGCATATTATATTTAACATTGTATTTTAAAATTTCACTATTTTATTTATTTTTTATTTTCTTTTTAAAAAAATATCAACACCTAGAGATTAGAGGGGTTAATTTTTTTAACATGAAAAAAAAATCCCTCTAACCTCAGTTTTCTACATTTACCTTAAAAAATTTTTGAAAAAAATAGTGAAATTTAAAAATAAAATGTTAAATAAATGAGTATTAATGTCATTTCCTTTCCTCCTTATTTTAAAAATGTGCTATTTTGATCAATATTCAAATCAAATTCAAGTCAAGGGAGGTAATTGGTAGTTTTTCAAACTACGGAGTTTATTTGATAGTTTCAACAAACTTCGAGGGGATTTTGATAATTTACCCATTTCTTTTCTTCTACCCATCCATTTCCTTTCTCTCCTTTAAATTGCAAGGCAAGTAAGACCGTCTCACGTAAGCCCTTACGTGAGACAGATAAAAAATAATAACATCGTTAATGAAAAGTACTACTCAACAGATAAAAATGATAATGGTATAATGAACTATTTTATGAACAATGTTAATAAAAAGTGATATAACATTTTATAGCTAAAATAATAATGATTTTATCAATTTTTATCGATCTTAAAAGACTTACGTGAAACGGTCTCACACAAGTCTTTATCTTTATTGACAAAGTCTCTTGTGAGACGCTACTTATGTGAGACATTTTGTGAGGTGTTAAAGTATGTCAGTTATTTAACTAAAGTATGTGTAATAGTTGTTAAAGTATGTTTTCTAAAGTATGCTGGATTATGCATTAAAATATAATTTTAGCGTATTATGATACGATTTATTATTGACATATTTTAACTACAAATAAGCATCAAGAGAGTATCTCATCTCTATTATATTAGTGTGGCAATCCCACGACACGGTAATTGCGAGTTAGTTTTGATTCTATCATTATCGTATACGACACGAAAATTATGAGTATTTGATTCTATCATTATCGTATCAACCAATTAATTATTAAAGATACGAAAATTCATATAGTGCTAGCTTGATTCGGGCAACCGTACAAACAAAGATATATATATTTTTTCTCCCGTGTTTTTTACGCTATATTTTATCTTAAATTAATAAAATAAATTAGTTTAAATATATTTAAATATTTATGTTAATTAAATACTTTGATTAAATTATTATTTATATAATTGTTTGTGTTTTCTTTTTCTCGTGTTACATAATACTATGTTTATAACTTAAATAACATTGTATATAAAATTATAAATAGTATAATATTTATGTTACATAAATATTTTTATAAATATTAATTTTTTAGTTGAAGCTTTAGAGTAATTAAATAGAATTTTTTAGAGTAATTATTTTTAAATGTTGTCTTATAATAAAATGAAAGGTGTGTAATTTACTTTTTTTTTTAAATAGTGGATCTATTTTTTATTCAATATATTATAATATTTAGAAAATTATTATCTTAAAATAATTAATTGTATAAAGACTTATATGATATTTTGTAGATAAGAATAATTATTTTGGAGATATATGATAGTGATATAATAATACATATTGATATATAATAATAAAATATAAAAATAGAAAGATTATATATATAATATTAAATAATAAAATATAAAAAATACAACGATTAATTACATCGCGACACATCATACTTTAAAAAAGTTATTTATAGCAGCGTATTCGCAATTAGTATATATATATATATATATATATATATATATATATATATATATATATATATATATATATATATATATTATACTAACTATTATTAAATCCGTGTATAAAGCGGGGTAATTTAATTATCATTCTTATTTTTTATAATTAAATAATCTTTGTTATATAACGTAACAATATTAATTAAGGATATTTTTTTTTCCTTATAGTTAAACAATTTCTTTCATCAATGTAAATAATTTGCAACAAATTATAACATTTGACTTTTGATAATGTAACGTATAACTAAATCATGTAAGAAGTTAAAATATTTGTACATATATTCTAATTATTTGAAAGAATCTTAACTTGTATTTATTACTCCCCCTATCCCTCTAAAAAAATGTGCAACCATATATGAAGAATTTTGTTTATTTGTTGTATACTTATATAGTTGTTAGTATTTCATTTTTTTCATTGTATTTAAGTGAAATTATGATCAAATTATTTAACTCTTAGTAATAACTCCTTAATTTTACTGTTTGTCTAAAATAAATATCAATTATATATAAAAAAATATCTCAATTTTTTCTATACATGATTTGATTTGATACTAATTAATTTATTTATATCGAATAATTTATTTATTAATGGCAATTAATAATACTATAGAAAATAAGTCATAACAATTGTATAGAAAAAATAAATAAATAGTAAGACTATATAAATAAATAGTTAGCCAAAAAGAACTTTGGTATACTATACTTAATATATATATATATATATATTTAAATATACTTATGATTATGAAGTATTTCTTAATTAACTATATAATAATAATTCAATTTTCTTGTTTTTTTAAGAAATTAATGTAATATATATATCTTTAATATACAAAAAGAGAGTTTAATTTTGATGATGTGTCTTCTCCACAGTTTTTCTCAATTTTTTAATTATTAATTAATATAGATAATTACATATATTTATTTAAGATTTGAATAAAATATGATCAAATTAAAATTAATTATTAATTAAAATTTAATACATATAAATACATGTATTCAATTAAAGATTTGAATATGAATATCATCAAATCCAAATCAAATCATATTTGAAAACAAAAATAATAAAAAAATATTTAATTTTTTATTTACCTATAAATAAGACCTATTATTAATTCAATTCACACGCACAAGAATTATTATCCCAAAGCTTTCTTAAAGTTAGTATTCAATTTTTTATTAATTTTATTTAAATTTTTTTGATTAAATTTGTTATATTTTATTTTTAATTTCTTTTGATCCATGCATATTTATTTCTTTTGAATTTCTATTTCTTTATGCTTGATGTCTAATTTTTATATATTATTTATTTGCTTGATGTCTAATTTTTATATATTATTTATTTTCTCTAATATTGTTATGATTTTGTCATTAAACTACAAGTACAAAAAGTTTTCTTTTTAAGCTTTCTTCATGTTATAAACCTTTTTATATGCAAATTATTATCTTTAAGCTTTTTTCTTCAAATTCTCAAGAATTGATGATATTTATTTTTTATTAATATAATTAAGTTTATTTATTTTTATTTTCTTTAATTTTGTTTGGATCTTTTTTAATTTTCAAATTGACTTTATTTTTTTTTTGTTAATTCCGTTATTTTTTTTTAATTTATTTTGATAAATTTTGGTATAATTTTACTTTAAATTTCTTTTAGCTTTTTTTATTAATATAATTTAGCTTATTTATTTATATTTTCTTTAATTTTGTGATGATCTTTTTTTAACTTTTAAAATCATTTTATTATTTTTTTGTTGATTCCATTATTTTTTTAATTTACACATTTATCAATTTTATTTATTTTATTTATTAAATTTATTAATTTATTTTATTTCTGTTAATTATCACACACATATATATGGATTTCAATTTTTTTTAATAAATAGAAATATTAAATTAATTATTTTTATTGTTATTAATAAATGTATTGATTTATTCATTATAATTGGTGACATATTTTGATAAATTTTGGTATAATTTTATTTTAAATTTCTTTTACCTTTTTTATTTTCTTTAATTTTGTGATGATCATTTTTTAACTTTTAAAATCACTTTATTTTATTTTTTATCTATTATTTTTTTATTACACATTTATCAATTTTATTTATTTTATTTCTTAAATTTTTTTATTTATTTTATTTATGTTAATTATCACACACATATATATGGATTTCATCATATTTTTTTAATAAATAGAAATATTAAATTAGTTATTTTTATTGTTATTAATAAATAAATGTATTGATTTAGTCGTTATAATTGGTAATATTTATTATTATTTTAATTTTGTAATTATTTCATTATATTTTTTTATTTCTTTTTATTAATACATAATACTAAATTTATTTATTTTAGGGTGATTTGGGGTTTACCTATGTTTAATTGATTTATTTTAGGGTATAATAAATAATTATTTTTCATAATTTTTCTCAATTATTTTAATTATGAATTAATATAGATAATTACATGTATTTTTTAAGATTTGAATACGAATATGATCAAATCAGAATTAATTATTAATTAAATTTTAAATAGATAAATAAATACATATATTTGTTTAAAGATTTGAATATGGACGTAATCAAATCAAATTTGGAAGCACAAAATATATTTAATTTTCTCTTTACTTATAAATAAGAATTTTTATTCATTCACTTTACACACAACACAGAAATTATTCTCCCAAACCTTTTTTTAATTATTAATGAATTATTTATTTATTTTATTTAAATTTATTTTGATTAATTATTCTTTCTTTTTAATTTCCTTATATATTTTTCAAATTTACTTTTGATAAATTTTGGTATAATTTTATTTTAAATTTCTTTTAACTTATATTGCTTTATTAATATAATTGACTCTTAGTTTGTTTATTTTAATTCTCTTTAATTTTGTGATGATTTTTTTTAACTTTTAAATTCACTTTATTTATTTATTTATTTCTGTTAATTCCATCATTTTTTTAACACATTTATCTATTTTATTTCTTAAATTTATTAACTTAATTATTTTATTTCTGTTATTTAATACATATACATGGGTTTGGTTATTATATTTTAATAAATAGAAATACTAAATTATTTATTTTTATTTTTATTAATATATGTATTGATTCTTTATAATTGGTGATATTTATCCTCTTTCTTTTTATAATAATTTCCTAATATTTTTTTATTTTCTTTTTATTAAAATGTAATATAAAATTTATTTACTTTTAGTGTGATTTTGAGGTGTGTTTAATTGATTTATTTTAGGGTATAATAAAATATTATTTTTTTAAAATTTTATTTATTGAATTATATTTTTTAATATTATAATTTTAAAACCCGTGTAATACACGGGATCCATACTAGTATATATGAAATTATTAATTTTATTAATTTCAAATTATATAAACAACTAATGAAAATAAATTTTATAATTCATATGTCATAATTGAATAGTTAAGATATATGTAAATAAATAAATAAATATTAATATACTAAATTTAAAAAATTAATAGTTATTTACAAACTCAAATTTAATATTATTTGATATGAAATAATGATTTAACTTAAAGAACTTAAGTTTTCGATTCTGAAAAATGAATTAGTTTTTCAACCTCTTATTCTCTGGAGGTAAATCGATTCAAGTATGAATTAGTTTTTCAATTACTTATATTCTCTAAAGGTAAATCGATTCAAGAGTACTTGAATCGTCGATCTTCTTTCATTTGAAGAATACTTTAATTAATACTTTAGAGGTTGATCTTAAAGAATATTTGAATCAATCTTCTTTATAGGTAATACTTGAATCGATTTTTTTCCTCTTCTTAAGATGTAAATCGATTCAAGAATACTCAAATCGATCATCTTACTCTTGAAAAATCAATTTTTAATATGTAAATATATTCAAGAATACTTGAATTGATTCTTTTCCTATTAAAGAATAGATTCTTAAGAGGTAAATCGATTCAAGAATACTTGAATCAGTTCTCTTCCTCTTGAAGAATACTTGAATCAATTTTTTAGAGGTAGATCGAATCTCTACATGATTCACTCTATCAAAACAAATTATTATACTTTCAAAAACAAATTTTATAATTCATATGTCATAATTGAATAATTAAGTTATATATAAATAAATAAATATTAATATACTAAATTTAAAAAATTAACAAATTCAATTTTAATATTATTTGATATAAATAATGATTTAACATAAAAAACTTAAGTTTTTTATTCAATACATGAATTAGTTATTAAACCTCTTATTCTCTAGAGGTAAATTGATTCAAGTATGAATTAATTTTTCAACCTCTTATTCTTTAGAGGTAAATAAATTCAAGAGTACTTGAATCGTCGATCGTCGATCCTCTTTCACTTGAAAAATACTTTAGAGGTAGATTTTAAAGAATACTTGAATCGATTTTTAAAGATAATACTTGAATCGATTTTTTTCATCTAAAAGAATCAATTCTTAAGATGTAAATAGATTCAAAAATATTTGAATCGATCCTCCTACTATTGAAAACCTCTTATTCTTTAGATGTAAATCAATTCAAGAGTACTTAATCGTCGATCGTCGATCCTCTTTCACTTGAAAAATATTTTAGAGGTAGATCTTAAAGAATACTTGAATCGATTTTTAAAGATAATACTTGAATAAATTTTTTCCTCTTAAAGAATCAATTCTTAAGATGTAAATAGATTCAAAAATATTTTAATCGATCCTCTTAATATTGAAAAATCAATTTTTAAGATGTAAATCGATTCAAGTATTATGTAAATAGATTCAAAAATATTTGAATCGATCCTCTTACTATTAAAAAACTAATTTTAAGATGTAAATCTATTTTAGAATACTTGAATCGATTTTTTAGAGGTAGATCGAATCTCTCGTGAATCACTCAAAATTTTTTTTATACTTTCATAAATAAATTCTCTTGAAAAACTTGAAGAACGCTCCTAGAGAATCGAATGTGCGTATTTAGAATAAATAACCAAAAAGTCTTATTTATAGGTGGGGTGAGAGAGAATATTGTTGGATTGTATACTAAAAGTCTAGCTTTAGTATTCACAATGTTATAACAATTTATTTGAAATGAGAATCATATGATCAAATGATTGCGTCTTATAATTTATTTATATGCACGATGCAATAGTTCACTTACTTTATACTGTAGATAATATGTTATGCGACAACACGCGGAAGATCATATTATCAATTTCCTTATAAAGTATAAACATATGCTCACAACTGAGGTAGACGGAGACTCTCTATCGGGATGATTGTAATGTGGTTTGGTATTAGCTTGTCTTGACTATAGAATCACATTAGTGCACTTTGTGTGTATTGAGCAGGACCACTTGAGATCGTTCGACTTATACTGACTTATAGGAGAACTTGATCTCAGTTATTATGGATGTTCGTGCTCTTAATCCCTATACAATAACCTCGACACGTAGGGAAGTATGTATTTCTTTGATTCATCAATGGGTGAGATTTACATGTATTAAATCAACAAACTCGATGAGTTGGGAAGTAGTGTTGTCTCTATAGTGTGCTGTTGATTGTAGAAGGCTGATGATGTCCCCTTGAGGAGCTCATAAGGATTATCATGTAAACCCTGCAGGTGAATTTATTCCGGCATGATAATGAGGTTGAGTGGCATTACTCTTGGATGAGATATTAATTAATGGAGTTGTCAGTAACTTAATTAATTAATGGGCATTATATATCTTAAACATGAGGAGACTAACGGACTCGTAATAAGAAGGAGCCCATAACGAATTATGGAATTAAAATGGTAATGCAATAATAATATTTTAGTGGAATATATTATTATTATTGGACTTAAGTATAAGCTTTGGGCTAAGCTTGGATACTTAAGCCCAATGGAGGCCCAACTCTAATTTCTCATCCTGGTCGCTGCTGTAGCCCATATATAAGTCATCTTAGTTGTCCGGAAACCCTAATCTATGAGATTAATCACGCCTAACACTGTGAGGATGGTGAGGGAACAACAGATTGAGAAGATCTCGAAGATTGTCGCCCACACGACGTCGAGATTGGACTTGGGAATACAGCAGAAGATTGGAAGGTTGTTTGCTGCTGCTATCCGCCACTTTCTATAATTTTTATAAAATTGTACAGACTTTAGAATTCAACAAATTATATACTGACAAAAAGTCACGGAAGAGAGGATCATTTTGGCACATAGATCACTCAAATCCGACATCGGATGAGAGAGTTATGCTCAAAACGGTGAGGCTGCGCAGGCTGATGATGAGAATTCATCGTCTTCAACATACCCTGGTGAAAGGTAATACGTTTCTTATTTTCTTACTTCCGCTGGATGTTAGAAACGTATGAAACCCTAACTGTTCACGTTAACCAAATGATCGAACGCCAATAATTTATATCAGAGCTTCAGTTTCGTGGTGAAGCGTGAAACGTTAGGCTAGGGTTTATGTCAAAAGGTGAAAGGGTTTAAGTATTCATGTTATGCTAGTATACCCTATTCAAATACCATATACATGTGTAAAACGTGGACTAGGGTTTAGAAATTATTGTTTCTTGTTGAATACTCTATACGTTTGATGGGAAAATTTGATAAATTGGATATTTTTGAAAATTTGATAATCTGGATATTTTTGAAAATTTGATAATCTGGATATTTTCAAAATTTTGATAATCTGAAAATTTTTGAAAATTTGATAATCTAGGAATTTTTGAGAATTTGATAATCTTGATATTTTCGAAAATTTGATAATCTGGAAATTTCAAAAATTTGATAATCTGGATATATTTGAAAATTTGATAATCTGAAAATTTTGAAAATTTGATAATCTGGATATTTTTGAAAATTTGATAATCTGGAAATTTTTGAAAATTTGATAATCTGGATATTTTTGAAAATTTGATAATCTATAAATTTTTAAAAATTTGATAATCTAGAAATTTTGAAAATTTGACAATCTGGATATTTTCGAAAATTCGATAATCTGAAAATTTTAAAAATTTGATAATCTGGAAATTTTTGAAAATTTGATAATCTGGATATTTTCGAAAATTTGATAATCTGGAAATTTTGAAAATTTGATAATCTGGATATTTTCAAAATTTTGATAATCTGGAAATTTTTGAAAATTTGATAATATATAAATTTTTCAAAATTTGATAACCTGGATGTTTTCGAAAATTTGATAATCTGGAAATTTTAAAAATTTGATAATCTGGATATTTTTGAAAATTTGATAATCTGGAAATTTTGAAAATTTGATAATCTGGATATTTTCAAAATTTTGATAATTTGGAAATTTGATAATCTATAAATTTTTAGAAAATTTGATAATCTGGAAGTTTTCGAAAATTTAATAATCTGAAAGTTTTCAAAATTTTGATAATCTGAAATTTTTTGAAAATTTGATAATCTGGAAATTTTGAAAATTTGATAATTTGGATATTTTCGAAAATTTGATAATTTGGAAATTTTGAAAATTTGATAATCTGAATATTTTCAAAAATTTGATAATTTGGAAATTTTTAAAAAATTGATAATCTATAAATTTTTCAAAAATTTGATAATCTGGAAGTTTTCGAAAATTTGATAATCTGAAAATTTTTAAAAATTTTAATCTGGTCGATATCAATGATTTCGATAATCTGGACGACATCGACGATCGATATCGATGATTTCGATAATCTGGATGATATCTACGGTCGATATCGATAGTTTCGAAAATTTGATAATCTGTTCGATATCGATGATTTCTAAAGTCTGGACGATATCGATGGTCGATATCGATAGTTTCAAAATTTGAGGTATTCTTTAATATTACCTGGATCTTTCTCCATCTGAAATACTTCAATATGTTCTTTAGAAAAAGAACAGACATTAGTATTTATTTTCTTTTTATTCTTGCTGGTTGATGAATCATTGTTGGCTGATTTTTCCCATCGAGGTTTTTTGTCAGTGGCAAAGAAAGTTTTGACTACTTCAAGGTTACAATATTTTGTGGAGTAATTTGACCACCATTTAACTTTGAATTCTCTAACAATGGAAAGAGGATTAGGAATAGGAAAAAATTACTTGAAGGCAAAGCTCCAACAAATTA
The DNA here is from genome assembly GCA_023678885.1 of Pogostemon cablin. Taxonomy (NCBI): domain Eukaryota; kingdom Viridiplantae; phylum Streptophyta; class Magnoliopsida; order Lamiales; family Lamiaceae; genus Pogostemon; species Pogostemon cablin. The sequence continues at coordinate 19,268,394 of CM042994.1, read as the reverse complement.
TCCAGGGGACTTTGAATTCAGAGAAAAAGTGAATCTCTATATGAGGCTTTTCAACATGAGTTTTTGAGGTCTTTGAACTGTAGTAGGAATATGCTTCCATAACTTAAGGAGGTAGAATGGAAAGGATAGGACCAAAATCAATCCACCATTCTAAGAACCAAATAGGAAATGGATTCTTTATGAAATCAGGATGGAAGGTAAAGAACCATGAATGATCAAATGGCCTAAAAAGAAAGGTTCTGAACCATGCCATTTTATAGTCAGGATAATTATATCCTCTTGGATTAAAAGGAACAGAGAAATGTTTCTCATTGAATGGGAAAGTCCATTCGTCTGATTTAAAAACTCTTTTGATAAGCATTTTGAATATGAAACACGATCTGGATTGGTAGGGTCAGGAGTATGAACTAGCTCAATAGATCCAGAATCAATTAAAATAAGTTCGTAAAACCTTTGAGTTTTTGAAGGATTGTCAGGATACCATTGGCATCCTTTAGGAAGGTATTTTGAAATGATATTCTTCAAAGTGGTTAAATCTAGAGTAGTATGATATCGGGTGAGGGTTAAGTTTTGAGTATTGGGTTTGGTAGTATAGGTCTTTGAAGGTGAGCTTCTGGTAATATTTGAATTGGGCGTTTGAGTAAGAGTTGTAGGTGCTCTAACTGTTTGGGAATAAGAAGGAGAAGGTAGGATGGGAAATTCAGAAAGGGCTTGAAATTGATTATGGTTAACAAGGGATTTGGAATAATTCTGAGAAGTCTGAGGTCTGAGTTTACTCATGGTTTTCTACAGGATTTTGAAGAAATTCCCTGGTTAGGAAATCAGGTAATGAATTATTATCTCCTTTGATATATTCAATGTCAAAATCAAAAATGAAAGTATAGCTTGCCATCTGGCAAAAATTTGTTTTGAAACAATATTTTTGACATCTTTTTGTAAAACTTCTTTTGCTGACTTGCAATCTATTCTAAGAAGAAACTTTTTTGTTGAAAATATCATCTTGAAATTTGGCAATGCATAAAACAATTGAAAGTATTTCATTTTTAATAGTAGAATAAATCATTTGAGAATCATTCCAAATGCCAGAATGAAAACGAACAAGTTGTTCAATGAATGTATGAGATGTATGATCATTTTGAATTCTTTGTTTAAGGATACCTCCATAACCTCTATCAGAAGCACAGTTTCAATTATCATGAATGCCTCAGGTTTAGGTATTCCTAAACAAGGAAGTGACTTAACCTAAACTTTAATATGTTTAACAATATTAGTATGAATATCTGACCAAGGGGTCAGGACTCTTTTTTAATCTTTGAAAAAGAGGTTGACAAATAATTCTAAGTTTAGGAAAGAAATCAGAAACATAATTTAAACAACCTAAAAATCTTTGTAATTGATTTTTTTCTTTAATCTCATTAGGAAATTTATCAGCAAATTCTATAGCTCTTGAAATAGGTTTTATGGTACCTTTTGAAATGTCAAAACCCAAAAATCTAACTTTTGTTTGGAAAAGCTTTATCTTTGGAGCAGAAATAACTAATCCATTCTTTTTGCAAGTATAAAGAAAACTTTTGAGATGTTTGAAATGTTGTTCTATATTTTGAGAAAATATCAAAATATCATCTATGTAAACAATAGAGAAATTTGAATAATAATTGAAAACATCATTCATAATATTTTGAAATTCAAAAGGAGCATTTTTTATGCCAAAAAGCATTACGTTCCATTCGTAATGTCCAAAAGGAATTGTGAAAGCAGTTTTGTATTTGTCTTCTTCTCTGATCTGTATCTGCCAAAAGCCAGACTTAAGATCGAATTTTGAAAAATGCATCCTTTATGCAATCTTTTGATTAAATCTCTTTTATTAGGAATAGGATATCTAATCCATTCGAGAACCTCATTGAGTGGTTTGTAATTAATGACGAGTCTGGGGACTTCTCTTTCCTTCTCTGCTTGATTATTAACATAGAAGGCAGAGCAACTCCAAGGAGACTTAGAGGGCCTTATGAGTTTTTTAGAAAGAAGGGATTTGATTTCTTCTTTATAGATGTTAAGAAGATCGTGATTCATTTGAATAGGTCTTGCTTTGGTAAAAATAGACTTTTCATTGAAACCAGTAATATAAGGTAGAGAAACAATATGCTTCTTTCTTTCCCAGAAAGCATTGGTCAAAGCATACTTCTTTTTTCAAGATATTTTCAAAATCTAAAATTTTATTTTGAATATCCTTTTTGAGTAAATTTTCTTCAATACGAAAATAAGAAACTTCTTCTTGAGGAAATTTAAATGAGACTTTTTAGACTTAATAACATTTATTTGAGAAATGTAATTTTTGAAGAAGGGAGATTTCTCTATCTTTGATAGGATGAATTTCTTTTCCCATGATATTGGTAGTAATACCAGTACCATCAACTTTGAAAGGATAAATAGTAGTTAAAAAAGGATTTCCTAAAATAATATCTTGACTCAAGTTTTTGACAAGAATGAAAGGGGTTTTGAAACAATAACCATCATTGCAAATAAAAGCTTTTGAAATTTTATACTTAATATGAAGAGGAGTAGCATTAGCAGCTACAAGCCTTTCATTAGTTTTTTCATAATAAATTGAAGGAATAAGACCTTCTTTTATGCAATTTTGATCAGCTCCACTATCTATAAGACAGGAAACATTGATCTTGGAATTGCTTATGACCAAAGTTATGATAGAATTCCATTTTTTGAAAAGCTATATGTTCGATACTTTGGATAGCTTCATTATTTGAAGTATCTGGAATAGCATCGATCACTTGATTTTTTGAAGAGCTTTCAGGAATATTTTTCAAAAATATTTTTGAAAATAGATTATCTGGTTTCTAATTCAAAATCTTTGAGATAAAGATCGTCAATCTCCTTATGCAGATTGCTTATCTCAGCTTTAGAGTATTAATCTCTTGCTGAATAACATTAATATTAATATTTGTTTTGATTAAGGATGAGGAAGGAGCCTTGTTGAAAAGCTTTGAAATGCTGAAAGGTTTTATGATAGCAGGAGATTTTTCTTTATTGAGAATGTCATTATTAAGAACTATACTCTTTAATCTAAGAAGATATTTGTCTTTTTCTTCTAGATCAGAAACTTTGTCAATGAGATCGAACAAGAGTTCTTGTTCAGTCTTCTCTTTTGAAATAACATTTATGTTTAATGGACAGAATCCTTGACAAGAGGACTTGTCTGTTTCAGATTATGAGCTTGTGTAAACTTCTTCTAAATCAGAACTTGAATCAGATTCATTTGAGTAATATTTTTGAGAATTATCATCAGAAATTAAAAGAGCAGAAATCTTATCTCTTGAAACTTCATCATCATGAAAAACTTCATTTATCTTCTTTTTTAAGGACAGACATCAGCTTTATGGCCTTTTCTGTGACATTTGAAACAAGTAATTTGAAAATTGTCAAAATTCTTTTTAAAAGACTTTCTTTTTGAAAATTTAGGTTTTTTATAAAATTTTTCTTTGAAATCATTTTATAGCATTTTTTAGGAAAATGCTTTGCTTTGTTTTTGAATCTAGAGGAAGATTGAGCTATGAAGACATAACACGAAAGTAAACACGATAAATAATAGCAAAATTTTTGCAAAGATTTTTGAACTCGTTACTCTGTAAATGAATATCAAGAATTAATGAATCAATTAATAAAGGATCTGTAATATCAACAGAGAAATCAGGAGCACTATTGAAACAAATAGGAACATTGCAAATATTCGTTTGTATCATAGCAAGTAAAGAAGATTTATATTTTTTTAATCTGTTATCCCTAAGAAAGAGATAAACATGAGCATCAACACCAATATGAATAAGAGGTTTAATAGCAACTTGAATTAAACCAAAATGAATATATCTGTAACCTTTTTCCAAATACTTTTTAATAGATACTTTGGATAAAAGAGGTAAACTTTGAAATTCCTTTTGGATTGAAATAGTTTCTTCATGAGTTTTAACAGAAAAAGTTGTTTTGAAATCAAGAGTACCGATATGATACATAGTTTTAATTTGTTGTTCAGGTATAGTCCAATTTGAGTAATTATTATCCTGAATATGCAATTCATGAGATTGAACAATATTAGAGCTACTCGAACTGTGTTACGAAAATAAATTTCTAAATCTTGACGCCATGAATAATTTGTTTAACAACAATAAGTATAATTGCTTTGCTATAAGTATGAAATATTACTTAACAAAAGTAAGTGTATATTTGCTTTGCTATAAGTCTGGGAACACTACCGTGACCATCAATCACCAGGCTGACCAACAGATTCACGCTTACCAATAAACTATCCAAGTTCAGCAAATAATACTTATAGAATTAAGTAAATATTCAGAACCTAAGTTCAGCAATTAATACTTATGAAATTTTCACAAATATTCAAAAATCAAAATTTTGAAATTGTCTTTTCGTATCACAGCCAACAAGGCTCTGATACCATTCGAGGGATGGATCGGCGATGGATCGGCGTATTCAGGATAATTGTATGCATGATGGACATGATATGAAATGATCAGAGTATGAAAGGAAATAATAAATTGAAAACAATAAGATTTGAATAAACTTACGTTGAATTACTGGAGATATGAATTACAGAGGTATGAAATACAAGGATTGAAAGGTATGAATAAAAGGGTATGAAAAGTAATATGAGAGTTTACAAGAAAAGATTTAGAGGTTGATTTTTCGACTCTCTAATTTCGAATGCCTTTGAATGAAATGAGATGTCTTATTTATAGGCAGAGTCTACATTTGAATCTTCATTTGAATTTGAATTTCATCTGAACTTGAATTTGAGTTGAGTGCAGCAGATGGTACGTCTCCATCAGTGGTCGGAATGATGACATGAATAGTGACTGCTACAGTGATGTGAACAGTGACTTGCCGGCTGCTACAGTGATATGAATAGTGACTTTTGCTACAGTGATTGGCTGATGTTTTTTGAATAGTAGATAACTGCTTTTGACAAATTTAGCCAACTTTTGACAAAAGTGGCTGGCTTCTTTTGAAATAAATGTCTGCTTTTGACAAATGGGCACTGCTTTTGAATAATTGGCCAGAGAGGGCCTATAATTATCAAAATTATTAAGTACTCGTTTCACCGAGAAATTTCTGACTCAACATTTTAATAAATCTTTCTGCTGAAAGAAATTTTGAATTTTTCTTCTTTTCTTTTTCTTTTTCTCTTTTTTCTTTTTTCTTCATTTCTTTTGAAATGAGAAATGTTGATCATAACAAGCGAATGAGCATCAAAATGAAGGAATATGCATCGAAACGAAGGAAATGTCGATCATAACAAGCGAATGAGCATCAACATGAAGGAAATATGCATCGAAACAAAGGAAATATAGATCATAACATGCGAATGAGCATCAAAATGAAGGAATATGCATCGAAACGAAGGAAATTTTGATCATAACAAGCGAATGAGAATCAAAATGAAGGAATATGCATCGAAATGAAGGAAATGTTGATCATAACAAGCTATATAGCATCAAAATGAAGGAATATGAAATGAAAAGAAGTAAATGTTGATCATAACAAGCGAATGAGCATCAAAATAAAGGAAATATGCATCGAAACGAAGTAAACGTTGATCATATCAAGCGAATGTGCATCAAAATGAGGAATATGCATCAAAACGAATGAAATGTTGATCATAACAAGCGAACGAGCATCAAAATAAAGGAAATATGTATCGAAACGAATGAAATATTGATCATAACAAGCGAATGAACATCAAAATAAAGTAAATATGCATCGAAATGAAGGAAATGTTGATCATAACTAGCGAATGAGCATCAACATGAAGGAAATAAGCATCGAAACAATGGAAATATTGATCATAACATGCGAATGAGCATCAAAATGAAGGAATATGCATCAAAACGAAGGAAATATAGATCATAACAAGCAAATGAGAAACAAAATGAAGGAATATGCATCGAAATGAAGGAAATGTTGATCATAACAATATAATTAGCATCAAAATGAAGGAATATGCATAGAAACGAAGGAAATATTGATCATAACAAGTGAATGAGCATCAAAATAAAGGAATATTCATCGAAATGAAGGAAATGTTGATCATAAAATGCGAATAAGCATCAAAATGAAGGAAATATGCATCGAAATGAAGGAAACATTGATCATAACAGGCCAATGAGAATCAAAATGAAGGAATATGCATCGAAACGAAGGTAATGTTGATCATAACAAGCAAATGAGTATAAAAATAAAGGAAATATGCATCGAAACGAGGGAAATATTGGTAATAATAAATGAATGAGCATAAAAAAGATGGAAGTATGCTTCGAAACGATGGAAATGGTTATCCTAACATGCGAATGAGCATCAAAATGAAGGAAATATGCATCGAAATGAAGAAAATATTGATCTAGTTTGTTGGTAAGCGTGAATCCGTTGGTCAGCCTTGTGATTGGTGGTCCTGGTAGTGTTCCCAGACTTATAGCAAAGCAAATATATACTTACTTCTGTTAAGTAATACTTTCATACTTATAGCAAAGCAATTATATTTATTGTTGTTAAACAAATTATTCATGGCGTCAAGATTTAGAAATTTATTTTCGAATCACAGTTCGAGTAGCTCTAATATTGTTTAATCTCATAAATTGCATATTCAGGATAATAATTACTCAAATTGGACTATACCTGAACAAAAAATTGAAACTATGTATCATATCTGTACTCTTGATTTCAAAACAGCTTTTTCTGTTAAAACTCATGAAGAAACTATTTTAATTAAAAAGGAATTTCAAAGTTTACATCTTTTATCCAAAGTATCTATTAAAAAGTATTTGGAAAAAGTTCACAGATATATTCATTTTGGTTTAATTCAAGTTGCTATTAAACCTTTTGTTCATATTGGTGTTGATGCTCCTGTTTATCTCGCTCTTAGGGATAACAGATTACAAAAATACAAATCTTCTTTACTTGCTATGATTCAAACGAATATTTACAATGGTCATATTTATTTTAATTGTGCTCCTGATTTCTCTGTTGATATTACATATCATTTATTAATTGATTCATTAATTCTTGATATATATTTACGGAGTAACGAGTTCAAAAATCTTTGCAAAAATTTTGCTGTTATTTATCGTGTTTACTTTTGTGTTATGTCTTCATAGCTCAATCCAAAATTCATTTTGCATCATACTTCAAAAGAAGAAACTGTTATGCTTCAAATAGAAGTAGGCAGTTCAAATTTCTTTAGTCCAAAAAATCTCAAGTGGAATGAAATAACCATTCCCACAGAGTTCATAATCAATAATCCTCAAATACCAAGAGTAATAGAAAGACGCAAAGTCTCTGAAATAGAGGAAGATTCTGAAGGAAGAATACTTTTCAGATTCAACTCTTTAAGACAGAATGATGTTGTTCCCAACATCAGGATTCAAGAAATCAATTCTCGTTCCTCCTTTTCTGATAACTCTGGTTATCAAAACCTCAAAGTCAATTTCAAAACTCCTATTCCTTCATACCAGAAATCTATTAATCCAGGTTCCCCTACAGCTTCTCAGATGGAAAATTGTATTTCAATGATTTCTTTTGAAAACTTTTATCCAAATTTTAAATACCTTGATTATTGTTTCAATGATCCTGATGAAAAGGATAGAAAAGATTGGTATTTAAAATTTGATGAAGAATTTGAAGAAAAATGGATATTTTATGGAGAAATGATATTTATCATAAATATAAATCAAATATAATGATTTTAAATTGGTTTGATGCTTATTGCAAAATAAACAATATTTCTGATAATGTTTATTCTTTAAACCAAATAAATGTTCAAAAAAGTATTTACAAGAAATGGGAACTTGACAATGGTGTCATTGTTTCTTCTGTTCATCCCCCTTTACAAAATATAAAAATTTCTTTGGAAAAAGGAAAAATCTCAGCTACCCCTTTTAGAACAGGGGAGGGAGATGTAGCTAAGGATATTAAAAAGGTTATTGAACAAAATAATTTTTCAAATCAGATTCTTCATACTATAGCAGAACAGGTGGATAACCTATCGGTGAAAATAGATTCAAAATCATCTGATTCTGAATTTCCAAGTAGCACTTCCACTCCTCATTTCAATCCTAGAACCCTTCCCACTAATATCGAGAAAAATTTGCAGCTCCCTGCTAGTTCCAGTCTCATTGACAAAATCTCAAAAAGACTTATTGAGAATTCATCCTCTCATAATAATGAAACCTCTACTTCTCAAGTTACAAACATTATTAAAACATATACTCCTCACATAGCCTCTACCTCTCATTCTTCAAACATTAATTGTTTAAACAAAGCCAAAAAAGATTTCATAAAAATCTCATCCGAATCAGAACTTGATAATAATGAGATTAATAAAGTTCGTTTCCAATCTGGAACAAAATCCTTTTATAATAATAGATATTCTCCTCCAGATATTCTATTCGAAGAAAGGGCACATTTCAAAAACAATGTCAAATATGATGGTCATTCAATACACAAATGGAACATTGATGGCAAATCAGAATATGAAATACTAAATACTCTTCAAGAAATGGGCATGGCTCGTATTGCTTATAAAGCCCAAGGACAAAAAGAAGAGAGCGCCGCCGCTCTCATTGTTACTACTCTCAACGACAAACAGAATATTCTTCAACATACCATTGTGGTTGAAGAACCTGATGGTACTATTATTTCAAAAAATGATGCTTTTGGATTACAAAAGATTCAAGCTCCTTCCTCTAGATTAAAAAACAAAGCAAAGCATTTTCCTAAAAAATGCTATAAAAATGATTTCAAAGAAAATTTTTTTAAAAAACCTAAATTTTCAAAAAGAAAGTCTTTTAAAAAGAATTTTGACAATTTTCAAATTACTTGTTTCAAATGTCACAGAAAAGGCCATAAAGTTGATGTCTGTCCTTTAAAAAAGAAGATTAATGAAGTTTTTCATGATGATGAAGTTTTAAGAGATAAGATTTCTGCTCTTTTAATTTCTGATAATAATTCTCAAAAATATTACTCAAATGAATCTGATTCAAGTTCTGATTTAGAAGAAGTTTACACAAGCTAATAATCTGAAACAGACAAGTCCTCTTGTCAAGGATTTTGTCCATTAACATAAATGTTATTTCAAAAGAGAAGACTGAATAAGAACTCTTGTTCGATCTCATTGACAAAGTTCCTGATCTAGAAGAAAAACATAAATATCTTCTTAGATTAAAGAATATAGTTCTTAATAATGACATTCCCAATAAAGAAAAATCTCCTGCTATCATAGAACCTTTCAGCATTTCAAAGCTTTTCAACAAGGCTCCTTCCTCATCCTTAATCAAAACAGATATTAATATTAATGATCTTCATGCAGTGATTAATACTCTAAAAGCTAAGATAAGCAATCTGCATAAGGAGATTGACGATCTTCATCTCAAAGATTTTGAATTAGAAACCAGATTATCTATTTTCAAAAATGTTTCTGAAAAAGATATTCCTGAAAGCTCTTCAAAAAATCAAGTGATCGATGCTATTCCAGATACTTTAAAAAATGAAGCTATCCAAAGTATCGAATATATAGCTTTTCAAAAATGGAATTCTATCATAACTTTGGTCATAAGCGATTTCAAGATCAATGTTTCCTGTCTTATAGATAGTGGAGCTGATCAAAATTGCATAAAAGAAGGTATTATTCCTTTAATTTATTATGAAAAAACTAATGAAAGGCTTGTAGCTGCTAATGCTACTCCTCTTCATATTAAGTATAAACTTTCAAAAGTTTTTATTTGCAATGACGGTTATTGTTTCAAAAACCCTTTCATTCTTGTCAAAAACTTGAGTCAAGATATTATTTTAGGAAATTATTTTTTAATTACTATTTATCCTTTCAAAGTTGATGGTACTGGTATTACTACCAATATCATGGGAAAAGATATTCATTTCAAATTTCTTCATCCTATCAAAGATAGAGAAATCTCCCTTCTTAAAATTATTACATTTCTCAAATAAATGTAATTAAGTCTAAAAAGTCTCATTTAAATTTCCTCAAAGAAGAAGTTTCTTATTTTCGTATTGAAGAAAATTTACTCAAAAAGGATATTAAAACAAAATTTTAGATTTTGAAAATATCTTGAAAAAAGAAGTATGCTCTGACCTTCCCAATGCTTTCTGGGAAAGAAAGAAGCATATTGTTTCTCTACCTTATATTACTGATTTCAATATAAAGTCTATTATTACCAAAGCAAGACCTATTCAAATGAATCACGATCTTCTTAACATCTGTAAAGAAGAAATCAAATCTCTTCTTTCCAAAAACTCATAAGGCCCTCTAAGTCTCCTTGGAGTTACCTTACCTTCTATGTTAATAATCAAGCAGTGAAGGAAAGAGGAGTTCCCAGACTCGTCATTAATTACAAACCACTCAATGAGGTTCTCGTATGGATTATATATCCTATTCCAAATAAAAGAGATTTAATCAAAAGATTGCATAAAGCATGTATTTTTTCAAAATTCGATCTTAAGTCTGGCTTTTGGCAGATACAGATCAGAGAAGAAGACAAATACAAAACTGCTTTCACAATTCCTTTTGGACATTACGAATGGAACGTAATGCCTTTTGGTCTAAAAATGCTCCTTCTGAATTTCAAAATATTATGAATGATGTTTTCAATTATTATTCAAATTTCTCTATTGTTTACATAGATGATATTTTGATATTTTCTCAAAATATAGAACAGCATTTCAAACATCTCAAAACTTTTCTTTATACTTGCAAAAAGAATGGATTAGTTATTTCTGCTCCAAAGATAAAGCTTTTCCAAACAAAAGTTAGATTTTTGGGTTATGACATTTCAAAAGGTACCATAAAACTTATTTCAAGAGCTATAGAATTTGCTAATAAATTTCCTAATGAGATTAAAGAAAAAAATCAATTACAAAGATTTTTAGGTTGTTTAAATTATGTTTCTGATTTCTTTCCTAAACTTAGAATTATTTGTCAACCACTTTTTCAAAGATTAAAAAAGAGTCCTGACCCCTTGGTCAGATATTCACACTAATATTGTTAAACATATTAAAGTTCAGGTTAAGTCACTTCCTTGTTTAGGAATACCTAAGCCTGAGGCATTCATGATAATTGAAACTGATGTTTCTGATAAAGGTTATGGAGGTATCCTTAAACAAATAATTCAAAATGATCATACATCTCATACATTCATTGAACAACTTGTTCGTTTTCATTCCGGCATTGGAATGATTCTCAAAAGAATTATTCTACTATTAAAAAAGAAAAACTTTCAATTGTTTCTTGCATTACCAAATTCAAGATAATATTTTCAACAAAAAATTTCTTCTTAGAATAGATTGCAAGTCAGCAAAAGAAGTTTTACAAAAAGATGTCAAAAATATTGTTTCAAAACAAATTTTTGCCAGATGGCAAGCTATACTTCATGTTTTGATTTTGACATTAAATATATCAAAGGAGATAATAATTCATTACCTGATTTCCTAACCAGAGAATTTCTTCAAAATCCTGCAGAAAACCATGAGTAAACTCAGACCTCAGACTTTTCAGAATTATTCCAAATCCCTTGTTAACCATAATCAATTTCAAGCCCTTTCTGAATTTCCCAGCCTACCTTCTCCTTCTTATTCCCAAACAGTTAGAGCACCTACAACTCCTACTCAAACACCCAATTCAAATATTACCAGAAGCTCACCTTCAATGACCTATACTACCAAACCACCCAATACTCAAAACTTAACCCTCACTCGATATCATACCATTCCAGATTTAACCACTTTGAAGAATATCATTTCAAAATACCTTCCTAAAGGATGCCAATGGTATCCTGACAATCCTTCAAAAACTCAAAGGTTTTACGAACTTATTTTAATTGATTCTGGATCTATTGAGCTAGTTCATACTCCTGACCCTACCAATCCAGATCGTGTTTCATATTCAAAATGCATTATCAAAAGAGTTTTTAAATCAGACGAATGGACTTTCCCATTCAATGAGAAACATTTCTGTGTTCCTTTTAATCCCAGAGGATATAATTATCCTGACTATAAAATGACATGGTTCAGAACCTTTCTTTTTATGCCATTTGATCATTCATGGTTCTTTACCTTCCATCCTGATTTCATAAAGAATCCATTTCCTATTTGGTTCATAGAATGGTGGATTGATTTTGGTCCTATCCTTTCCATTCTACCTCCTGAAGTTATGGAAGCATATTCCTACTACAGTTCAAAGACCTCAAAAACTCCTATTGAAAAGTCTCATACAGAGATTCACTTTTTCTTTGAATTCAAAGTTCCCTGGATAATTTGTTGGAGCTTTGTCTTCAAGCAATTTTTTCCTATTCCTAATCCCCTCTCCATTGTTAGAGAATTCAAACTTAAATGGTGGTCAAATTACTCCACAAAATATTGCAACCTTGAAGTAGTCAAAACTTTCTTTGCCACTAGCGAAAAACCTCAATGGGAGAAATTAGCCAACAATGATTCATCAACCAACAAGAATAAAAAGAAAATAAATACTAATGTCTGTTCCCTTTCTAAAGAATAGATTGAAGTATTTCAGATGATGGAGAAAGATCCAGGTATTATTAAAGAATACCTCCAATTTTGTAAATTCAAAAAGATGAATTCAGATACTGAAGACATTTTATCAGGCGACTCAAAATTAAACTTTGATCCTTTCGGTGGTCCTTGTGATCAGGATCCATTTGATCTATGACTACCTATGGATTCAAAAGAAAAGAAGAAGAAGTATTCAAAAGAAAAGAAAAAGAAAGAGAGAAAAAAGAGAAAATATGAAAAAGAAAAGAAGAAAAAAGAAAAAAGAGAAAAAGAAAAAGAAAAGAAGAAAAATTCAAAATTTCTTTCAGCAGAAAGATTTATTAAAATGTTGAGTCAGAAGTTTTTCGGTGAGACGAGTACTCAATAATTTTGATAATTATAGGCCAGCCTCTCTGGCCAATTTTTCAAAAGCAGTGCCCGTTTGTCAAAAGCAGGCATTTATTTCAAAAGAAGCCAACCACTTTTGTCAAAAGTTGGCTAAATTCGCCAAAAGCAGTCATCTACTATTCAAAAAGCAGCAGCCAATCACTGTAGCAAAAGTCACTATTCACATCACTGTAGCAGCCGATAAGTCACTGTTCACACAACTGTAGCAGCCGACAAGCACTGTAGCAGTCACTATTCATGTCATCATTCCAACCACTGATGGAGACGTACCATCTACTGCACTCAACACAAATTCAAGTTCAGATGAAATTCAAATGAAGATTCAAATGCAGACTCTGCCTATAAATAAGACATCTCATTTCATTCAAAGGCATTCGAAATTAGAGAGTCGAAAAATCAACCTCTAAATCTTTTCTTGTAAACTCTCATATCCCTTTTCATACCCTTGTATTCATACTTTTCAATCCTTGTATTTCATACCTCTGTAATTCATATCTCCAGTAATTCAAAGTAAGTTTATTCAAATCTTATTGTTTTCAATTTTTTATTTCCTTTCATACTCTGATCGTTTCATATCATGTCCATCATGCATACAATTATCCTGAATACGCCGATCCATCACCGATCCATCATTTCAATCCTAGAAGCATTCCCACTAATATCGAGAAAAATTTGCAGCTCCCTGCTAGTTCCAGACTCATTAACAAAATCTCAAAAAGGCTTATTGAGACTTCATCCTCTCATAATAATGAAACCTCTACTTCTCAGGTTACAAACATTATTAAAACATATAATCCTCACATAGCCTCTACCTCTCATACTTCAAACATTAATTGTCTGAACAAAGCCAAAAAGATTTCATCAAAAATCTCATCCGAATCAGAACCTGATAATAATGAGATTAATAAAGTTCGTTTCCAATCTGGAACAAAAGCCTTTTATAATAATAGATATTCTCCTCCAGATATTCTATTCGAAGAAAAGGCACATTTAAAAAACAATGCCAAATATGATGGTCATTCAATACACAAATGGAACATTAATGGCAAATCAGAATATGAAATACTAAATACTCTTCAAGAAATGGGCATGGCTCGTATTGCTGCCCAAGGACAAAAGAAGAGAGCACCGCCGCGCTCATTGTTACTGGCTTCACTGGTCAGTTAAAAACTGGTGGGATAACTCTCTTACTCTCAACGACAAATAGAATATTCTTCAACATACCATTGAGGTTGAAGAACCTGATGGTACTATTTTTTCAAAAAATGATGCCTGTGACATGTTGATACTCACTATTGGCATGTATTTCATTGGTAATCCTAAAGAAGAACTTGATTCAACACAAGTTGTATTATCTAATATCAGATGTCCTACTTTATTTGATTATAGATGGTACAAAGATGTTTTCCTTACTTATATTTTAAAAAGAAATGATTGCAACGCTTCTTTTTGGAAAGCCAAAAAGAACTTTGGTATACTCTCTCTCTCTCTCTCTCTCTCTCTATATATATATATATATATATATATATATATATATATGTTTTTAAATATACTTATGATTATGTAGTATTTCTTAATTAAATATATAATAATAATTCATTTTTCTTATTATTTTTAAGAAATTAATGTAATATATATATATATATATATATATATATATATATATATCTTTAATATACTTAAGGAGAGTTTAATTTTGATGATGTGTCTTCTCCACAGTTTTTCTCAATTTTTTAATTATTAATTAATATAGATAATTACATATATTTATTTAAGATTTGAATAAAATATGATCAAATTAAAATTAATTATTAATTAAATTTTAATACAGATAAATACATGTATTTAATTAAAGATTTGAATATGGATATCATCAAATTCAAATAAAATCATATTTGAAAGCAAAAATAATAAAAAAAAAAATTAATTTTTCATTTACCTATAAATAAGACCTATTATTAATTCAATTCACAAGCACAAGAATTATTATCCCAAAACTTTCTTCAAGTTAGTATTCAATTTTTTATTAATTTATTTAAAATTTTTTAATTAAATTTGTTATATTTTATTTTTAATTTCTTTTGATTCATGCATATTTATTTCTTTTGAATTTCTATTTCTTTATGCTTGATGTCTAATTTTTATATATTATTTATTTGCTTGATGTCTAATTTTTATATATTATTTATTTTCTCCAATATTGTTATGATTTTGTCATTAAACTACAAGTACAAAAAATTTTCTTTTTAAACTTTCTTCATGTTGTAAATCTTTTTATACGCAAATTATTATCTTTAAGCTTTTTTCTTCAAATTTTCAAGAATTGATGATATCATAATTTTATTTTTAATTTGTTTTAACTTTTATTTTTTATTAATATAATTAAGTTTATTTATTTTATTTTCTTTAATTTTGTTTGGTTCTTTTTTAATTTTCAAATTGACTTTATTTTTTTTGTTAATTCCGTTATTTTTTTAATTTATTTTGATAAATTTTGGTATAATTTTACTTTAAATTTCTTTTAGCTTTTTTTTATTAATATAATTAGCTTATTTATTTATATTTTCTTTAATTTTGTGACGATCTTTTTTTAACTTTTAAAATCATTTTATTATTTTTTTTTGTTGATTCCTTTATTTTTTATATTTACACATTTACCAATTTTATTTATTTTAATTCTTAAAATTATTTATTTATTTTATTTCTGTTAATTATCTCACACATATATATGGATTTCATTTTTTTAATAAATAGAAATATTAAATTAATTATTTTTATTGTTATTAATAAATGTATTGATTTATTCATTATAATTGGTGACATATTTTGATAAATTTTGGTAAAATTTTATTTTAAATTTCTTTTACCTTTTTTTATTAATATAATTTAGCTTATTTATTTATATTTTCTTTAATTTTGTGATGATCATTTTTTAACTTTTAAAATCACTTTATTTTATTTTTTTATCCATTATTTTTATTACACATTTATCAATTTTATTTATTTTATTTCTTAAATTTATTTATTTTATTTATGTTAATTATCACACACATATATATGGATTTCATCATATTTTTTTAATAAATAGAAATATTAAATTAGTTATTTTTATTGTTATTAATAAATAAATGTATTGATTTAGTCGTTATAATTGGTAATATTTATTATTATTTTAATTTTGTAATTATTTAGTTATATTTTTTTATTTTTTTATTAATACATAATATTAAATTTATTTATTTTAGGGTGATTTGGAGTTTACCTAGGTTTAATTGATTTATTTGAATCGATTTTTAAAGGTAATACTTGAATCAATTTTTTTCCTCTTAAAGAATCAATTCTTAAGATGTAAAAAGATTCAAAAATATTTTAATCGATCCTCTTAATATTGAAAAATCAATTTTTAAGATGTAAATCGATTCAAGTATTATGTAAATAGATTCAAAAATATTTGAATCGATCCTCTTACTATTGAAAAACTAATTTTAAGATGTAAATCTATTTTAGAATACTTGAATCGATTTTTTTGAGGTAGATCGAATCTCTCATGATTCACTCGGATTTTTTTTATACTTTCATAAATAAATTCTCTAGAAAAACTTGAAGAACGCTCCTAGAGAATCGAATGTGTGTATTTAGAATGAATAACCAAAAAGTCTTATTTATAGGTGGGGTGAGAGAGAATATTGTTGGATTTTATACTAAAAGTCTAGCTTTAGTATGAACAATGTTATAACAATTTATTTGAAATGAGAATCATATGATCAAATGATTGCGTCTTATAATTTATTTATATGCACGATGCAATAGTCCACTTACTTTATATTGTAGATAATATGTTATGCGACAACACGCGGAAGATCATATTATCAGTTTCCTTATAAAGTATAAACAGATGCTCACAGCCGAGATAGACGGAGACTCTCTATCGGGATGGTTGTAATGTGGTTTGGTATTAGCTTGTCTTGGTTATAGAATCACATTAGTGCACTTTGTGTGTATTGAGCAGGACCACTTGAGATCGTTCGACTTATACTGACTTATAGGAGAACTTGATCTCAGTTATTATGGATGTTCATGCTCTTAATCTCTATACAATAACCTCGATAGGTAGGGCAGTATGTATTTCTTTGATTCATCAATGGGTGAGATTTACATGTATTAAATCAACAAACTCGGTGAGTTGGGAAGTAGTGTTGTCTCTATGGTGTGCTGTTGATTGTAGAAGGAATCCGTGTCCGTCATAGGTTGATGATGTCCCCTTGAGGAGCTCATAAGGATTATCATGTAAACCCTGCAGGTGGATTTATTCCGGCATGATAATGAGGTTGAGTGTTACTACTCTTGGATGAGATTTTAATTAATAGAGTTGTCAGTAACTTAATTAATTAATGGGCATTATATATCTTAAACATGAGGAGACTAACGACTCGTAATAAGAAGGAGCCCATAACGAATTATGAAATTAGAATGGTAGTGCAATAATAATATTTTAGTGGAATATATTATTATTATTAGACTTAAGTATAAGCTTTGGGCTAAGCTTGGATACTTAAGCCCAATGGAGGCCCAACTCTAATTTCTCCTCCTGGTCCCTGCTGTAGCCCATATATAAGTCATCTCAGCTGTCCAGAAACCTTAATCTATGAGATTAATCACGCCTAACACTGTGAGGAGGGTGAGGGAACAGCAGATTGAGAAGATCTCGAAGATCGTCGCCCACACGACGTCGAGATTGGACTTGGGAATACAGCAGAAGACTGGAGGTTGTTTGCTGCTGCTGTCCGCCACCTTCTATGATTTTTATAATATCGTACAGACTTTAGAATTCAATAGGTTATATACTAACGAAAAGCCACGGAAGAGAGGATCGTTTTGGCACACAGATCATTCAAATCCGACATCGGATAAGAGAGTTATGCCCAAAACGGTGAGGCTGCGCAGACTGGTGACGAGAATTCATCGTCTTCAACATACCCTGGTGAAAGATAATACATTTCTTGTTTCCTTACTTCCGCTGCATGTTAGAAACGTATGAAACCCTAACTGTTCACGTTAACCAAATGATCGAACGCCAATAATTTGTATCAGAGCTTCGGTTTCGTGGTGAAGCGTGAAACGTTAGGCTAGGGTTTATGTCAAAGGTGAAAGGGTTTAAGTATTCATGTTATGCTAGTATACCGTATTCAGATACCATATACCTGTGCCAAACGTGGACTAGGGTTTAGAAATTATTGTTTCTTGTTGAATACTCTATACGTTTGATGGAAAAATTTGATAATCTGGATATTTTTGAAAATTTGATAATCTGAAAATTTTTGAAAATTTGATAATCTGGATATTTTCAAAATTTTGATAATCTGAAAATTTTTGAAAATTTGATAATGTAGATATTTTCGAAAATTTGATAATCTGGAAATTTCAAAATTTTGATAATCTGGATATTTTTGAAAATTTGATAATCTGAAAATTTTGAAAATTTGATAATCTGGATATTTTCGAAAATTTGAGAATCTGGAAATTTTTGAAAATTTGATAATTTGGATATTTTCGAAAATTTGATAATCTGGAAATTTTTAAAAATTTGATAATCTAGAAATTTCGAAAATTTGACAATCTGGATATTTTCAAAAATTTGATAATCTAGAAATTTTAAAAATTTGATAATCTGGAAATTTTTGAAAATTTGATAATCAGGATATTTTCAAAAATTTGATAATCTAGAAATTTTGAAAATTTGATAATCTGGATATTTTCAAAATTTTGTTAATTTGGAAATTTTTTAAAATTTGATAATCTATAAATTTTTTTGAAAATTTGATAATCTGGAAGTTTTCGAAAATTTGATAATCTGGAAATTTTGAAAATTTGGTAATCTGGATATTTTCAAAATTTTGATAATTTGAAATTTTGATAATCTATAAATTTTTCGAAAATTTGATAATCTGGAAGTTTTCGGAAAATTGATAATCTAGAAGTTTTCAAAATTTTGATAATCTGAAAATTTTTGAAAATTTTATAATCTGGAAATTTTTGAAAATTTGATAATCTGGACATTTTCGAAAATTTAATAATCTGAAAATTTTTAAAATTTGATAATTTGGATATTTTCAAAAATTTGATAATCTGAAAATTTTGAAAATTTGATAATCTGGATATTTTCGAAAATTTGATAATTTGGAAATTTTTAAAATTTGATAATCTATAAATTTTTCAAAAATTTGATAACCTGGTAGTTTTCGAAAATTTGATAATCTGAAAATTTTTAAAAATTTGATAATCTGGTCGATATCGATGATTTCGATAATCTGGACAATATCGACGGTCGATATCGATGATTTCAATATTCTGGATGATATCGACGGTCGATATCGATTGTTTAAAAAATTTGATAATTTGAATGTTTTTTGAAAATTTGATAATCTAGTCGATATCGATGATTTCAAAAGTCTGGGCGATATCGATGGTCGATATCGATAGTTTCAAAATTCGATAATCTATAGATTTTCAAAAGTTTGATAATGTGAAGGTTTTTGCCGACACTTGTGCTTGGAGGCGAACAATCAAATTCGCTGTTATATAACTGCATTAATTGATTTAATTATCTAATTATTGTTATATATGTATGTATGATTCTCTGTGATTTACTGCCTTATGTACCGTAATAGGAGCATGCTAGGTTGCGTATTTTATTATGAATATTATATGCATGTAAAAACCCTCGGTAATAAATTACTAAGTGGGAGAGGAGATTGGTAATTAATTCTCACGACCTCCATTATTGGTTTGTAAGTGATGTGAGTAAACTTGCGTGTTGGCAATAGGCATTCCTCCCTAACGGATGAATTTATTCACAGATCACTGGTACAGACTTCATTAAATAATTATTGTTTGTAATGTGGCACATAAACTTGCGTGTTGGCATAGACCTTCCTTCCTAACGGATGAGTTTATGTGCGGTTCACTGGTACAAACTTATAATTGATGATTGTAGGAAGTTATCCGAGCACGTGTGTACTTCTCCAACTTTAAGGCACATATGCTTGTACAATGGACTTGAGATCAAATAATGGTGCACGCTTAGGTGTGAGTAATTAGTATCCTCCCCAACGGAATCACTGCTATTATTTGCATGGCTAAAGAGGAACTGACTATTAATCATTTTATCATGAGGTTAGGTTGACGAATGAAATTATTGGGTAAAATCTTCTCTTGTAAATGTTTGGGTTTGTAAACATCCACACTAACGTGGCTTGCAGACTCACGGTGCTTGAGATGTCGGTGAATTTTATTTTTATATTGTTTAGAGGGAATCAATATAAATGGATAAATTTGAAGATTTGATCAGTGTATTTATTTATGATTCTCTGAATTTTCAAAATGGTTTTATCTCGCTTATTGTTAACTAAAAGAAACATATTTACTTGTCCAAAATTAGATGATTAAAAAAGAATTTTGGTTTTGAATTTTATTGCTTAAGAAAATATAAATGTGTTCTCACTAAGGATGTCCCATGATGCCTATTAAAGTCTCTAGTGGATAGGTGAGAAGTTCATAGAAATATGATAATCTCATGCGATTCTTCAGATACTTGAGTAAGTAAGAAAGGCAAGAGGTCATGGATAAGTTGATGAATGAATTGGGAATGCTTGGAGTAGAAATTGAAGAGGAAACCTAGATCAATTTATTCTCCATAATTTGCCTAGGTGTTTTGAGCAAGTTCTACTTGAAATACAAGAGGTTGTATATGGTGGGGAACTTCTGACAAAACATGTGACAAAGGAAATCCAATTTCATCAATATGTGAACAAGGTTAGTATCTCATGCACAGGTCGATGAAGGATGATTAGTGATGGCATCTGCTGACACATTATGTGTAGATACTGGAATCACTAAAAGTCTGCAACTAAGTGATGATGAGATTGTAATATACATTGGTAATACTACGAAAGTAGTGGCTATTGCAGTGGGAGTTGTTTATTTATCTTACGATATGAATAAATGTTTGATTTTGAGAAATTGTCTTTACGTACGTTTTCATAGAAAGAATTTCATTTCAGTTTCTATATATTTACGGATGGATACTCCATTTCATTTAAATGACATGGTCATAGTAATGAAGGATGGAGCTATAATCTGTTGTAGTATGTTGGCAGACAATTTGTACACTTTTAAATCATGTTTATACCACGGATGCAACAAATAGTAATTAATAATGCATTTTTAATCTTAGTAAGAGAAAGGAACCTTCAGAGATGAACTAAGCATACTTTTCGCATCTAAGACTAGATCAATTTTACTTGAGTAGGATTCAAAGGTTGATAGCCAATGGATCGTTGGGTTTATCTGACGTGGAAACTATCTGACTTGCGAGTCTTGCTTGAAAGTAAAATGATTAAAGGCCTTTCAAGGCAAAGGGGTATAGAGCCATACAAAGATATGTTGGAAATAATTCATAATGATTTAAGCGGTCCTAAGACTATCCCAACGAGAGGCGGTCATTACGACTTAATCATGGTGACAAGTACCTCTTAGGATAGTTTAGGAGCTATTTATCAGAGAATGAGATTAAAATCTCAAGTAGTCTACATCGGGCATACCCCAGCTGAATGGTGTAGCGGAAAGAAGGAATAAGACTCTTATGAAAAATGTTAGAAAGATGATGAGTTATTTGGAATTATTAAATTCATTTTATGGGTATGGTCTAAAAACAGCATGTCGTATAATATTTGTCTGTTTGTGGGATATCCTAGAAAAATGGAGGGTGATGATTTATTTAGTCCAAAAGATCGAAAGGTGACTCTTAACGCAAACGCTAGATTTTTGGAAAAGGACTATGTAATAAATCATAAACCTATGTGTAAATTGTTCTAAAGGAAGTGAGAGGAAAAACACAAAGTATTAGTACCAATTGTACAAGAGGATATACCACAAGATAAACTGCAACGTGTGTCACGTCTGATACACAATTGCGTGTAGTACCTTGTTGTAGTGGGAGGGTTGTTCGACAACCTGTAAGATATATATTTTGAGAGAGTTGTGAGACTTGGTCCCTAATAAACATGGAATGGACCCACGGATATGATGAAGCACTACAAGATAAAAGTGCGAAATCTTAGCAAAGTGCAATGAATGTTGAAATAGAATCGATAAATTCTAAATTAAATCTGGCTGCTTGTAGAACCACGGATGGTGTGAAAGCCATTGGAAGTGGCTCTGTAAAATAAAAGAGGATCATATGGTAAGGTGAAAACCTTGGAAGCAAAGCTTGTTGCGAAAAGGTATACTCAGAGAGAAAGGGTTCGATTATGAGAAAACCTGTTTCGCCGGTAGCTATGCCTATGTCGATCTGAATTCTTTTATCTGTTGCTACTCATATGAAATATGAGGAATAAAAAGTAGAATTCAAGACATCTTTCCTGATTGGAAGTCTTGAGGAAAACATCTATGTGAAGCAACCAGAGTAATTCATTGCAAAGTGCTAAGAGCATTTTATGTGTAAGCTTAAAATTGTCCATCGATGGACTAAAGCAAGCTTCAAGATCATGAAACATCCATTTTGATGAGGAAATCTAAGCATATGGATTTATTCAATGCGCTGATGTGTCTTGTGTATTGAAAAGAGTGATGGAAACGTGGTGGTATTTCTTGTACTGTACGTAGATGATATATTGCTCATTGGAGACAATGAAAGAGTATTGTCAGGCGTATGGGTATGGTTGATAAAGCGGTATGAAATGAAGGACTTAAGAAAAACAAAAATATCCTTTTGATCACGGTAATACGGATCACAAGAAAGGATGTTATGCTTGTCTCAAACTTCATGACATGGTACGATCCTTATTTGTTTTAGCGTGAGACTTTATTTAAGGAAATGTGTCTTGAGACACAAAAGAAGATAAAGGTGATGAAAGCGTTTCCTTATACTTTGGCGAATAAGGAAGCTTAATCTAAGGGATGTTATGCGCGAGAATGGATATTTGTTTTACCAAAGACATGAACAGTGGGTATCAAGGTAACCCGAAATAAGAATGTTGAACTGTGGTAAGACATATATTTATGTACCTGAAAATGACTAGAAATTATATGTGGGCTTACCGGACAGATTCACTGCTTCTTATGAGTTACATAGATTCGGATTTTTCAAATCAGATAGGGACGGCAGTAAATTCACCTCGAAGGTTATGTGTTTAATTTTAGGAAGTTGAGTCATAATTTGGAGGAGTGTTATATAGAAATATATTTCAGACTCCAGATACCATCATGGAAAGATGATAAATTAGAGCCTATGAGGCAGCAAAAGTATCTGTATGACTCTAGAAATTTCATGTTGGACTTCGAAGTGATTCTAAGTTTGCCGAAGGTTATCACAATTTATTTTGATGATAATGGTGCAGTTGCAAACTTGAAGCAGTCACGAGCCCATAAGGTAATTAAACACATGGAGCGCGAGTACCACCTGTTACGAGAAATCGTATGATGAGGGGAAGGTTGTTGTCGCCTAGATTGCATCGGATGATAACCTAGTAAATCCATTTACAAGGACTTTAAGGCGAGGCTTTTGATGATCGTATAGTGGGAGTAGGAATTAGATGTATGACAGAAGACATGACAACATAGTCTTTTAGTATAAGTGGGAGATTGTTGGTTTGTATACTAAAAGTCTAGCTTTAGTATGAACAATGTTATAACAATTTATTTGAAATGAGAATCATATGATCAAATGATTGCGTCTTATAATTTATTTATATGCACGATGCAATAGTCCACTTACTTTATACTGTAGATAATATGTTATGCGACAACACGCGGAAGATCATATTATCAATTTCCTTATAAAGTATAAACAGATGCTCACAACTGAGATAGACGGAGACTCTCTATTGGGATGGTTGTAATGTGGTTTGATATTAGCTTGTCTTGGTTATAGAATCACATTAGTGCACTTTGTGTGTATTGAGCAGGACCACTTGAGATCGTTCGACTTATACTGACTTATAGGAGAACTTGATCTCAGTTATTATGGATGTTCATGCTCTTAATCTCTATACAATAACTTCGACACGTAGGGCAGTATGTATTTCTTTTATTCATCAATGGGTGAGATTTACATGTATTAAATCAACAAACTCGGTGAGTTGGGAAGTAGTGTTGTCTCTATGGTGTGCTGTTGATTGTAGAAGGAATCCGTGTCCGTCATAGGTTGATGATGTCCCCTTGAGGAGCTCATAAGGATTATCAGGTAAACTCTGCAGGTGGATTTATTCCGGCATGATAATGAGGTTGAGTGTTACTAATCTTGGATGAGATTTTAATTAATAGAGTTGTCAGTAACTTAATTAATTAATGGGCATTATATATCTTAAACATGAGGAGACTAACGGCTCGTAATAAAAAGGAGCCCATAACGAATTATGAAATTAGAATGGTAGTGCAATAATAATATTTTAGTGGAATATATTATTATTATTAGACTTAAGTATAAGTTTTGGGCTAAGCTTGGATACTTAAGCCCAATGGATGCCCAACTCTAATTTCTCCTCCTGGTCCCTGCTGTAGCCCATATATAAGTCATCTCAGCTGTCCAGAAACCTTAATCTATGAGATTAATCACGCCTAACACTATGAGGAGGGTGAGAGAACAGCAAATTGAGACGATCTCGAAGATCGTCGCCCACACGACGTCGAGATTGGACTTGGGAATACAGCAGAAGACTGGAGGTTGTTTGCTGCTGCTGTCCGCCACCTTCTATGATTTTTATAATATCGTACAGACTTTAGAATTTGACAGGTTATATACTAACGGAAAGCCACGGAAGAGAGGATCGTTTTGGCACATAGATCACTCAAATCCGACATCGGATAAGAGAGTTATGCCCTTTACGGTTCACGTTAACCAAAAGATCGAACGCCAACAAATATTATATGGAATATTCTTTTTTTCCTTTATATATATGAATTAATTTGAAATGAATTAATTTATTTTTTAAAATATTTAGTAATTAAGTAATAATACCCAAATAATAAATAAATGAATTATTGAAAATTTAATTATTATTAAAAATAAGAAACACATTATTTAAAAAAAGAAAATATTAAATAAGGAAGTTAATTAAAAGTAATTAAGTAAAATATTAAAAAAAAGTATTAAAATTCAAAAAATCAGAAAATTAAATGTCACATTGGAGCGCTCCGAAGACGACATGTCAACAAGAAAATTTCTGCTATAGTATACTTAATATATTTATATATATATATATATATATATATATAATTATTTATTCAACCATTTTAAAAAATATAATTTAAATTATAATCTAATATAGGCTTATATTGAAAAAGTAAAATTCAATTTATATACACTCAAATGTTAATTTGCTTCCATTGATAAAAACTTTATTTCGTTCTTAAATTGAATTACCAAAAAATTTAAAATAATTATTGAATTGATTTTTCAAATTTCGTTATGATTGTTGTCGTAGAATTAAATCAATCAAAAATTTTAAAATATGCTATTTTAATTATTGAAGAAAAAAATTATAATAAAGTTAACTAATAGAAAATAAAAAATAAATTCAATATAAGTCAATCGATGAAGTTAAAAAAAAATAAATTGAAAAATTATAATATTAACATGAAAAAAATTTAATAACGGAAAAAAATCAAAACATTAAAATATAATAATAAAAAATAAAAAAACGTAATTAAATAATTTTTATTTGGAAATATATAGAATCAATAAGAAATTAATCAATAATAATAATAATAATAATAATAATAATAATAATAATAATAATAATAATTAAAATGGATAATTCCTTTAGAACTTGAATGGAACTTAAGAAAACTTTTATTCTTTACGTGTTTATAATGAATGAATAAAGAGTTTTATTTATTGGTGGATAGTAGATTATTTGTATAAAAATTTACATGAGAAGCTCCAAAAAATTAAAAATAAAATGAAATAAAATAAAAACAAAAAATAATCAAAAGAGAGTTTAAAAAATATAAAGATAACAGAAAAATAAATAAAAGAAACGAAAAACTTTCTTTAAAAGGTGAAGATATGATTTTTTTTTCCATTATGGTGAATAATTTATGTGAATGAATGAATAAGGAGTCTTATTATATTAGTAGAGAAGAATAAATTTTATTATTTACTTATATTTCTGAATAAGATTTGATTTGATTTTTATTTGATCTAATCATATAAATATTTGAATTTTAAAGAAAATTTATAAAAAAAATTAATGTAGATATCACTAAATATATTAATTAGTAATTATTAAAATTAAAATTATTTAAGGTCACGACATATCATTAAAATTTAATTTTTTAAAGAAAAAATTTAATCATGAAAAAAATTTAATAATATAAAAAATGAAAAAATTCAATTAAAACAAAAATAATAATAATTGAAAGAGAAATCATAAAAATTTAATTAAACAAAAAATAAAATTAACCATGAATATGCTCTTCTTATATGTTCCAACAACATCACCCTTCCGAACTATAGAAAGCATCTTTTTCATTCCCATATTTCTGATTGCTTTGGAAATTCAACCTTTTGCAAAATTCATAAAAAAATAAAACAAATTCAAACACCACCATCGCATGAAATAGGGAAGTTCAACAATCCTCATAACATGCTAATAACCAATAAAAAACACCATCGGCTAATAACCAATATTAAGAAAGTGGGATTAAAAGTAATTAAGAAAGTAAAATTTAAATATTGAGGAAAACAATAAAAACACAAATCAAAAAAGTAAAGCAATTACCTCGGAATACTCGAGAATTCGAGCAACATCAAGAGTGACAGTAATAGAAAAAATTTGTAATGAATAAATTAGGCAACGAATAAATAAACCGGCTTATTTATAGGTAAAGAGGGAATAAATTTCTAAATCTTAAAATAAATTTATGTATTTATCATATTAATTTTTATTTAATAGTAGTTATTTTTTATTTGATAATATCATATTTAAATATTAAAATAATATATGTATTTATTTACATTAAATTTTATAATCTATCTTATGTAAATATACTTGATGCTTTAACATTAAATGTTAAAACACATGGTTATAATTATATTCCTGGGACAGAAGTTATATGCATCTGTTACAGAATATATTATAAACCATTACATACACTGAATCCTCAGTGTAAACGTATTGATGAATTGAAAAATGAAACAATAATTATTGAAACCAATTTTAGTAAGTCTAATATTACGACTAGAAGACCTATTAAATGGGAAGAAATTGACATTCCAGAAAATTGGATTATTGAACAAGCAGTTCCTGTTCAAACACAAGTACAAAATCAGAATAATATTTCTGATATTTTTCAGAATACTGATGGAACGATTAATATAAGATTTGAGAATAATAAGTCTCTCCAAAGAAATAATTCAATGAGGAATTATATTTCTCCAATAGATTACAAAATGGAATTACCACGTTCTTCAACTTCTCAGATAAGAGAAGATACTAATTTTGAAATATTTACTCCTGTTACAGATAGAATATATATTAACAGGAATAATATTGTCATAGAAGCTAATACTCGTAATACAGATGAGTCAGAACCGACAATGTCGGAAATGGATTTTAAAATTTAATTTATGGATTTATATGAAAAAATAGATTTCAGCCCTGATTTTTCAGCCAGAAAAATCATTTCAGAAGAATTTAAAAGTCAAGGTTATACACCTTTTAGAAAATGGTTTTTTGAGAATTTTACTCAAAATGAAATTATAAGTTTTCAAGATGAGTTTTATAAAACTTGTAAAGAAAAAAATGTGTTAATACCTTTTGCAGCATGGTTTATGAATACCTATGTAAAAAATTATATTTTTATTTTAGAAAGAAATTATAATTTGCAAAATGGCACAGTTGTGACAGATATATATCCTCCACAACAATCTTTTCATATTGAAAAAAATGGAAGAATTTATAATTTTCTAGCTTTTGCTAAACTTATAGAAGATGATACTATACAAATTACTTGTAAACATATTAATACTCTGTTTGAAAATCATAATTATACAAATGTGTTTTTAAATGTATTAGGAGAACAAATCAAGTCTATTCATAATAAACTGGAAATGATAATATCAGTTATTAATAAAAATAGTCAACCCACTATAATAGTTACAGAAAAGGAGAAAAAAGATTTACAAAATCTCCAGCCTATAATAATTACAGATAGGGGAAAAGAAGCTTTGCCAAGCTTCCAACCACCTCCAGTAATATCTAATTTCAAAATCAAGCCATTATATAAGCTTGAGAAATATCTTGAGGAAAAGTTTAATAAACTTAGTATAAAAACTCTTGATAAAGAGTTATGTGATAATATCATAGAAAATCTTGATTATAGGCAGGCTTTTCAAAATCAGATCAATACTAAATGGGCTGATAAGCCAATACAGAATAAGTTTTAATAATAGACCAACACCCATGGATGTATTACATGAAGAATACATTGATACTATTGATATTAATTATTCTGGTAATAAGATCTATGAGTGGAATATTGATGGCTATTCTAATAAACAGATTTATAATACAGTACATAGAATGCTTATGTACTCAACAAATTGTAAAAATAGCAATAATTTTGATATGGTTATTGCAGCAATGATAATTCCTGGATTTACTGGACAGCTTAAAGGCTGGTGGGATAATTATTTATCTCAAAATGATAGAGATAATATTCTCAATATGGTTAAACAAGAAGGTAATAATACTACCGAAAATGCAGTTTATACACTTGCAGTTAATATAATTGAACACTTCACTGGAAGGTTTAGTGATAATAGTGATACTATTAGAACACTGCTCCAAACATTGAGGTGCAGAACACTCTCTGATTTTAGGTGGTATAAGGATACTTTCCTAAGCAGAGTAATGGAATTACCAGAATGTAATAACATTCATTGGAAGTCAAAATTTATTGACGGATTATCCAGCTTATTTGCTGAAAGGGTAAGAAAAACCTTAAAACGTAATCATATTACGATTCCATATGAAAGTTATACTTATGGTGCTCTAATAGACACTTGTATTCAGAAAGGATTAGCTTTATGCAATGAAATAAAGCTAAATCAACAGATTAAAAGGCGAAATCTCGATGAGAAAAAGCAATTGGGAGAATTTTGTCAACAATTTGGTTTGGATAATCCTTCATCCAGTAAAACCAAAATTAATAAAGATAAAAAGGTTTATAAACCTAAACATAGGAGATATTCTCCTAGACAGATTGAGAAACAGAATAAAAGAAAGGAAGAAAAATTTCAAAAGAAGTCTTATAGACAAAGATATAATAAGAAAAAAGATAGATATTGTAAAATATGTGGTAAAAAAGGTCATACCAAAGAATTTAGTTGGACCAAGAAAGAGATTAATAATCTTGAAATTCCTGATGATATCAAGGAAATTATAATACAGACACTTGAAGAAAAATCTGAATTTGAGAAATCAGAATCAAATTTTTCATCTACTTTTAAATCAGAAGAAGAAATCATCAACAATTTAGTTGATGAAAATATTTCTGAATCAGAAGAATGTGAGCCTTGTAAATAAGGATTAATATGTCCAAAAGAGATTAATAATTTTGATAATAATCAATATGAGTTTTGTAAGATTATATCTCAATTCTCAGATATGACGTTTAATGTTTTAACCTCTGATAATATCTTCGAGGTGCTAAAAATGATTAAAGATCCTTTGTTAAGGAATCAAATTATCAATGATATTGGTAATGAAAATGAAACCTCCTCTTCTAATAAAGAAGAAGAATTGACTCAAGACATTCTTAATAAGAATAAGTCTTATAATATGATAGAAGTCATGAACCAGTTAAGAACCAAATATCAGGTTCAAAGAGATATATCTCTATAAGATCTTCATAAAGAGGTTAAAAATCTCAGAGAATAAATAAAATTATTAAAGAATAAGAATCTTATTCAAGAATCTAAAATATCTAGATTAGAGGAATTTTCTAAAGGAAAAAAATATTTCACAGAGAATATTTCTCAAAATATTGAGCCTAGTATGTTCAATGACACATTTCTTTCTACTATTGAGATGGTTATATCCCAAAAATGGCATATAAAAATATCATTATTGATTGATAATCATTATACAAAAACATTTACTGCTCTTGTTGATAGTGGTGCAGATTTAAATGTTATACATGAAGGATTAATACCTACTTGATATTTTCGTAAAACTAGTCATACATTATAGCATGCAGGAGGTGATAAACTCCAAATTAATTATAAGCTCCCTAAAACTTATGTGTGTGTTAATAACAAATGTATTTCGCAAAGTTTTATACTTGCAAAAAATATTTCAAACCAAGATATACTTGGAACTCCATTTTTAAATAATATTTACCCCATAAAAAATATTAATGATAAAGGTATCATTGGTACTTTTAAAGGAGATAATATTTTCCTTGAATTTATTATTGAACCTTTTACAAAAGTTTTGCATAGTCTTTATGATAATATCAAGGCAAAATAAGATCAAATTAGTTTTTTAAAACAAGAGATTAATATTATTACTCTTGATGATCAATTGAAAAATCCTAGATTACAGGATAAAATTAGTCTTTTGAAAAATCAATTTTCATTAGAAATTTGTAATGATCATCCTAATGTTTTTTGGGATAGAAAAAAACATATTATTTCTTTGCCTTATGAGGATTCTTTTGATGAAAAGAATATTCCAACAAAGGCTAGACCTTGTCAAATGAATTCAGAATATTTAGAATTGTGTAAAAAAGAAATTGAATCTTTATTACATAAAGGACTTATTAGTCATTCTCAATCTCCTTGGTCATGTACTGCATTTTACGTTAATAAACATTCTGAGATTGAAAGAGGTATACTAAGATTGGTTATTAATTACAAACCTCTAAATAAAGTTCTGAAATGGATCAGACATCCAATTCCTAATAAAAAGGATTTATTGGATAGACTTTATAATAGTCTGATATTTTCGAAATTCGATCTTAAGTCAGGATACTGGCAAATTCAGATTAATAAATCTGATAGACACAAGACAGAATTTAATGTTCCAATAGGACATTATGCATGGAATGTGATGCCATTTGGTTTAAAGAATGCTCCTTCTGAATTTCAGAAGATTATGAATGATATTTTTACTCCTTATAGTGAGTTTATAATTGTTTATATTGATGATATTTTGGTATATTCAAAAACCATTGAAATGCATTTTAAACATTTGCATATTTTTAAATCATTAATTATTCAGAATGGATTAGTAATTTCTAAACCAAAAATGGAATTATTTCAGACTAGAATTAGATTTCTAGGTCATATTATTGAAAAAGGAAATATTTTTCCTATTAACAGAAGCATTGATTTTGCTGATAAATTTCCTGATGTGATAACTGAAAAAACTCAGTTACAAAGATTTTTAGGAAGTCTTAATTATATTGCTCCTTATTATCATAATTTGGTTAAGGACACAGCTATTTTATATGATAGACTTAAGAAGAATCCTAAACCATGGACTAATAGTTATACTGATGCTGTTAGAAAGAATAAATCCAGAGTTAAAACTCTACCTTGCTTAATGATTAGTAATCCAAATTGGAAAAAGCTTATAGAGACAGATGCCTCTAATATAAGATTTGGTGGTAAATTAACCCAGATCAATCCGAATAATAAACAAACATATCTTGTTAGATTTCATTCTGGGAAATGGAATGATTCTCAGAAAAATTATGCTACTATTGCTAAAAAGATTCTTGCAATTGTTAAATGTGTTTTAAAATTTCAAGATGATTTGTATAATCAGAAATTTACTATTGTAACAAATTGCAATGCAGCTAAATTTATGTTTCAAAAAGATTTCAAACATGATGTTTCTTAGCAAATGTTTGCTTGATGGCAGGCTCATTTAGCCCCATTTGATTTTGAGATTGTTTATAAAAAAGGAGAAGATAATAGTCTTCCAGATTTCTTAACTCGTGAATATTTTCAGGTATGAGTACACGAGGTAGAGGATCTTCCTCTTATAGAGGAAGAGGTGGCAGAGGAAAAATGCCTGAGATAATATCTCAACATGGCAATAAAAAGCTTATAGCAATGAATAGAGTTGAAGAAGAAGCATATCAAGAATTTCTTAATAAAAGAAATAAACAGCAAAAACCAAATGAAGAAAGTAGTACTTCTTCAACATCATATGCTCAAGTAGTTGAGAAAGAAGAATCTGATAATATTGGATTCATTCAAAATGAATATAAAGAAATAATATTTCATTTAGAAGAAAGAGATTTAAAATGGATCAATGATCTTTGGACTTTAATGCAAAGATATATGGATAATAATTCCATTCAAATGAGGACTTATAAGTCAAGATATCTGTATGAACAGATATTACTTCAAACTGGTTCTTGTGATATTACACATTTTACAGGAACTAGTAATGAAATTTATAATTTCAGTAAAATAATAATTAAAATGGTAATATCCTTGGAAGATTGGGGAATTTCTCCATTAAGAGAAAAAGATGTTATGAATAATAAAGGAGTTCCAATGAAATATAATTATTTGGACTATTGTGATGCCTTTATGAAGGTACTTAATTATGAAAATGATAAAAAGAAACATATTTGGTTTATCAAGATATGTTCAAATGTTTACAAGGATGATATCCCACACTGGTTTATACACTGGTTTCATTGTTTTGGACCCACTTTAATTATTTTACCAGAAAATATGAAAATTTCATTTGATAGATGGGTGGATATATCCCCACAGCTTTTAAAAAAGCAAGAATTAAAATTATACATTGAGGGTATAGCCTCATGCTACCTTTGTATTGAATTTTCAATACCATGGATATTTAAATGGTCTCCAGAAGTAGGTAATACCGAAACAGGAATTCCATGCATATACAAGATATTTTACACTAAATTTTGGGATAAAATGTTATGTATAGATCCCAAAACAATTCAGATTTATGGGATAGAGACAATGGATCTCTTGGAGAAAAAATTGAAATCTATAGAGAAGTTCATACTCCTTCTCCATTCGATCATATTTTGAGAAAATCCAAAATGAAGTCAGAAAATTTGACAAGAGAGCAGATGATAGCTGCCTATATTGAATAAATGAAGTAGGATTTGATATCACAATTGGAGATGATAATAAATCAGAGTCTACTATGGTCTTTGAACAAATGCAAGATGCACAATATCCAAATGATGTGTATCTAGATGAAATTTTTATGGCAATTCAGGATACTCTGATAGAAAAATTTACACCTGAGAAAGAAGCATCTTAATCATCATCAATTCACAAAGGAAAAGAATATACCTGAAGAAGATGATGTCATTGCTTATGACATCAACAATAAGCAACCAGACAGGATATTGTTCATAAACAGTAAAGCAGCCAGAAAAATCCAAAATGAAGTCAGAAAATTTGACAAGAGAGCAGATGATAGCTGCCTATATTGAAGAAATGAAGAAGGATTTGATATCACAATTTGGAGATGATAATAAATCAGAGTCTACTATGGTCTCTGAACAAATGCAAGATGCACAATATCCAAATGATGTGGATCTAGATGAAATTTTTATGGCAATTCAGGATACTCTGATAGAAAAATTTATACCTGAGAAAGAAGCATCTTCATAATCATCAATTCACAAAGGAAAAGAATATACCTGAAGAAGATGATGTCATTGCTTACGACATCAACAATAAGCAGCCAGACAGGATACTGTTCATAAATAGTAAAGCAGTCAGACAAATCACTGTTCATCAACAGTAAATTACTGTATACTTTTGACTTACTGTAGCACTTTATACTATGCAGACGAAAATTTTAGCTTTTTACTGTTAATTCACGCGATTTATACTGTTGGGACGCGTTTTCTTATTGTATAAATAGATTTGAAGTTTTTCATTTGAAGGCAACGATCAGAAATCTCTCATTTCTCTCTTCTGATCAAAATTGTAAGCTCATGTGTTGAGCATTCCCTCTTTTGTAAAATATAAATTTGTATTAATAAAAGAAGCATTCTGAGTACATATAATTTGTAAGTATTTACAATTTTTATTTTTTGTTTTTTTTATTTATTATGTTCATGTTTAGCCTAATAGGCTAAATTATTCATGTGTTGATTCATTACTATTAATTGGGCTAGCATGTAACTTATATAGTTTATGTCTAGGATATTCTAATAAGAATCTAAATAGGTTAGAAGGTAATCAACTGGCCTTAAAACAAAATGATGTCTTAAATATGTTGCTCATGTAAGTCCCAGTTTTAGCCGTTTGAAAGGCGTTGTGATGGACATGTTGGAGGTTTTATTTGGGTATGATTTTATTTAAAGATGCCAGTTTAATTTCCATTCTGTAAAATGTCCTATATGATTCTGGTTAGCCGATCCTGTCCTTAGATGGTTATAACCATATGTTTTAACATTTAATGTTAAAGCATCAAGTATATTAACATCAGATAAAGACAGTTGCAAATTAAGATAAACATTAAAATAAACTGGTCCATTAGTTAAGCTGGATTGTATAATATCCATTAAAGATTGTTTCCAATTTAAATTTCTACCATCTCTTAAAGCTGCTATAAAGCTTTCTGGTAATCCCTTTAAAGCCAAAAGTTTAAATGCAATTTGTACTAATCCTATATGAAGGAATTTATGAGTGTTGCTATACGCACCCATATCCTTTTCAGATAATAATCTAACTATCATATCATTACTATCTAAGGAAATCTATTCTTCAGTAGTTTTAACTACTTGTTTTAAACCTATTTTTTTAAAAGTACCTAATTGATATGTTAATCTAGGTTCTATCATAGGAATTATCCACTTATTAAGCAGATCTAAATTCTCTGAAATATCATATTCCAC
The DNA here is from genome assembly GCA_023678885.1 of Pogostemon cablin. Lineage (NCBI taxonomy): Eukaryota > Viridiplantae > Streptophyta > Magnoliopsida > Lamiales > Lamiaceae > Pogostemon > Pogostemon cablin. The sequence continues at coordinate 19,233,492 of CM042994.1, read as the reverse complement.
ATTTCTAATATTCTTAATATTATTATTCTTATTAATCATATTCATGAAATTCATGATAAAACATGTGTTGATCCATAACATCAATAGTTACTACCATGGCTCTGATACCATCTAAGGATAGGATCGGCTAACCAGAATCATATAGGACATTTTACAGAATGGAAATTAAACCGACATCTTTAAATAAAATCATACCCAAATAAAACCTCCAACATGCCCATCACAACGCCTTTCAAACGGCTAAAACTGGGACTTACAGGAGCAACATATTTAAGGCATCATTTTGTTTTAAGGCCAGTTGATTACCTTCTAACCTATTTAGATTCTTATTAGAATATCCTACCATAAACTATATAAGTTCCATGCTAGCACAATTAATAGTTATGAATCAAAACATGAATAATTTAGCCTATTACGCTAAACATGAACATAATAAATAAAAAAAAAAATTGTAAATACTTACAAATTATATGTACTCAGAATGCTTCTTTTATTAATACAAATTTATATTTTACAAAAGAGGGAATGCTCAACACATGAGCTTAAATTTTGATCAGAAGAGAGAAATGAGAGATTTCTGATCGATGCCTTCAAATGAAAAACTTCAAATCTATTTATACAATAAGAAAACGCGTCCCAATAGTAGAAATTGCGTGAATTAACAGTAAAAAGCCAAAATTTTTGGTCTGCACAGTATAAAGTGCTACAGTAAGTCAAAAGTATACAGTAATTTACTGTTGATAAACAGTGATTTGTCTGGCTGCTTTACTGTTTATGAACAGTATCCTGTCTGGCTGCTTACTGTTGATGTCGTAAGCAATGACATCATCTTCTTCAGGTATATTATTTTCCTTTGTTAATTGAAGATGATGAAGATGCTTCTTTCTAAGGTGTAAATTTTTCTATCAGAGATTCCTGAATTGCCATAAAAATTTCATCTAGATCTACATCATTTGGATATTGTGCATCTTGTATTTGTTCAGAGACCATAGTAGACTCTGATTTATTATCATCTCCAAATTGTGATATCAAATCCTTTTTCATTTCTTCAAATAGGCAACTATTATCTACTCTCTTGTCAAATTTTCTGACTTCATTTTGGATTTTCTCAAAATATGATCGAATGGAGAAGGAGTATGAACTTCTCTATAGGTATTACTACACAATTTCAATTTTTTCTCCAAGAGATCCATTGTCTCTATCCCATAAATCTGATTTGTTTTGGGATCTATACATAACATTTTATCCCAAAATTTAGTGTAAAATGTCTTGTATATGCATGGAATTCATGTTTCGGTATTACCTACTTCTGGAGACCATTTAAATATCCATGGTATTGAAAATTCAATAAAAAAGTAGCATGAGGCTATACCCTCAATGTATAATTTTAATTCTTGCTCTTTTAAAAGCTGTGGGGATATATCCACCCATCTATCAAATGAAATTTTCATATTTTCTGGTAAAATAATTGAAATGTGGCTAAAACAATGAAATCAGTGTATAAATCAGTGTGGGATATCATCCTTGTAAACATTTGAACATATCTTGATAAACCAAGTATGTTTCTTTTTATCATTTTCATAATTAAGTACCATCATAAAGGCATTACAATAGTCCCAATAATTATATTTCATTGGAACTCCTTTATTATTCATAACATCTTTTTCTCTTAATGGAGAAATTCCCCAATCTTCCAAGGATATTACCCTTTTAATTATTATTTTACTGAAATTTTAAATTTCATTACTAGTTCGTGTAAAATGTGTAATATCACAAGAACCAGTTTGAAATAGTATCTGTTCATACAGATATCTTGACTTATAAGTCCTCATTTGCATGGAACTATTATCCATATATCTTTGAATTAAAGTCCAAGGATCATTGATCCATTTTAAATCTCTTTCTTCTAAAAGAAATATTATTTCTTTATATCCATTTTGAATGAATCCAATATTATCAGATTCTTCTTTGTCAACTACTTGAGCATATGATGTTGAAGAAGTATTACTTTCGTCATTTGGTTTTTGCTGTTTATTTCTTTTATCAAGAAATTCTTGATATGCTTCTTCTTCAGCTCTAATAATTGCTATAAGCTTTTTATTGCCATGCTGAGATATTATCTCCGGCATTTTTCCTCTGCCACCTCTTCCTCTATAAGAGGAAGATCCTCTACCTCAGGTACTCATACCTGAAAATATTCACGAGTTAGGAAATCTGGAAGACTATTATCTTCTCCTTTTTTATAAACAATCTCAAAATCAAATGGGGCTAAATGAGCCTGCCATCTAGCAAACATTTACTTAGAAACATCATGTTTGAAATATTTTTGAAATATAAATTTATCTGCATTGCAATCTGTTACAATAGTAAATTTCTGATTATACAAATCATCTTGAAATTTTAAAACACATTTAACAATTGCAAGAACCTCTTTAACAATAGTAGCATAATTTTTCTGAGAATCATTCCATTTCCAAGAATGAAATCTAACAAGATATGTTTGTTTATTATTCGGATTGATCTGGGTTAATTTACCACCAAATCTTATATTAGAGGCATCTGTCTCTATAAGCTTTTTCCAATTTGGATTACTAATCATTAAGCAAGGTAGAGTTTTAACTCTGGATTTATTCTTTCTAACAGCATCAGTATAACTATTAGTCCATGATTTAGGATTCTTCTTAAGTCTATCATATAAAATAGCTGTGTCCTTAACCAAATTATGATAATAAGGAGCAATATAATTAAGACTTCCTAAAAATCTTTGTAAATGAGTTTTTTCAGTTATCTCATCAGGAAATTTATCAGCAAAATCAATGCTTCTGTTAATAGGAATAATATTTCCTTTTTCAATAATATGACCTAGAAATCTAATTATAGTCTGAAATAATTCCATTTTTGGTTTAGAAATTACTAATCCATTCTGAATAATTAATGATTTAAAAATATGCAAATGTTTAAAATGCATTTCAATGGTTTTTGAATATACCAAAATATCATCAATATAAACAATTATAAACTCATTATAAGGAGTAAAAATATCATTCATAATCTTCTAAAATTCAGAAGGAGCATTCTTTATACCAAATGGCACCACATTCCATTCATAATGTCCTATTAGAACATTAAATGTTGTCTTGTATCTATCAGATTTATTAATCTGAATTTACCAGTCTTAAGATCGAATTTCGAAAATATCAGACTATTATAAAGTCTATCCAATAAATCCTTTTTATTAGGAATTGGATGTTTGATCCATTTCAGAACTTTATTTAGAGGTTTGTAATTAATAACCAGTCTTGGTATACCTCTTTCAATCTCAGAATGTTTATTAACATAAAATGCAGTACATGACCAAGGAGATTTAGAATGACTAATAAGTCATTTATGTAATAAAGATTCAATTTCTTTTTTACATAATTCTAAATATTCTGAATTCATTTGACAAGGTCTAGCCTTTGTTGGAATATTCTTTTCATCAAAAGAATCCTCATAAGGCAATGAAATAATATTTTTTTCTATCCCAAAAAGCATTAGGATGATCATTACAAATTTCTAATGAAAATTGATTTTTCAAAAGACTAATTTTATCCTGTAATCTAGGATTTTTCAATTGATCATCAAGAGTAATAATATTAATCTCTTGTTTTAAAAAACTAATTTGATCTTATTTTGCCTTGATATTATCATAAAGACTATGCAAAACTTTTGTAAAAGGTTCAATAATAAATTCAAGAAAAATATTATCTCCTTTAAAAGGACCAATAAGACCTTTATTATCAATAAGACCTTTATTATCAATAAGACCTCCTGCATGCCATAATGTATGACTAGTTTTATGAAAATATCGAGTAGGTATTAATCCTTCCTGTATAACATTTAAATCTGCACCACTATCAACAAGAGCAGTAAATGTTTTTGTATAATGATTATCAATCAATAATGATATTTTTATATACCATTTTTAGGATATAACCATCTCAATAGTAGAAAGAAATGTGTCATTGAACATACTAGGTTTATTAACCTCAATATTTTGAGAAATATTCTCATGTGAAATATTTTTTCCTTTAGAAAATTCCTCTAATCTAGATATTCTAGATTCTTGAATAAGATTCTTATTCTTTAATAATTTTATTTCTTCTCTGAGATTATTAATCTCTTTATGAAGATCTTGTAGAGATATATCTCTTTGAACCTGATATTTGGTTCTTAACCAGTTCATGACTTCTGTCATGTTATAAGACTTATTCTTATTAAGAATGTCTTAAGTCAATTCTTCTTCTTTATTAGAAGAGGGGGCTTCATTTTAATTACCAATATCATTGATAATTTGATTCCTTAACAAAGGATCTTTAATCATTTTTAGCACCTCGAAGATATTATCAGAGGTTAAAACATTAATCGTCATATCTGAGAATTGAGATATAATCTTATAAAACTCAGATTGTTTATTATCAAGATTATTAATCTCTCTTGGACATATTAATCTTTCTTTACAAGGCTCACATTCTTCTGATTTAGAAATATTTTCATCAACTAAATTGTTGATGATTTCTTCTTCTGATTCAGAAGTAGATGAAAAATCTGATTCTGATTTCTCAAATTCAGATTTTTCTTCAAAAGTCTGTATTATAATTTCCTTGATATCATCAGGAATTTCAAGATTATTAATCTTTTTCTTGGTCCAACAAAATTTTTTGGTATGACCTTTTTTACCACATATTTTACAATATCTATCTTTTTTCTTATTATATCTTTGTCTATAAGACTTCTTTTGGAATTTTTCTTCCTTTATTTTATTCTGTTTCTCAATCTGTCTAGGAGAATATCTCCTATGTTTAGGTTTATAAACCTTTTTATCTTTATTAATTTTGGTTTTACTGGATGAAGGATTATCCAAACCAAATTGTTGAAAAAATTCTCCCAATTATTTTTTCTCATCGAGATTTTGCCTTTTAATCTGTTGATTTAGCTTAATTTCATTGCATAAAGCTAATCCTTCCTGAATACAAGTGTCTATTAGAGCACCATAAGTATAACTTTCATATGGAATCGTAATATGATTACATTTTAAGGTTTTCTTATCCTTTCAGCAAATAAGCTGGATAATCCATCAATAAATTTTGACTTCCAATGAATGTTATTACATTCTGGTAATTCCATTACTCTGCTTAGGAAAGTATCTTTATACCACCTAAAATCAGAGAGTGTTCTGCACCTCAATGTTTGGAGCAATGTTCTAATAGTATCACTATTGTCACTGAACCTTCCAGTGAAGTGTTCAATTATATTAACTGCAAGTGTATAAACTACATTTTCCGTAGTATTATTACCTTCTTGTTTAACCATATTGAGAATATTATCTCTATCATTTTGAGATAAATAATTATCTCACCAGCCTTTAAGCTGTCCAGTAAATCCAGCAACTATCATTGCTGCAATAACCTTATCAGAATTATTGCTATTTTTACAAATTGTTGAGTACATAAGCATTCTATGTACTGTATTATAAATCTATTTATTAGAATAGCCATCAATATTCCACTAATAGATCTCATTATCAGAATAACTAATATCTATAGTATCAGTGTATTCTTCATGTAATACATCCATGGGTGTTGGTTTATTGTAATAATACTTATTCTGTATTGGCTTATCAGCCCATTTAGTATTGATCTTATTGATCTGATTTTGAAAAACCTGCCTATAATCAGGATTTTAAATGATATTATCATATAACTCTTTATCAAGAGTTTTTATACTAAGTTTATTAAACTTTTCCTCAAGATATTTCTCAAGCTCATATAATGGCTTGATTTTGAAATTAGATATTACTGGAGGTGGTTGGAAGCTTGGCAAAGCTTCTTTTCCCCTATATGTAATTATTACAGGCTTGAGATTTTGTAAATCTTTTTTCTCTTTTTCTGTAACTATTACAGTGGGTTGACTATTTTTATTAATAACTGATATTATTATATCCAGTTTATTATGAATAGACTGGATTTGATCTCCTATTACATTTAAAAATAAATTTGTATAATTCTAATTTTCAAATATAGTATTAATATGTTTACAAGTAATTTCTATAGTATCATCTTCTATAAGTTTAGTAAAAGCTAGAAAATTATAAATTCTTCAATTTTTTCAATATGAAAAGATTGTTGTGGAGGATATATATCTGTCACAACTGTGTCATTTTGCAAATTATAATTTCTTTCTATAATAAAAATATAATTTTTTACATAGGTATTCATAAACCATGCTGCAAATGAAAAGCTTCAAATCTATTTATACAATAAGAAAACGCAATCCAACAGTAGAAACCGCGTGAATTAACAGTAAAAAGCTAAAATTTTCGATCTGCACAGTATAAAGTGCTACAGTAAGTCAAAAGTATACAGTAATTTACTGTTGATGAACAGTGATTTGTCTGGCTGCTTTACTGTTTATGAACAGTATCCTGTCTGGCTGCTTACTGTTGATGTCGTAAGCAATGACATCATCTTCTTCAGGTATATTATTTTCCTTTGTGAATTGATGATGATGAAGATACTTCTTTCTCAGGTGTAAATTTTTCTATCAGAATATCCTGAATTGCCATAAAAATTTCATCTAGATCCACATCATTTGGATCTTGTGCATCTTGCATTTGTTCAGAGACCATAGTAGACTCTGATTTATTATCATCTCCAAATTGTGATATCAAATCCTTCTTCATTTCTTCAATATAAGCAGCTATCATTTGCTCTCTTGTCAAATTTTCTGACTTCATTTTAGATTTTCTCAAAATATGATCGAATGGAGAAGGAGTATGAACTTCTCTATAGGTATTACTATACAATTTCAATTTTTTCTCCAAGAGATCCATTGTCTCTATCCCATAAATCTGATTTGTTTTGGGATCTATACAAAACATTTTATCCCAAAATTTAGTGTAAAATGTCTTGTATATGCATGGAATTCCTGTTTCGGTATTATCTAATTCTGGAGACCATTTAAATATCCATGGTATTGAAAATTCAATAAAAAAGTAGCATGAGGCTATACCCTCAATGTATAATTTTAATTCTTTCTTTTTTAAAAGTTGTGGGGATATATCCACCCATCTATCAAATGAAATTTTCATATTTTCTGGTAAAATAATTGAAGTGGGGCCAAAACTATGAAACCAGTGTATAAACCAGTGTGGGATATCGTCCTTGTAAACATTTGAACATATCTTGATAAACCAAGTATGTTTCTTTTTATCATTTTCATAATTAAGTACCTTCATAAAGGCATCACAATAGTCTCAATAATTATATTTCATTGGAACTCCTTTATTATTCATAACATCTTTTTCTCTTAATGGAGAAATTCCCCAATCTTACAAGGATATTACCCTTTTAATTATTATTTTACTGAAATTATAAATTTCATTACTAGTTCCTGTAAAATGTGTAATATCACAAGAACCAGTTTGAAGTAATATCTGTTCATACAGATATCTTTACTTATAAGTCCTCATTTGCATGGAACTATTATTCATATATCTTTGCATTAAAGTCCAAGGATCATTGATCCATTTTAAATCTCTTTCTTCTAAAAGAAATATTATTTCTTTATATTCATTTTGAATGAATCCAATATTATCAGATTCTTCTTTCTCAACTACTTGAGCATATGATGTTGAAGAAGTATTACTTTCTTCATTTGGTTTTTGTTGTTTAATTCTTTTATTAAGAAATTCTTGATATGCTTCTTCTTCAGCTCTATTCATTGCTATAAGCTTTTTATTGTCATGTTGAGATATTATCTTAGACATTTTTCCTCTGCCACCTCTTCCTCTATAAGAGGAAGATTTTCTACCTCGTGTACTCATACCTGAAAATATTCACGAGTTAAGAAATTTGGAAGACTATTATCTTCTCTTTTTTTATAAACAATCTCAAAATCAAATGGGGCTAAATGAGTCTGCCATCTAGCAAACATTTGCTTAGAAACATCATGTTTGAAATCTTTTTGAAACATAAATTTAGCTGCATTGCAATCTGTTACAATAGTAAATTTCTTATTATTCAAATCATCTTGAAATTTTAAAACACATTTAACAATTGCAAGAATCTCTATAACAGTAGTAGCATAATTTTTCTGAGAATCATTCTATTTCCCAGAATGAAATCTAACAAGATATGTTTGTTTATTATTCGGATTGATCTGGGTTACTATACCACCAAATCCAATATTATAGGCATCTGTCTCTATAAGCTTTTTCCAATTTGGATTACTAATCATTAAGCAAGGTAGAATTTTAACTCTAGATTTAATCGTTCTAACAACATCAGTATGACTATTAGTCCATGGTTTAGGATTCTTCTTAAGTCTATCATATAAAATGGCTGTGTCCTTAACCAAATTATGATAATAAGGAGCAATATAATTAAGACTTCCTAAAAATCTTTGTAATTAAGTTTTTTCAGTTATCTCATCAGGAAATTTATCAGCAAAATCAATGCTTCTGTTAATAGGAATAATATTTCCTTTTTCAATAATATGACCTAGAAATCTAATTCTAGTCTGAAATAATTCCATATTTGGTTTAGAAATTACTAATCCATTCTGAATAATTAATGATTTAAAAATATGGAAATGTTTAAAATGCATTTCAATGGTTTTTGAATATACCAAAATATCATCAATATAAACAATTATAAACTCACTATAAGGAGTAAAAATATCATTCATAATCTTCTGAAATTCAGAAGGAGCATTCTTTAAACCAAATGGCATCATATTCCATTCATAATGTCCTATTGAATCATTAAATGTTGTCTTGTATCTATCATATTTATTAATCTAAATTTGCCAGTATTCTGACTTAAGATCGAATTTAAAAAATATCAGACTATTATAAAGTCTATCAAATAAATCCTTTTTATTAGGAATTAGATGTCTGATCCATTTCAGAACTTTATTTAGAGGTTTGTAATTAATAACCAATCTTGGTATACCTCTTTCAATCTCAGTATATTTATTAACATAAAATGCAGTACATGACCAAGGAGATTGAGAATGACTAATAAGTCCTTTATGTAATAAAGATTCAATTTCTTTTTTACACAATTATAAATATTCTGAATTCATTTGACAAGGTGTAGCCTTTATTGGAATATTCTTTTCATCAAAAGAATCCTCATAAGGCAAAGAAATAATATGTTTTTTTCTATCCCAAAAAGCATTAAGATGATCGTTACAAATTTCTAATGAAAATTGATTTTTCAAAAGACTAATTTTATCCTGTAATTTAGGAATTTTCAATTGATCATCAAGAGTAATAATATTAATCTCTTGTTTTAAAAAAAATATTTTGATCTTGTTTTGCCTTGATATTATCATAAAGACTATGCAAAACTTTTGTAAAAGGTTCAATAATAAATTCAAGGAAAATATTATCTCCTTTAAAAGTACCAATAATACCTTTATTATCAATATTTTTTATGGGGTAAATATTGTTTAAAAATGGAGTTCCAAGTATAATTTGGTTTGAAATATTTTTTGCAAGTATAAAACTTTGCGAAATACATTTGTTATTAACACACACATAAGCTTTAGGGAGCTTATAATTAATTTGGAGTTTATCACCTCCTGCATGCCATAATGTATGACTAGTTTTATGAAAATATAGAGTAGGTAATAATCCTTCCTGTATAACATTTAAATCTGCACCACTATCAACAAGAGCAGTAAATGTTTTTGTATAATGATAATCATTCAATAATGATATTTTTATATACCATTTTTGGAATATAACCATTTCAATAGTAGAAAGAAATGTGTCATTGAACATACTAGGTTTATTAACCTCAATATTTTGATAAGTATTCTCATGTGAAATATTTTTTCCTTTAGAAAATTCCTCTAATCCAGATATTCTAGATTCTTGAATAAGATTCTTATTCTTTAATAATTTTATTTCTTCTCTGAGATTATTAACCTCTTTATGAAGATCTTGTAGAGATATATCTCTTAGAACTTGATATTTGGTTCTTAACTAGTTCATGACTTCTGTCATGTTATAAGACTTATTCTTATTAAGAATGTCTTGAGTTAATTCTTCTTCTTTATTAGAAGAGGAGGCTTCATTTTCATTACCAATATCATTGATAATTTGATTCCTTAACAAAGGATCTTTAATCATTTTTAGCACCTCGAAGATATTATCAGAGGTTAAAACATTAATCGTCATATCTGAGAATTGAGATATAATCTTATAAAACTAAGATTGATTATTATCAAGATTATTAATCTCTTTTGGACATATTAATCCTTCTTTACAAAGCTCACATTCTTCTGATTTAGAAATATTTTCATCAACTAAATTGTTGATGATTTCTTCTTCTGATTCAGAAGTAGATGAAAAATTTGATTCTGATTTCTTAAATTCAGATTTTTCTTCAAGAGTCTGTATTATAATTTCCTTGATATCATCAGGAATTTCAAGATTATTAATCTTTTTCTTGGTCCAACAAAATTTTTTGGTATGACCTTTTTTACCACATATTTTAAAATATCTATCTCTTTTCTTATTATATCTTTGTCTATAAGACTTCTTTTGGAATTTTTCTTCCTTTCTTTTATTCTATTTCTCAATCTGTCTAGGAGAATATCTCCTATGTTTAGGTTTATAAACCTTTTTATCTTTATTAATTTTGGTTTTACTGGATGAAGGATTATCCTAACCAAATTGTTGACAAAATTCTCCCAATTGTTTTTTCTCATCGAGATTTTGCCTTTTAATCTGTTGATTTAGCTTTATTTCATTGCATAAAGCTAATCCTTCCTGAATACAAGTGTCTATTAGAGCACCATAAATATAACTTTCATATGGAATCGTAATATGATTACGTTTTAAGGTTTTTCTTACTCTTTCAGCAAATAAACTGGTAATTTGTCAATAAATTTTGACTTCCAATGAATGTTATTACATTCTGGTAATTCCATTACTCTGCTTAGGAAAGTATCCTTATACCACCTAAAATAAGAGAGTGTTCTGCACCTCAATGTTTGGAGCAGTGTTCTAATAGTATAACTATTATCACTGAACCTTCCAGTGAAGTGTTCAAATTTATTAACTGCAAGTGTATAAACTGCATTTTCGGTAGTATTATTACCTTCTTGTTTAACCATATTGAGAATATTATCTCTATCATTTTGAGATAAATAATTATCCCACCAGCCTTTAAGCTGTCCAGTAAATCCAGCAACTTCATTGCTGCAATAACCTTATCAGAATTATTGCTATTTTTACAAATTGTTAAGTACATAAGCAACTGTATTATAAATCTGTCTATTAGAATAGCCATCAATATTCCACTCATAGATCTTATTACCAGAATAACTATATCAATAGTATCAGTGTATTCTTCATGTAATACATCCATATGTGTTGGTCTATTGTAATAGAACTTATTCTGTATTGGCTTATCAGCCCATTTAGTATTGATCTTATTGATCTGATTTTGAAAAACCTGTCTATAATCAGGATTTTCTATGATATTATCATATAACTCTTTATCAAGAGTTTTTATACTAAGTTTATTAAACTTTTCCTCAAGATATTTCTCAAGCTCATATAATGGCTTGATTTTGAAATTAGATATTACTGGAGGTGGTTGGAAGCTTGGCAAAGCTTCTTTTCCCCTATCTGTAATTATTACAGGCTGGAGATTTTGTAAATCTTTTTTCTCCTTTTCTGTAACTATTACAATGGGTTGACTATTTTTATTAATAACTGATATTATCATATTCAGTTTATTATGAATAGACTAGATTTGTTCTCCTAATACATTTAAAAATAAATTTGTATAATTCTGATTTTCAAACATAGTATTAATATGTTTACAAGTAATTTGTATAATATCATCTTCTATAAGTTTAGCAAGAGCTACAAAATTATAAATTCTTCCATTTTTTTCAATATGAAAATATTGTTGTGGAGGATATATATCTGTCACAACTATGTCATTTTGCAAATTATAATTTCTTTCTAAAATAAAAATATAATTTTTTACATAGGTATTCATAAACCATGCTGCAAAAGGTATTAACACATTTTTTTCTTTACAAGTTTTATAAAACTCATCTTGAAAACTTATAATTTCATTTTGAGTAAAATTCTCAAAAAAGCAATTTATAAAAGGTGTATAACCTTGACTTTTAAATTCTTCTGAAATGATTTTTCTGGCTGAAGAACCAGGACTGAAATCTATTTTTTCATATAAATCCATAAATTAAATTTTAAAATCCATTTCCGACATTGTCGGTTCTGACTCATCTGTATTACGAGTATTAGCTTCTCAGACAATATTATTCCTGTTAATATATTATTCCAAAAGAAGTCTTATAGACAAAGATATAATAAGAAAAAAGATAGATATTTTAAAATATGTGGAAAAAAAGGTCATACCAAAAAATTTTGTTGAACTAAGAAAAAGGTTAATAATCTTGAAATTCCTGATGATATCAAGGAAATTATAATACAGACTCTTGAAGAAAAATCTGAATTTGAGAAATCAGAATCAGATTTTACATCAACTTCTGAATCAGAAGAAGAAATCATCAACAATTTAGTTGATGAAAATATTACTGAATCAGAAGAATGCGAGTCTTGTAAAGAAGGATTAATATGTCCAAAAGAGATTAATAATCTTGATAATAATCAATCTTAGTTTTATAAGATTATATCTCAATTCTCAGATATGACGATTAATGTTTTAACCTCTGATAATATCTTCAAGGTGCTAAAAATGATTAAAGATCCTTTGTTAAGGAATCAAATTATCAATGATATTGGTAATGAAAATGAAGCTTCCTCTTCTAATAAAGAAGAAGAATTGACTCGAGACATTCTTAATAAGAATAAGTCTTATAACATGACAGAAGTCATGAACCAGTTAAGAACTAAATATCAGGTTCAAAGTGATATATCTCTACAAGATCTTCATAAAGAGGTTAATAATCTCAGAGAAGAAATAAAATTATTAAAGAATAAGAATCTTATTCAAGAATCTAGAATATCTAGATAAGAGGAATTTTCTGAAGGAAAAAATATTTCACATGAGAATATTTCTCAAAATATTGAGGTTAATAAACCTAGTATGTTCAATGACACATTTCTTTCTACTATTGAGATGGTTATATCCCAAAAATGGTCTATAAAAATATCATTATTGATTGATAATCATTATACAAAAACATTTACTGCTCTTGTTGATAGTGGTGCAGATTTAAATGTTATACAGGAAGGATTAATACCTACTCGATATTTTCATAAAACTAGTCATACATTATGGCATGCAGGAGGTGATAAACTCCAGATTAATTATAAGCTCCCTAAAGCTTATGTATGTGTTAATAACAAATGTATTTCGCAAAGTTTTATACTTGCAAAAAATATTTCAAACCAAGTTATACTTGGAACTCCATTTTTAAACAATATTTACCCCATAAAAAATATTGATAATAAAGGTATTATTGGTACTTTTAAAAGAGATAATATTTTCCTTGAATTTATTATTGAACCTTTTACAAAAGTTTTGCGTAGTCTTTATGTTAATATCAAGGCAAAACAAGATCAAATTAGTTTTTTAAAACAAGAGATTAATATTATTACTCTTGATGATCAATTTGAAAAATCCTAGATTACAGGATAAAATTAGTCTTTTGAAAAATCAATTTTCATTAGAAATTTGTAATGATCATCCTAATGCTTTTTGGAATAGAAAAAAACATATTATTTCTTTGTCTTATGAGGATTCTTTTGATGAAAAAAATATTCCAACAAAGGCTAGACCTTGTCAAATGAATTCAGAATATTTATAATTGTGTAAAAAAGAAATTGAATCTTTATTACATAAAGGACTTATTAGTCATTCTCAATCTCCTTGGTCATGTACTGCATTTTATGTTAATAAACATTTTGAGATTGAAAGAGGTATACCAAGATTGGTTATTAATTACAAACCTCTAAATAAAGTTCTGAAATGGATCAGACATCCAATTCCTAATAAAAAGGATTTATTGGATAGACTTTATAAAAGTCTGATATTTTTGAAATTCGATATTAAGTCAGGATACTGGCAAATTTAGATTAATAAATCTGATAGATACAAGACAGCATTTAATGTTTCAATAGGACATTATGAATGGAATGTGATGCCATTTGGATTAAAGAATGCTCCTTCTGAATTTCAGAAGATTATGAATTATATTTTTACTCCTTATAGTGAGTTTATAATTGTTTATATTGATGATATTTTGGTATATTCAAAAACCATTGAAATGCATTTTAAACATTTGCATATTTTTAAATCATTAATTATTCAGAATGGATTAGTAATTTCTAAACCAAAAATGAAATTATTTCAGACTAGAATTAGATTTCTAGGTCATATTATTGAAAAAGGAAATATTATTCCTATTAACAGAAGCATTGATTTTGCTGATAAATTTCCTGATGATATAACTGAAAAAACTCAGTTACAAAGATTTTTAGGAAGTCTTAATTATATTGCTCCTTATTATCATAATTTGGTTAAGGACACAGCTATTTTATATGATAGACTTAAGAAGAATCCTAAACCATGGACTAATAGTCATACTGATGCTGTTAGAAAGAATAAATCCAGAGTTAAAACTTTACCTTGCTTAATGATTAGTAATCCAAATTGGAAAAAGCTTATATAAACAGATGCCTCTAATATAGGATTTGGTGGTAAATTAACCCAGATCAATCCGAATAATAAACAAACATATCTAGTTAGATTTCATTCTGGGAAATGGAATGATTCTCAGAAAAATTATGCTACTATTGCTAAAGAGTTTCTTGCAATTGTTAAATGTGTTTTAAAATTTCAAGATGATTTGAATAATCAGAAATTTACTATTGTAACAGATTGCAATGCAGCTAAATTTATGTTTCAAAAATATTTCAAACATGATGTTTCTAAGCAAATGTTTGCTAGATGACAGGCTCATTTAGCCCCATTTGATTTTGAGATTGTTTATAAAAAAGGAAAAGATAATAGTCTTCCAGATTTCTTAACTCGTGAATATTTTCAGGTATGAGTACACGAGGTAGAGGATCTTCCTCTTATAGAGGAAGAGGTGGCAAAGGAAAAATGTCTAAGATAATATCTCAACATGGCAATAAAAAGCTTATAGCAATGAATAGAGCTGAAGAAGAAGCATATCAAGAATTTCTTAATAAAAGAAATAAACAGCAAAAACCAAATGAAGAAAGTAATACTTCTTCAACATCATATGCTCAAGTAGTTGAGAAAGAAGAATCTGATAATATTGGATTCATTCAAAATGAATATAAAGAAATAATATTTCTTTTAGAAGAAAGAGATTTAAAATTGGTCAATGATCCTTGGACTTTAATGCAAAGATATATGGATAATAGTTCCATGCAAAAGAGGACTTATAAGTCAAGATATCTGTATGAACTGATATTACTTCAAACTGGTTCTTGTGATATTACACATTTTACAGGAACTAGTAATGAAATTTATAATTTCAGTAAAATAATAATTAAAAGGGTAATATCCTTGGAAGATTGGGGAATTTCTCCATTAAGAGAAAAAGATGTTATGAATAATAAAGGAGTTCCAATGAAATATAATTATTGTGACTATTGTGATGCCTTTATGAAGGTACTTAATTAAGAAAATGATAAAAAGAAACATACTTGGTTTATCAATATATGTTCAAATGTTTACAAGGATGATATCCCACACTAGTTTATACACTGGTTTCATTGTTTTGGCCCCACTTCAATTATTTTACCAGAAAATATGAAAATTTCATTTGATAGATGGGTGGATATATCCCCACAGCTTTTAAAAAAGCAAGAATTAAAATTATACATTGAGGGTATAGCCTCATGCTACTTTTTTATTGAATTTTCAATACCATGGATATTTAAATGGTCTCCAGAAGTAGGTAATACCGAAACAGGAATTCCATGCATATACAAGACATTTTACACTAAATTTTGGGATAAAATGTTATGTATAGATCCCAAAACAAATCAGATTTATGGGATAGAGACAATGGATCTCTTGGAGAAAAAATTGAAATTGTATAGTAATACCTATAGAGAAGTTCATACTCCTTCTCCATTCGATCATATTTTGAGAAAATCCAAAATGAAGTCAGAAAATTTGACAAGAGAGCAGATGATAGCTGCCTATATTGAAGAAATGTAGAAGGATTTTATATCACAATTTGGAGATGATAATAAATCAGAGTCTACTATGGTCTCTGAACAAATGCAAGATGCACAAGATCCAAATAATGTGGATCTAGATGAAATTTTTATGGCAATTCAGGATACTCTGATAGAAAAATTTACACCTGAGAAAGAAGCATCTTCATCATCATCAATTCACAAAGGAAAATAATATACCTGAAGAAGATGATGTCATTGCTTACGACATCAACAGTAAGCAGCCAGACAGATCACTGTTCATAAACAGTAAAGCAGCCAGACAAATCACTGTTCATCAACAGTAAATTACTGTATACTTTTGACTTACTGTAGCACTTTATACTGTGCAGACCGAAAATTTTGGCTTTTTACTGTTAATTCACGCTGTTTCTACTGTTGGGACGCGTTTTCTTATTGTATAAATATATTTGAAGTTTTTCATTTGAAGGCATCGATCAGAAATCTCTCATTTCTGTCTTCTGATCAAAATTGTAAGCTCATGTGTTGAGCATTCCCTCTTTTGTAAAATATAAATTTGTATTAATAAAGAAGCATTCTGAGTACATATAATTTGTAAGTATTTACAGTTTTTATTTTTTGTTTTTTTCATTTATTATGTTCATGTTTAGCCTAATAGGCTAAATTATTCATGTGTTGATTCATAACTATTAATTGTGCTAGCATGGAACTTATATAGTTTATGGCTAGGATATTCTAATAAGAATCTAAATAGGTTAGAAGGTAATCAACTGGCCTTAAAACAAAATGATGCCTTAAATATGTTGCTCCTGTAAGTCCCAGTTTTAGCCATTTGAAAGGCGTTGTGATGGGCATGTTGGAGGTTTTATTTGGGTATGATTTTATTTAAAGATGCCGGTTTAATTTTCATTCTGTAAAATGTCCTATATGATTCTGGTTAAATATTAAAATAATATATGTATTTATTTACATTAAATTTTAATTAATAATTAAAATAATTGAGATTATGGTATCAGAGCCATGGTAATTTCAGTAGATATGTCTTGGGTCAACACATAATTTATCATGAATAATATCATGAACTTGATTAATAATACTACTAATGTTAAGAATAGTAAGAATGAAGAATATGATATGCCTAAGAATTTAGATTTACTTAATAAGTGGACAATTCCTAAGATTGAACCCAGGTTAATATACAAGATGGGTATATTCGAAAGAATAGGATTCCTTCAGGTAGTAAAGACTACTGAAGAATCAAATTCATTAGATAATAATGAAATGATTATTAAGTTATTATCAGATAAAGATATTAATAAATATAGAAATAGCTACAATTTCCTGCATATATAGGATTGGTTCAGATTGCATTTAAACCTTTAATCTTGAAAGGTTTACCAGAAAGCTTCATAGCAGCTTTAAGAGATGGTAGAAATCTTAATTGGAGACAATCTTTGATGGGAATAATACAATCCAGTTTGACCAATGGTCCAGTATATTTTAATGTTTATCCAAATTTACAATTATCATTATCTGACGTCAATATACTTGATGCATTAACATTAAATGTTAAAACAAATGGATATAATTATCTTCCTGGAACAGAGACTATTTGTGTCTGTTATAGGATATATTATAAACCATTAATTACGCTAAATCCTCAGTGTAAAATGATGGATTATAAAAATGAGACTATTATTATTGAAACGAATTTCAACAGGTCAAATATTATGACCAGACGACCTATTAGATGGGAAGAAATAGAATTTCCAGATAATTGGAAGATTGAATAAGTTGTACCAGTTCAACCACAAGTACAGAATCATAATAATATTCTGAATATCATGCAAAGTTCAGAAGGAACTGTAAATATACAGTTTGAGCCCAATGAAATACAAAAAAGTATTTCAATGAGAAATTATATTTCTCCAATTGATTATATGGTGGAAACACCCAGAGCTTCTACTTCTCAAATAAGAGAAAACAGAACTCATACATCTCAAATAGGAGGTGAGAATTATACAGATGAAATGGAATTTGTAATAGGATTAAATCCTGAAATAAAAAAATTATATAAAAATAGAAACAATATCATTAAAGAATCAAATAGGATGGAACCGACAATGTCGGAAATGTATGAATCTATATAATTTATGGATTTTGAGGAAATAATAGATTTTAGACCTGGTTCTAAAGCCAGAAAAATCATTTCGGAAGAATTCAAAAGTGAAGGTTATAAACCTTTTAAAAATTGGTTTTTTGATAATTTTACTAATAATGAAATTAGTAGATTTCAAAATGAGTTTTATAAAACTTGTGAAGAGAAAAATATAATGATACCATTTACAGTATGGTTCATAGAGACATATGTTAAGAATTATATTCTTATTATGGAAAGAAATTATATTTTGCAAAATGGTGCAGTGGTTTCAGGAGTATATCCACCACAACAACCATTTAAAATTAATGATTTGAATTTCTTAGCATTTGGTAAATTAATTGAAGATGATACACTTCAAGTTACAAGCAAACATATTAATAATATGTTTAAAAGTCAAAATTATGCTAATTTATCATTAGTAATAATGAATGAACAAATTCAATCTATTAATGATAAATTGAATTTGATAATTGAAAAAATTAATGATAAATCTCTTGATAAGGGAAAAGAGGTTATTGAAAATAAGGAAGAAGCTTCTACATCAGAAGTTTCCAATACTCATATAAAAAAGGAGATATTTCCTAGTTTCCAACCTCCTTCAATAATTTCTAATTTTAAAACCCAACCAATATATGAGTTGGAAAAATATTTAGAAGAAAAGTTTAATAAACTCAGTATAAAAACTCTAGATAAAGAGTTGGATTATAATTTAATAGAAAACCCAGATTATAAAGAGGTTTTACAAGATCAAATAAATAAACTCCATAATAAATGGGCAGATAAACCCATTCAGAGTAAGTTCTATTATAATAGGCCTACTCCTATGGATGTATTACATGAAGAATACACTGATACGATAGATATCAGTTATTCTGGTAATAAAATTTATGAATGGAATATTGATGGATATTCTAATAAACAGATCTATAATACTGTCCATAGAATGTTGATGTATTCTACAATATGTAAGAATAGTCAAAATACTGATAAAACTATTGCAGCAATGATAATAGCTGGATTTACAGGCCAACTTAAAGGTTGGTGGGATAATTATTTAAATTCGCAAGACAGAGATAATATTCTCAATGCTAATAAACAAGAAGACAATAAAATTATTGAAACTGCAGTTTATACATTAGCAGTTAATATAATTGAACATTTTACAGGAAGATTTAGTGATAATAGTGATACTATTAGAACATTATTACAAAATCTACGATGTAGAACACTTTCTGACTTTAGGTGGTATGAAGATACCTTCCTAAGCAGAGTAATGGAATTACCAGAGTGTAATAATACTCATTGGAAATCCAAATTTGTGGATGGATTACCAAGTTTATTTGCTGAAAGAATAAGAAAAACAATAAAGGGTAATAATATTACCATTCCTTATGAAAAATTTACATATGGTGTTCTAATAGACACTTGTATTCAAGAAGGATTAGCTTTATGCAATGAAATAAAGCTAAATCAGCAATTGAAAAGACAAAGTTTCTTAGAAAAGAAACAATTGGGAGAATTTTGTCAACAATTTGGACTGGATAATTCTTCATCCAGTAAAAAGAAAAAAGAAAAGATTTATAAATCTAAACAGAAGAAGTATTCTTCGAAACATATTGAAAGAAAAAAGAAAAGGAAAGAAGAAAATTTCCAAAGGAAAAATGAATTCCAAAAGAAATTGTATATGAAAAGATTCAATAAGAATCAAAAAAGATATTGTACAATATGCAAAAGAAAAGGACATACCAATGAATTTTGTTGGACAAAGAAAAGAATTTCTAATTTAGAAATCCATGATGATATAAAAAATATCATAATACAATCTTTGATAGAAAAATCTGAATCTGAGGAATCAGTGTCAGAAATTTCTACTACTTCTGAATCAGAAGATAAGATTGAAGAATTTTATGAATCAGAGGAATGTGAACCCTGTAAGGAAGGATTAATATGTCCTAAAGAGACAAATAACATTGATAATAAACAATCTGAATTTTATAAAATAATGTCACAATTCTCTAATATGAGTATTAATGTTTTGAATTCTCAAAATATTTTTGAGTTATTGAAATTAATAAAAGATCCTTTATTAAGGACTAAAATAATTGATGAATTAGGAAATGATAATGGTGCCTCGACATCTACTTCTAATAAAGAAGAAGAAAGAATAAATGATATTCTTAATAAAAATAAATCTTATAATATGACAGAAGTTATGGATCAATTAAAAATGAAATATCAAAGTCAAAGAGATATATCTCTACCAGATATTTATAAAGAAATTAATAATCTAAAAGAAGAAATAAAATTTTTGAAAAATGAAAATTTCATTCAAGAATCTAGAATATCTAGATTAGAAAGAAATATTAAGGAAGAGAATAATACTCTACCAGAAATTCAAGAAAATTTACCTATAATAGAAAAAGATAATTTTCTATCTACCGTTGAAACAGTAATATCTCAGAAATGGTACATAAAAATATCATTGTTAATTGATAGCTATTATACAAAATCATTCATTGCTCTTGTTGATAGTGGAGCAGATTTAAATGTTATTCAGGAAGGGTTAATCCCTACTAGATAATTTCATAAAACAAGTCATTCGTTATGACATGCTGGGGGAGATAAACTCCAGATAGATTATAAAATTCCCAAAGCATATGTATGCATTAATAATAAATGTATTCCGCAAAGTTTTATACTTGCAAAAAATATTTCTAACCAGATTATACTGGGTACACCATTTTTAAATAATATATATCCCATAAAAAATATTGATAATAAAGGGATTAAAGGCACTTTCCAAGGCAAAGATATTTTCCTTGAATTTATTGTTGAACCAATTACTAAAAAATTGCATAGCCTATATGATAGTATTATGGCTAAGCATAATCAGATAAGATTTCTGAAACAAGAAATTAATATTGTTACTATTGATGAACAATTAAAAAATCCTAAATTACAGGATAAAATTAGTATTTTGAAAAATGAACTTTCATTAGAAATATGTAATGATCATCCCAATGCCTTTTGGGATAGAAAGAAACATATTATTTCCCTTCCTTAAGAGGAAGATTTTAATGAAAGAAATATTCCGACAAAGGCCAGGCCTTGTCAAATGAATTCGGAGTATTTAGAATTATGTAAAAAGTAAATTGAATCCTTGTTACAAAAAAGACTAATAAGTCACTTTCAATCACCGTGGTCATGTACTGCATTTTATGTTAATAAACATTCTGAGATTGAAAGAGGTATTCCAAGATTGGTAATCAATTATAAGCCTCTAAATAAAGTATTAAAATGGATAAGACATCCAATTCCTAATAAAAAAGATTTATTAGACAGACTTTATAATGGTCTAATTTTTTCAAAATTTGATTTAAAGTCAGGATATTGGCAAATCCAGATTAATAAATCTGATAGATATAAGACAGCATTCAATGTTTCAATTGGACATTATGAATGGAATGTTATGCCATTTGGGCTTAAAAATGCTCCTTCTGAATTCCAGAAGATAATGAATGATATATTTACTTCATATAGTGAATTTATAATTGTCTATATTGATGATATTTTAATTTATTCAACGACTATTGAAATGCATTTTAAGCATTTACATATATTTAAACGTTTAATAAAACAAAATTGTCTAGTTATATCTAAACCAAAAATGGATTTATTTCAGACTAGAATAAAATTTCTAGGACATTTTATTGAAAAAGGAAATATAATTCCTATAAATAGGAGCATAGATTTTGCTGAAAATTTTCCAGATATAATAATTGAAAAAACTCAGTTACAAAGAATTTTAGGAAGCCTCAATTATATTGCTCCTTATTATCATAATTTAGTGAAAGGTATAGCTATTTTATATGATAGACTAAAGAAAAATCCTAAACCTTGGACTAATAGTCATACTAATGCAGTCCAGAGAATTAAGAAGAATGTTAAGTCATTACCATGTTTAATGATTAGCAACCCTAATTGGGAAAATTTTATAGAAACTGATGCTTCTGATATAGGATTTGGAGGGATTCTTACCCAGAAAAATCCAAATAATAAACAAAAGCATTTAATTAGATTCCATTCAGGAAAATGGAATAATGCACAAAAGAATTATGCTACGATTGCTAAAGAAATTCTTGTTATCGTAAAATGTGTATTAAAATTTCAAGATGATTTATATAATCAAAAATTTACTATTATTACTGATTGTAATGCAGCTAAATTTATGTTTGATAAATATTTTAAACATGATGTTTCTAAGCAAATGTTTGCTAGATGGCAGGCTCATTTAGCCCCTTTTGATTTTAATATTATGTATAAAAAAGGAAAAGATAATAATCTTCCAAATTTTCTAACCCGTGAATATTTTAATTTCAGGAATGAAGCGGGGTAGCGGGTCTTCTTCTCCGTGGAGGGGAAGAGGTGGCAGGAGTGGGGGTTATACCCCTAATACTCCCAAAGACAAAGGAAAATCCCCTGAGATAATAGCTCTGCATGGGAAGAGAAAACTTGTGAACAAAAATTTGTCACAAGAATTTGAAGATATGGATACTGAAAGGAGTAATACTCCTAGTAATACTACCTTTGCTAATATAGTAGCAAATATTGATTTTAGTGAAAAATATTTTAGGAAAGATCATGAAGAAATAATCTTCAAATTAGAAGAAAAGGATGTTAAATGGAGTGAAGATTCATGGTTTCTTATGAATAGATATTTGGACAATGGTTAAAATGAAATGAGAACTTATAAGTCTCGAGCATATTATGAACAAATATTAATAAAAAGTGGAAGTTGTGATGTTAAACATTTTACTTCTGGTAATAATGATGAAGTTTATAGCTTCAGCAAAGTTTTAATAAAAAAGATCATATCTATGGAAGAATGGGGAATTTCTCCCTTAAGAGAAAAGTCAATGCAACATGATACTACGAAAGTAGTCTTCAAATCTAATTATTGGGACTACTGCGATGCTTTTGAAAAATTTTTAAACTATGAGAATGACAAGAAACATCATACATGGTTTATAAAAATATGTTCTAAAGTTTATAACTTTGAAATCCCAAATTGGTTTATTCACTGGTGTAATTGCTATGGCCCTATACCAGAAATATTACCAGGAGATATCCGAGATTGTTTTATAAAATGGGTAGATGTATCTCCCAAAATGATAGAAAAACAAAATTCAAAAATGGTAATAGAAGGAATAGCTTCTTGTTACTTTTTTATAGAATTCTCTGTACCATGGATATTGAAATGGAAACCAGAATTTGGTCATACCAGAACAGGTATCCCATGTTTATACATAACTTATCATATAAAGTTCTGGGAAAAATTGGTAGAAATTGATCCCCTTACTGGGAAAATGAATGGAGATGAAAATTTTCTCTAATAGAGAAACAAGTTTGTTCATATGAAGAACAAATAGAAAATACTCAAATATCTTCGCCTTTTGATTACATCATAAACAAGGCAAAAATGAGATCTGAGAATTTAACTCCTGAGCAGATGATAGCTGCATATGTCAAAGAAATGAAAAAGAGTCTAATGTCTCAATTTAAAAGGGATAAAGAAGACTTAGTAGCATATGAAGAAATGCAAGATGCTCAAGATCTGAATGAAGACATTAATGAAGTCAATTTAGATGATATATTTGACTCATTAAATGATACCTTAATTGTAAAATTTGCCCCAGGAAAAGAAGGATCTTCTTCATCAAGAAAATCGGGAGAAAAATAGGTCTCAATCTAAAAGGACGTCATTCCTTACGTCATAACAGACAAAATACTGTTTATAAACAGTATAGCAGCCGGACAGGTCCATGTGCATCTACAGAAGATTTACTGTAAAAAATTTTGAAAAATCAGCTTCAACAGTACATTACTGTGCACTTTTTGAATTCTTGTAAAAAAGTTTCTGTGTATGCCGAAAATTTCGGCTTTTCACTGTGTAAAAACGTTTTTTCCTCCTCTATAAATAGGCAGAGGAATTTTATTAGTAAGTAGGCGATCAGAAACCCTCTCTTCTCTCTGATCATAATTTGTAAGCTCATGTGTTGAGAAACCCCCTTTCTTGTAATATAAATTTATATCGGCAGTTTGAGAGTCTATATTTTGTAATTACTTATTTTTTTTATTTTTTTTAAAGCATGTTCATGTTTAGCCGCATAGGCTAAAGTATTTATGTGTTGATCCATGGCTATCTGTTATAATAACCTGGTAATTATATGATTCATGTCTAGGTTATACTGTAGTGATTCATTTAGGTAGGATTATTTACCGGTACTGACCTTATAATTCATGTTTATGCTATGTGGTCTTCTGTTTGTTCATCTTAGCCGTTTGCATGGCGTTTTTAGGACGTTTTGAAGAATTTTAGAACATAATTTGATTAATAAGATGCCGGTTAGTTTCTTGATCCATAAAGTCCTAATTAGTAATCCCGTAAATCAGTTCGGTTATGGATCAAGAAACTAACCGGCATCTTATTAATCAAATAATGCTCTAAAATGTCTTCAAAACGTCCTAAAAATGCCTTGCAAATGGCTAAGATGGACAAACAGAAGACCACATAGCATAAACATGAATTATAAGGCCAGTACCGGTAAATAATCCTACCTAAATGAATCACTACAGTATAACCTAGACATGAATCATATAATTACCAGGTTATTATAACAGATAGCCATGGATCAACACATAAATAGTTTAGCCTATGAGGCTAAACATGAACATGCTTTAAAAAAAATAAAAAAAATAAGTACTTACAAAATATAGACTCTCAAACTGCTGATATAAATTTATATTACAAGAAAGGGGGTTGCTCAACACATGAGCTTACAAATTATGATCAGAGAGAAGAGAGGGTTTTTGATCGCCTACTTACTAATAAAATTCCTCTGCCTATTTATAGAGGAGGTAAAAATGTTTTTACACAGTGAAAAGCCGAAATTTTCGGCATACACAGAAACTTTTTTACAAGAATTCAAAAAGTGCACAGTAATGTACTGTTGAAGTTGATTTTTCAAAAGTTCTACAGTAAATCTTCTGTAGATGTATATGGACCTGTCCGACTGCTATACTGTTTATAAACAGTATTTTGTCTGTTATGACGTAAGGAATGACGTCCTTTTAGATTGAGACCTATTTTTCTCCCGATTTTCTTGATGAAGAAGATCCTTCTTTTCCTGGGGCAAATTTTTCAATTAAGGTATCATTTAATGAGTCAAATATATCATCTATATTGACTTCATTAATGTCTTCATTCGGATCTTGAGCATCTTGCATTTCTTCAGATGCTACTGAGTCTTCTTTATCCCTTTTAAATTGAGACATTAGACTCTTTTTCATTTCTTTGACATATGCAGCTATCATCTGCTCAGGAGTTAAATTCTCAGATCTCATTTTTGCCTTGTTTATGATGTAATCAAAAGGCGAAGATATTTGAGTATTTTCTATTTGTTCTTCATATGAACAAACTTGTTTCTCTATTAGAGAAAATGTTTCATCTCCATTCATTTTCCCAGTAAGGGGATCAATTTCTACCAATTTTTCCCAGAACTTTATATGATAAGTTCTGTATAAACATGGGATACCTGTTCTGGTATGACCAAATTCTGGTTTCCATTTCAATATCCATGGTACAGAGAATTCTATAAAAAAGTAACAAGAAGCTATTCCTTCTATTACCATTTTTGAATTTTATTTTTCTATCATTTTGGGAGATACATCTACCCATTTTATAAAACAATCTCGGATATCTCCTGGTAATATTTCTGGTATAGGGCCATAGCAATTACACCAGTGAATAAACCAATTTGGGATTTCAAAGTTATAAACTTTAGAACATATTTTTATAAACCATGTATGATGTTTGTCATTCTCATAGTTTAAAAATTTTTCAAAAGCATCGCAGTAGTCCCAATAATTATATTTGAAGACTACTTTCGTAGTATCATGTTGCATTGACTTTTCTCTTAAGGGAGAAATTCCCCATTCTTCCATAGATATGATCTTTTTTATTAAAACTTTGCTGAAGCTATAAACTTCCTCATTATTACCAGAAGTAAAATGTTTAACATCACAACTTCCACTTTTTATTAATATTTGTTCATAATATGCTCGAGACTTATAAGTTCTCATTTCATTTGAACCATTGTCCAAATATCTATTCATAAGAAACCATGGATCTTCACTCCATTTAAGATCCTTTTCTTCTAATTTGAAGATTATTTCTTTATGATCTTTCCTAAAATATTTTTCACTAAAATCAATATTTGCTACTATATTAGCAAAGGTAGTATTACTAGGAGTATTACTCCTTTCAGTATCCATATCTTCAAATTCTTGTGATAAATTTTTGTTCACAAGTTTTCTCTTCCCATGCTGAGCTATTATCTCAGGGGATTTTCCTTTGTCAGTATTAGGGGTATAACCCCCACTCCTGCCACCTCTTCCCCTCCACGGAGAAGAAGACCCGCTACCCCGCTTCATTCCTGAAATTAAAATATCCACGGGTTAGAAAATTTGGAAGATTATTATCTTTTCCTTTTTTATACATAATATTAAAATCAAAAGGGGCTAAATGAGCCTGCCATCTAGCAAACATTTGCTTAGAAACATCATGTTTAAAATATTTATCAAACATAAATTTAGCTGCATTACAATCAGTAATAATAGTAAATTTTTGATTATATAAATCATCTTGAAATTTTAATACACATTTTACGATAGCAAGAATTTCTTTAGCAATCGTAGCATAATTCTTTTGTGCATTATTCCATTTTCCTGAATGGAATCTAATTAAATGCTTTTGTTTATTATTTGGATTTTTCTGGGTAAGAATCCCGCCAAATCCTATATCAGAAGCATCAGTTTCTATAAATTTTTCCCAATTAGGGTTGCTAATCATTAAACATGGTAATGACTTAACATTCTTCTTAATTCTCTGGACTGCATTAGTATGACTATTAGTCCAAGGTTTAGGATTTTTCTTTAGTTTATCATATAAAATAGCTGTATCTTTCACTAAATTATGATAATAAGGAGCAATATAATTGAAGCTTCCTAAAAATCTTTGTAACTGAGTTTTTTCAATTATTATATCTGGAAATTTTTCAGCAAAATCTATGCTCCTATTTATAGGAATTATATTTCCTTTTTCAATAAAATGTCCTAAAAATTTTATTCTAGTCTGAAATAAATCCATTTTTGGTTTAGATATAACTAGACCATTTTGTTTTATTAAACGTTTAAATATATGTAAATGCTTAAAATGCATTTCAATAGTCGTTGAATAAATTAAAATATCATCAATATAGACAATTATAAATTCACTATATGGAGTAAATATATCATTCATTATCTTCTGGAATTCAGAAGGAGCATTTTTAAGCCCAAATGGCATAACATTCCATTCATAATGTCCAATTGGAACATTGAATGCTGTCTTATATCTATCAGATTTATTAATCTGGATTTGCCAATATCCTGACTTTAAATCAAATTTTGAAAAAATTAGACCATTATAAAGTCTGTCCAATAAATCCTTTTTATTAGGAATTGGATGTATTATCCATTTTAATACTTTATTTAGAGGTTATAATTGATTACCAATCTTGGAATACCTCTTTCAATCTCAGAATGTTTATTAAAATGAAATGCAGTACATGACCACGGTGATTGAAAGTGACTTATTAGTCTTTTTTGTAATAAGGATTCAATTTTCTTTTTACATAATTCTAAATACTCCGAATTCATTTGACAAGGCCTGGCCTTTGTCGGAATATTTCTTTCATTAAAATCTTCCTCATAAGGAAGGGAAATAATATGTTTCTTTCTATCCCAAAAGGCATTGGGATGATCATTACATATTTCTAATGAAAGTTCATTTTTCAAAATACTAATTTTATCCTGTAATTTAGGATTTTTTAATTGTTCATCAATAGTAACAATATTAATTTCTTGTTTCAGAAATCTTATCTGATTATGCTTAACCATAATACTATCATATAGGCTATGCAATTTTTTAGTAATTGGTTCAACAATAAATTCAAGGAAAATATCTTTGCCTTGGAAAGTGCCTTTAATCCCTTTATTATCAATATTTTTTATGGGATATATATTATTTAAAAATGGTGTACCCAGTATAATCTGGTTAGAAATATTTTTTGCAAGTATAAAACTTTGCGGAATACATTTATTATTAATGCATACATATGCTTTGGGAATTTTATAATCTATCTGGAGTTTATCTCCCCCAGCATGCCATAACGAATGACTTGTTTTATGAAAATATCTAGTAGGGATTAACCCTTCCTGAATAACATTTAAATCTGCTCCACTATCAACAAGAACAATGAATGATTTTGTATAATAGCTATCAATTAACAATGATATTTTTATGTACCATTTCTGAGATATTACTGTTTCAATGGTAGATAGAAAATTATCTTTTTCTATTATAGGTAAATTTTCTTGAATTTCTGGTAGAGTATTATTCTCTTCCTTAATATTTCTTTCTAATCTAGATATTCTAGATTCTTGAATGAAATTTTCATTTTTCAAAAATTTTATTTATTCTTTTAGATTATTAATTTCTTTATAAATATCTGGTAGAGATATATCTCTTTGACTTTGATATTTCATTTTTAATTGATCCATAACTTCTGTCATATTATAAGATTTATTTTTATTAAGAATATCATTTATTCTTTCTTCTTCTTTATTAGAAGTAGATGTCGAGGCACCATTATCATTTCCTAATTCATCAATTATTTTAGTCCTTAATAAAGGATCATTTATTAATTTCAATAACTCAAAAATATTTTGAGAATTCAAAACATTAATACTCATATTAGAGAATTGTGACATTATTTTATAAAATTCAGATTGATTATTATCAATGTTATTTGTCTCTTTAGGACATATTAATCCTTCCTTACAGGGTTCACATTCCTCTGATTCATAAAATTCTTCAATCTTATCTTCTGATTCAATTTGTCAATATCTTGATTTTAAATCAAATTTTGAAAAAATTAGACCATTATAAAGTCTATCTAATAAATTCTTTTTATTAGGAATTGGATGTCTAATCCATTTTAATACTTTATTTAGAGGTTTATAATTGATTACCCATCTTGGAATTACTCTTTCAATTTCAGAATGTTTATTAACATAAAATGCAGTACATGACCAGGGTGATTGAGAGTGACTTATCAGTCCCTTTTGTAATAAGGATTCAATTTCCTTTTTACATAATTCTAAATACTCCGAATTCATTTGACAAGGCCTAGCCATTGTCGGAATATTTCTTTCATTAAAATCTTCCTCATAAGGAAGGGAAATAATATGTTTTTTTCTATCCCAGAAAGCATTGGGATGATCATTACATATTTCTAATGAAAGTTCATTTTTCAAAATACTAATTTTATCCTGTAATTTAGGATTTTTTAATTGTTCATCTATAGTGACAATATTAATTTCTTGTTTCAAGAATCCTATCTGATTCTGCTTAGCCATAATACTATCATATAGGCTATGTAATTTTTTAGTAATAGGTTCGACAATAAATTCAAGAAAAATATCTTTTCCTTGAAAAGTGCCTAAAATCCCTTTATTATCAATATTTTTTATGGGATAAATATTATTTAAAAATGGTGTACCAAGTATAATCTGGTTAGAAATATTTTTTGCAAGTATAAAACTTTGCAAAATACATTTATTATCAATGCATACATATGCTTTGGGAATTTTATAATCTATCTGGAGTTTTATCTCCCCCAGCATGTCATAATGAATGACTTGTTTTATGAAAATATCTAGTAGGGATCAATCCTTCCTGTATAACGTTTAAATCTGCTCCACTACCAACAAGAGCAATGAATGATTTTGTATAATGATTATCAATCAATAATGATATTTTTATGTACCACTTTTGAGATATCACTGTCTCAATGGTAGATAAAAAATTATCCTTTTCTATTATAGGTAAATTTTGTTGATTTTCTGGTAGAATATCATTCTTTTCCTTAATATTTTTTTCTAATCTAGATATTCTAGATTCTTGAATAAAATTTTTATTTTTCAAAAATTTTATTTCTTCTTTTAGATTATCAATCTCTTTATAAATATCTGGTAAAGATATATCTCTTTGACTTTGATATTTCATTTTTAATTGATTCATGACTTCTGTCATATTATAAGATTTATTCTTATTAAGAATATCATTAATTTTTTCTTCTTCTTTATTAGAAGTAGATGTTGAGGCACCATTATCATTTCCTAATTCATCAATTATTTTAGTCCTTAATAAAGGATCTTTTATTAATTTTAATATCTCAAAAATATTTTGAGAATCCAAAACATTAATACTCATATTAGAGAATTGTGACATTATTTTGTAAAATTCAGATTGATTATTATCAATATTATTTATCTCTTTAGGACATATTAATCCTTCCTTACAGGGTTCACATTCCTCTGAATCGTAAAATTCTTCATCTTCTAAATTTCTTACAATCTCATCTTCTGATTCAGAAGTAGTAAAAATCTCTGATTTTGATTCCTCAGATTCAGATTTTTCTATCAAGGATTGTATTATAATATTTTTTATATCATCAGGAATTTCTAAATTAGAAATTATTTTCTTTGTCCAACAAAATTCATTGGTATGCCCTTTTCTTTTACATATTGTACAATATCTTTTTTGATTCTTATTAAATCTTTTCATATACGCTTTCTTTTGGAATTCATTTTTCCTTTGGAAATTTTCTTCTTTCCTTTTATTTTTTCTTTCAATATGTTTCGAAGAATATTTCTTCTTTTTAGATTTATAAATCTTTTCTTTTTTCTTTTTACTGGATGAAGCATTATCCAGTCCAAATTGTTGGCAAAATTCTCCCAATTGTTTCTTTTCTAAGAAACTTTGTCTTTTTAATTGCTGATTTAACTTTATTTCATTGCATAAAGCTAATCCCTCTTGAATACAAGTATCTATCAGAGAACCATATGTAAATTTTTCATACGGAATGGTAATATTATTACCCTTTATTGTTTTTCTTATTCTTTCTGAAATAAGCTTGGCAATCCATCCACAAATTTGGATTTCCAATGAGTATTATTACACTCTGGTAATTCCATTACTCTGCTTAGGAAATTATCTTTATACCACCTATAATCAGAAAGTGTTCTACATCGTAGATTTTGTAATAATGTTCTAATAGTATCACTATTATCGCTAAATCTTCCTGTAAAATGTTCAATTACATTTACTGCTAATGTATAAACTGCAGTTTCTATAATTTTATTGTCTTCTTGTTTATTAGCATTGAGAATATTATCTCTATCTTGCGAATTTAAATAATTATCCCACCAACCTTTAAGTTGGCCTGTAAATCCAGCTATTATCATTGCTGCAATAGTTTTATCAGTATTTTGACTATTCTTACATATTGTAGAATACATCAACATTCTATGAACAGTATTATAGATTTGTTTATTTGAATATCCATCAATATTCCATTCATAAATTTTATTACCAGAATAACTGATATCTATTGTATCAGTGTATTCTTCATGTAATACATCCATAGGAGTAGGTCTATTATAATAGAACTTACTCTGAATGGGTTTATCTGCCCATTTATTATGGAGTTTATTTATTTGATCTTGAAAAACCTCTTTATAATCTGGGTTTTCTATCAAGTTATAATTCAACTCTTTATCTAGAGTTTTTATACTCAGTTTATTAAACCTTTCTTCCAAATATTTTTCCAACTCATATATCGGTTGAGTCTTGAAATTAGAAATTATTGGAGGAGGTTGAAAACTAGGAAATATCTCCTTTATAGGAGTATTGGAAACTTCTGATGTAGAAGCTTCTTCCTTATTTTCAATAACCTCTTTTCCCTTATCAAGAGATTTATCATTAATCTTTTCAATTATTAAATTCAATTTATCATTGATAGATTGAATTTGTTCATTCATTATTACTAATGATAAATTCGTATAATTCTAACTTTTAAACATATTATTAATATGTTTGCTCGTAACTTGAAGTGTATCATCTTCAATTAATTTAGCAAATGCTAAGAAATTCAAATCATTAATTTTAAATGGTTGTTGTGGTGGATGTATTCCTGAAACCACTGAACCATTTTGCAAAGTATAATTTCTTTCCAAAATAAGAATATAATTCTTAATATATGTTTCTATGAACCATACTGTAAATGGTATCATCATATTTTTTTCTTCACAAGTTTTATAAAACTCATTTTGAAATTTACTAATTTCATTATTAGTAAAATTATCCAAAAACCAATTTCTAAAAGGTGTATAACCTTCACTTTTGAATTCTTCAGAAATAATTTTTCTGGCTTTAGAACCAGGTCTGAAATCTATTATTTCCTCAAAATCCATAAATTATATAGATTCATACATTTCCGACATGGTCGGTTCCATCCTATTGGATTCTCTAATTATATTGCTTTTATTTTTATATAATTTTTTTATTTCAGGATTTAATCCTATTACAGATTCCATTTCATATGTATAATTTTCACCTTCTATTTGAGGTGTATGAGTTCTGTTTTCTCTTATTTGAGAAGTAGAAGCTCTGGGTGTTTCCACCATGTAATCAAATGGAGAAATATAATTTCTCATTGAATTACTTTTTTGTATTTCATTGGGCTCAAACTGTATATTAACAGTTCCTTCTGAACTTTGTATGATATTCATAATATTATTATGATTCTGTACTTGTGTTTGAACTGGTACAGCTTGTTCAATCTTCCAATTATCTGGAAATTCTATTTCTTCCCATTTAATAGGTCTTCTAGTCATAATATTTGACCTGTTGAAATTAGTTTCAATAATAATAGTTTCATTTTTATAATCCATCATCTTACACTGAGGATTCAGTGTAATTAATGGTTTATAATATATTCTGTAACAGACGCAAATAGTTTCTGTTCCAGGAAGATAATTATATCCATTAGTTTTAACATTTAATGTTAATGCATCAAGTATGTTGACATCAGATAATGATAATTTCAAATTAGGATAAACATTAAAATAGACTGGACCATTGGTCAAACTGGATTGTATTATACCCATCAAAGATTGTCTCCAATTAAGATTTCTACCATCTCGTAAAGCTGCTATAAAGCTTTCTGGTAAACCTTTCCAAGTTAAAGGTTTAAATGCAATTTGAACCAATCCTATATGAAGGAAATTGTAACTATTTCTATATTTATTAATATCTTTATCTGATAATAATTTAATAATCATTTCATTATTATCTAATGAAATTGATTCTTCAGTAGTCTTTACTACCTGAAGAAACCCTATTCTTTCGAATGTACCCAACTTATAAATTAACCTGGGTTCAATCTTAGGAATTGTCCACTTATTAAGTAGATCTAAATTCTTAGGCATATCATATTCTTCATTCTTACTATTCTTAACATTATTAGTATTATTAATCAAGTTCATGATATTATTCATGATAAATTATATGTTGACCCAAGACATATCTATTGTAATTACCAAGGCTCTGATACCATACACGAACAGGATCGACTGTGATTAATATGACCAGATTTTCTGATTAACATGATAACTAGGATCTTATGGATTAAGAAACTAACCGGCATCCTATTAAACAAACTATGCTTAAAAATGTCTTCAAAAAGTCCTAAAACGCCTTTCAAACGGCTAAGACGGACACACAGAAGACCACAAAGCATAAACATGAATAATAACGCCAGTCCGTATAAATAATCCTACCTTAAATCATTACAGCATAATCTAGTTATGAAAACAGTATAACCTAGACATGAATCATATGATTACCAGGTTACTATAACAGATAGTCATGGATCAACATATAAATAGTTTAGCCTATGAGGCTAAATATTAACATGATTAAAATTAAAAATAAACAAAATAAAATAAAAACTGTAAATACTTACAAAGTATGTACACTCAGAATGATAATTCTATTAATACAAATTTATATACAATTAAAGGGGGGTGCTCAGCACATGAGCTTACAAAAGTGATCAGAAGAGAGAAGAGAGAGCGTTCTGATCTATTTATAAGCGAAGAAAACGCGTCCCAACAGTGAAAAACGCGTGAATGTACAGTAAAATCCGAAATTTTCGGTATGCACAGTATAAATGCTACAGTAAGTCAACTTTACTATTGATGAACAGTAATTTTACTGTTGATGAACAGTAATTTGTCCGGCTGCTTTACTGTTAATGAACAGTGACCTGTCTGGCTGTTTTACTGTTTATGAACAGTATCTTGTCTGTTATGACGTAAGCAATGACGTCATTTTGATTGAGACCTATTTTTCTCCCGATTTTCTTGATGAAGAAGATCCTTCTTTTCTTGATGCAAATGTTTCTATTAATGTATCATTTAATGAGTCAAATATATCATCTATATTGACCTCATTAAGATTTTCATTTGGATCTTGAGCATCTTGCATATCCTCAGATGCTACTGAGTCTTCCTTGCCAAATTGAGACATGAGACTCTTCTTCATTTCTTTAACATATTCAGCTATCATTTGCTGAGGAGTCAAATTTTCAGATCTCATTTTTGCCTTGTTTATGATATAATCAAAAGGCGAGGATATCTGAGTATTTTTCAATTGTTCTTCATATGAACAAACCTGTTTCTCTATTAGAGAAAATGTTTCATCTCCGTTCATTTTTCCAGTCAGGGGATTTATTTCCACCATCTTTTCCCAGAACTTTACATGATAAGTTCTGTATATACATGGGATACCTGTTTTAGTATAACCAAACTCTGGTTTCCACTTTAATATCCATGGTAATGAAAATTCTATAAAAAAGTAACAAGAAGCTATTCCTTCTATTACAATTTTTGAATTTTGTCTATCTATCATTTTGGGAGATACATCTACCCATTTCATGAAGCAATCTCGGGTATCCACTGGCAATATATCTGGTATGGGACCATAACCATTACACCAATGAATAAACCAATTCGGAATTTCAAAGTTATAAACTTTGGAACATATTTTAATAAACCATGTATGATGTCTTTTATCATTTTCATAGTTTAAAAATTTTTCAAACGCATCACAATAATCCCAGTAATTATATTTAATAATTGCTTTTGAGATATCATGTTGCATTGATTTTTCTCTTAGGGGAGAAATTCCCCATTCTTCCAAAGATATGATATTTTTTATCAATACTTTACTGAAGTTATAAATTTCTTCATTATTACCAGAAGTAAAGTGTTTAATATCACAACTTCCACTTTTTATCAATATCTGCTCATAATAAGCTCGAGACTTATAAGTTCTCATTTCATTGGAACCATTGTCCAAATACCTATTCATTAGAAACCATGGATCCTCACTCCATTTTAGATCCTTATCTTCCAATTTGAAGATTATTTCTTCATGATCTTTCCTGAAATATTTTTCATTAAATTCGATATTTGCCACAATATTGGCAAAAGTAGTCTGACTAGGAGTATCACTCCTTTCTGTTTCCATTTCTTCAAATTCTTGTGACAAATTTTTGTTCACAAGTTTTCTTTTCCCATGCTGAGCTATTATCTCAGGGGATTTTCCTTTGTCTTTTGGAGTATTAGGGGTATAACCCCCACTCCGGCCACCTCTTCCTCTCCATGGGGAGGAAGATCCACTACCCCGCTTCATTCCTGAAATTAAAATATTCACGGGTTAGAAAATTTGGAAGATTATTATCTTCTCCTTTTTTATATATAATATTAAAATCAAAAGGGGCTAAATGAGCCTGCCATTTAGCAAACATTTGCTTAGAAACATCATGTTTAAAATCTTTATCAAACATAAATTTAGCTGCGTTACAATCAGTAACAATAGTAAATTTCTGATTATATAAATCATCTTGAAATTTTAATACACATTTTACAATAGCAAGAATTTCTTTAGCAATTGTAGCATAATTCTTTTGTGCATTATTCCATTTTCCTGAATGGAATCTAATTAAATGCTTTTGTTTATTATCTGGATTTTTCTGGGTAAGAATCCCTCCAAATCCTATATCAGAAGCATCAGTTTCTAAAAACTTTTCCCAATTAGGGTTGCTAATCATTAAACATGGTAATGATTTGACATTCTTCTTAATACACTTGACTGCATTAGTATGACTATCAGACCAAGGTTTTGGATTTTTCTTTAGTCTATCATATAATATAGATGTATCTTTCACCAAATTATAATAATAAGGAGCAATATAATTTAAGCTTCCTAAAAATCTTTGTAACTGAGTTTTATCAGATTATATCTGGAAATTTATCAGCAAAATCTATGCTTCTGTTTATAGGAATTATATTTCCTTTTTCAATAAAATGTCCTAGAAATTTTATTCTAGTCTGAAAAAGATCCATTTTTGGTTTAGATATAACTAGACCATTTTGTTTTATTAAACGCTTAAAAATATGTATATGCTTAAAATGCATTTCAATAGTCGTTGAATAAAATAAAATATCATCAATATAGACAATTATGAATTCGCTATATGGAGTAAATATATCATTCATTATCTTCTGAAATTCAGAAGGAGCATTTTTAAGTCCAAATGGCATTACATTCCATTCATAATGTCCAATTGGAACATTGATCATGAACTTGATTAATAATACTAATAATGTTAAGAATAGTAAGAATGAAGAATATGATATGCCTAAGAATTTAGATCTACTTAATAAGTGGACAATTCCTAAGATTGAACCCAGGTTAATTTATAAGTTGGGTACATTCGAAAGAATAGGGTTTCTTCAGGTAGTAAAGACTACTGAAGAATCAATTTCATTAGATAATAATGAAATGATTATTAAATTATTATCAGATAAAGATATTAATAAATATAGAAATAGTTACAATTTCCTTCATATAGGATTGGTTCAAATTGCATTTAAACCTTTAACTTTGAAAGGTTTACCAGAAAGCTTTATAGCAGCTTTACGAGATGGTAGAAATCTTAATTGGAGACAATCTTTGATGGGTATAATACAATCCAGTTTGACCAATGGTCCAGTCTATTTTAATGTTTATCCTAATTTGAAATTATCATTATCTGATGTCAACATACTTGATGCATTAACATTAAATGTTAAAACTAATGGATATAATTATCTTCCTGGAACAGAAACTATTTGCGTCTGTTACAGAATATATTATAAACCATTAATTACACTGAATCCTCAGTGTAAGATGATGGATTATAAAAATGAAACTATTATTATTGAAACTAATTTCAACAGGTCAAATATTATGACTAGAAGACCTATTAAATGGGAAGAAATAGAATTTCCAGATAATTGGAAGATTGAACAAGCTGTACCAGTTCAAACACAAGTACAGAATCATAATAATATTATGAATATCATACAGAGTTCAGAAGGAACTGTTAATATACAGTTTGAGCCCAATGAAATACAAAAAAGTAATTCAATGAGAAATTATATTTCTCCATTTGATTACATGGTGGAAACACCCAGAGCTTCTACTTCTCAAATAAGAGAAAACAGAACTCATACACCTCAAATAGAAGGTGAAAATTATACATATGAAATGGAATCTGTAATAGGATTAAATCCTGAAATAAAAAAATTATATAAAAATAAAAGCAATATAATTAGAGAATCCAATAGGATGGAACCGACCATGTCGGAAATGTATGAATCTATATAATTTATGGATTTTGAGGAAATAATAGATTTCAGACCTGGTTCTAAAGCCAGAAAAATTATTTCTGAAGAATTCAAATGTGAAGGTTATACACGTTTTAGAAATTGGTTTTTGGATAATTTTACTAATAATGAAATTAGTAAATTTCAAAATGAGTTTTATAAAACTTGTGAAGAAAAAAATATGATGATATCATTTACAGTATGGTTCATAGAAACATATATTAAGAATTATATTCTTATTTTGGAAAGAAATTATACTTTGCAAAATGGTTCAGTGGTTTCAGGAATACATCCACCACAACAACCATTTAAAATTAATGATTTGAATT
This sequence comes from Pogostemon cablin, assembly GCA_023678885.1. Lineage (NCBI taxonomy): Eukaryota > Viridiplantae > Streptophyta > Magnoliopsida > Lamiales > Lamiaceae > Pogostemon > Pogostemon cablin. The sequence goes on along the minus strand of CM042994.1, from coordinate 19,195,046 downwards.
TCTTAGCATTTGCTAAATTAATTGAAGATGATACACTTCAAGTTACGAGCAAACATATTAATAATATGTTTAAAAGTCAGAATTATACGAATTTATCATTAGTAATAATGAATGAACAAATTCAATCTATCAATGATAAATTGAATTTAATAATTGAAAAGATTAATGATAAATCTCTTGATAAGGGAAAAGAGGTTATTGAAAATAAGGAAGAAGCTTCTACATCAGAAGTTTCCAATACTCCTATAAAGGAGATATTTCCTAGTTTTCAACCTCCTCCAATAATTTCTAATTTCAAGACTCAACCGATATATGAGTTGGAAAAATATTTGGAAGAAAGGTTTAATAAACTGAGTATAAAAACTCTAGATAAAGAGTTGGATTATAACTTGATAGAAAACCCAGATTATAAAGAGGTTTTTCAAGATCAAATAAATAAACTCCATAATAAATGGGCAGATAAACCCATTCAGAGTAAGTTCTATTATAATAGACCTACTCCTATGGATGTATTACATGAAGAATACACTGATACAATAGATATCAGTTATTCTGGTAATAAAATTTATGAATGGAATATTGATGGATATTCAAATAAACAGATCTATAATACTGTTCATAGAATGTTGATGTATTCTACAATATGTAAGAATAGTCAAAATACTGATAAAACTATTGCATCAATGATAATAGCTGGATTTACAGGCCAACTTAAAGGTTGGTGGGATAATTATTTAAATTCGCAAGATAGAGATAATATTCTCAATGCTAATAAACAAGAAGACAATAAAATTATTGAAACTGCAGTTTATACATTAGCAGTAAATGTAATTGAACATTTTACAGGAAGCTTTAGCGATAATAGTGATACTATTAGAACATTATTACAAAATCTACGATGTAGAACACTTTCTGATTTTAGGTGGTATAAAGATACTTTCCTAAACAGAGTAATGGAATTACCAGAGTGTAATAATACTCATTGGAAATCCAAATTTGTGGATGGATTGCCAAGCTTATTTGCTGAAAGAATAAGAAAAACAATAAAGTGTAATAATATTACCATTCCGTATGAAAATTTACATATGGTTCTCTGATAGATACTTGTATTCAAGAGGGATTAGCTTTATGCAATGAAATAAAGTTAAATCAGCAATTAAAAAGACAAAGTTTCTTAGAAAAGAAACAATTGGGAGAATTTTTCCAACAATTTGGACTGGATAATGCTTCATCCAGTAAAAAGAAAAAAGAAAAGATTTATAAATCTAAAAAGAAGAAATATTCTTCGAAACATATTGAAAGAAAAAATAAAAGAAAAGAAGAAAATTTCCAAAGGAAAAATGAATTCCAAAAGAAAGCGTATATGAAAAGATTCAATAAGAATCAAAAAAGATATTGTACAATATGTAAAAGAAAAGGACATACCAATGAATTTTGTTGGACAAAGAAAAGAATTTCTAATTTAGAAATTCCTGATGATATAAAAAATATTATAATACAATCCTTGATTGAAAAATCTGAATCTGAGGAATCAGAATCAGAGATTTTTACTACTTCTGAATCAGAAGATGAGATTGTAAGAAATTTAGAAGATGAAGAATTTTATGATTCAGAGGAATGTGAACCCTGTAAGGAAGGATTAATATGTCCTAAAGAGATAAATAATATTGATAATAATCAATCTGAATTTTACAAAATAATGTCACAATTCTCTAATATGAGTATTAATGTTTTGGATTCTCAAAATATTTTTGAGATATTAAAATTAATAAAAGATCCTTTATTAAGGACTAAAATAATTGATGAATTAGGAAATGATAATGGTGCCTCAACATCTACTTCTAATAAAGAAGAAGAAAAAATTAATGATATTCTTAATAAGAATAAATCTTATAATATGACAGAAGTCATGAATCAATTAAAAATGAAATATCAAAGTCAAAGAGATATATCTTTACCAGATATTTATAAAGAGATTGATAATCTAAAAGAAGAAATAAAATTTTTGAAAAATAAAAATTTTATTCAAGAATCTAGAATATCTAGATTAGAAAAAAAATATTAAGGAAAAGAATGATATTCTACCAGAAAATCAACAAAATTTATCTATAATAGAAAAGGATAATTTTTTATCTACCATTGAGACAGTGATATCTCAAAAGTGGTACATAAAAATATCATTATTGATTGATAATCATTATACAAAATCATTCATTGCTCTTGTTGATAGTGGAGCAGATTTAAACGTTATACAGGAAGGATTGATCCCTACTAGATATTTTCATAAAACAAGTCATTCATTATGGCATGCTGGGGGAGATAAACTCCAGATAGATTATAAAATTCCCAAAGCATATGTATGCATTGATAATAAATGTATTTCGCAAAGTTTTATACTTGCAAAAAATATTTCTAACCAGATTATACTTGGTACATCATTTTTAAATAATATTTATCCCATAAAAAATTTGATAATAAAGGGATTTTAGGCACTTTTCAAGGAAAAGATATTTTTCTTGTCGAACCTATTACTGAAAAATTACATAGCCTATATGATAGTATTATGGCTAAGCAGAATCAGATAGGATTCTTGAAACAAGAAATTAATATTGTCACTATAGATGAACAATTAAAAAATCCTAAATTACAGGATAAAATTAGTATTTTGAAAAATGAACTTTCATTAGAAATATGTAATGATCATCCCAATGCTTTCTGGGATAGAAAAAACATATTATTTCCCTTCCTTATGAGGAAGATTTTAATGAAAGAAATATTCCGACAAAGGCTAGGACTTGTCAAATGAATTCGGAGTATTTAGAATTATGTAAAAAGGAAATTGAATCCTTATTACAAAAGGGACTGATAAGTCACTCTCAATCACCGTGGTCATGTACTGCATTTTATGTTAATAAACATTCTGAAATTGAAAGAGGAATTCCAAGATTGGTAATCAATTATAAACCTCTAAATAAAGTATTAAAATGGATTAGACATCCAATTCCTAATAAAAAGGATTTATTAGATAGACTTTATAATGGTCTAATTTTTTCAAAATTTGATTTAAAATCAGGATATTGGCAAATTCAAATTAATAAATCTGATAGATATAAAACAGCATTCAATGTTCCAATTGGACATTATGAATGGAATGTAATGTCATTTGGACTTAAAAATGCTCCTTCTGAATTTCAGAAGATAATGAATGATATATTTACTCCATAGAGCGAATTCATAATTGTCTATATTGATGATATTTTAGTTTATTCAACGACTATTGAAATGCATTTTAAGCATTTACATATTTTTAAGCGTTTAATAAAACAAAATGGTCTAGTTATATCTAAACCAAAAATGGATCTTTTTCAGACTAGAATAAAATTTCTAGGACATTTTATTGAAAAAAGAAATATAATTCCTATAAACAGAAGCATAGATTTTGCTGATAAATTTTCAGATATAATAACTGATAAAACTCAGTTACAAAGATTTTTAGGAAGCTTAAATTATATTGCTCCTTATTATTATAATTTGGTGAAAGATACATCTATATTATATGATAGACTAAAGAAAAATCCAAAACCTTGGTCTGATAGTCATACTAATGCACTCAAGTGTATTAAGAAGAATGTCAAATCATTACCATGTTTAATGATTAGCAACCCTAATTGGGAAAAGTTTATAGAAACTGATGCTTCTGATATAGGATTTGGAGGGATTCTTACCCAGAAAAATCCAAATAATAAACAAAAGCATTTAATTAGATTCCATTCAGGAAAATGGAATAATGCACAAAAGAATTATGCTACAATTGCTAAAGAAATTCTTGCTATTGTAAAATGTGTATTAAAATTTCAAGATGATTTATATAATCAGAAATTTACTATTGTTACTGATTGTAACGCAGCTAAATTTATGTTTGATAAAGATTTTAAACATGATGTTTCTAAGCAAATGTTTGCTAAATGGCAGGCTCATTTAGCCCCTTTTGATTTTAATATTATATATAAAAAAGGAGAAGATAATAATCTTCCAAATTTTCTAACCCGTGAATATTTTAATTTCAGGAATGAAGCGGGGTAGTGGATCTTCCTCCCCATGGAGAGGAAGAGGTGGCCGGAGTGGGGGTTATACCCCTAATACTCCAAAAGACAAAGGAAAATCCCCTGAGATAATAGCTCAGCATGGGAAAAGAAAACTTGTGAACAAAAATTTGTCACAAGAATTTGAAGAAATGGAAACAGAAAGGAGTGATACTCCTAGTCAGACTACTTTTGCCAATGTTGTGGCAAATATCGAATGTAATGAAAAATATTTCAGGAAAGATCATGAAGAAATAATCTTCAAATTGGAAGATAAGGATCTAAAATGGAGTGAGGATCCATGGTTTCTAATGAATAGGTATTTGGACAATGGTTCCAATGAAATGAGAACTTATAAGTCTCGAGCTTATTATGAGCAGATATTGATAAAAAGTGGAAGTTGTGATATTAAACACTTTACTTCTGGTAATAATGAAGAAATTTATAACTTCAGTAAAGTATTGATAAAAAAGATCATATCTTTGGAAGAATGGGGAATTTCTCCCCTAAGAGAAAAATCAATGCAACATGGTATCTCAAAAGCAATTATTAAATATAATTACTGGGATTATTGTGATGCGTTTGAAAAATTTTTAAACTATGAAAATGATAAAAGACATCATACATGGTTTATTAAAATATGTTCCAAAGTTTATAACTTTGAAATTACGAATTGGTTTATTCATTGGTGTAATGGTTATGGTCCCATACCAGATATATTGCCAGTGGATACCCGAGATTGCTTCATGAAATGGGTAGATGTATCTCCCAAAATGATAGATAGACAAAATTCAAAAATTGTAATAGAAGGAATAGCTTCTTGTTACTTTTTTATAGAATTTTCATTACCATGGATATTAAAGTGGAAACCAGAGTTTGGTTATACTAAAACAGGTATCCCATGTTTATACAGAACTTATCATGTAAAGTTCTGGGAAAAGATGGTGGAAATAGATCCCCTGACTGGAAAAATGAACGGAGATGAAACATTTTCTCTAATAGAGAAACAGGTTTGTTCATATAAAGAACAATTGAAAAATACTCAGATATCCTCGCCTTTTGATTATATCATAAACAAGGCAAAAATGAGATCTGAAAATTTGACTCCTCAGCAAATGATAGCTGAATATGTTAAAGAAATGAAGAAGAGTCTCATGTCTTAATTTGGCAAGGAAGACTCATTAGCATCTGAGGATATGCAAGATGCTCAAGATCCAAATGAAAATCTTAATGAGGTCAATATAGATGATATATTTGACTCATTAAATGATACATTAATAGAAACATTTGCATCAAGAAAAGAAGGATCTTCTTCATCAAGAAAATCGGGAGAAAAATAGGTCTCAATCAAAATGACGTCATTGCTTACGCCATAACAGACAAGATACTGTTTATAAACAGTAAAACAGCCAGACAGGTCACTGTTCATCAACAGTAAAGCAGCCGGACAAATTAATGTTCATCAACAGTAAAATTACTGTTCATCAATAGTAAAGTTGACTTACTGTAGTACTTTATACTGTGCATACCGAAAATTTCGGATTTTACTGTACATTCAAGCGTTTTTCACTGTTGGGACGCGTTTTCTTCGCTTATAAATAGATTAGAAATTTCATTTGTAAGGATATAGATCAGAACGCTCTCTCTTCTCTCTTCTGATCACGTTTGTAAGCTCATGTGCTGAGCACCCCCCTTTAATTGTATATAAATTTGTATTAATAGAAAAATCATTCTGAGTGTACATACTTTGTAAGTATTTACAGTTTTTATTTTATTTTGTTTATTTTTAATTTTAATCATGTTAAGGTTTAGCCTCATAGGCTAAACTATTTATATGTTGATCCATGACAATATGTTATAATAACCTGGTAATCATATGATTCATGTCTAGGTTATACTGTTTTCATGACTAGATTATGCTGTAATGATTTAAGGTAGGATTATTTATACGGACTGGCCTTATTATTCATGTTTATGCTTTGTGGTCTTCTGTGTGTCCGTCTTAGCCGTTTGAAAGGTGTTTTAGGACTTTTTGAAGACATTTTTAAGCATAGTTTGTTTAATAGGATGCCGGTTAGTTTCTTAATCCATAAGATCCTAGTTATCATGTTAATCAGAAAATCTGGTCATATTAATCACAGTCGATCCTTTTCGGTATGCACAGTATAAAGTACTACAGTAAGTCAACTTTACTATTGATGAACAGTAATTTTACTGTTGATGAACATTAATTTGTCCGGCTGCTTTACTGTTGATGAACAGTGACCTGTCTGGCTGTTTTACTGTTTATAAACAGTATCTTGTCTGTTATGACGTAAGCAATGACGTCATTTTGATTGAGACCTATTTTTCTCCCGATTTTCTTGATGAAGAAGATCCTTCTTTTCTTGATGCAAATGTTTCTATTAATGTATCATTTAATAAGTCAAATATATCATCTATATTGACCTCATTAAGATTTTCATTTGGATCTTGAGCATCTTGCATATCCTCAGATGCTACTGAGTCTTCCTTGCCAAATTAAGACATGAGACTCTTCTTTATTTCTTTAACATATTCAGCTATCATTTGCTGAGGAGACAAATTTTCAGATCTCATTTTTGCCTTGTTTATGATATAATCAAAAGGCGAGGATATCTGAGTATTTTTCAATTGTTCTTCATATGAACAAACCTGTTTCTCTATTAGAGAAAATGTTTCATCTCCGTTCATTTTTCCAGTCAGGGGATTTATTTCCACCATCTTTTCCCAGAACTTTACATGATAAGTTCTGTATAAACATGGGATACCTGTTTTAGTATAACCAAACTCTGGTTTCCACTTTAATATCCATGGTAATGAAAATTCTATAAAAAAGTAACAAGAAGCTATTCCTTCTATTATAATTTTTGAATTTTGTCTATCTATCATTTTGGGAGATACATCTACCCATTTCATGAAGCAATCTCGGGTATCCACTGGCAATATATCTGGTATGGGACCATAACCATTACACCAATGAATAAACCAATTCGGAATTTCAAAGTTATAAACTTTGGAACATATTTTAATAAACCATGTATGATGTCTTTTATCATTTTCATAGTTTAAAAATTTTTCAAACGCATCACAATAATCCCAGTAATTATATTTAATAATTGCTTTTGAGATATCATGTTGCATTGATTTTTCTCTTAGGGGAGAAATTCCCCATTCTTCCAAAGATATGATCTTTTTTATCAATACTTTACTGAAGTTATAAATTTCTTCATTATTACCAGAAGTAAAGTGTTTAATATCACAATTTCCACTTTTTATCAATATCTGCTCATAATAAGCTCGAGACTTATAAGTTCTCATTTCATTGGAACCATTGTCCAAATACCTATTCATTAGAAACCATGGATCCTCACTCCATTTTAGATCCTTATCTTCCAATTTGAAGATTATTTCTTCATGATCTTTCCTGAAATATTTTTCATTACATTCGATATTTGCCACAACATTGGCAAAAGTAGTCTGACTAGGAGTATCACTCCTTTCTGTTTCCATTTCTTCAAATTCTTGTGACAAATTTTTGTTCACAAGTTTTCTTTTCCCATGCTGAGCTATTATCTCAGGGGATTTTCCTTTGTCTTTTGGAGTATTAGGGGTATAACCCCCACTCCGGCCACCTCTTCCTCTCCATGGGGAGGAAGATCCACTACCCCGCTTCATTCCTGAAATTAAAATATTCACGGGTTAGAAAATTTGGAAGATTATTATCTTCTCCTTTTTTATATATAATATTAAAATCAAAAGGGGCTAAATGAGCCTGTCATTTAGCAAACATTTGCTTAGAAACATCATGTTTAAAATCTTTATCAAACATAAATTTAGCTGCGTTACAATCAGTAACAATAGTAAATTTCTGATTATATAAATCATCTTGAAATTTTAATACATATTTTACAATAGCAAGAATTTCTTTAGCAATTGTAGCATAATTCTTTTGTGCATTATTCCATTTTCCTGAATGGAATCTAATTAAATGCTTTTGTTTATTATTTGGATTTTTCTGGGTAAGAATCCCTCCAAATCCTATATTAGAAGCATCAGTTTCTATAAACTTTTCCCAATTAGGGTTGCTAATCATTAAACATGGTAATGATTTGACATTCTTCTTAATACACTTGAGTGCATTAGTATGACTATCAGACCAAGGTTTTGGATTTTTCTTTAGTCTATCATATAATATAGATGTATCTTTCACCAAATTATAATAATAAGGAGCAATATAATTTAAGCTTCCTAAAAATCTTTGTAACTGAGTTTTATCAGTTATTATATCTGGAAATTTATCAGCAAAATCTATGCTTCTGTTTATAGGAATTATATTTCTTTTTTCAATAAAATGTCCTAGAAATTTTATTCTAGTCTGAAAAAGATCCATTTTTGGTTTAGATATAACTAGACCATTTTGTTTTATTAAACGCTTAAAAATATGTAAATGCTTAAAATGCATTTCAATAGTCGTTGAATAAACTAAAATATCATCAATATAGACAATTATGAATTCGCTATATGGAGTAAATATATCATTCATTATCTTCTGAAATTCAGAAGGAGCATTTTTAAGTCCAAATGGCATTACATTCCATTCATAATGTCCAATTGGAAAATTGAATGTTGTTTTATATCTATCAGATTTATTAATCTGAATTTGCCAATATCCTGATTTTAAATCAAATTTTGAAAAAATTAGACCATTATAAAGTCTATCTAATAAATCCTTTTTATTAGGAATTGGATGTCTAATCCATTTTAATACTTTATTTAGAGGTTTATAATTGATTACCAATCTTGGAATTCCTCTTTCAATTTCAGAATGTTTATTAACATAAAATGCAGTACATGACCACGGTGATTGAGAGTGACTTATCAGTCCCTTTTGTAATAAGGATTCAATTTCCTTTTTACATAATTCTAAATACTCCGAATTCATTTGACAAGGTCTAGCCTTTGTCGGAATATTTCTTTCATTAAAATCTTCCTCATAAGGAAGGGAAATAATATGTTTTTTTCTATCCCAGAAAGCATTGGGATGATCATTACATATTTCTAATGAAAGTTCATTTTTCAAAATACTAATTTTATCCTGTAATTTAGGATTTTTTAATTGTTCATCTATAGTGACAATATTAATTTCTTGTTTCAAGAATCCTATCTGATTCTGCTTAGCCATAATACTATCATATAGGCTATGTAATTTTTTAGTAATAGGTTCGACAATAAATTCAAGAAAAATATCTTTTCCTTGAAAAGTGCCTAAAATCCCTTTATTATCAATATTTTTTATGGGATAAATATTATTTAAAAATGGTGTACCAAGTATAATCTGGTTAGAAATATTTTTTGCAAGTATAAAACTTTGCGAAATACATTTATTATCAATGCATACATATGGTTTGGGAATTTTATAATCTATCTGGAGTTTATCTCCCCCAGCATGCCATAATGAATGACTTGTTTTATGAAAATATCTAGTAGGGATCAATCCTTCCTGTATAACGTTTAAATCTGCTCCACTATCAACAAGAGCAATGAATGATTTTGTATAATGATTATCAATCAATAATGATATTTTTATGTACCACTTTTGAGATATTACTGTCTCAATGGTAGATAAAAAATTATCTTTTTCTATTATAGGTAAATTTTGTTGATTTTCTTGTAGAATATCATTCTTTTCCTTAATATTTTTTTCTAATATAGATATTCTAGATTCTTGAATAAAATTTTTATTTTTCAAAAATTTTATTTCTTCTTTTAGATTATCAATCTCTTTATAAATATCTGGTAAAGATATATCTCTTTGACTTTGATATTTCATTTTTAATTGATTCATGACTTCTGTCATATTATAAGATTTATTCTTATTAAGAATATCATTAATTTTTTCTTCTTCTTTATTAGAAGTAGATGTTGAGGCACCATTATCATTTCCTAATTCATCAATTATTTTAGTCCTTAATAAAGGATCTTTTATTAATTTTAATATCTCAAAAATATTTTGAGAATCCAAAACATTAATACTCATATTAGAGAATTGTGACATTATTTTGTAAAATTCAGATTGATTATTATCAATATTATTTATCTCTTTAAGACATATTAATCCTTCCTTACAGGGTTCACATTCCTCTGAATCATAAAATTCTTCATCTTCTAAATTTCTTACAATCTCATCTTCTGATTCAGAAGTAGTAAAAATCTCTGATTCTGATTCCTCAGATTCAGATTTTTCAATCAAGGATTGTATTATAATATTTTTTATATCATCAGGAATTTCTAAATTAGAAATTCTTTTCTTTGTCCAACAAAATTCATTGGTATGTCCTTTTCTTTTACATATTGTACAATATCTTTTTTTATTCTTATTGAATCTTTTCATATACGCTTTCTTTTGGAATTCATTTTTCCTTTGGAAATTTTATTCTTTCCTTTTATTTTTTCTTTCAATATGTTTCGAAGAATATTTCTTCTTTTTAGATTTATAAATCTTTTCTTTTTTCTTTTTACTGGATGAAGCATTATCCAGTCCAAATTGTTGGCAAAATTCTCCCAATTGTTTCTTTTCTAAGAAACTTTGTTTTTTTAATTGCTGATTTAACTTTATTTCATTGCATAAAGCTAATCCCTCTTGAATACAAGTATCTATCAGAGAACCATATGTAAATTTTTCATACGGAATGGTAATATTATTACCCTTTATTGTTTTTCTTATTCTTTCAGCAAATAAGCTTGGCAATCCATCCACAAATTTGGATTTCCAATGAGTATTATTACACTCTGGTAATTCCATTACTCTGCTTAGGAAAGTATCTTTATACCACCTAAAATTAGAAAGTGTTCTACATCGTAGATTTTGTAATAATGTTCTAATAGTATCACTATTATCGCTAAATCTTCCTGTAAAATGTTCAATTACATTTACTGCTAATGTATAAACTGCAGTTTCAATAATTTTATTGTCTTCTTGTTTATTAGCATTGAGAATATTATCTCTATCTTGCGAATTTAAATAATTATCCCACCAACCTTTAAGTTGGCCTGTAAATCCAGCTATTATCATTGCTGCAATAGTTTTATCAGTATTTTGACTATTCTTACATATTGTAGAATACATCAACATTCTATGAACAGTATTATAGATCTGTTTATTTGAATATCCATCAATATTCCATTCATAAATTTTATTACCAGAATAACTGATATATATTGTATCAGTGTATTCTTCATGTAATACATCCATAGGAGTAGGTCTATTATAATAGAACTTACTCTGAATGGGTTTATCTGCCCATTTATTATGGAGTTTATTTATTTGATCTTGAAAAACCTCTTTATAATCTGGGTTTTCTATCAAGTTATAATCCAACTCTTTATCTAGAGTTTTTATACTCAGTTTATTAAACCTTTCTTCCAAATATTTTTCCAACTCATACATCGGTTGAGTCTTGAAATTAGAAATTATTGGAGGAGGTTGAAAACTAGGAAATATCTCCTTTATAGGAGTATTGGAAACTTCTGATGTAGAAGCTTCTTCCTTATTTTCAATAACCTCTTTTCCCTTATCAAGAGATTTATCATTAATCTTTTCAATTATTAAATTCAATTTATCATTGATAGATTGAATTTGTTCATTCATTATTACTAATGATAAATTCGTATAATTCTGACTTTTAAACATATTATTAATATGTTTGCTCGTAACTTGAAGTGTATCATCTTCAATTAATTTAGCAAATGCTAAGAAATTCAAATCATTAATTTTAAAAGGTTGTTGTGGTGGATGTATTCCTGAAACCACTGAACCATTTTGCAAAGTATAATTTCTTTCCAAAATAAGAATATAATTCTTAATATATGTTTCTATGAACCATACTGTAAATGGTATCATCATATTTTTTTCTTCACAAGTTTTATAAAACTCATTTTGAAATTTACTAATTTCATTATTAGTAAAATTATCAAAAAACCAATTTCTAAAAGGTGTATAACCTTCACTTTTGAATTCTTCAGAAATAATTTTTTTGGCTTTAGAACCAGGTCTGAAATCTATTATTTCCTCAAAATCCATAAATTATATAGATTCATACATTTCCGACATGGTCAGTTCCATCCTATTGGATTCTCTAATTATATTGCTTTTATTTTTATATAATTTTTTTATTTCAGGATTTAATCCTATTACAGATTCCATTTCATCTGTATAATTTTCACCTTCTATTTGAGGTGTTTGAGTTCTGTTTTCTCTTATTTGAGAAGTAGAAGCTCTGGGTGTTTCCACCATGTAATCAAATGGAGAAATATAATTTCTCATTGAATTACTTTTTTGTATTTCATTGGGCTCAAACTGTATATTAACAGTTCCTTCTGAACTTTGTATGATATTCATAATATTATTATGATTCTGTACTTGTGTTTGAACTGGTACAGCTTGTTCAATCTTCCAATTATCTGGAAATTCTATTTCTTCCCATTTAGTAGGTCTTCTAGTCATAATATTTGACCTGTTGAAATTAGTTTCAATAATAATAGTTTCATTTTTATAATACATCATCTTACACTGAGGATTCAGTGTAATTAATGGTTTATAATATATTCTGTAACAGACGCAAATAGTTTCTGTTCCAGGAAGATAATTATATCCATTAGTTTTAACATTTAATGTTAATGCATCAAGTATGTTGACATCAGATAATGATAATTGCAAATTAGGATAAACATTAAAATAGACTGGACCATTGGTCAAACTGGATTGTATTATACCCATCAAAGATTGTCTCCAATTAAGATTTCTACCATCTCGTAAAGCTGCTATAAAGCTTTCTGGTAAACCTTTCAAAGTTAAAGGTTTAAATGCAATTTGAACCAATCCTATATGAAGGAAATTGTAACTATTTCTATATTTATTAATATCTTTATCTGATAATAATTTAATAATCATTTCATTATTATCTAATGAAATTGATTCTTCAGTAGTCTTTACTACCTGAAGAAACCCTATTCTTTCGAATGTACCCAACTTATATATTAACCTGGGTTCAATCTTAGGAATTGTCCACTTATTAAGTAGATCTAAATTCTTAGGCATATCATATTCTTCATTCTTACTATTCTTAACATTATTAGTATTATTAATCAAGTTCATGATATTATTCATGATAAATTATATGTTGACCCAAGACATATCTATTGTAATTACCAAGGCTCTGATACCATACACGAACAGGATCGACTGTGATTAATATGACCAGATTTTCTGATTAACATGATAACTAGGATCTTAGATTCCTCAGATTCAGATTTTTCTATCAAAGATTGTATTATGATATTTTTTATATCATCATGGATTTCTAAATTAGAAATTCTTTTCTTTGTCCAACAAAATTCATTGGTATGTCATTTTCTTTTGCATATTGTACAATATCTTTTTTGATTCTTATTGAATCTTTTCATATACAATTTCTTTTGGAATTCATTTTTCCTTTGGAAATTTTCTTCTTTCCTTTTCTTTTTTCTTTCAATATGTTTCGAAGAATACTTCTTCTGTTTAGATTTATAAATCTTTTCTTTTTTCTTTTTACTGGATGAAGAATTATCCCGATCCAAATTGTTGACAAAATTCTCTCAATTGTTTCTTTTCTGAGAAACTTTGTCTTTTCAATTGCTGATTTAGCTTTATTTCATTGCATAAAGCTAATCCTTCTTGAATACAAGTGTCTATTAGAGCACCATATGTAAATTTTTCATAAGGAATGGTAATATTATTACCCTTTATTGTTTTTCTTATTCTTTCAGCAAATAAACTTGGTAATCCATCCACAAATTTGGATTTCCAATGAGTATTATTACACTCTGGTAATTCCATTACTCTGCTTAGGAAGGTATCTTTATACCACCTAAAGTCAGAAAGTGTTCTACATCGTAGATTTTGTAATAATGTTCTAATAGTATCACTATTATCACTAAATCTTCCTGTAAAATGTTCAATTATATTAACTGCTAATGTATAAACTGCAGTTTCAATAATTTTATTGTCTTCTTGTTTATTAGCATTGAGAATATTATCTCTATCTTGCGAATTTAAATAATTATCCCACCAACCTTTAAGTTGGCCTGTAAATCCAACTATTATCATTGCTGCAATAGTTTTATCAGTATTTTGACTATTCTTACATATTGTAGAATACATCAACATTCTATGGACAGTATTATAGATCTGTTTATTAGAATATCCATCAATATTCCATTCATAAATTTTATTACCAGAATAACTGATATCTATCGTATCAGTGTATTCTTCATGTAATACATCCATAGGAGTAGGCCTATTATAATAGAACTTACTCTGAATGGGTTTATCTGCCCATTTATTATGGAGTTTATTTATTTGATCTTGTAAAACCTCTTTATAATCTGGGTTTTCTATTAAATTATAATCCAACTCTTTATCTAGAGTTTTTATACTGAGTTTATTAAACTTTTCTTCTAAATATTTTTCCAACTCATATATTGGTTGGGTTTTAAAATTAGAAATTATTGGAGGAGGTTGGAAACTATGAAATATCTCCTTTTTTATATGAGTATTGGAAACTTCTGATGTAGAAGCTTCTTCCTTATTTTCAATAACCTCTTTTCCCTTATCAAGAGATTTATCATTAATTTTTTCAATTATCAAATTCAATTTATCATTAATAGATTGAATTTGTTCATTCATTATTACTAATGATAAATTAGCATAATTTTGACTTTTAAACATATTATTAATATGTTTGATTGTAACTTGAAGTGTATCATCTTCAATTAATTTAGCAAATGCTAAGAAATTCAAATCATTAATTTTAAATGGTTGTTGTGGTGGATATACTCCTGAAACCACTGCACCATTTTGCAAAATATAATTTCTTTCCAAAATAAGAATATAATTCTTAACATATGTCTCTATGAACCATACTGTAAATGGTATCATTATATTTTTCTCTTCACAAGTTTTATAAAACTCATTTTGAAATCTACTAATTTCATTATTAGTAAAATTATCAAAAAACCAATTTCTAAAAGGTTTATAACCTTCACTTTTGAATTCTTCCGAAATGATTTTTCTGGCTTTAGAACCAGGTCTAAAATCTATTATTTCCTCAAAATCCATAAATTATATAGATTCATACATTTCCGACATTGTCGGTTCCATCCTATTTGATTCTTTAATGATATTGTTTCTATTTTTATATAATTTTTTTATTTCAGGATTTAATCCTATTACAGATTCCATTTCATCTGTATAATTCTCACCTCCTATTTGAGATGTATGAGTTCTGTTTTCTCTTATTTGAGAAGTAGAAGCTCTGGGTGTTTCCACCATATAATCAATTGGAGAAATATAATTTCTCATTGAAATACTTTTTTGTATTTCATTGGGCTCAAACTGTATATTTACAGTTCCTTCTGAACTTTGCATGATATTCAGAATATTATTATGATTCTGTACTTGTGGTTGAACTGGTACAGCTTGTTCAATCTTCCAATTATCTGGAAATTCTATTTCTTCCCATCTAATAGGTCGTCTGGTTATAATATTTGACCTGTTGAAATTCGTTTCAATAATAATAGTCTCATTTTTATAATCCATCATTTTACACTAAGGATTTAGCGTAATTAATGGTTTATAATATATCCTATAACAGACACAAATAGTCTCTGTTCCAGGAAGATAATTATATCCATTTGTTTTAACATTTAATGTTAATGCATCAAGTATATTGACGTCAGATAATGATAATTGTAAATTGGGATAAACATTAAAATATACTGGACCATTGGTCAAACTGAATTGTATTATTCCCATCAAAGATTGTCTCCAATTAAGATTTCTACCATCTCTTAAAGCTGCTATGAAGCTTTCTGGTAAACCTTTCAAGGTTAAAGGTTTAAATGCAATCTGAACCAATCCTATATGCAGGAAATTGTAGCTATTTCTATATTTATTAATATCTTTATCTGATAATAACTTAATAATCATTTCATTATTATCTAATGAAATTGATTCTTCATTAGTCTTTACTACCTGAAGGAATCATATTCTTTCGAATGTACCCATCTTGTATATTAACATGGGTTCAATCTTAGGAATTGTCCACTTATTAAGTAAATCTAAATTCTTAGGCATATCATATTCTTCATTCTTACTATTCTTAACATTATTAGTATTATTAATCAAGTTCATGATATTATTCATGATAAATTATGTGTTGACCCAAGACATATCTACTGAAATTACCATGGCTCTGATACCATACATGACAAGACCGAACTGATTTACGGGATTACTAATTAGGACTTTATGGATCAAGAAACTAACCGGCATCTTATTAATCAAATTATGCTCTAAAATGTCTTCAAAACGTCCTAAAAACGCCTTGCAAACGGCTAAGATGGACAAGCAGAAGACCACATAGCATAAACATGAATTATAAGGCCAGTACCGATAAATAATCCTACCTAAATGAATCACTACAGTATAACCTAGACATCATGAAGATCAGAACGAAGAGGATGTAGATAAAAAAGAAAAAATATACTCCATATATGTCGCCACTCTTTTCAGTTAACGAGAAATTATATATATATATATATATAATTTAAATAAGAATTACGGGGATATCATGAAGATCAGAACGAAGCGGATGTAGATAAAAAAGAAAAAATATACTCCATATATGTCGCCGCTCTTTTCAGTTAACGAGAAATTATGTTGATCTACGTAATTAAAAAAGGCAAAAATTTCTGGGACAAACGGTGTTGCCATTGAACACAAGAATTTTAATACTAAAACTCTTGTATTCATATGGGGACAAGGTATATCCCGAGCACAAGAGCCTCACTCATTAAAAGACACAATTTGACGTATTCTAAATTAAAGTTTAATTTTTTTATGGGAAATTTGTTAAATTAAATTTAAATTTTGTTAAAGGTTATGTTTTATGGGATTAATAAAGGTTATATATATTCATAAGTTAATTAAATTTTGTTCTTTGATTTAATAAAATAAAATAAAATAATTTCATTTGTAAATGGGTTTTGACTTTTCAATCCATAGAAAAATCTTAAATATCAATTGCGTGTAAGGAATAATATTCAGCTTGCGTGAGAGGAAAAAGGACATTAATAGTCATAAGAAATTATGTAAAGAGAGGAAACATTATTTTGGTTAAATAGATCGGTAATTAAATTAGGGTAGGTAAATTCGGTAATTAAATTAGGGTTGGTTAATGAAACATAAAACTTGTGTGTTTCCTGAACGTCCGGCCAGATTCGACGGCATAAGACAATTACGTATAATGAAATGTTGTATTCTTTAATATAAAAAAAAATTATATCTTTAATTTTTTGAATTTTTTGTTCACATTAATTAAGGCATAAAACAGGATGTTATATTTTTAATTTTTTTTTTCATACTAAAACATTAATATAATTCACATTATACGGAGCTTTTAAATCAAAATGTTATATTCAAGGCCTTGTGAGTCAAGCCACAGGAAACTAACTCATTAACGGAAGAAATATTAAAGAAGATTTGGATGGAGAAGAAATAGTACCTTAGAAAAGAAATGTGAAGAAATCACATTCTCTTCATAAACATCTCCCCTGCATTGGAAACTAGAAATAAGACTTGTCAGTTGTGGGCAACTCCGAATGTTGATTTTGGTTAGAAGAGGGAATTGATGAATACCTTCACGAATTTCTTGTTCAGTAATATTCTTTTCATTTTCTTGTTCAATCCATGAGAACACGTACTGCAACATTTTACAATTCCAGATATCAAGCACTTTCAGCTGTGGGAAGCAAAAAAACTCTTGATATTGGCAATAAACTGTGCAGACTCAAATCCAAATCATTTGGAACGTGTTGTTGGATAAATAAATATTCAACGTTCTTCATCAGACTTTCCTGGATCCATGTTCCTAAACTAATTTCTTTTGGAAAGTCGAGAATTATTAGTTTCACTACATCTCTATTGTCCTCATCAATTAACCTGAAAGGCTTATAATATCGTTTCCGTCGACCAAATATGTGTTTTCCCCTCTCTACAACTTCAGGGGGTCACCAAAGACAATGCGTAATTCATGTATGTTTGAGGCCCGGGAAAGATTAATCTGTAGGGCAGCTAACTTATAATTTATGACTTCAATTTCCAAGCGCCTCAAGCCTCTCAACCTCCCTCAGCCCCTCTTCTTCCCATTCTTTAAAGCTACTTACTATCATCAGCTCCTCCAATTTACTCAAACTTGCTATCACTCCTCGACCTATTTTTCTCAGACCTCCACATCCTGAAATTTCTAACAACCTTAGGCATTTCGGTCCAGAATTTGTATCCCAACATAAATCCTCAATGCCATACCAATCACGACAAATGAGAATTTCAAGCTTTATTAACTCACCAACAATGCCTATGTTTCTCAACTCGTTACATGATTCAATAATCAATGTGCGGAGATCTTTCAGAAATACTGTTAATTGCCCGATAAAAACTAAAGCACAGCACGTTGAGCTTAATCATTCCTTTAAAAGAATCATCACTGATTTGCAATCCCTTGTTTGAGCCATTAATCATCAAGAGGCGAAGCCTTGAAAGAGTGGACCCACCAAAAAGATCAATATTCCTTTCCCCACAAAAGGGAGAAATCCATTCACAGTCCTGACCGCATTTTATAAGCCGCTTTTCCGTTGAAGCTGCAATGTAAATGCCTACATCTCTCACTACATCATGCATCCTCACATGGTCTTGTCCCCAATGACTCTCCAACAGCAACGAACGACTTTTAATTGTCTCAATGAGCGAGTATGTTTTATTTCTCACTTGTCTCAAATGGTCCTCTGTTCCTTCAAACTCCCCTGACCACATGCCTAAACCCATAGCATAAAATGTCAACCTCTCCAGAGAAATATTAGAATCTTCAGCAAAGAGACAGCACAGCAAAAATATGAATTGTGCATTCTGAGTCAAGGTATCATAACTCAGCTTTAATGGAGAATAAACATCCTTGAGAACATACCCCACATCTTCTGGGTTGGCACTTCTTAACTGTTCACGTGCATCAGGTTCGTGATCTCTCTTAGCTCTCATCGCCCCGGCAACAACTTCCAGGGCAAGTGGTAAACGTTTGCACTCTTTTGCAATTTCTTGTGCCTTGGAAGAAAGCCAAGTTGGATCATTCTCAGAAATACCTCCTAGTTTTTCTTTGAAGAAAGACCATGCTTCCTCTTTGTTTAGGATATTCATTTCAAGAATGGGTTTACGAGCACCCATCCCGTCAAGTACACCTCTATCTCGAGATGTCAAAAGAACCGTGCATCATCCCGAACCACCGACACAAGGTATTCTCAGCTCATCTAAATCAAGACGTTTCCAAACATCATCAAGAATGAGGAGTATTCTTTTGCCCCCTATTAATCTCTCACACAGCCTTTCTGCTCGAGATGATAAGCTCGTCTCTTTGAATTCAAAACCCAGTTTTTCTGCTATCTCGCCCTGAATTCTCAACATGTCTGGATCTTGGCTAACCACTACCATGAGGGATTCATCAAACCGAGTCTCTCCATCGCTCAACACTCTGTTCTTGATTTTCTTGGCTAGGGTGGTCTTCCCAACGCCACCCATTCCATGTATCCCTATAACCTTAACATCTTCATCCCTCAGAAGATCCATCACAGCTTTCTCAATTCCTTTTCTAGAATCGAACTCCACAATCGACCTTGCAAGTCTGTCAGGCACCGTGGCTAGGGCTCTCGGAGGAACCGTTATGGCTTCTTCAGCTTTGGGGCATTCCTCCCGAAGCTTCTTCATAGCTTCAGTGGCCTTTATAGCTTTTCTGCTCAGTGAATAAATAGATTTCACACATAAGCAGCAGCTGCTGTCGGTACTCACGATTTGTTCCTTTTGGGTCAGTTTCTCGTTAGCTCTTTTCAACCAAGTGGACACTGCGGGCAAAATCTCTTCAGCATTGTTCTCAGCTGTAGTGATCCGCGGCATCACCCCATCAATTGCATCTCTCAATTTTGATGCTCCTCATTTAGGTGGTCGATGTTTCTACCGAAGAAGCAGAGATAATCGCACTGATGCTTGATTGGCTGAACAATGAACTTGTCAACAACTTCTGTAACAATTTTTTCAAGACCAAAATTTTCTGCCATTGAACTTGCGCACCTACCTACAAATTTAAAAGTGGATGTCAAAACCCTACTTTGTAACATACCAATTTAAGTAATTTAATTTTGATTGTGCACCTGGTGCACCCAGATACATACAGTACACCCACATTCAGGAGCGTATACAATTATAAACAAAAAAACATACTCCTTCCGTCCTACGTTAAGGTTTACACTTTCTATTTTGGTTGTTTTTACATTTCATTTTTTATCAAATTGGGCCCACACAAAATAATTAATTATTTCATTTAGGACTCACACACAATACTAATACAACTACCCACTTTACATTAAATATTATTTCTCTCACCTCACTATACATTAAAATATTATACTCCTTAATCTCCGCACAAAAAGCAAACGTCAACATTACCATGGGACGGAGGGAGTATATAATTATGAACAAAAATGTATATACTTTATGGCTAATTATAGTATGCATCCGGGTGCACCTAAAGATAGGGTGCACCCATATACAAATATAAACAAAAACATATACAATTAAGAGTAAAAATGTATACAATTTAATTATTAGTTTTTTAAATGAAAAATTGAGTGTAAAAAAATATACAATTATTAAAAAACATGTATACACTATTAAATAAAAAGTTATACACATATGCATGTTAGTTTTTTAATAAAAAATTTAGTGTGAAAAATTATACAATTATTACAAAACACATATACAAAATAGAATAACGTGTATACAAAATAGAATAACGTGTATACAAAATAGAATAAAAAGACATGCATATATGGGTGCACCCAATATACACTCATACTTTATATATACTTTATTGATGAATTTTTTGTTAGTTTTTTTTTTTAATGAAAAATTGAGTATAAAAAAAAAGCAATTATTATATACACTATTGAATAAAAAGTTATACACATATAGATAATATTTTTTAATGAAAAATTGAATGTGAAAAAATATACAATTATTAACAAACATGTACTCCCTCAGTCCCGCTACAAAAATTACATTTTACTAATTAGGGTGTCCCACTACAATAGTTACATTTATTTTTTTGGTAGATGGGACGCACATAAATCAATCATTTTATCTTTATGGGATCCACACACCACACTAATACAACTACCAACTATAATTAAATTATTACATCTCTCAACTCACTACACAATAAATACTATATTTCTTAATTTTCGTGGAACAGTAAACGTAACTCTTTTTCATAGGACGGAGGAAATATAAGTTCTACATATATGAGTGCACCCTTACCCCCGGTGCACCGGATATCAACTCTTTAATTTTTGTAGAATCCATTTTTACTTCTATAATTTTTAAATTTTAGTTATTTGTCAGATTATAGTCCTATAATTCTTTAGATTTTTAGTTTTAGTCCTACAAAAACTTCGCAACTCTCGTAAGTTCTTCGAATCCTACAAGTTTAGCAAAGAATTTTATACAAAGAATAGAATTGAAAAAGTAAAAAGATGCCAAACTTTAGTTGACACGAAAGAATTAAACATAAAAATTAAAACTTCTAGAATTAAAATTGGATTTATCGAAAATTACATGAAATTTTTTTATATTTTGGTTCTAATGTACTATTATTAAATAAAGAATGACTAAAATTGAAAATTTAATAGTTAAAAGATGAAATGTAAATTTTGTGATAATGTGAAGATACTTGAAAGACCAAATATGATAATTTGATGAAAAAAATTATAATTTCATACGTTATATTAAAACTCTCACAAATAAAAAAAGTGTTCAAGTATATTATATTTAAAGCAATTTTTAAAAATTGAATCGAACCAGCTGGTTCCACTAGAAATTGAAGCCGGAACTGGCCGGAACACCCAAAAAAACTATTTTAAGGTTGAATTGGAAAAATTAGTTGAACTGATACAACCATTTCTATATATATTAAATTTTCAATTTTTTAAAATTTTTATTCTTATTTTGATGTTTTATTTTTTATTGAACATTATATTTAAAACATAAATTAAGGTTTTTAATAATGAATTATGAACCATAAATATTTTTTCAATATAATTTTATTTAAATTGTATTTTTAATTTTATAAAATAGTTTTTTATTATAATTTTTTTTTTGTGAATTGTGATTTTTTAAAATATAATTGAAAATATGTAAAATTTAATTTTCCGATTGAACCTTGAACTGTTGTCTTTATACTGGATCAATCTCTAGTCTGACTATAACAACACTGATTTAAAGTACTTATTTAAATACTTCCTCCATCCCACAGAAGTTGTGACATTTTCCTTTATGGGTTGTCCCATAGAAGTTATCACATTTCCTTTTAAAGCATATGAGACCCACACACATCACTAATACACCTACCCACTATACATTAAAAATATTATATCTTCAACCTACTATCCATTAAAATGTTTTATCCTTAATCCTCATGCCCAAAAAAATACTACTCCCTCAACAAAGAGCATTTTACCATTTTCCTCCGTCCCAACACAAGATGTGCATTTTTCTTTTTAATAAATGGGACCCCTATAAAAAAATTAATATATTTTCATGGGACACACACCATACTAATACATCTATTCACTATACATTAAAATATTATTTATCTCACCTCAACTACCCCTCACCCATCCATTAAATATAATTATATCACTTAATCTACGTGCAAAAAAGTTTCGCCACCCTTGTGGTGGGACAGAGGGAGCACAACTTTAATGGGACGGAGTGAGTAATTTTTTAATTAAAATGGTATATTGAAAACATAAAAAATAATAATATAATAATTTCTCAGAGATTTTTTTTTAATTTAAAAGAATAGAACTTAATATAATATTCTTGAACACCTTTATGATATTGTGAAAGTTTTAATATAATGTGAGGAATTATAATTTTTTTCCGGTCAAATTATCACATTTGGTCCATTAAATATCTTGTCAGATTATTACTCCCTCCATCCTCCGAAGTACATCACATATTGTTGTGCGCGGAGTTTAAGAAAAAAATATTATTTTATGTATAAAGTAAGAAAGAGAAGAAGTATTTTAATTAATTTAATGAAAATGGTGTGTAAAGTTATTGGAATGTGTGAAAAAGTGAGTATTATGTTGGGATGTGTGTAAAAAGTAGGTATTGTTATAGTGTATTTTTTACCAATTTTAGTAAAAGTAAAGTGTGAAATACTTTGTGAGATGGATGAAAAAGGAAAGTGTGAAATACATTGGGGGACGGAGGGAGTATAAAATTTGAATTTAGTTCTTTCATTATTGAAACTTTCAATTAATTATAGTCATTCGAGGACCAAAACTGGACAAAAATAATTAAAATATATTGAAAAAAATATTAGAAATTGAAAGTTACAATAATTAAATAATCAAATACAAATTTTAGTAATACTTGCATAACCTAATGTGATAATTTCTCTTTGTAATGCATTAAGCATCACACCCCTGAAACACTATCTATAGACAAAGAACGTATACAAGAAATTCTGCATCAATCAAGCGTTAATCTCATTAAGCAAATGAGTACTTATAGTTAATGATCTATTCTACTTATAAATTTTGAGATTTAGTGTTAATATGTTATTATTATTATTTTCTTATGTATAATTATCTTTGACTCTAATATATAATTAATGTGGTTGCGTGTTATCAAAAATTAAATGCAGCCAACACATTTTATGGGACAAAAATACCGTTTTCCGACTAATATTGATAATAAATTAAACAAATTTGTGAGTTATGGTACAAAATTGAACCATTTATCTTTTTTGAGATAGAAATCGAATTTTGTCTTAGTTATAGAGCAAAAAGTAAAGGCGTAAGGATTTTTCTACGAAATCCAAAATCTTCCTAAAAAAGTATTTTTATTGTGTCATTATAATGGTTAAAATATAAAAGAAACATGAACATATATGTGGGTAGAATGTTTTCACATTATATAAATGTTCGTAATAATAAAAATATGAGAATCTACAAATTGTAAAGGCATAAGGATTTTTCTACGAAATTCTTAGCTAAAAAAATTATTTTTATGTCATTATAATGGCCAAAATAGTAATGAAACATGAAAATATAGGTGGGTAGAATGTTTTCACATTATATAAATGCTTAAAAATATGGAAATATGAAAAACTATATAATTGTAAAGGGGTAATAATTTTTCTACAAAATTAAAAAAACAATTTAAAAAGAGTATCTAATTTATGCCATTATAATGGAAAAAAAGTATTGAAACATTGAAATATACATGGATAACATGTTTTAACATTATATAAATTATTAGAAACATAAAAATACGAGAATCTACAAAATCATAAGAGTTAGATTCACTTTTGCCCCGTAACTAAGACAAAATTCGATTTTTTTTCAAAAAAGATAAATTGTTCAATTTTGTCTCATAGATAACTCACGAATTTGTTCTATATTAGACCAATTTTGGCTGGAAAATGCTAATTTCACAGGAAAGCCCCAAATTGAAGCCTCACGTGTGGCGCACATGTGGTTTTCCAGCGAAATTAGCATTTTCTGGTGAAATTTGGTCAAAAATTGAACAAATTCGTGGGTTATTGGATAAAATTGAGCCATTTATATTTTTTGAGATACAAATCAAATTTTATCTTAGTTACGGGGCAAAAAGTAAATTTATTTCTAATAATTTAGCAACATGAGTGATTAGTGTATAATGAAGAAAAAAAACTGGATGGATATTATATACTAATAGGCAAAAACTTGTGTGTGCCCGGGCGCACGGGAAAACATTTCGTGTGCCTTTAGAATTTTGTGTTAAATTATATACCCTTTAGTATAAAGATGTGTACCCATTGCAAAAACTTGTGTGTACCCGGGCGCACGGAAACACATTCCGTGTGCCTTTGAAATTTTGTGTTAAATTGTATACCCTTTAGATAACTATGTGTACCCTTTATTTTCTAAAGAAAAATAAAAAATATTAATAAAAGTGTGTACCCTTTAGAACAAAATGGTGTATCTTTATTAATTAAAGTATATATCCTTTAGAACAAAGCAATATACCCTCACCTATAATACTAAATTCTAAAGGCGCACGATGTGCACCGAGCGCACACAAGCCTCACTCATACTAATATTCGTACTCAAATTAATGCTTTATTTGAAATATGGAATAACAGATACTTTCAAAACAGAGCCGGACGATCTCATGAATTTATATCGACATACACCTATAATGATCGACTGATTTTTAGATTTTTTAAAAAGTTTTAAAAAAATAAAAAATTAAAAGACTTTCAGCTATGAGATAATTACTCTATCATGAGATAAATATATATGAGATGGGGCTATAGGACTTTACCTATTCCAAAAATACAGTTGTTATAAAAGTAAAATATATTTATAAATTGTTAAAATATGTTTATAGTAAATTATACTATAACCCGATAAAAATAAATACTTAATAATTTATTTATTATACTAAAAATACATATTTAAACTATGAATTAGCATGTTTTACATATATAATAATGATATTTTAACAATGGATCGACCCGTCTTACAACATATCTCATATAATTATCGTTTCACAAGAGTTTTGTCTTTTAAGTGTATAAATTAATAAATTATATTCTTAAATTAAATATCTTTGATATAAAATTACTACCCTTAATTTTTTATTAAAAAAACTAATTATTTTAGCTAATGATTATATACATTGGTATTTCACTCAAACCTTTTAATAAAAAATTTTATTATTTAAAATAAATATCTTTCGGAATAAAATATGACATCCTCAAATAGCATTTAGACTCAAATAGACATGCATATTTTAACCGAAACCGCCGGTTCGGAACCAGAAACCGGCGGTTCCAACCAGAACCGGAACCGGCGGTTCCGGAACCGGTGAAAACCGAACCAAAACCGGCTATATATCGGTTCGGTTCCGGTTCTTCATTTCGTGAAACCGGAACCGGCGGTTCCGGTTAAAACCGGCGGTTTTTCAATTTTATTTTTACGTTTTTAGGTTGAAAAAAGAAAACGGAACCGGCTGTTTGAACCGGAATCGGCGGTTCCAAACCGGAACCAAAACCGTCCTACCCTCGGTTCGGTTGCGGTTCCACATTTTTTGAAACCGGAACCGGCCCGGTTTGGAACCGTCGTGCATGTCTAGACTCAAATTCAATATATATAATATTTATGTCATACTAGATCTAAAGTACAGACTTTATGATCTACAGATCTATTGAAGAAGAAGTTACCAGTGAAAGCTAGTTCTTTAAATCTTTAAGTTAAAAATTTAATAAGAATAAAATGCTTGAAGTTTTTCCAAATATTTTAAAGATTTTGTCCTAAAGTGAGTAAAATAAATTTAAAATATGAGATTGTGGATGGTGGTTATACATATGGCGAAAGACTAATGAAAAGGTTGAAAGATTAATAAAGCAGAGACAAGAAGAAACAAATTAAAAATAATAGTCAATTAAATAATGAGATAGCATATACTATATAAACATTGATGCAATAAATATCATAAGTTACCTGTGATGAACTATGCAGAATGCTTAGAGAAGAAAGGAAAGATGAGAAGTAAAGTAATATGAGGAATACAACGTTTTGAGAGACTTGTATTTCTCTTATCTTCAATTCCCACTTTTTCTATGACGTCCACTTAATAGTAGTATGAATTAAAAAAGCAGTTCATCATTTGAAAAGCTGTCGGAATTCTACTTTTATGAATAATATTCAATTGTTAAAGTAATTTGCTTTCTCCAAGGGTCCCAAATATGTCGGATTTCATTGACTTACTGTAACATCACAAGTCACATGCATGCTAGTTTATAAAATGGGCAAAAATTTAAAATAGCCACTGTTTCTTAAGTAGTTGAATTTTTTTTATCCACCCTTGTAATAACAAAATTTTTTTAATTATTTTATATTATTCATTCTAAAATTACTCATTCTTTCTTTAAAACCAAAAAATCCATTTATTTCCTCTACCTGATTGATATTAGTATATGATTTTCAATACTTTTTTTCATCATAATTTTTTTCTTTAAAATAGATATAGTCCATTACGACCATATCAGGTCTATCATGTTTTCGTACCTTTTTTGACCGTCAATCCACCGGGTGTCCGGGAGGTTTTACAACTGCTCCCCACAACCAACCACGCACCCTGCAGTGTGATGGTTAAATTCCGTTTTTTCAGCGGACCTCAGCACAACCCTGGTTCGTTTCCTACATCAGGTTTACAGGATGCTGCTCCTGTTTCTCGCCGGAAAATATGGAGATTAAGGTTGCAGAATATAATGGAAGGTTACATAATTCGGGCAGTAGCCCAAGATTATTTATTTATTGAATGGAGAAATTTATTACACACTCATCCTCACCAAACAAGAGGAGAAACTCCTTTAGCTACCTATGGTAGCTGGAACAGAAACACTCATACAAAGAAAGAAAAGAAACTACAATATTTATTGAATGAGAGAAAACAGAGGGTGATGGTCGATGCCTTCTGCTTCCTCAACACACCTATTTATAGAGGCTTTCGGATTTAAAATCCAGATTTCAAAGCCTCTTAATGTTTTGTGACGTCACTACTTACGTTATTGTGTTGGCGTCAGCACTTACGTCATCTGCCTCGGATTCCAACTTTAGCAGCAGGCTGGTTTCTTTATTGGATTCCCATTGTGGGTCATCTTCCCTGTCGGTCACATGTCTCTTACCCTTTCGGAAGGTCGCCTGACTCTTGCTTTTTGAGGAGTCATTTGTCCTCTTTGGTGCCTGATGATTCTCCCGGCTCTTGGGTATTCCGAAGAGGTTTCACTCTCTTCTTTCCACGTGTTTCCTTTGTTGGGGTGGATCAACAGTTCTGATCATCTCTATGCTCAATCTTATCCCTTTCCCAAATTCTGGTCTGTTTGGGAGAACAGCTTGTGCATACCTTGTTCTTCCATTGCCCAAAATGGGCCATGTTGCAATATCTCCGATGAGTTTGTTTACTCACTGAAATCTTGTTTTTCCAGAGAAGTTCTTTTTTTTCCTAGAAAGCCTTCTCAGCGAACACTGTCTTCTTTCCTGTTAAAGTGTTTAACAGGAAAGACCCATTCAAAGACTTATGCTCGAACTTGAATGGAAACTTTACCTCCACCATTGCTTTGATGCAGGCATACAAACCCCTCGCTCTTCGCGTAGAGATCTGTTCTTCAGAAAATGTAGAAACCAAGACTGGTTCCTTTCCAGAAAGACTCTTTGATCTTATTTGATGCTGAAACATCAGGTCTTCTCAGCTTGATGAAATGGAAGGCCTCGTGGTTGCCTTTTCCGACTGGTTTTGGGGCCGCACTGGTGAAGTACAGCTCTAATATATCGCCTCTGGATAGAGTCGAGTTGTTCTCCCATGCCTTGAAAATCTTTTCTCCCAGCCATTCTGGAAGTTTTGCAAGTTCTGGGAAACCTGGTGCAATAGTATAGATCGAGGCTAGTGCCCCAAATTCATACCACTGCTTTACATTCATTGGATTTGAGCCTTCTCGCATCCAAACTCGGGGATATTCCCCAGATATATCCACCCAGTATTTCTCCGGTCGGATTCCTTGTCTAGTGTTCAATTTCTCCCAGCTGGCCTGGTATTCCTGCCAATAAGATAAATCAGCTAAGTTAATACCAACCTTAGCAGTACCCGTCATAGGCCTAAGGTTGATCTCTCCCTCTTTGACCCCAGAGGTGCTGGGTTGATTCGTCGACTCTAGAT
The DNA here is from genome assembly GCA_023678885.1 of Pogostemon cablin. Lineage (NCBI taxonomy): Eukaryota > Viridiplantae > Streptophyta > Magnoliopsida > Lamiales > Lamiaceae > Pogostemon > Pogostemon cablin. The sequence goes on along the minus strand of CM042994.1, from coordinate 19,166,033 downwards.
GTAACTCCAGGCCTTCAATTTTTTCTTGGACCGGTTCCTCTTTTGGAGGTTCCAGACTAGGACTTGTGCTAAAGGTACTTGAATCCCTTGCTCTGGGTTTAGAGCTCCATTCTCAACTACTCTCCTTTTGTCGATTGCAATTGCTATCAACAGCCAGGAGGAGTGGCTCTCGTATTACTTCGAACAGACTTGCACAGTTTCGAATGCAGTCTCGTATGCGATTAGACACTTTGGTCTGATCACTGTCTTGTTTTCTTCCGGTACACCTTGAATTGAGTGCCAGATTATCGAATTCCCTCTGAAGCAACTCAAGGTTGTCCATCAGGTGCCTTGAAACAGTCAGGATTGAGTCTATCTCAACTCCTTCCATCTCTCGTCAGGAAATATGCCAAAACATTATCAATAGATTTAATAATGACAATATTAAAATCATAATATTGGCATTCTGCTTGCCATCTTAGTAGTCTAGCCTTTTCTGGTTTAGATTCGATTTTATTTTTCAAAAAGGCTTTGACGCTTGTGTTATCAATTTTAAGGATGAATTTCTTAGCGAGAAGAAATAGCGGCCATTTCTTGAACGCCTTTCGAACTGCAAAGAACTCCTTTTCATTGATGTGTCATCTATTTGCTTCGCTCTCCGTAAAGAGCCCGCTACAGTATCTGCATGGCTTTTCTCCTTCTGTTGTGGACTTTATAAGCACCGCTGCCCACCAATGGTCACTGACATCTGTATATAGTACCAGATCATCCTCGTCATTAGGAATGACTAATTTGGGGAGCTTTTTGCAAACCTCCTTTAGTTGTTTAACCATTGCTTGGTGTGAATCATCCCATTTGAATTCAACATCCTTTTTCAACAAAGGACTGAACATCTTCCTGTATTGCGCCAGATTGTTGATGAACATTCCGGCAAAGTTAACCACTCCTAAGAAACTTTGGAGTTGTTTCTTGTCTTGGAAATCTTCGAGAAATCCTTGGACCTTTTCTACAATATGTGGTTGTAGAATAATTCCGGATTTGTCGATCTCTATTCCAAGGAACTCGATCTGCCTTGTTGTTATTACTGCTTTCTTTTCAGAAAGCACCAATCATTCCTTGTGGCATACTTCTGAAAATATTTCCAGATGTGCTAAATGTTCCTTCATGTTCTTCGAGACTATGAGGACGTCATCCACATAGACAAACATGAATGAGAAATAATCTTTGAAAAGATTATCCATCTTCCTTTGGTATATCTGGGGTGCATTTGCCAAGCCCATAGGCATGACATTCTAAATATAATGGCCCTGTGTTGTGGAGAAGGTTGTGAATTTTTTGCTCCCTTCTTCCATCATAATCTGGTAGAATCCAGATTTGCAATCAAACTTTGAGAATACCTTGGCATTCGTGATACAGTTGACCAAGTGTTCCCTACTTGGTATGTAGTATCCATCGAACTCCAAGATGTTGATCCCTTTGTAGTTGATCACAAGTCTCGGCTTTTCCCGCTTGACTTGTCCATGATTTCGAACTAGAAATCCTGGACTGCTGTATGGAGATACTCCGGGTGATATTAACTTAAGGTCCAGATGTTCCTTAAGTATTAACTGCATATCCTTTCGATCCTCTTGGTTCATTAGGATAGGCTTATATCTTACGAACTCATGCTCCTTTCCTTCTTTTACTTTGAGTGAAGCTTTGAGCTCGTTCTTATCCCACCAGACTAAAGGATCCTCATTGAAGTTCCTCTGTATCTTCTTCTTGACGTCCTCCAAAGATATTTGCTCTTCGATTGTGACGTCTCTCTGTAGATTTTCTCCCAAGCTTGCTTTGAGAAGGTGGATTGTGTTCTCCTTTAGTTTCTCCATCTTCCATCCTCCTCTAGTCTTGGTTCTCAACTGAAGGACTGCTTCGCCATATCTCCTTCGATTATTCATCTTTGGATGACTAAGTTTTCCTTCATCACCACGCTTGCTGTGAAATTTGATTGGTATTTTTCTTTGGAATACATTAAGCAGTCTTGGTGCGATGATCTTATGTTCACAAAGGGTTGTGAAAATAAGCCTCCTTGTTACGTTTTCTTGGGTAAAACGCTTGAATGTCTGTAGAAAATTATTTCCTAACAGAATATCTGCTCCGGTGTTGTGGAAATATATTGGTAGAGTTTTCACCTTGTACCACGGGATACGATCTGCTTCTCCGATCATGATTTCCGCCTGCTTGTTTCCTCTATTAAGGATTAACACCCTTTGAGAGAAATCTTTTTCTAGTAATGTTGGCAATTCTTCACCTGAGTCTTTCGGAAAGACTCCTTCTTTTGCTGTACAGATCTCAGCTCCTGAATCAATGTATGCCGCAAAATATTCTGCACGATGTTTCTTATATATCATCCCTACGGTGATATATATCGAAAATGGACTTGTGGCCATGGGTGGATCAGAACTTAAAACCCCGAGCCTCTACTAGTAGACTTTGTATCTTTTTCCCTTGACCGTAAACTCCATTCCATCTTGCAGTCTTTCCCAAGGTTTATGATCCTCGAGAAACTCCAATCCCAGTACTAGTTGTTCTGGGAATCTTCCTGCAACTCTTCGATTATCAGCTCTAGATCGCCGAGTTTGAGCTATCATTGGTATCTCCCAGTTGTTGGTTTTTGGAGATAATACAGGACATCACAAGGAATAGAGTTTTTCTTTTTAGTGATATCGAATATTACTTCGACTCCTCTCCATCCTTCTGGGCATTTTAATTCACCTTTAGTTGTGAACTTTTCCGGTTCCTAGATTACCTCCACGTTTGGTTTCTTTCCCCATTTCTCGCTAATCATTCTGTCTTCTTGGAAAGAAATTCTTCTTTGCTCGAATCTGAGGCTGTTTTGTCTGCTCCAGATCGGCTTGTCTTTGATCCGCAAATTCATATCGTGAATTGGTGGTAGCTCCGTTATCTGTGGCCTATTTGCACATGCAACTTTCTCGAACACTTCAGGTATCTCAATATACTCCTTCATTTGGAATAGATCCGAATGATGAGTGTTGGAGAGGGCATACGAGATATTGTATGTGATAGAGTAAGGCCTGTTCCCTTCCTTCATCAAGTCTTTGTTTTTGAAATCTTGATGAAGGGTAAGTGCCCTGTTGAAATCTCAATCTGCTAGATTGTACGCGATCCTTGGATAAATGTAGGATGCTACTTTTCCTGCGTACAGATTTCCCGAGAGTCCTTCTAGGCATGCTTCTCTTGTTCTCTTGATTCTCTTATCAAAGACAGCAATATAGATTGGTGTATCGATTCCTTCTTTGAATGTAGCTTTGATGAGAATCCGAATAGCTCCGATAAGGACTCAAGACATAGTCTTGGACATCCTCTCTGGGAGTTTACTTAGTTCCTTCTTGATTTCTTCATAAGGAACCAATTACATTTATATCATATTTCCTGTGAGCTCCATTGGGATGACAATCTCCCCTTCGGTCACTTTGTATATGATGTTGTGTTTCCTCTTCTTGAAACTTGGAAAGAATTTTTCCAATTTTCCCACAGTGAATCCATCGTATAGGCTGAGTCTTGGATCCTCTCTCATGATTCTCATAAGGGCTTTATGAGAAATAGATGTCTGGGAAAAGAATCCAGACATATCTTCTTGCATCTCTTTCCTGAAGATTTCCTCTTCACTCCGACTCATATTCGAAAGATTCGTCTTGACTAAAGAATTTTTCTTCATAGATGCTCTCGTCTGAGGGTGTATCTTCGAACTGATATACCTGTACTAGGTCTTGGAAGTAAACTGCTTCCTCCATTTCTGGAGTTGTCTCGAACTGTCGTACTCCCCTTTTCTGATTTTCCGAGCAATCTGGTGAGATATGCCCTCTTGCTCCACACGTGTAGTAGTTGCAATCCTTGAATCTTTTGTTGATTCGTGTGGCCACTCTTCGGAACGTCTTTCTTATGGGAGTTCTTCCTGTGCTCCTTTGGTTTGACCCTGAGAATGAGGCTTGGCTTCTTGAACTCCATCTTGATGGTCCAGATCTTTGCCTTGATTTATAGTTTCGGGCCTTTTGTTTAGACCAAAATGATCTTGGTCTTCTAGATCTCCATCCTCCGCTCCTTTGATTGTAAGGATGATTCTTTTTCATCCTTTTCTGTTTCTTCGGGTTTCTTCCAATGATAGTTGGAAGATCATTGCTTTCGCAACATAAGGGGACTGTTTTGTTGATTCCCCTTAATCTCTTGTAGTTCTTGTGTAGCGCCGCTTGATGACACCACCCTGCAATCTTTGCTTTGATGAAGGACATTCTCCTTGCTATCGAATCCAGCTCGCATGGTTCATACTCTTTGATCATTTCTCTCCATGGGCTCGGGATCTTAGCAAAGAATAGGTGGAATACTTCTTCCTCTTTGACCTTAGATTTACATCTATACTCTGTGAAGAGTTTGATGTACTTATCTACGTGAAAAATGTCAAGTAGTTCTAGGCTGTATAGGGCATTCATATACTTTTTTTCTTTTCTTCTTCCATTCCTTCGAAGTATCCTACTCCGATGAAATGGATCTTGAAGATCTTGGCCATTCGATCGACAATATTACCTAGATCTTCGCCTTCCATAGCCTCATTTTTGACTTCGTCTGATAGCTCTTCCCAGACGCATTTTACTGATCATTCCAGGCTCATAGTAAGGAATCTTATGAACCCTTCTTTGTCCAGCTCCAATGCGCCTCCTGCGATCTTCATGGCATTTGTCCATTCATCGATCAAGGCTTCTCTATTCTTGAAGTCTAGAGTGTCGAGGTTTAAGATCAATCCATATGGATTTATCGGTTCAAGGTGAGACTACCCATATAGGGTGTTGTGTATATTAGATCCTCGAACTCGGCTTGCTCCTGTTGACATTCCTATGGCCTTCATTTTGAAGTTTCCTGGTGGTTGGAATGTATCTTCTTGTCTTGCCCCATGGACTCCGTGTGATCTAGAGGTTCCTTCTTGGCTCCGATCCTATTGTGTCTGATGAGCCTGGGACTATTGTTGAGAACTTGATGCCTCTCCAACATTCATCTTTAGATCTACAATTGATAATCCTTGGAAGGACTCATATAGATCTTGTAGATCTTCAAGATTTGCTCTTTTCATCTGGGGATGTGGAGTCTCCTCAAATGATAACAATCATCTTCTTGCTTTCGGACTTTGGCCTTATGACCTTCGTCGTTTTCCCTTTTTGGTGTAAAAGGGGTTCTGTTCCAAAGGTTAGTGGTAACCTTCCTCCAGGCCTTCTTCTTGTCCTTTGGTTTCCAGGGACTTTACTTGTTCTATCAACTTCATGATGAGGTCGAATTGTTTGTTCTGCAATTTCTCGACCTTGTCCATCTTGAGGCTGATCTCAAACATCGTCTTGGACATGCTTTGGCAATATTCTCCAAAGAATCTTACCGTATTCTGCAATTCTCTAAGATCTTGGTTCATCTTAGAGTTATCTGTCTCGATCTCCCTCCACTCTGTCATTCTTTCCAATGTGTAAAGTGGTAGGGCTTGCAAATTTCTCTCGGACCTTGGTTTGGTCGTCTCCTCCATTGTTCTTATTTGAGGATTCGTCCATGGATTTCGGTGAAACTTTGAATTTCCACTATGTTCCTCGGAATTTCATTGTAATAATTTATCTCTATCTAGCGAATTTCTTCCAGACGTTCCACTTTGGTGAGGTCCTCAAGGTTCGCCAATTTCTATTTTCGATTGAGGTTTTCCCAAAATCGATCGGCGTCCTCGTCCTCTTTCTCTACGTATTATCTATACAACACATTATAGTATTGTTGTATAGAACTGCTTGTTTCGTCATATCCAACAGGCCAGAAGTCCTGGTTGCTCCAGCTTGGAAAGGGCTAATAGTCCTGTCACTCTCGGATGTCGAACTTTCGTTCGGATCCATATCTCTTAGAAACTCTCCTCTCGTTAAGTGATATAAGTTTATAATAATTTTTCCATTCATAAATAAATAAACCTAGGGCTCTGATACCATTTTTAAGCGTGATAAAAGGGATGAAAATAGCAGACATATAGGCCAAATAAGTAAATATATCTAAGTTGAATAGGCAAATATGTATAGGCCGAATAGGCAAATATGTATAGGCCCAATAGAACGACTATTTAGACGAAAACATATAGGCTGAATAGGCAAATACGTATAGGCCGAATAGACAAATATGTATAGGCAGAATAGACAAATACATATAGGCCGAATAGGCAAATATATCTAGGCCGAATAGAACAACTATTTGGGCCATTATTTCAATCGGATATAACAAATAAAACTATAAAATTTTCATTTAAATGAAGTTGGGGTAAAAAGGTCTTAAATATAAAAAGTGGCTAGAAAAATTAATCTTTAACATATGTGGCTAGAAAATATATATTTTAAGTCAAAGTGGCTACTTTTGCCATTATCACTTATAATAATGCTTTACTCCCTCCCTCCATCCCAAGATAAGAGTCTCATTTTACCATTTTGACTGTCTCACCCAAAGGATCTCATTTCCTTTTTTGGACTTATGGAATCCACCCACACCCACTAATACAATTAAAATATGGGGCCCACACACCTATTACCCACTACACATTAAATAATAATACTCCTTAATTCACGTGCCCAAAAGCAAATGGAACTCTTACCAAGGGACAGAGGGAGTATTATTTTTAGATTGGTATAACAATTTCAGAATTGTTGTTATAAATAATTGGGGGTCTCTCTTCATGATTATTGATGTTATATTGTTTTGCAAACTTGTACTCCCTTCGTCCATAAACAAATTCATACTTTCTATTTTTGTCCGTCCCTTAAACAAGTTCACACTCCCAAATAAAGAAATACACACAAATCAATAACCTCACAACACACTTTAATTTCAAAATTGTCATCCATTTACAACTCGCATAACTTATTTTATAATTTATTTATTACCTAAAAATACTAACTACCCCCAAAAAGTAAATTTTTCTTAAACTCCATATCTACAATAACTGTGAATTTCTTTATGGGACGGAGGGAGTAACTCCTAATCCCTAGAGTACTTCTGGTACTTTTAATAATATTTATTTTTTCCTTCTAAAAAAAAGTTTATTTTAAAAAAAATAAAAATTCCATTTGTCCCTGAAAATTGGTCACCTTTATTGTATTATGAAAAAAATATTTTTTTATTAACTTTATTTATTTTAAGAGATGATATTCATGTTAAGGTACTTAATTATAAATAAATAAAGTTAAAGTATGTTATGTTGAAAAAATGGATGAAAATTTTAAAATTAATGGATGAAAATTTTAAAATTAATGTGTACTTTTGATGTGTTAGATTAAATGATATTTTCTTTTTCTAGAGGGTGAATAATTATATGGGACGAACCAATAAGGAAAGAATGAACAATCTTTAAGGGAGGAGGAAGTAGAAAATTTTTTATTTTTTTATTTTTTTATAAGCTTTTTTTTAACATAAATTAATTTATTTTAATGAAAAAAACATTTTCTCATTTTAATTATATATATATATAAGCTCTTTTTTGAGAGATGATAGATTAAAATATAGATGATATTTGTATTTAAATATTTTCTAAATTTACTTTTAAATAAAAAACCAACGATTCAAGAAAATGAGTGATTAAAATATAAATGATATTTTACATGCATTTTTGTGAGCTATTTAAATATGTTCTAAATTTGTAGTCAAAATTACTAGAAAAACTGGATCGTAATATTCTGTTGGTAAAAATTTTGATATCACGGCAAATATTTGTGTGAATCGAGTGCGCATGTGAGCCCTATTTTCAAGTATTACTCTTTATTACATGAAAATTTTCTTTTTAAAGACATAAATTATTACTTTTTTAAATGAAAAAAAAATTATTCTTCAAAATATTGTAAATCCTAATTATCGATTTATCTTAAATACATGAAAATTTGTCTTTAAAAAGATGAATTATTACTCTTATAAATAAAATTGCTCTTCAAATAATAATTTTTTATATACTAAATAGTAACTTTGCAAAAACAAGGTTCATGTATTAACCATATTCAAATACTTTAATTTCATTGCTAAATTCGTTTGTCGACAAATTAACAACGAAATTTGTTGGTAATTTTTCATTGCTAAAATGGTGGTAGGTAAATTTTTTCCATTGATAATTAGCAACGAATTTTATTCCGTTGGTAAAATAAAATAAATCCTTTATCATTTCGTTGCTAAACAAAAAATATATTTTTTATTGAAAATTCATTAATAATTATCACTAGATTGAATTCCATTGATATATTACAAATATGAGTTTTTAAGTAAATCGAGAATTTATTGGATAGCTTCTCTCCTTCTCACTCTTAGTGTGTATGCTTGTTTTACGAATAATTAAAAGAAAGAAAAGTGTTTTTTTTTAAGTACTCACCTTATTTATTTTTTAAGTAATTTGGTATTTTAAATAATAAATACTCCCTACCTTACCACTTTAGTATGTACCCTTCCTTCCATTTTTTTTTACTTTGTAAACTTTTTTGAAATAACAAACTTTTTTGAGATAATCCAAAATAAAAAGTATGTCATTTGAAAAGAGAAGAAGAGAGTAGAGTATAAAGTAAGTTATAATGGAATTGAAAACAGGATTGAAATTCAAATATATGCATTTACGAGTTTTGTAATGTCATGTATCATTTTTATGTGTATTTTGCTCGTGTCAATTTTTGGAGTATAAAATCAAATTCAGTTCCACAATTTTTAACAATGTTCTAACTTATTTTGAGTCGAAGTCGTCTCATATCTTTTGGGAATCAATCCCAATTTGAATAAATCTCCTTGTAGCCTCTATGTGTGCTCAATTTTACTCGAATTTTTATTATTTTCTTATTTTTCAAAATAGACCTAAATCATTACGACCATATCAGGCCTAGCATTCTTTCCCTACCCGGAATGTGTAAGACACGACTACTGTTGTTGGACATAAAATATGGAGATTAAAGTTGTAGAACACTAGAATGTCTCATGCAAGGGCAGTAGCCCAAGATTATTTACTTATGGAATTGAAATATTTATTACACAATCATAACAGCTAAACAAGAGTAGAAAACTCCTTTGGCTACCTATTGTAGCTAAAATTAGAATACTCATACAAGAAAGGAAACTATTACAAAGATTTTATTTATGAAAAAACATAGTGTAATGGTCGATGCCTTCTGCTTCCTCCTAGTTCCTATTTATAGAGGCTTTCGAACGCGAAATCTGGATTTCAAAGCTTCCCTAATCTTCTGAGGTCACTGCTTACGTCATTGTGGTCATTGTGATGGCGTCACTTCTTACTGATGCGTATTTTTTAAGAGTAAAAGAGCAAGTGTACTCTTATCTTTTGTAGGCACGGGCAATCAAGTTAAATGATCGAACTATGAGAATTTAGGACTCGTGACCTTGAAGTTATAGTCACGTATTAGTTAAGGACGATCATTGATGCGCGTTTTCTTTGCACGTAAAATTAATCCCCAAGTATTAAGGATATCAGTTGTAGCTTAAGCAAGGGACCAAGTGATTATCGAACCCAAAGGACGGTGTATTATCAATTTAATTATTAAATAAATTAATTAAGACAAGAGGCAATAACGTTTGAGGTTGATTATCTAATAACTACTATGCTGAAAATTAAATGACAAATAAAATAAATTAAACACTAGAAGAATTACGAAAGTGGATCAAGTAGGAGAATAAGTAGCTCTAGGAAAATCCAGTTTCACTCATTAATTTTCCTTCCATGTGTTGTTGTCCGACTATGTCTTGTGGAATATGGACGCATCACTAAGCCATGCATATTTACTCTATAGACACAAGCAAACATGCATATAATACGTATGAATACCCTTGGAGCAAGAGATATAATTTCACCCCCTTTCTAGGTACTATCAATATCAATTATTTCCTTGGCCAATTGGTGCTCTAACCCGATATGATCTCCCTTTATAGATACTATAAAATTACCCTCTTTATGCTACTTACTAACCCGAATTCAATTCAATTAATAAATATTCATATATGATAGTTCTAATCCCCTCACTTAGAATCATAACATGGAATCCTGTTTAGCGGTGAACGCACTCAATCTACAACCAAGATATATATTCAGACTCTATATACCAATTGAAGATGCACAAAACGACCGTGAATATGGATTAAGAAAGCACAATCATATATAAAATAAATCCACAAGTAGTGTTATACGGAGTTTACACACGAAAGTTCAATTAATTCGTAAAACCTTCACAACCCTAGTTCTACCAAAAAGGCTCTAGCCCATGATGTTACGAAGAACAATCATGGATGTTGGATAGATCTTACCCGGATGTCTGGAAAATTACAAGATAAATCAGAAAATGAAATAAATCCTAGATGTGGCGTCGTCGCGTCCTTCTCCATCTTAAATTTTTCTCTTAGTTCTCCTCTTGATTCCACAGACGAATCTTCATAGTGATGGATGGATGGAGGAAAGGATGTGGATGATGGTTGGGGAGTGAACCCCCCTTGTGGGGTGTAGGATGATTGTGTTGTGTTGTATCCCTCTCTCTTTATCTCCCAATGAATTATGATGTGATCTACCTCCCATTTTATACATGTAAACTCTCCTTATGGACATTGGATGGGATTTTTCATGAAAACATGCAGAAACACGTACTTGGGGTGTAAAAATTAGATCCGGACGCGTCTCAGGCATGGAGTTCAACCTAGGGTTCGACCTAGGGCTTGGTCAAACCCTGGTCGAATCGAAATCGGCGATAATTCGCACTTCAGGCTTCTGGTTCGACCAAAATGGCTTTAGTTCGACCAAGAGGTATGGTCGAACTAGACTGTCGTGGTCGAATTTCCTTGCGCCATCTCACTGTTTCGCGTATAACTTCCACATTCGAGCTCTAATTTGAGTGATTCTTGCGCTCACGCGATCCTCTCTTCCTTGGCTTTCTATCTATATAAAGAACTCACAAAAACTCTAAGATTTAGGACTTGTGACCTTGAAGTTATAGTCTCGTATTAGTTAAGGACGACAATTGATGCGCATTTTCTTTGCATGCAAAATTAATCCCCATATATTAAGGATATCAGTTGTAGCTTAAGCAAGTGACCAAGTGATTATCGAACCCAAAGGACGGCGTATTATCAATTTAATTATCTAAATTAATTAAGACAAGAGGCAATAACGTTTGAGGTTGATTATCTAATAACTACTATGCTGAAAATTAAATAACAAGTAAAATAAATTAAACACTAGAAGAATTACGAAAGTGGATCAAGTAGGAGAATAGACAGCTCTAGGGAAATCCAGTTTCACTCATTAATAGGTAGCTCTAGGCACAGCTCGCGCGACGTCACCATTTTGCTCATAACTTCCTCGTTTGGAACCCGATTTAGGTGTTCTTTACGCCAAAACGATCCTCTTTTCAGTGGTTTTCAAACCATGTATCATACCACCAGTATTGATCTCCACACATACACAGAAAAATTGTACAAATTGGACGTGCATTTTACAACATTCATTGCACAAATTGCACCTTTTCTCCAACTTTGCAATTTTGATCATTTTTCCACCTAAAACACAATAAAACACCTCAAACGCACACTTTCACGCATATAATGAATATAAGACGCTTGTGCTAATATATGATAACAATAACCATCACAAAGGAATTAAATTGGAAACTAAAACATTCTTATTTTCACTCTCATCAATCCCCGAAACTTGCCTGTTACTCGGCCCGAGTCAAAAAAATAAAAATAAAGAGAAATGGAGAGTAAGAAAATTAGCAAGAAATAAGGACTATGACAAATACCCCATTCAAAATATCGTTGTCCTTAACTTAGGTCATGCAACTCTCATTACATGTAATAATCAATTCATAGCATACAAGATAAGACAATCATCACTAATTCAAATGCTCCATCAATATGTTCTCACGGGAAGTATATATCTCGCACTCAAGTGTAAAAAATGTACACTTATGGGTTAAAGTGTATACGCTCAGATTCAATTCAAGTGCATGTGTAACCATAAGCTTACCTATTGTCTCAACTCTCCTTTTACTTGTAGTTAGCAAATCATGAATCAAAAAGGTCTTTTTATTTGGTTGTAATATTGGCTCTTTGGAAAAGGTAGGAAATTTATGGATAAGTGACTCAAAACTCGGATTAATCAAGCTACAGTATATCTCGATCTTTTATTCTTCTTTATCACTTCAATCAAGCACAATACTTCTCAAACTCTCCCATCTTTCTCCTTCAAGCACAACGTATTTTTTTTTAACTTTTTCTAACTCTTTAACTCCATCATTCTCCTTTTCTTCAACCTTTTTTTCTTTTGAGGTACCTGTTTCGGGCAATACCTCTCACATCCTCCATAGGGTACTAGATTTAAACACTACCCTAGGGTGTTTGATTCAATGAGCTGTGCTTGAGCTTTGATGATAGAAAAAGGTAAAGGAGTGGCTAAAGGAGCTTTAAACACTACCTCTCACATCCTCGAATTGTTTGATTCGTCAATAATAAAATAGGAGAACTACAAGAATGAATCAATTGACTATCTAATCAACTCCACACACTAGAAACACCACTGAACACTAGGCAAATTGTAAAAAATCGACACATCAAAACCGATTAAAGTTTCAACATACCGCAAAAAATCAACTCACCTAGGGCTTGGTCGAACCCTGGTCGAATCAAAATCGGCGATAATTCGTACTTCAGGTTTCTGGTTCGACCAAAATGGCTTTAGTTCGACAAAGAGGTCTGGTCGAACTAGACTGTCGTGGTCGAATCACCCTTGCGCCATCTCACTATTTCGCATATAACTTCCACATCCGAGCTCCGATTTGAGTGATTCTTGTGCTCACTCGATCCTCTCTTCCTTGGCTTTCTATCTATATAAACAAATCATAAAAACTACAAGATTTGAATCTGTAACAAGCCATGGAAAGTAGAACATCCGTTCTGTTCGACACAGCTCACGCGACGTCACCATTTTGCTCATAACCCTCGTTTGGAACCCGATTGAGGTGTTCTTTACGCCAAATGAACCTCTTTTCAGTGGCTTTCCAACCTTTTATCACACCACTAGTTTTGATCTCCACAAAAACATAGAAAAATTGCACTAATTGGATGTGTGTTTTTCATTATTCATTGCACAAATTATACCTTTTCTCCAACTTAGCACTTTTGATCCTTTTTCCACCTAAAACACAATAAAATACCTCAAACGCACCTTTTTCACACATATAATGAATATAAAACACTTATGCTAATATATGATAACAATAACCATCACAAAGGTGTTAAATTAGAAACTAAAACACGCTTATTTTCACTCTCATCAACCATAAAGAAGGATAATAAAAGTATGAAAATAAATTAATTACAATATTTTTGGAATTTTCAATAAAAAGGAAATTTTCGTGATGCACTTCAAATAGATCAATCATGCAACACGTTTAATTGCATCCCAATTTAAGCTATCATAGTATGAGCGATCACGATTTCCACCAAAACTCTCTCTCGAGATGAAGATGATTAGGCCCTTATTAAGGCCACAAAATAGCACATAAGATTGAGACCAAAGTGAACACCTCTCAATAAGCACTCACGTACCAGTTCCTAAATGGATATTAAATCATAGGTAATTGATCGCTATTTTCTTTAGAAAATATAAATATCACCCTCAAGTATAAGGGATCAATTGTAGCACGTGTGTGACCAAGTTTAATTATCGAACCCACGGGATAGTGTCAGAGTGACAAATAAATCTAATATGACTATTTCTATTTAAGACAAACTCAATTTATGAAAATTAATTATTAAATAATAAAATAAATAAGATACGTTGGTGAGAAAACAATCAAGTATTCCAAGATAAGAGACTGATCATGCTAAGGACAATCCAGCTTAACATATGACAGATTATTCTAAATCCAAATTAATTATCTACAGATATTTATAAGATGATCACTAAACCTAGTTAGATCTCCTTGATCATCAGGTAGAATCTAACACTTATAATGAGCTGCAATTCCTAAGATCGATAAGGAATTAACTCTCACTCCCTCTATAGGTACTTCATGCTAAATTCCATTAGAGGTTAAAGTACGAGACTTACATTTCTAGGTATTAAATTATTATCCCCTTTTGTCTCCTTACCCATTACCTAATAATGATGTTTTACCAAGTAATTAATATTCCAAATTGATTGTCTAACCGTTTTAGGTATTATAGGTCAATCCCCTAAGACTGTTACAGGAAACAACAACTATCATGCAGAAATTGAGAACCTTATTAACTATCAATCAGTGATACTGTCATGAATAATTAAAGGAAATCAAAACTCAAAATACAATAATATAAAGTTTCAAAATATCCGTTTCAATAGGAAATAAATAATCTGCAGTATAAGAAATCCAAGTCTAAGGCAATCAAAACACATAATCAAAATAGTATAAGGCCCTAACAATACCAACAAGATACTTATCCCATGGTGTTATAAGCAACAACCATGTCTATGGAAGAAGACTTACCCATGAGTCTAAAAACTATAAAGAATAAAGTAAAGAAAACAAAACTTATTTGTTTGGTTTTCCTTCTTCAACTCCGTCCTCTTCAGAATTCCCATATTCGATCAAGTAGGCGAATACTCTCTTGAATCCTCTCCAGATGGTGGATGGCGGATGATGGGTAGAAGATGAAAGGCGGATATGATGGATTGGGGTTTAAAACCCTAGGTGATGTGGTGGTGGTAGATTAGGTGGTTTCTCCACACCTTTATGTGGTGATGAGAATGTGGTATATATATGTGTGAGAATGGAATAAAATAAGGAGTAAAAAGATGTGGGATCTTGAAAAATTAGGAAAAATATAATTATGGAAGATATGGAGGGATATTAAATTAGGAAATAACTTGGCAACCAAGAAAATAGGAAATAAAGGGTAATTTTTGTTAATTTTCGGAATTCTCGTTGGCAGTTGTGCAACCTCACGATTTTGAGCATAACTTCTTCATCTGAACTTCGATTGAGGTGATTCTTATGCCCAAACGACCCTCTTTTCTGTAGCTTTCTAACCATGTATTATATGACTAGTTTAGACTTCTAAACGCGTATAAAAAAATTACAGAATGTAGTTCTCTATTTCTTTGACATATTGCACAAATTCACCTTCATTCCAACTAAGCATTTTTTAGTCATTTTTCCTATCAAAACACAAAAAAATACCTCTCAAGCACCTTTTAGTCAATAATCATTCAAAATATTAAGATTTGTATAAATAATAGCAATTAAACACACAAAGAGGTATCAAATCAGACCAAAAAATACATGAATTTCTACTCTCATAAGTAATATTCCATTTCTAGGTACTATGAATTCACTAAGATTGGGTTCCCCTCACTAGATTAATTGACCTCTCGATCTAACCTATGTAATGTCCTGTTACACATTTTCCTTGCACACAAAATTAATCCTCAAGTATTAACGATATCAGTTGTAGCACAAGCAAGTGACCAAGCTAAATATCAAAACCAAAGGATGAAGTATTAATTTAATTGTTAACTAAATTAATTAAGACAAAATTGATAATATGATTTAAATGATTATTATCTAATTTACTACAATACTAAAAATTAAAGGGTTAATTGCAAAAAAAAAATCCACGAACTTTACTCCTACTGCAAATTAATCCTCACTTTTGAGAAATTGAAAAAAAATCACAAACTTTAAGTATTGTTGCAAAAAAAACCCAAAAACCTACTATTAGTTACAAGTTGGGTTTTTTTTTTGCAACAATACTTAAAGGTTGTGATTTTTTTTTCAATTTCTTAAAAGTGTGGATTAATTTGCAATAGGAGTAAAGTTCGTGATTTTATTTGCAATTAACCCAAAATTAAATGACAATTAAAATAAAAATAAACACTAGAAGAATTCAAAGGTGTCTCAAGTATGGAGATTAGGTAGCCCTAAGGTAATCCAGTTTAACTCCTTAATTTCTCTCTCAAGCATAACTGTCAACTCTGCCTTGTGAATTATGAACGCATCATTAAATATGCAAACTTACTCTATAGAAATGATTGGCGTGAAATTCAACTCGAATTATGGGTTTAATTTCATGAATTTACTTAGATTTATGTGGATTTAATTCAATAGTTAAGCATGATTTTTATGAAAGATATAATCAATTGCTTAATTACTTGAAAAAAAAGGTATTTTTGTACTTTTTACAGAAAATATTCGAGATAGAAATGGATTTTACAAGTAAAGAGGAAGATGTGGAAGAAAATAGAACTCAATTTGGAGATGAAAAGAGCAAGAACGAGCCAAAACAATGAAGTTGCACGCGTGCTGTCATAAAAATTCGACCCTATGCACAAAATTTCGAGCAAATTTTTGTGCTCGAATTTTTGTAATAGTTTCTGCTGGCAAATTTTTAAAGCCTAATTTTCCTATTTTGGCCCTTGAATTAAAGAATCCCACATTTAATAAACATATTAACACTCCTCACACCCCACTACTATAAATACCCTCTCATATGAAGGCGCCCATCAACAACAATTCTCCATTCAAGTTAATTTACTCCATATTTTAGATTAGGATTTGGAAAGTTCTTGAAAGAGAGATCTCCCCTAGTTAAAATTCCTCCCCCTTGGAGGTAGGGATCCATTTCCTTAAATGTTTTCTTAGATTAGGATTTTAGTGTTTTCAAAGAAGGTGGAGATACCAAGGAGGGGATGATCTCCATGAATGTGAAATTTCATTAGGTGGAATCTAATCCTACTTATCATATATCTTTATATTTTCTATGTTTAGGTGGTTGATTGATGACATGATTATTTATTAAATTATGAAAATTTCATGATTGAATATCCAGCTTTGTTGGTTTCAATTATGGATTTGTTTGCATGCTTTAATTTGGATTAATGCCTTTGGCATTAGTGCATTGTAATTGTTGGGATAGACAGATCTCCATTCATTCCTAAGGGACAAATAAAGAAGAACATAAAAAGCACAACACAAGAATTTGAGTGGAAAACTCCAAAACTGGAGAAAAACTACAGATCGAGAAAATACCACTATGTGAAAAATTTTTACAATCATACAGAATTTTTCTCTCCCGACCCCAATCCCTACACTTTTACAAATCTTTGACTAATTCACACCTTTCTCCCCATTCTCACAACCGAGAATCCAAGAAAAGAATTTTAACTAGAATCAAACACAAAGATTAAAATGTACTTGATTGGTGCACTTAATATCAAATCTAGGGACCTCCTTAAATAGCATAAGAATCCTCCCCCTTTTGATCTCCCATCTGATGTGGGACAAAAAACAATCTTATTTTTATTTTGACAAAACTAACAATCTCCACCTTGTCAAAATAAAAGAAGATTCATTATCTTTACTGACAATCCATTCTCAACCCAGAGAATCTCTTAGAATCAACCATTCTAAGAATTATTGTCTTCACCGACAATCCATTTTCAATCCCGAGAATCCTACTCCACCATATGAGTAGACCACTTAGAATCAATTATTCTAAGAATTTTCTGCGGCACATATCGAAAACACCTGCTGATATTTATGGTGTTACTTCCAGCACTTGGCTACCCCTGGAAGTCCATCAGCCATCGATATACATCCACCACACACCCTACATCACCTGCCAAGTCAATGTCCGTGTGCAAACCTGTGGACCAGCTAATATTATTACACCCTTTTCCACGATAACTGAACATGTCATAAGGATCCTCAATAATAACTCAACATTCGAAGTTATTACTGCACCAGCTCCTCCTTGACCAGAAACATCACCATTGCTCCACCATAACCAATTATGGTGTCGTTGCTCCACCTTGAGCAACCACCGCACAATTGCTACACCTTGAGCAAAACTCGTCTGTACCGACATGACGTCGCTGTCTTTTACCACCAAGCTATACCAGGTTTGTCCGAACCCTTTTTCTACTGAATGTGTCATCACTTGAAGCCGATTCCAACCCACCAGAATTCATGATGCTTTCCCCACTTGTTGGTTGAATCCACGCTATTCTTTATCGAACTAGCGCCACCCGATACCAAGTACCACATCGCCATCTTTCATGTTGAATTGCCACTTCCCCAAGCCACCGTCATTATCGGAAAACTCATTCCTTTCAAACCTCTTTGAGACGACTCCATGGAAAACCCCATGCTGCTGTTAAGCTAACTCCACCACCGGGAGTCACAGCAATTCACAATGCTGCAGGTCCAAGAACTCCGCCAAAAATTATTGTCCCGCAAATCCTCCCCCTTGCCACGCCACTGTCACCACAGTTCGGCGCATTTCACCGCAAGAAAATAGATGCCACCACATCCGGCTGTTCTTCTATCCCCCTTGTGCCACCATTTCCACTTCTTTCATGCCACCCTTAGCCTAATGAATAATCATCTTCCTCTTATAAAGTCTTTTCTGATGTGGAAGGTCAGACTATGCTCCAACCACAGAGCATACTAAAAACTTTACAAGTGCCCGAACCGGGCTCTGATACCACTTATTGGGATAGGCAGATCCCAATTCATTCCTAAGGGACAAATAAAGAAGAACATAAAAAACACAACACAAGAATTTACATGAAAAACTCCAAAACTGGAGAAAAACCACGGATCGAGAAAATACCACTATGTGAAAAATTTTTACAATCACACATAATTTTTCTCTCCCGACCCTAATCCCTACACTCTTACAAATCTTTGACTAATTCACACCTTTCTCCTCATTCTCACAACCGAGAATCCAAGAAAGGAATTTTAACTAGAATCAAACACAAAGATTAAAGTGTATTTGATTAGTGCACTTAACATCAAATCTAGGGACCTCCTTAAATAGCATAAGAATCCTCCCCCTTTTGATCTCTCATCCGATGTGGGACAAAAACAATCTTATTTTTATTTTGACAAAACTAACAGTGATTAGGTTGTGTGTTATGTATCGGCATGTCTTTTCATTGTTTTACCCTTAATTGCTTTGCATCATTGCATGATTATCATAAATGAGTTTTTCTCCATTTATTGCATGAGGATTAATATAGGGGGTGGAGTTTGGCCAAAACATTCCTATGTTTAGAACTGCATAAATGAACATTGATGAGATTAATCAAGTCCGATAATCGAGTTAGTGAGGGGACCCAAGTCAAAGTAAACCTGTTACCTAATGGGAATGATAAGCTTTGGAGTCGATCCTATGAGCCTTTTAGAGATTGTGAAAACGATCTACGTTCTATTTACCATGGCCATTGGGGGTAGGAGGAAATCGTGATTGCTCTTACCATGATTAGCTTAAAAATTAAAAACAATTGAAGATGTTAGATGATTGATTATTTGATTGCATCATGAAAGCTACTATCGCATTAAAAATCCAAATATATTGTAATTAAATTTTTTTATGCATTTTATTTTCTTTTGCTCTTAAACATCCAATTCGATCGTTCCTGTCTAATCACGATACTATACCTAAAGGTCACAATTCCTAAATTCTCATGGTTCAATAATTTAACTTTATATCCCGTGCCTACACGACAAGAGTACACTTGCTCTTTAATTTGCATAAAGAAAATTGCGATCAAGACACAAACAGGTAAGCGTGTAAAACATATGAATCACCTCGGAACAAGAGATATAGTTTCACCCGACCCTTTTCTAGGTAATATAAGTATCAGTTTTTTCCTGGCCGATTGGTACTTAAACCCAATATGATCTCTCTTTTTAGGTGCTATTAATCCTGCTAATTAACCCGCAATTTATGTAATTAATAAATATTCATATTTGACAGTTCTAATGAAGCCTCTGAGACCTCTCTCTTTGAATCATAACATGCAACTCTGTTTAGCAATGAACGAACTTAATCTAAAACCAGATATATATTCAGACTCTATACAACAGTTGAAGATGCTCAAAATGATCATGAATATGAGTTCAAAAGGCACAATCAAATATAAAAAATCCACACGTAGTGTTGTCGACAATGTACAAAAGAGAGTTCAATTAATTCATAAAACCTTCATAACCCTAGCACTACCAAAAAGGCCCTAGCTCATGGTGTTACAAGCAACATGCATAGGGGTTAGATAGATTTTACCCATAGTCTGCAAAATCATAAAATAAAAGAAAAATTAGAAAAACCCTTGGTGTAGCGATCTCCTTCCTTCTTTCTTCCATCTTTTTAGATCCTCTTGGTTCTCGTTCTTGATTCACAAATTAATTTTCACAGTGATAGATGGATGGAGGAAGGAATGGACTGTGGAAGAAGATAGAGCATGGATGTTGTGGGGGTGATCCCCCACAGTCTCCAATGGGTGGCCAAGGCTCTAACCCTTCTAAAGATGCACTTTTATACTTTTTGAACCTCCAAATTGATGTTTCTGGTCTTTTTACGTCAAAACACACACTTACATGCACTTGGGGTGAAAAATACGAATCTGGGTTGAAAAATGGGTCCCGTTCGACCTCTTGGGCGTGACTGCGTAGTCTCACAATTTTGAGCATAATTTTAACATCTAATCTTCGAATGAGGTGATTCTTATGCGAAAATGATCATATTTTCCATGGCTTTTCAACGGTGTATCACATTCTCAATTTGGACTTCCACACAAACATAGAAAAATTATGGAAGTTGAGCATGCATTTTTCAGCATTCTTGCACAAATTGCACATTTTCTCAAATTTTGCACTTTTAATCATTTTTCCACCTAAAACACCTCAAATGCACCTTTTCTCAAATATATTGAACATAAAATTCTTGTGCTAATATATGACAATTATTCCCACCAAGAAGGTGTTAAATTGAACACTAAAACACGCTGATTTTCACTCTCTATGTGTCCATTTATGTAGTTCTAAACATGAGAGGTCGTCTCCAACTCTTCCCACATTAATCCACATAACATATATGATGAAATGATTCAATTAACTCTTAAGACACATAATTGCTCTAGTACTAACCACATGCAACAGATAATTAACCACACAAATCTAACATATATATAGAATAAACAATTAAGCATCCATAAATGAAACTAATCAAAGTCAGGAATACAAATTAGATAATATCACAAATTAATTCATAATCCAAACATTACTCAAATAACCAAAACATAGAAAATAAAAAGATAATAAGTATGATTAACTTTCACCAAATGAAATTTTTACATGAAGTTTTTACACCTATGTAGCTTATCCTCTCCTTGGTGTCTCTTTTTAAAGAGCTCTCTCAAATGTGATGTAAAATATGAAATGTAAAGTTTGAAACTTGATTTGGTATGTGGGCTTTCATAATAGATGGTATTTATAGTAGTAGGGTGTGAGGAAATTGGGATAAGTTTTTCAATGTAGGATAATTTGGCTCATGGGACAAAAATGGAATTTATGGAATTGATTCTTATTTTGGCATGTTCTTGCTCGTTTTAACTCAAATTGAACGTCGTTTTCTCCTACATCTTTCTCTTCACTTCCAGAATTCATTTTTGCCTCAAAATCAATCATTTTCTACAAAAATCACAAAAATACCTTTTTTCCAAGTAATCAAACAATTAAATATATTTTCCATGAAAATCATGCTTGATTATTAAAATAAAGTCATAAAATTGATCCAATGTTTTTGTGAATTTATGATCAGCACTAAAATTTGTACTTTTTATAAGCCGTTTCATATGATTATGCATTATTTTAACCTTATTTGTGGAATTTATTTCTTAATTTTATACTTTTTATGACTTCACGGGTATTATTGAGATTTTACAGATTTTAAACTTATTTTGTGTGAATGTAATAAAATTTGGAAAGATAAATTTTGGCATGGATGGAATGAAGTTGATACTGGACAAGAGACGTGATGCAGTAGCCAGATAGCACTCTATGAAACAACACGTTATGGGATTAATTTTAGTTACCAAGGTGGGCCCTGCAGGAAAGATAATGTTTAATAGCTTATTTGTGGGCCATGAAATTGATTGCAAACGCGTGGGCTTGTTAATTCCATGGCTATTCGTTCTCTCTCATACCAAAACCCACACAAGTTATTGTCACTTGAAGCCCGCAAGCCCACCGTCTCGCTATACACACCCACTTCGTATATATATATTCACCACCTCACGCCCTGTTCCAGAAAGAACAAATCATCACAAAATGCCAGAACCAAGAGCGCCTTTCGCCATCCACCCTTCACTTGCCTTTCACCTGGTACCCCTCACACTCAGTCATGATGTTTGCTACTTGAGAAGGAGAACGGAGGAGGATCATCAAGACGGAAAGAGAAGATGGAGAATTACGCCGGACGAAGGGTTTTTTCTTTCTTTAATTTCCTATTTTTGATTCATAGACTCATGGAAAGAACAATTTTACCATGGTTGTTGCTTGTAACACCATGGGCTAGTTTCCTCTGGATAGTTTTAGGTTTTGAAAGTTTATCATGTTGAATTGAGATATTAGACATCAAGATGATAATTTTACATAATATTTATTCCTTATTGACATTTTATTTTAGACTCTTATGATTATGTTTCTTAATTCTTTTGTAGATTATATATTCATTATATGTTCATTGATTGATGTATGATTAATATTTGAATTTGTTGCATGATTATATTTTGTTATTTCGTGACAGTTAAAGGGGATTGACCAATATATAGTCTTTAATTGTTTGACCATCAATACAAGATACTTTATTATCTTTGCATGACCATTGTTAAAGAGAAATATGGTAAGGAAGCCCTAGTCCAACTCTTTTAGTACCTAGAAAGGATAGATCTCTTACACTAGCCTATATGGAATTTTGCATGTGAATCGCCTATAAAGTGAATAAGGGGTTGTGAGTATTTAATTTCCTTAGTACCTAAAAGAGAATAGGGAATTATCTTATTAATTTGGTCATAGGAATTTATGTTCTTTAAAATTGTTAAATCTCACTTGTCCATGAGTGGTTTAGCATGCTTAAGTGATCATTCCTACAAAATTCTGCATGATTCGATTCACTTGTTTATTTGTCTTATTTCACATGATAAACTGGATTTTCCTAAAACTATCTTGTTCTTGTCTCTTGAAACACCTTTGATTGAGTGTGACTTTTATTATTTATTTATTTTATTTGCTATTTATTTTTCTGCAATATTAGTTTCATAATTTTAAAACTCTTGAAAAAGGTTACTTCCTTAATTATGGTGCAAATTATTTAGTGTGTACCCTATTTAACTTTAATCGCGTGGATTCGATAATAATGGGAGTACACGCAAGAGTACACGTTTTATCTCTCTATTACAAATAGATGAATACCATATAATCACCAAAAATACCATTAAGAGAACCACCCTTGGAATACAAGATAATAATGGGAGAAGTGATAATAAAATAGTACAAAGAGAATACGAATGTTTGTTAATTGCATAATTTTGGGGTTAATAAGCAAGACTAAGAGGGTAATTTTATAGTACCTAAGAAAGGAGATCATATCGGGTTTGAGTAAGAACGGATTGGGAAAGAATTGATATTGATAGTACCTAGAAAGGGGGTGAACTTAGATCTCTTGCTCTAAGGTGATTTACGGGTTTTATGTGCTTATTTAGGAAAAAATGCACTTTTGGCCCCATACGAGTTGTTTCATTTCAGTTTTGGTCTCTAACTTTTTTTAGTCCAAAAAGTTGCACTTTTAGTCCTAAATGTTAGCATTGGATGGAAAATGTTAGATTATTAAAATTAAACGAAAATAGTTTTTTTTTCAAAATTTAATTTTCTCTCTAAAAAAATTTATAAAGCAACCAACCACCGGCATATTCTTTCACTATAATCCAAGGTTCTTATATGATTAAACCATCAAATAATTTGGTAGAAAGACACATTAGAGAAAGAAAACACCAAATCATTGGTCAGAAACCCCAACATATTCCTATGTTTGATTTAAATAGAAAAAAATAAACCTAACATAAATCAGATCGAAGAATAAAAACTTTCAACTCAAAGAAGGATAGATTGGATTGATGGATTGAAGAAAACAAGTATGATATCAAAATCTTTTGAACCACAAATTCCTAAAATAATCAGCTATAGAATCTATTAGAATTTTGAAACCCATGGTCACCATAATAAATCCAAGATGATGATGATGAACAACATTTCTCAATAAATCCAACATAGTCAACATAATCAACATCTTTCTCCATCAAAATCAATTTCTATTCAATCTATACCAATTTCTCTCTCTGCAGAGGAGAATTTCATGAAGTTGATTGACGATGAAGAACAACATTTCCAGTTAGAGGCAAAACTTTCATAGATATCAACTCCATTTCTAAGCAACTCACCTGCATCACCCTCTATAATCGAGAACCCAAAATCCTATAACCCTCTCTCCTCTTTAACCCCATTTCTTGAAATATGATATTTCAATATCTTGTTTTATCACTTTGTTTAGAGAAATCCACAAAGTGTTTGTGGAAATAAGTCAAAGAATTTCTTTCAGAAAATTTCCCCAAACTAATTGATCATCTTTCTCTTCTCTAAATCTGATGTCAATCTTGTGATTGTCTCTCTGATAATAAGTTTTCCTCTCCTAAAAAATACGGATTGTGGAGACCAGCAAGAACAGAGAACATGAGCAGCAAGGCTGAAGAAAAAGCTTAAAGCAACATTGCTATTGAAGACTGATCGATAAACAGCTCATGCGATTCCAGGCCCACTACAATCGGGCCATGACGGAGTAGGGAAGGGCTTATCAGGGTTGAAGGCGCCTTCATATGCTCAAAGTCAGAGATCTTCCTCCGTCACATTGCCTATCTGAATCAGCTCTCAGAGGATGAATTCATTGGCTCTTGACAGCAACGTAATCAATGGCGGCCATGCCACTCACCACCTTATAAGTACAGTGCGCCGATGAAAGACAAGAGATTTGAAATAAAATTTTGCATAAGGTTAGGGATCGATGGAATTAGGGTTCTAAAGAAAAAGGGAGTTTTCTTAATTAAAGAGAAAATTTCAATATATATCAAATAAAAAAAATTATTAATGTATCCTCACAACGTCAGCCATCCGTGATGATTCAGTTAATTCAATTGACGAAAACTAAAAAATAAACCAATGGGACTAAAAATGTCATGAAAAGACCAAAATTGAAATGAAATATCTCGTACGGGACCAAAAGTGCAATTTTCCCTACTTATTTATTTGTGTCTATATAGTAAGTTTGCATGGATTAGTAATGCGTTCATAATTCACAAGGCATAGTTGGCTCATATCCTAAAGAAGGAAGTTAAGAAATTTAAATTGGATTACCCTAGGGCTACCTATTCTCCATTCTTGAAACAACTCCGAATTCTTCTGGTGCTCTTTTATTTAATTTATATTTAATTTATAGTAATTTAGTAATTAGATTAATATTCTCCTAAATTCAATTGCCACATTTTATCTTAATTAATTCAGTTAATGATTAAATTGATAGTTGATGAGAGTAAAAATTCATGTATTTTTTAGATCGATTCTATACATCTTCGAGTGTATAATTGCTATTATGTGCACAAATATTAATACTTTGAATTATTATCGACTAAAATATGCATGAGAGGTATTTTGTTGTATTTTGATAGGAAAAAGGATCAAGAACACAAAGTTGGAATGAAGGATGAATTCATGCTACATGCAACCAAATAGACGTGCATTTTCCATGATTTTATATGTTTGTGTGGAAGTCCAAATTGGACATATGATATATGGTTGGAAAGATACAGAAGAGAAGATCATTTTGGCTCAAGAAAGACTTCAATCGGAGTTCAAACGAGAAAGTTATGATCAAAACGGTGATGTCGTGCAACCTGTTCTACTCTGCACGATGTTGCCACTTTTCAGGACTTTTTACGCCTTCAAATGTTGGAGTTTTTGTGTGTTCTTTATATGAATAGAAATATAAGGAAGAGAGGATTGCGTGAGAGCAATAATCAATCAAATCACATAGTCAAAATCTGTCTTATAGTCCTATTATTACCAACAAAGAAACTTAGCCCATTGATTTATGAGGGAAAATCACAAAGATGTAAAAAGCCTCAACCATTGTTCTAAAATAGCAGTAAATAATAACTGTAAAGTAGAAAACCCTTTTGGAGGAATTCGAATCTTCAATCACGATCTCCGCCAGAACCTCCATCTCCGATCCAAGTAAAAACTCTGATCGTCTCTCCGGTGGAAGGATGGAAGAATATGGGTGAAGGTAGGGTTCTGATGATGGAGGCATGAATTCTGGTTCTCTTCTAGTGAAAATCAAAATGGAGGCTTTTTATACGTAAGGAATGGGCCTGGGCCAAGCACACGTGACAATACAGGCCGAACGGTAACATGCTGGTGAATGGGTGCACCACAATGTAGGGTGTATCGTACCGAGTGACTGGCTTGGCAGGAACTCGTTGTCGGGCCATCATATCGGGCGAGCTGCTTGATTGGAACTCCACACCGGGTAACTCACCGTGTGCTTCGTTGTGTGTGTGCTGCACGAATACTGCCCGGTGATGGATGTGTATGCATGGTTGCTACCAAGCGTGCCTCTAGCTCAACTTCCATCAATATTGTCCTGTATCTGGCATCCTCGGTCCCTCGTACTGTGTACCACTTCTCAAAGTAATAGCATAGCACTGATGTTCTCTCGGATTCAAATCAGTCTGTGAGGAAATTTTTCCTTGCTGTTGCATCTTACCCACTGTAGCATTTAGCTTCCTTTCTGCTGTTTCTTGATTTTTTATCATCATCTTGAGCATCAAATCAAGTTTATCATCCATGGATGCTTTCTCTTCATCAGATTTCTGAACTGGTTCAAATTCTTAAGGTAGTACAACTGCGCTATTAGGATTTGAGTAAGACAGATGTTCATCCCTTCTCTGATTATTGAAGTTTGAATTTCCTTGGTTCCAACCTTACTGAAACTGACGGTTGTTTCCTTGGTCATCCCTCCCCTCAAACTGATTGTTAGGTCAGAAGTTCTGTCTATTTCTGTATTCCCCTTGAAAGCTCTGTCCCATAGCATAGTTTGCATCCTCAAACTACTCTTCATCTCCAGCTATCATTACTTCCTCTCTGTTTCCTTTGGTGAGGCAGTCCAACTTTTTATATAGTTCATCAAGTCGATCATGAATTGTTGACACTCCATGATTTCTGGCCTGTATCTCTACCTTAACCACTTTGTCAAAAGTGGCTTCTCTTTCTGCTCTCTCTACCGGCCGATCATAGGTATTAGCTGCCAACTCCTCGAGTATCTCATCTGCTTCCTCTGCAGACTTCTTAAAAATAGATCCACCTCCTGTCGCATCCACCAACATTCTTGAATTTCTTCTTAGACCTTGATATAAAAAGCTTAAGTAGGTATCCTTTGAAAATCCATGTCTGGGACAGCTTTGCAAAGAGCTCCTTAAATCTCTCCCACGCCTTATAGAAACTCTCCAAGGATCCTTGTTTGAATTGTGTGATCCTTTTCTTTATCAAGAAACTCTTGGAAGGAGGAAGGTATTTATTCAGAGATCTGTCTGCCAATTGCTCCCAAGCAGTACAACATCCTTGAGGAATGTTGTTGTACCACTCCTTGGCTTTCCTTGTAAGTGAGAATGGGAAAAGGCGTATCCTGACAGCATCCTCCAGAACACTCATGTGCTTCTGTGGCTTTGCATACTCATTAAACATCTGTAGATGCTCACTAGGATTCTCCAAAGGTGTCCCACTAAATTGCTGTCTCTCTACCATTTGGATCAGTTCGAAAGGTAACTCAAAATACTCTGTGGTGATTACAGGTCCATTCAGTCCAGCATTAGCAGTGTGCTTCAGTTTGTACTGGTAACGCATAGGCGTCAGGGCTTGCTGATCATCAACCATCTTAGCTGTTTTTACTTGTGCTCATGCAGAAGATTAGAATCGTTTGGATCACAAATAAAATATAAAGCAAATAAAATTTAATGTCCTACAATAAAATAAATTACTATAGAATTAAATTTAAATCTATGAACTATCCCTGGCAGGCGGTGCCAAAAACTTGATAGCTATTTTCTTTCACCCTCAAGTGTAATAGATCAATTGTAGAGCTTGTGACCAAGTGAAATTATCGTTCCCACGAGATAGTTATAAATTTAATAAATAATTCTATATATGATAATTTTTTTGCAAGATAAATTCTGGGATTTTTTGAAAGGATACTTAATTAAACTAATAAAAGCTGAATTTAAATAATTAAACTAAGTAAAGAAAATAAATAACGCAGAGAAAACGGTTTAGAATTCAAAGATAGAGAATTAGTAATACTCGGGCAAACAGCTTAACTATGTGACTGATTGTCCTAGACTTGGATTTATTACACTGCAAAATATTTATTTTCTTATTGAAGAAGATATTTTGAGACTTCATATTATTGTATTTTGAGTTTTGATTTCTTTAATTATTCATGACGGCATCACTATTTGATAGTTGATAGGATTTTTTATTTCTGGATAATAATTGTTGTTTCTTGTGACAATTTTAGGGGATTGGCCTATAATTCATAAGAATGTTAGAAAATCAATTTGGAATATTAAATACTTGATAAAACATCATTATTAGGTAATTGGTAAGGAGACAAAATAGATTAATAATTTAGTACCTAGAAAGGGAAGTGTAGTGCTCTAAGCTTTAATTGAATTTAGCATGAAGTTCCTATAGAGGGAGTGAGAGTTAATTCCTTATTGATCTTAGGATTTGCAGCTCATTACAAGTATTAGATCCTACCCGATCAAGGTGATTTAACTAGGCTTAGTGATCCTCTTATAAAGATCTGTAAGTAATTAATTTGGGTTTAGATAGATCAGTCACATAGTTAGCTGTTTACCGAGCATTACCAATTCTCTATCTTTGAATTCTAAATCGTTTTCTTTGCGTGATTTATTTAATTATTTAAATTCAATTTTTATTAGTTTAATGAAGTATCCTTTCAAAAAACCCCGGAATTTGTCCTGTAAATAAATTTTTATATATATAATTATTCATTAAATTTAGAACTATCTCGTGGGAACGATAATTTTACTTGGTCACACGCGCTACAATCGATCCCTTACTTGAGGGTGAAAGAAAATAGCGGTCAATAGTACTTCATCCTTTAGGTTCGACATTTAACTTGGTAGCTTGCATAAGCTACAATTGCATCATTAATACTTGGTGATTAATTTTTATACAACCCCTACAACCTATTGATCTGGTTGCACCTCCACATGATAGCCCTCACTTAACCAAGTAGCTCTTGCAACTACCCAAAATCAGCTCAGAAAAGAAGGTGCAGACAAATTTGTAAAATCAATTTTCTCATTAATTTTCTATTATGACTCCCAGTAACACCCTCAACTGATTATTAAGCTCCCATGCAGCACATGAAAACTCCTCTCCAACTAGGATAGATCATAATCCATGTGTCAAAGCAAAGGAAAAGACTTCACACTCATCAGTAATGCTTTCACCAATTCAGACGTATTAGTCAATATAATCCGCTGCAACTCCATATGCAAACATCCTCACAGCAATTGTTAATTTTAGGAGAGAAGACAACCCAAGAATTCTAGTAGAATTAAAAAAAAGAGTCGAGATCTTCTACATCCTTTTGAATACGAATAAAAAGAGATCGCTGCATTCAAAATCCTCATTCGAAATAATTTTGGAGGATAAACAGACTCTTCTCTAAAATAATCATGAAAGAGCTTATTATGACCTTTTATCCTAATATGAAATATGGATTTATGACCTGGAATAGAGCCATTTCGCCTCTTTTTTGAACATCGCTTTTCTCATAAAAGTTAATACCATCTCCACATCATTTTTGGAATCAGAATCATCAAGAAATATATTGCTAATTTTCTTGAACTCATTTCTTAAGGAAGGAGCAATATACTGTTTTTTAATTGTAAAATTATGATTATTCCATATTTAAAAAGATATAAAGATTTAAAAGAATTGTTGAGAGAAATTATAAAATAAATTAGGAGGGAAAACACAAAATACATGGAAGAGCAGATGTAATAAATAAGCATGAGGAAGATTAAAATATAAAAAATTATTAAAGGTGAATAAAAATCCAGTACTCTAAATTTTAAAGATTCTTTATATTACCTAAAATTCTCATCAAATTATATATAATGCCTTAGACATGCTCTTATGTATAAAAAAAAGTAAAATAAGATTTTATAAATAAATTGTGAAATGTGATTAGAGCTGTTATATCGAACGAGCAGCTCGAAAGCTCGGCTCAAAAAGCTCGGACTCGGCTTGACTCGTTTTCTATTCGAGCTCGAGTTCGAGCTCGTTTATATACTCGTTTTGTTAACGAGTCGAGCTCGGCTCGGCTCGTTAAGGCTCAAAAATAATAATTAATAATAATTATTATTTAATTATAATAATATATAATAAATAAATATTTTAAATATAATAAAAAATAAAAAATATATTAATTAATATTGGCTCAACTCGACTCGACTCGCCTAAAAAACTCAACCTTTTTTATTAACGAGCTGAGCTCGAGCTCGAGCTCGCTTGAGTATTTTTCGAGCCGGGCCGAGCTCATATATAAACTCGTTTCCTTAACGATTCGAGCTCGAGTTCGGCTCGATAAATACTCGAGCCGAGATCGAGTATGGGGTACTCGAGCTCGCTCGGCTCGTTTAATACCTCTAAATGTGATTATAAAAAATGTGAGGTGACTGATTGTGGGCAAAACCAGTTGTAGTTTATTCCCTCCGTCCCAGGCTAAGAGGATCATTTTTCCATTTTGGTCGTCCCACCCGAAGATTCCCCTTTTCTTTTCTACACGTATGAGACCCACACCCCCTCTAATACAATTAAAATATGGGACTCACATCCCCACTAATACAATTACCCACTACACATTAATAATAATACTTCTTAATCTACGTGAAAAAGCAAATGGTCCTCTTACGCCGGGACGGAGGGAGTATATAATTTAATTTTACTGAATTTCAATTAAAACAAGAATAAATTATATAATCCTAAATGTAAAATGCAAAATAAAAAATAAACATAGACTTATGTGCGAATTAAAATAGAAAAAATAAAAAAAAATGATGTAAGATCATCTCACGTGATAATATCGTTAAGAAAAAGTGATACTCAATCGATGAAAAGTAATAATGATGCAGTTAATTAGTTTATGAATAATTAATAGTGTAAATAAAAGGTGACAACATTTTATAATGAAAGTGATAATATTTTATAGTCAAAATAAACTACTCCCTTCGTACCGGGCAAATAGAACCATTTACTTTTTTCACATAGATTAACGAGTATTATTATTTTATGTAAAGTGGGTAGGTGTATTAAAAAGATGTAATGGATAGGGCTAGGCCATTGGTGTGTTTTTTTACTAAAAAGAGGAAAATAATGCAATTTGGACGGAAGGCCCAATACAGTAAAATGGTACTATTTGAGCGGGATGGAGGGAGTAATTATATATTCCCTCTGTCCCTAGGTAAGAGTCTCATTTTACTATTTTGGTTGTCCCACCCAAAGGATCCAATTTCCTTTTTTGGACACATGA
This sequence comes from Pogostemon cablin, assembly GCA_023678885.1. Classification (NCBI taxonomy): domain Eukaryota; kingdom Viridiplantae; phylum Streptophyta; class Magnoliopsida; order Lamiales; family Lamiaceae; genus Pogostemon; species Pogostemon cablin. The sequence continues at coordinate 19,134,476 of CM042994.1, read as the reverse complement.
GACTCACACACACCCACTAATACAATTAAAATATGGGGCCCACACACCCACTAATACAACTACTTACTACATATTAAATAATAATACTCCTTAATCTACGTGTCCAAAAGCAAATGAGACTCTTACCAAGGAACGGAGGGAGTAAGTGTAAAATGATGGAGTATTACCGCAACATTTTAGGGTGCGTTTACATTCAGGGTTAAAGAGGGTTATCCCTCCCTCAACCCTAGTTAAAAATTGAGTACTTTGAAGGTTGGGCCCGAGGGATAACCCTCGGGCTTTTTGCGGCCCGGTGTGATTTGCGGCTGACTGAGGGCTAACCCAACCCACAAAACATCAAAGGTTAATTCTCAACCCTCACATTTAAGTAGTGAAATTATAATTTTGCCCCTCTGTTGAGAAGCCCTACTGCCCCCCCCACTGCATGAGTATTCTTTCCTTACTCCACTCCCTGCCCCTTCAGCACCACCATCCTCTGGTTCATCGACCACGAATGGCGCCGTCATTATCAACCATAACACCGCCGCCTTCCACCGCCTCCGAATAGCACGCGATCATCGGTGAGCAGCACGACAGTGGAGTGGTAGATCCGCGGCCTTTCCGACACCGCCATGATTGAGAATCTTATCCCAGTGGTGTTGGAGAACGACCTGTAAATCAACGGCGTCCTCACCGGATTCTTCGCACAACAAACACGTTTCCATCAAATTAAAGTCGATTCCCTCTATCTGAAGATTTTGTTAAACCCTTAGTACTAATTCATGACATCTTCGAGTGTGCTCGCCTCTTGCTCAAGCCAACAGTCGTGCTCGCCTCTTGCTCCCGTTGACAGCCGTGCTCGTCTCTTGCTCTCGTCGACATTTGCACAGACCCTAGCGCTCCCCGCTCTCAACCCGCTGCCCTCTCTATCCTCCCCTCTCTCAACCTCTTCTCATCTACAAAAATATTGCTAGGTAGGTTTTCTATTCAATTTTGGAAAGGGGGTTTTCCTTGATTCGCCGTCAGGGATCGCCAGAAATCGCTGGCGATGCGGTTGCGATGGTAATCGAACAGAATTAGTTTTTTATTAGCGAAGCTGAACAAGTTTGTTATCTCAAGTTCCCGTTCCTCTTCCTTCAGTCTCTGTCCCCCTTCATTCTCTGTCACCCCTCTTCCTTCATTTGAGCGGGGCCTTACCCAATCGACTACAAGACGATCTGGATCCCTCCGTCTCGATTTTAGAGAAATCACCTGTTGAAGAAATGGTGTGTAAATTCTGATTCATCATGTGAATTTGGAGTGTTGTAGTGGAGCTAAGAGTCTGAAGTGCTTAATGAACGTGTTGCATGAGTTATACACTTCATGATCAGTCGAATAGATCAGCTACAAGACAAAGGATCAGTTTGTGATCACAAATGGAGGTTGCATCAGGTTGTTAGGATGTTGAGGTGGTTACTTGGTTAGTTATGAGCATGTGGTCCTTTAAAGTTGGTTAGCCAAGAAGCACGTGAGTTGTGATCGACCATTGGTGCTCAGGGCGGTTAGTTATGAGGAAGAAATCAGTATATAAAGACTCACACACTACACCTGCAGAACATCATCATCATCAGCCTACATTTTCTTCTTCTTCTTCATCTAGTTTAGCAGCTGGTTTATCAGCTTATGTAGCACTGATTCTGTAGCATTAGAATCAGTTGTTCATCGTGTGTTACATCCATCAAATAAGAAAGTTATCTTCCCTCAAAGTGGACGTAGATCATGAAGATCGAACCACTATAATTCCTTGTGCATTCTTTCTTTCATTCTTGTGTTTTTAGGGTTTTTTTTCAGCTGGTTTTTTGAGTGTGTGTGTGTTGATCAATTCCTCAACGAATAAACATAAACTCAAGTTTGTGTATGTGTGATCAAGTGTCTTGTTTGAAGATCAAGACAACCGGCTAGTATCACAACAAGTGGCGCCATCTGTGGAAAAGAAACCATCACACAGCAGCTGAACTCAAAGAGGATGAACACCACACGGTTTGATATTGAGAAGCTCACTGAAAAAATGGATTTCAATCTCTAGAAACTCAAGACTAAGGCAATCTTGACACAGCAAGGGCTCATTGATGCATTGAAGCCACCTCTACCTGTCACGACAGAGATCATCAAAGATCCATCAGCAGCTGGACCTCCAAGAGTACAAGTAGATGATGAGGTACTTCGAAAGGCTCATTCTACTATCATTCTATGTTTGGGAGATAAGGCACTAAGGGAAGTAGCTAGGGAGACTACTGCAATTGGAGTCTGGGAAAGGTTAGAATCTATGTTTATGATCAAGACTTTGGCAAATCGACTTCACATTAGGCAGAAACTGAATGCATATAAAATGACTGATGAAAAGCCTATTTTGGATCAAGTTGATGAGTTTGTCAAGATCATGGATGACTTTGAAACTGTTGATTCAAAGATATCAGAGGAAGAGAAAGTTCTCATGTTGATGACAGCTCTTTCAAGATCTTTTCAAAGCTTCAAAGATACCTTATTATATGGAAATCAGAGTTCTATCAAGTTTGATAATGTTTTACTAGCACTCAAGTCTAGAGAATTACAATTAGTAACTGATAGTACTCAGAGTTCTGGATGAGAAGATTTGGTTGTCAAGAAGAACAATCAAGCTAAAAGAAATAACAAGAAGAAGAGGGGTTCTGATGGAAATAAACAAGACAGAAAGGAAGGAGAGCATGCCAAAGAAGGTGAAGTAAGGAAATGTTATCACTGAAATCAACCTGGCCATATGAGAAGGAATTGCTACAAGCGGAAAGCTAGCAAAGGTAAAAGCACTGAAAAGGGGAAAGAAATTGATCAACAAAACCAAGTAAATCAAAATGCCCCTGCACAAGAAGATACTACAAAGTTTGTTGAAGTGCTGACAGTCACTGCATCTGAAGTCTCCTCTGAATGGGTGATTGATTCTGGCTGTACCTTCCATATGACACCAGTCAAGCATTGGCTGATAGGGTTTAAATATCAGAATGAGAGATATGTACTTCTTGGAAATAATTAAACATGTAAGATCATGGGAAGAGGGTCTGTCAAGCTTGAAATGTCTGATGGTACAGTAAGAATGCTTCATGATGTAAGGTATGTTCCTGATCTAAGAAGAAATCTTATTTCACTTAGAAATCTTGATTCCATGAGATATAGTTTCCAGTCAACTGATGGTTGTTTGACTGTCACAAAGGGAAATGATGTATTCTTGAAAGGTATTAGGAAACATGACCTATATTTCTTGTATGGAAATAATGCCACTGTTCAAGCTTGTAGCACTAGTAAAATAGATAATTCTATACTATGGCATGGAAGGTTAGGTCATATAAGTGAGAGGGGTCTGCAAGAATTGGCTAAACAGAAGTTATTATGTGGTCACACTTCCATTACTTTGAGTCAGTGTGAGCATTGTGTGATGGGAAAGGCAAAAAGGTTAAAATTTGGTATTGGAGAACATAATTCCTCATCTGTGTTGGATTATGTTCATTCTGACCTGTGGGGACCTGCCAAGAACATCACAAAGGGAGGTGGAAAATATTTCATCTCCTTTATAGATGATTATTCAAGAAAGGTATGGATTTATATATTGAAATCCAAAGATGAAGCCTTCACCAAGTTCAAAGAGTGGTTAGTTGAGGTTGAAAATCAAACTGATAAGAAATTGAAATGTTTAAGGACTGACAATGGTTTGGAATATCTGTCAGAAGAATTCAGTCAGTTCTGTAAGGATAAAGGAGTTAAAAGGCATAAGACTGTTCCATTAACTCCACAACAAAATGGAACAGCAGAAATGATGAATCAGACCATTCTTGAAAGAGTTAGATGTATGATAAGTAGTGGAGGTTTTCCTAAGAGTTTCTGGGGAGAACTAGCTACTACTGCAGCATTTCTTATAAACAGATGTCCATCATCACCACTAAACTTTAAAACTCCAGAGGAAGTGTGGAGTGGTAAACCTGCAGATTACAGTAGTTTGAAGGTAATAGGATGTCTTGCTTATGCTCATATAAAGCAAGGAAAGCTGGAACCAAGAGCCTTAAAGTGTGTACTAGTTGGTTATCCATCTGGAGTAAAGGGTTATAAATTGTGGTGTCCAGAACAACAGAAGATTCTAATCAGCAGGGATGTTTCCTTTGATGAAGGGAAAATGCCACTGATTGAAAAGGTCAAAACTACAACTAGTTCTGATCATGATGTTGAGCCTCAGGTGGAGTCTGGCAAGTCAGGTAGTGGTGGTGACAACATTTTGGAAGGTCAGAACACCTATTATCTTGCTAGAGATAGACAAAGAAGAGAAATTATATCACCTGCAAGATGCATCCATGCTGATCTTGTTTCTTATGCTTTGTATACTGCTTCTGAAGTTGAATCACTTGAACCTAGGAGTTACAAGGAAGCTATAAGTAGTATTGACAGTGATAAGTGGATAATGGCTATACAAGAAGAGCTCTTATCTTTGGATAAGAATCACCATGGGATATAGTGGAGAAGCCAAAGCAATCGAAGTTGGTAAGTTGTAAATGGATTTTCAGAAAGAAACCATCTACAGTTGAAGGTGGAAAACCTAGATTCAAGGCAAGATTAGTTGCAAGGGGATTTTCACAGAAAGAAGGCATTGACTACAATGAGATATTCTCACCTGTAGTTAAACATTGTTCTATAAGGATCATTCTCTCATTAGTTACTCAATGGAATCTTGAGCTTCATCAGATGGATGTTACTACAACTTTTCTACATGGAGAGCTAGAGGAGCAGATATACATGACCATACCAGAAGGCATTGAACTTTAGAGCTCAAGTTCAAAAGCTTGTTTGCTTAAAAGATCTCTCTATGGTCTTAAGCAAAGTCCAAGACAATGGTACTTGAGATTTGATGAGTATATAGTCAAGTGTGGATTCCAGAGAAGTCTACATGACAGCTGTGTACACTATATGGAGGAAAATGGTCTATTTACATACCTTTTATTGTATGTTGATGATATGCTGTTGGCTAGTCATACAATGGATGGTATTCTGAAGGTGAAAAGAATGTTGGAAGCTGAATTTGACATGAAGGATCTTGGAGAGGCCAAGATAATCCTAGGAATGTCAATTGACAGAAACAGGATCAGTGGAACTTTAGTGCTAAACCAGGAGGCTTATATGTTAAAGGTCATTAAAAGGTATAATATGGATGAGTGTAAGACAGTCACTACCCCATTCAAACAAGGTGTAAAGTTGTCTCTACAGCAGGGACCAAAGTCTCCAACAGAAGTTATGAATATGGACAAGATTTCCTATGCTAGTGCAGTAGGAAGTCTAATGTATTGTATGGTCTGCTGTAGGCCAGACATGGTCTTTGCACTCAGTGTTTTAAGTAGGTTCATGGGATCTTCTGGTAAACTACATTGGGAAGCAGCAAAGTGGGCTATGAAGTATATAAAAGGCATTGTCAGTAGAGGATTGAAGTTTCAGAAAGCCAATCAAGACAGTGAAGTTTTGTGTGGATATGTTGATGCAGATTTTGCTGCAAACATGGATACTAGAAAGTCTTTAACAGATTATATCTTCACTCTTTATGGAACTGCTATAAGTTGGAAGGCTAGTCATCAATCCATAGTAGCTTTGTCCACAACTGAAGCTGATTTTGTGGCATTGACTGAAGCTATAAAGGAAGGAATATGGATCCGTGGTAAACTTGAAGAGCTTGGTGTGAAACAAGAAACAGTGAAGGTGTTCTGTGACAATCAGAGTGCTATCCATTTAGCAAAACATCAGGATTATCATGAGAGAACAAAGCACATTGATGTTGAGATGTATTTTGTAAGAGACCTTATTGAAAGTGGTGCTGTCAAGGTGTGTAAGATTGACACCTCTGTCAATCCTGCTGATTGTCTAACTAAGGCCTTGCCTAGTTCTAAATTTGAACTAAGCTTAGGCTTAGTTGGTATGTGTAATGAAAACTGAAGTGCTGCTCAATATGAGCAGTAAGAGAGGGAAGGTAGCAATCTTAATTGAAGATGGATACTTGATTTAAGGTGGAGTATGTTGAAGAAATGGTGTGTAAATCCTGATCCATCATGTGAATTTGGAGTGTTGTAGTGGAGCTAAGAGTCTGAAGTACTCAATGAACGTGTTGCATGAGTTATACACTTCATGATCAGTTGAATAGATCAGCTACAAGACAAAGGATCAGTTTGTGATCACATGTGGAGGTTGCATTAGGTTGTTAGGATGTTGAGGTGGTTACTTGGTTAGTTATGAGCATGTGGTCCTTTCAAGTTGGTTAGCCAAGAAGCACGTGAGTTGTAATCGACCATTGGTGCTCAGGGCGGTTAGTTATGAGGAAGTAATCAGTATATAAAGACTCACACACTACACCTGCAGAACATCATCATCATCAGCCTACATTTTCTTCTTCTTCTTCATCTAGTTTAGCAGCTGGTTTATCAGCTTATGTAGCACTGATTCTGTAGCATTAGAATCAGTTGTTCATCGTGTATTACATCCATCAAATAAGAAAGTTATCTTCCCTCAAAGTGGACGTAGATCATGAAGATCGAACCACTATAATTCCTTGTGCATTCTTTCTTTCATTCTTGTGTTTTTAGGGTTTTTTTTCTGCTGGTTTTTTGAGTGTGTGTGTGTTGATCAATTCCTCAACTAATAAACATAAACTCAAGTTTGTGTGTGTGTGATCAAGTTTCTTGTTTGAAGATCAAGACAACCGGCTAGTATCACAACATCACCGACGGAACAACCAACGAGCCTTCAACTCTGTTTTCTCCATCCGCATAGTATTTGTCAATGGAGGAAGACAAGGTTATTTTATCTCATGATGTATTTTTAATATATTTAAATAAGGGTTTTATGGCAAAATCTTAAAAATAAAGCATGCAAAGTAATCACTATATTTCAACATTAACTAGCATGGTTAAATGTTAATTTTCACTCAACCCTCACTCACTTAACCTTTAGTAAAGGTTTATAAATCCTAACCCTAACACAAGAAGTAAAGGCACTCTTATAATAAAAATGTAGTATAAAAAAAGTGATATTAAAAGTGTAAAATGAACTTGGGTGAGACTAACAATGCCCAAAGAAAGGGCATCTCTGGTTCATTCTCCCACCTCACCGGACAAAAGATTTTCATCCTGAAACTCGAGCACACGGACTAACTGAACCACTCCTAACTTCTACTCAACATATACAACCTCTTCTGTCGTTGGAACCCAATTGTATCCCTAATTCCTTTCCGAAACGGATGAAGAAACGCGTTCCCGATTGGCTCAACAACTCCCTCTGGTCCTCCCCTCATCCTCATACACCGCGCTATGATTCTGCTATTTCACCTCCGGCAGCGGCGACACTATCGGAGCCGTCCACCTCCTCCTTCCGCCCTCCCACTACTGAAGAGGAAAGTAGTAATCCATTGAGTAGTAATTCTGTGTATAATGCTGGTAACGATGAGGAAATTGACGGCTCATCGCCAAATTCTACGGCTGGTGTGGATATTTCTAGGCAAACTCAGATTTTAGAAGAGGTTTTCACTGCATTCAATCCTTTTCTTTCTTTCTCTTCTTTATGTAAATTTTAAAGGGGAAAACCTGATCAAAATATGAAAATGAATTTCTTTACCATATGCATTGTAAAATAATTTTCTTTAATCGAATAGTTTAGGATTGTGCTAGAATGTAGAGACTACAATTTAATCACCTATGTTTCCATCAGCTGGGGCTTTGTTTTGATTTTTCTTTTAATTTTTATTATTATTATTAATTTTTGCTGGGATATATTTTTACTCTAATATTCGATTCTATATGGTTGATGTTTTGAATTGGGTTACTTCTGTTTGCATGTTTTATTGGCATGCGTAGTTGTCTAAGAAGGCTATAGATATGGGAGAATTGAGGAAGCTAGCATCTCAAGGCATACCAGATGGGGTTGGTCTTCGAGCAACAGTCTGGAAGGTATTGAATTTTGATTATGATTTTGAAATTTGATATCTTTTGGTCTCGTTTGATTTTTATGGATGTGACGTTGTCAAATGTGCTGTATACTTGCAAGATATTGTAGTTTGCCCTTGAACAAATACATAATGATTAGTTATATATTCATGTAAGAGATAAATTAAAATTAAAAAAAAAAAAACCCTCCTAGAGTTGTTCTTAGGGTAGAAAATCCTTATTACAGAAGTTTTTCTGGAATACAATTGAAGCTTACTGTTTACATTTACATTGCTTATTCAGTGGCTATATATGGATAATGGAAGAATACAATAAAAATACAGTATTGACGTATATGATAAGAGAGGTTATTTTGTTTATAAACCAGGTTAAAGTTTAGAAGCTTGGTCAATGACTAAGGTAATCAGGTCTTTTTTATTCAAACATTAATTTATGCTTCATCTTTTAGAAAAGGGAAAAGAGATTATGGACTTGCAGCATATGAACTATTCAATTTAGTATATTTTATGCTACAATCAATCTGTCCGTCAACTTGACCAATTTACATTGGCAATGATTTAGCCAAGTGCCTTTAAAGAGACTACTCTTCAGTATCGAATGCACATATCTTATATCCCCTCTTCTTCTGGTTCCTTTTCTTTCTGTTTATGGGAAGTAAGCTTTAATTAACAATAACAATAAGGATATTAAAGATTTTTTGGGAATATGTATGATAAATTGGAATAAGTGAAAGATACAGTATTCTTCTGTTTATATAAAAATAGAATTGACCAGATTATAATGCGTGATGAGATTTATGAGCTCATTTTCTTTACTCTTCCGTTAAATTTGTAAATATGATTGCTAAGGTGGGGTAAAGGAAAGAAAATGGTGTTCTTCTTTTTATGTAGGCAATTTCAGGACCAATTTTTTTGCTTATGTAGAGTTGATATTAGAGCTAAGTAGATTTAACTTTTGTTTCATTCAAGTACTTTCTTTTAATTTAATCTGTATAATGATCATGTGTTGACTCTTCGCAGTTACTATTGGGGTATCTTCCAGTTGACCGTGCTCTTTGGCCTTTGGAGTTGGCCAAAAAAAGGTCTCAGTATAAGCAATTTAAAGAGGAGCTGTTGATGAACCCTGTAAGTTTTTAAATCTTGTTTTACGTACGCACCTCTGTGCAAGACATAATTTTCACCTGGAAAGACGTGTGCATTTATAATGAAATAACAAATATGCTCCCCGTGTTTATATAATAAGATTCTATTCCTGTAACCATTTTGTTCCAAAGAAGTGTCTTATTTGAAAAGTCAAAGAGTCATTTCGAGTGGGATTTATGTAATGCTATTATGATAAAGCTAAAACCTTTAATGTGATTGGATTGGTCATACCCACAAATAAATGGACGAGCATAAATGATAGTCGCTGAATTGTAAAATATTAAACCATCAATTAGTACCAAAAGATAAGAAGTTGTTTTTCCAAGAAGCAACACCATTTCTTTTGGGATGTTGAAATACTGGAGTCAGAAAACAAGTAACAAATAATCAAGAGTACTTGGCTTTGTTGAGGACTGCAGCCATTTTCAAGAGAATCCGCCGATACGGCTGCCTGCAAATCTTTATGGACTTGTTAATGTGTAGTTAGATAAATCATTAAAGAAGAACAAATGGAAATCATGAGCCAGCATGTTGTGCAGTACTTTTCTTTAAAATTAATATTTACAAGTTTTGTGTTTTCTTGTTAAATGATTTGGTTTTCTAAATCTTGTTCCAGTTATTAAACATTTATTTGTCAAATTGGTGTAATTATATTGAGTTGAGTAAATTCCTAATTAAGTTTGCTTCCAATGTGAATCAGAGAGTTGATCCTATGCATTCAGAAGAATGAAGTAGTATTGCAGTGTTACTATACTTCAGAATATTTATCTTTAATTCTAGTACTTAATACATTTTACAGGATTTTCCACCCTGAAATGTTACTCCTTATACTTTTCCGCATACTGCTATTGTATTGAATGCTATTGCTCTTTAAGATAAGAATTCAGAACTATTTATGCAGACCAAACCAATACTCAATTCTGTAAATATTGTGCCGGAAACTTCATTAAAAATTATAAGCTTTTGTAGTGAATAAATTAATTTCTTCGTAAGATTGCCCTAATTCCATCACGTATCTTCTGTGTATCATTTTCTTAACTATTTTCATGACTAGTCAGTCAGAGATAACAAGGAGGCTGGAAAAATCAGGTCTTGAGAACAATGAATTGGATCAGGGCAGTCCAGGCTACCTCTCAAGGTCAGAAATAAGTCATGGAGAGCATCCCTTGAGTCTAGGGAAGAGTAGTATCTGGAACCAGTTCTTTGAGGTACTCTTTCCTTCTATCACTGAAAAGCTTACTGCTGAAGTCGTGTCTTCTTTTTTATGACATCCTTCTTGTGTATTTGTCTTGACTAGCCAATTTTGTGTCCTAGACAGTGCATGTGAATTCAAACTCTAATTATTATTATTATTATTTTAAACTGTATTACATCTAGGAGACTGAGATTATAGAGCAAATTGACCGGGATGTCATGCGGACTCATCCGGACATACACTTCTTCTCGGGAGATTCACCTTCTGCAAAATCTAACCAGGTGAACTTAATTTCTTTTCTTTTTCTTTTTCTTTCAAGCTGGTAGGGTTGCATTTATTTATTTTCTTTCTTGTGTGCATTTTTTAGGGTGCCTTGCGAAACATATTGATTATCTTTGCAAAATTGAATCCGGGACTAAGATATGTGCAAGGGATGAATGAGATATTGGCTCCATTATATTATATCTTCAAAACTGATCCAATAGATGAAAATGCGGTACGGTTTGCTTTTAGCTGATACAAAATTTATTTTGTTATTATGAATGAAGTAATCTGTAATCTCTGACTGCAACCTTTGTTGGTCCTTGGCGTTATCCTTGATTTTGCCTTTTACATTGCAAAATGATGTAATTCGTCTCTTGATCTAGGGAGGTGTTGGTTCAATCCAAGGGAATATGAATAGGTGTGGAGGGTATTGGTTTGAGAGGGCGAATAATCATATCCACACCTCTCATTTAGGAGAAGAGGTTGAATCCCCAATAGTGGGGTTTCATTCCATTCCTCACTTTTAAATAAACATTTAAGTTTGAGTCTACACTCATTCTTTAAACTTATGGTGCTCAAATCCCCCTTGTGTTACTATTCCAGATAGTTTATGTGGAATGCCTCTTTGAGTCATCTTAGATTGTCAAAGAAGTAGGATGTCATCTCATGTTCATAGGATGTGATTGTGGTCCAAAGAGGTTGTCGGGCGAAGTTTGAATTGTTTATAAATTGGCGCAATGAGCTCGTATAAGTTATAAAAACTTTCTGCATCATATTTAGGAATGTAATGAGAGTGCATTGACCTACTCATAGACCTATTGCACCAGAGTATAACTTAACGTTAGCAAATACAGTCATAATTTGCAACAGTTCTGATTGTGGCAACAGCAATGAGTCCCACCAAGTCCATTTTCTTCAAGTGAAGAAACAATGATTGCTATGCAACAAATTTCTATCATCTGTTCTCTTATGCAGCAATGGATGCTGTATATATTTATTTATTTATTCTTCTCAGTTACTATTTCTGTTGCAAGTTGTGCAGGCTTGTGCTGAAGCAGACACTTTTTTCTGTTTTATGGAGTTATTCAGTGGATTTCGGGACAACTTTGTTCAACAGCTTGATAATAGTGTTGTGGGGATCCGTGCCACAATTTCAAGGTTATCACTGCTCCTGAAGGAGCATGATGAAGAACTCTGGCGTCATCTTGAGATGACAACAAAAGTTAGATTCTCTACTCTTGCTTTTTTACAGCATTGTGGTGTGCTCTATCTGTTCACTGTTTTCAAGATTATATGTGAGCAACAATATGTGACCAGATACCACATATGAGGACTTAAAGTTTAAACCTTTGGTTGTATATATAGTTCAAATGTTATTAAACCTGGATCTTTAAATGCATACGTGGTTTCTTAAATATCATTCTTATCTACATTTGGTTTAGTAATTCATGCAATAAGTCCTTAGGACCTAAGATTTATTGATAAAACACTAAGCAGTGACCAACAACAGTTAGTTTTATCTAGAAATGAAAAGTGAAAGGGTAATGTCTTTGGTTTTGTTGCATGAAAAACTTCTCCTTTGGACACAGGTATTGGGTTGAGGCTTGTTGAATCAATGGGTAACATAGTAGGTTCCTTCCTTTCTTAGGCATACACCAAAATAAGGGTGTGCACGACACTAAGAAGAATGCAATATTCATCTTTGATAATGATATGGTTTCTATTACTTAGCTGTTACTTATCCATAAAACCTTTTCAATCAGACTGTGTTGGTAATTAACTTTGGATTTCGCTACACAGGAAGAAGTGGTTAGATCCCTTGGAAAATGTTGTCTCATGAAGGGATGGAGCTTGTTCTTTTCATTATCTGTGAAACTGATTCTAGAAAATAATTGTTTTTGTTTAGAGAAATTAGAAGTTGCTGGTTCTTTACTTTGTGACTGTTTCTATTGTATACTTGAATAAGGTAATTGGGATATAAATCTAATGGAAGTCAATTGAACTAATAAGATCACGGTGAACACTAACTTTAATTGAATCTTTTACATGTCATATGTAACTTGAAGAGTGATTTGACAATATTAAAGTTAGTGAGGAAAATGAAGAACATACTGCATCTAATAACGTTAGTTATGACCAAAAGGATGAGTATCAGGATGAGATGCTGATGTTTTGTTTCATGCAATAAGGACTTAATTTTTTATCAAAGGAAGCTAAAACTTAGTTTGTTGTCAGTTTATACTGCTTCAAATTCGTATTTTTGTTCTTAACATGGTAGTTTTGCTTAAATATGTTTACCATATGGTTAATACATGTGCAAACTAAGCTACCCACCATTTACATTTAGTTTTTTTTTTTTCCTTTAAATTTAAATTTGCCCAAAATAATTAGCTCTAAAATGCATGTCGGATCATGCATAGTTTGTTGAACCTCTTTAAGTTGAGTTCCTCATTTTTAGTGATTAAAGGTCCTTGGCCACTTTCTGTGCTTTTATGTGACTCATAACCATGATTGTAGTCAAGTGTTAATGAGCATCAGCTAAGTGGATACTCCCTTTGTGGCTTACACATTCCACATTTCCTTATCTATTTGTCCCGTCACACTTTTCACACCCCAAAAATAGTAAAAGTTTCATAAATAAATAACCTCTAAAATACACTTTTATTTAAATAAATGCTGCCGTCAAATGACACACATAACTTTCTTAATCATTTATTTATGACAAAAAAAAAATACAATTCCCTCATAAGTCAATAAAGTTTGTCATGAAAACAAAAATTTTAAAATCTACAGTACCTGTGAAGTGTGTGTCAGGACAGGCAGTAATATTTATTATCTAGTTGCAAAAGTTCCTATTAATATTTATGAAGACTTTTACTTGTTTCTCTCAACTGTGGATGTTTCAAGTTTTTCATTATGCTGATTGTGCAGGTTAACCCCCAGTTTTATGCATTCAGGTGGATTACACTCCTTTTGACACAAGAATTTAATTTTGCGGACATTCTCTTAATTTGGGACACACTACTGAGTGACCCTGATGGCCCTCAAGTAAGCCAATTAATTAATTTTTTATTTCTTTTATAAATTAATTGAATTCTCTGTATCTCTCATCTGGTTTTACTTGTCCATTTACATGTTATTTAGTTAGAACTTATGATGCTCTTCTTTTCTTGTGTAAGAAAATTGACTTGCTATCTTGGTGGTGTTACTAATGATATTTCAAAACTGGCGGCAGAGTTTCAGACATTTTTATGATATATTAAGTTTTCTATTCATAGAAATACTTAGTTTAATTAGTTCTATGTGATGGTGCCATATCAGTACGAGATTTTGTAGATTATAATTAGTATAGAATTGTAACGAGAACATTTCGGAAAATTAGAGAACCAAAATTAGTTGATGATTGTAACCAGTCATTTGAGTTGATTTAGAACCACTTACATCAATCAAGTACAGACTAGAGTTAAGGAAAACTTAATTTTAGCACCTTAATGCTGGGATTTAGATGGATACTTCTCAAAGATAGGCCTCGTTGTTTAAGATATGTCATGTGAGATCATAAGAACCTGCATACAGAATAGGATATTGTACTCCATTCAATGTGTTCTTGAAGGTCAAAAGATATTCTTGTGACATCTGTAAGACCTGCATAATAAATTTAATTGTCTCAAATTGAGTGGGAAAAATGTTTTTGATAATCTAATTCACACGATAACAACAGAGTGATTATAAATCTACGTTCTCACTAGTGGTCTGGATAGGTGATTGTTGAACACAGAGGGATTTGGTCTGAAGTTTTCAGTCCGTTCAATGGCTCAAAGTTTCAAAGTTCTACTAAGAAAGTTATCTGCCTGAAGAAATGGTTGATCTAAAACTACACAATGTTGCTTTGTAGAAATTTATCTTGCCGAGCCTCACTTATATGCCCAAGTGTGGAGTTGATATGGAATATCGTAACACCATTTAGTTGATAAGCAAAGAATTAAACAATTGCAGGCAACACTGCTACGTGTTTGTTGTGCAATGCTGGTTATCGTGCGAAAGCGTCTACTTGCAGGTGATTTCACTTCCAATCTCAAGTTGCTACAGAACTATCCACCTACGAATAGTAGCCACCTTCTCTACGTTGCCAACAAGTTGCGAGTTCCCTGACCAGTTTGAGTTTCTCTGATAAAATGTTCTTTTGTTTACATTTCATATTATTTTCTTGTAAAATTGCAGGATGTAAATGTAATTTGTATGTGGTTTTATATGGTTTTACACTTTTGGCCTTTCTTTAAGCTTTTATCCACCAACGTAAAGAAGAACGGGAAAAAGGAGATTTTAGAGGGTAGTAATATTTGCAGTTGTGCTACTGAAACAACAACAATTAGGTTCACATTTTTTATTCTAGTTTAATCTATCAAAATCTAAAAATTCATCAAGAAAAACTATTTCTCAATGTAATTTATTTTCTTTCTATATTTTAATTTACATAGTGTTATTCCACCTGATGCACATAATAATATACTCCGTATTTATTAATAAAATATATTAAATTGTTTTAAAAAAATACTCCAGTTTACATGTATTTATAATTTTATTTTAAAATTACTTTTTACGCTTTAAAAAAAGTACTCTAGAGGACTAACAATACATTTAATTGTAAAAAAGTATTTTGCTATTGCATATAAAATACGTTTCGTTTTACTTATTATTCCCTCCGTTTCACAAAAAGGTCATCATTTTACTATATTGAGTGTCTCATTCAAATGTTACTGTTTATCACTTTTAGTAAAAAGGTACAATATGTGGTTCATTCTAACTACTAATACAACTACTCGCTACACATAAAATAGTAATTCTCTTTAATTTACGCACAAAAAGAAACCGGTGATGTTTGGGCGGGACGAAGTATTTAACATGATTTAATTATCATCATTGGATAAATAAAGTGTTTTTTTTTTAATCTACGAAACTGCAAAAGATGATACTCTCTCTATTTTAATAAAATTTTTCACTTTGTTAATCTTAATATACCCTAGTAAAAGTTCCAAAATAAACTTCTAATATAGTATTAGATTCTAAAAAATGTTATTCTTTCTTAATACATATAACTTGCTTTATCTATTAATTATTTAAAAGTACAACCTTACCATCAAAAGTCAATAAAGAGTGAAAAAGAAAAAAATTTCTTATCCACATTGAAAATGACGAGCTCTCCGGGATGGGAGAATATCGGAAGTAACAATTTCGTTATTATTATTACTCCAAACAAAAGCTAGTCCCATCCCCTTTCTCTCTATCTGGGGTAAGGAATTGAAATAGTAATTTCATTTTGTGAACTAGGAGGATTGGTGCTACTTGAGGTAGCATTACCCACATGGGATCCATCTCTCTCCATGTAGAAACCTGGTTCTTTTGCCTTTGGCACTGCAACTTCATTTCCCAGCATGAAAACTACTGATGACATCATCGGTCGATCTTCCGGATACTTTTGCACGCACAACAATGCCACCTCGATCGACCGGGCCACCTCAGACGCCACGAACGCCTCGCCTAAAGTTGCATCCACTATAGCCAATGGGTTCCCTTCTTGCTCGAAATTCCATGCCTGTTTTTTAACATGCATCAGATATAGTTCATCATGTGTAGCATCTATGTTAGACTTACATGTCCAACGAGGCTGAGGTCGTGATCGCCTATAGAGATTAGTCCTCTGTTTCTTCTTCCACTAACAACTTCGAGTACAAGAACTCCAAAGCTGTATACGTCGGATTTTACTGAGTACACACCTCCTCCTGCGTATTCTGGAGGCATGTAACCACTGCATGCGTATATATGTACATGTTACAAATAATAAAACGTATACACCAAAATGTAATATAGATACGAGCTTACTATGTTCCAACAACGTTGTGTGTTCGAACTTCTGTCTCGTTTCCTCGGACACTTCTGGCCACACCAAAGTCTGATATTCTTGGATTCATGTCGTGATCCAACAACACATTGCTTAGCTTGAGGTCGCGATGGATGATCCTAAGCCGCGAATCTTGATGCAGATACAATAGCCCCTTGGCTATTCCATTTATGATGTTGAAACGTTTTTGCCAATCAAGCAACATACTTTGTGTTTCATCTGTTAAAACAGACACAGTGGAGTTAGATACCTAGCTACTCTGTCTCTCCCTCTCTCTTGTGGTGTTCTTCTTACCAAATAAATTGAGGTTGAGGCTCTTGTTTGGCATGTATTCATAGACGAGCAGATTCTCCTGTCCTTCGACACAACATCCGAGTAGCCTTACCAAGTTACGATGCTGCAATTTGGCGATCAAGATCACTTCATTCTTGAGTTCGTCCACTCCTTGCGCTGAGCTTTTCGACAAACGTTTCACCGCAACTTCCTCTCCATCATCCAGCACACCCTGTGTGACATTATGTCATGATTTACTTACAAAGCATTCTAATTTCATCTTTAACTCAATTATAGTACTCCCTCTGTCACATAACAAGTTTCGCCTTTTCTACTTGTTATGGAGACGGAGGGAGTGATATATACAGTATCCTACCCTGTAAACAGCACCAAATCCACCTTCCCCAAGCCTATTCTCCACTGAAAAATTATCTGTAGCTTTCAAGATTGCAGACAAACTGAAGAATGGCAGCTCCGAACGGCTCACATTGTCCGACACAGCAACTGAGAAAACGAACCAGATCTTTCATTCGTGATTCTTTTGTAGCCTAAAACGAGCTGATTCTTACCTTTTCTTCGAACGTAAAGAGTGAGACAAATCAAGGCAACAACCAAAAGAACTCCTGCAGATGATGTCAAGCCAACTGTAAGAACTCTATGACTTCTGCCACTTTTAGATTCACCTGCAACACTTCCTGTTCAAAAAAAACATGTAATCACAATCATAACCATAAACAAGAAGATCCCCCCATTATTACAACTACCTAACCTGATTCAGAAGAGTTCATTCTGATGTAAAGATGGTCTCCACCCTGATCAGTCAGGTCCATCAAGTCCCCCGAGTAAAACAGACATCTCGTCCCGCCATCCGACCCCAAATCCAACTCTGTATACGCCACACAAGAACAGTTCTTCAAGCACTCTTCTCCACATTCTTGTATGCTGTCGTTGTACCACGAATTCCTCGTGTCTGGCAGCCTTATAATCGAATAGTTCACGAACACGTCTCCACTGCAGCTCAGAGGAGTCCTCCGGCTGCATCCACCCAAATCATTCAAAACAAATCTCTGAGGACATGTACAAGATGCAGAGTTCTCAAATCTACAAATCCTGTTTGCACCACAGTAGTTGTAAGAATCACACACATCTCCCTTATTCTGATCACTCTTGTTCACATACAGAAACCAATCCTGTGTAACATTACTCCAAGCGTAACGCTCCCAAATCCCACCTTGACTCAATCTGGACCTCCACAGAGACGATCCACTCACAGTTTCTTCTCTGTAGCTCACTTCCTTCCTCGTCATCTCCAAAATCAATCTACTCATCGAATCCTCCGGTCCACTAGGCCGAACCTCACCCGATTCCACCACACCTCTATACCGAACCTCCTTCTCCGTCTTCACCACTATCTGCGGATAGCCAGTCGGGTCCAGGTGCAGCGAAAACTCACCTGGACCCGGGTCGTCGTCGCTAGTCCACGACGACAGATACGACTCACTACCCGTCTCAAAATCCACCCCGAGCTTCATTCCAGGCAAGTAAGTGTCAGTAGGATGGTCAAAACTCTGCCATGCATAATTCTCCGGCCTATCGTCGTTAGCATCTCTAACGACGAGGTTTCCGGAATCCAGTATATGTGCTACTGGATTCCTGAGTGGGGTCTTCGGAGCAGTCGAGCTCCAGACGACCCCACCCGAGTCGTTCAGGAGAAGCAGGACTCCAGGGTCTATGAACCTCAACACACCCTGTTTGTTTCTGAGTGGGAGGTTTCTGTTGGCAATCCAGACGAACACCTGGAGAACTCCATGGGTGTATCGTACACCCAGGTGTCGATTTCTGGATTTTCCAGGGGTGAGAAAATCAACCTGGAAGATGCCACTCGATGAAACCAGAGTCTGGCCATCTGAAATGCTGCCATTAATGTGGAGAGTGTCGTTTTCTGCACCATAAATTGCATGGATTGTGAATAACCAGATTGTTAGGAAGAAGATCATCCCAATTACACCCATGTTATTTCTTACTTCTGTGCTAATCATGGATTATGAGTGTCTACATTTTTTTATCTCTAAATTTGTCAAGCCCTCTTTTTCAACAGGAAATTACTGTACTGATTTAGTATTATTATTTTTTAAGTCATCAATTAATTTGTCAAGAAACCAATAATTTACACTAACAATCACTTTCATATAGCTGAGGAATACAAATTGGAATAAAATACAGAAATAATAAATTACAGAAATGCTAGCAAGAATTGATTTTTGTTGATATTAATTTATTAGAAAATCAAATTATGTCTAGAAAGTTATGATACTAAAAATGACGGTGAATTGCTTGTGTAGATAAATATTTGTATTTTAGATTTAAAATAAATTGAATTATTCAATAGTTGACCAACATTAACTAACTATATATATAGCGTTGACATGAAAAATAACTTACTCCAATTTTTCTTGCACAAGAGGGGTGATAATTAATATGCATTATATTATTTATAAGAAAAAAGTCGGTACCATTTAATATTTTAGTCATAAGTCTTATCAATACACAAACGTAAAACTTCACTATGTTAATATCCCTCCTGTAATTGTTTTGCAGACTTGGAGTGCTAACCTACTATAGTCTATATTATTTTATAAAATTTGTGCACCTTGTCATTAGGGCAGTGACCGTTATTTGTGGAATTTTGTAAATATCATTAGGAGTATTCACCATCTCTGTTCTTAAAAAAAGTAAAAATACTACTCCCTCCGCCCTATAATAAATTTCACTGTTACTGTAGGTATGAAATTTAAGAAAAGTTATTTTTTGATCAATTTTATTGACTTTTGGAGGGTATTATAGTACTTTTAGATAATGAACTTTTAGGGGTGAGAATTAATGCGATATTTCATTTTTTGGATGATGAAGTTTAATGTGGGACGAACTAAAATGGAAAGTATGAAGTTTATTATGGGACAAATGAAGTAATACATTATATATTTTTAATTTAAATGTTTTACTTAAATGTTTATATTTTCTTTTTGGTATATGAGACTTACACATAAACCAGGTGGATTAACTCACATGACCATTGGTTTCTCACAAAAGTGAGTGATCCAGGTTCGATTCCCATTGAGAACGAATATGAGGGAAGAAGACGAGACTCACACATAAACACTTAATTTATCATTATGAGATATAAAATTACCAAATACACATTAAAATGGAGTACTAAATATTTTAATCATCATGTAAAAAATAAATATAAATATTCATATGGAATGGAAGGAGTGAATAGCAAAATATCATGCCCTAAAACTCATTTGAAAAGTATTTTCGCCTTTTATTTTTCACCATGAGCTGTATTAATCACCCCATTGTAATAATATTAGTGAGACAAGATTGCCCTCAAGTTATAGCTCAAGCATCAAGTAATAGAGGAGATGATGAAAATGTCTTTCCAATTGAACTATCAGTTGCATGTAGGGTGGGGGTTCAAATTTTGTCTATGACATGAATTTTGCTCCTTGTAAGTGCAGTCATACAGTGAACCCTGGATTTAGTTTCGGATTTAGCTCTTTGCAAGTACAATCAAACAATAAAATTTATCTATAAACCACTTGAAACACATCTTATAATTTGTTTCTCCATCAATTCTTCGAACGGGCGGTATGGACCTTGGGGACACGACTTTTTTTATTTTTTTTCATAAGTGAGAGAAGATGGTATGTAAATGTAGCCGCCCTTTATAATAGTATTTACCAAAATATAATGGTTTATGATAGACTCTTGGACAGTCAATGAAATGTTTACATTTTTTTTTTTTAAATAAGAATACTCAACTTAAGAAAACCTTTCACATAAGATTACATTAAAAGTCTACGTCTGTAATTATAAAAAATTAGAACTAAATTACAAAGAAATTCAAACTTAGCTCTAAAAACTAATTATTAGAAAGTCATAAGTTTCAAACCATTTATATAGCTGGATATAGCTTATACATAGATATAAGCATCCCCAGAAATACACAATTATTTGATAATTATTGAGCGCTCTTTAATTTTATTTTGACAATTTTATTGCTTTCTAATTACTGGTCCTCTCGTATTAAGTGCGTGCCTCATGTAAACAGAATGTACATATGTAAAACAAATACTTGTGTAAATTAGGTTTACATATATTAATATGTAAATCATGTTACTTATTAATACATATAAAATTACTCTTTATCATATAAATTATTACTCTTCTAAATTAAAAAATTACTCTTCAAATTTTTGTAAATACTGATTTATCGATTACTTTTTAGTACTTGAAAAATTACTCTTTAGAAACATGAATTATTACTTTTTTTTATAAAAATTAGTATTCTTCAAAGAATAATTTTTATATATTAAAGAGTAATTTTAAAAAATAGGGTTTACATGAAACACACTCTATATGTAAACTCTATTTTTTAAAATTATTCTTTAGTATATAAAAAATTACTTTTTAAAGAGTAATAATTTTTAAATAGAAGAGTAATAATTCATGTTTCTAAAGAGTAATTTTTCATGTGCTAAAGAGTAATTGAAAAATAAGGGTTTACAAGAATTTAAGAGTAATTTGCTAATTTTCAAGAGTAAAAAATTTATGTGACTAAAGAATAATTTTTCATGTATTAAAAAGTATTAAGGTTTACATAAGTTTGTATGTAAACTTGGTTTATACAAATGTTTGTGCATATTAAATTCTCCTTTCATTTTCAACCGTGTTACATTAAAATTCACCAGTCAAAAAATGAGATATCATATCAATCTTTAACTTTAAAAATACATTTTTATTATAAATTTATTGCTCTCACTTAATACATAACATACTTTATAATTTATTTATTAGCTAAAAATATACAATTAGTATCTTTAAAAGTCAAAAAAACTGATCAATAATTTTTTTTTAAACAACGTATTTACAGTAACAGTGCAACTTAGCTTGGGACAGAGGGAATATTACACATTGATTTTTATTTCTACTTGTTACGAGATAAGAGGAATCGAAACTCCCCCGTCATTCTAACTCATTGTTCAATTGTCATTATCTTCCTTTGGTAATGCCTATTATAATCCTCCTTTGTCCCTTCGGGGACATCCTATAAAATTGGAACGATACAGAGAAAATTAACATGGGATAAATCGAGAAATATTCCAATTTTTTTGCTCCCAGGGCATAGCTTAAGTGGTAGAGGGGAGGGTGGAAAGGTCTTCCAACTGAGCTTGGTTACTGCAGGGTGGGGGTTCGAATCCTTCGAATCCCGCCTTTGGCATGGATTTGGACCCTGCAATTTACCTCCTCCACCAATCACCAGGGCGGTGGGGGCCCCTAATGGTGGGGTACACCATATTATAATTCTCGTTCTGAAATCTGAACAAGCAATCCTATATTCCCATTCTCAGTGTTGCAACGCAAACAATCCTAATAACCAATTTTTGTGTGTTCTTCTTTATTGTTAATTAGTCCCTTCATTGATCCATTAATTCCATGTAAATAAAAACTTAACTGATGGAGCAAATTATTATCACCATATAACTACCCAATTGAACCAAGTTATTGTTAATGCTTGAAGTAAACATGCTATCATATCTTTTAAATTTTTATTGACCATACACTCTCCTTTATATTCTTCTAGTACAAAGCATTTTTCCATGTGAAGCCAACATATTTGATATTTGAGATGCTATGTTAAATTTATAACCTCTCCTTAGTTTTGAATTGTGGAAGCTTTATTTATCTTAAACCAATCGTATCAATCTAAATTTAAAACAACCAAACTGCCTATCTATATATCCAAGAATCTCAAAACCAAACAAAGCAGCGAATTACATAAGATGCCTAAGAGGATAAACTGATCATTCTCTATAATATGATTCATGATTGATCTTCCTCTTCTTCCAAGCATACCAAGACCATAATTGAGTTTTTACTTCATTTTCTATATTCCGTGCTTCCCATTTACCCTCATTAAATACTATATCATTTCTATTTTTCCATATTATCCACACAACACACATCCACAACTCGACCATAAACTGTTTCTCACTACTCTTCAAAGAAAGATTACTGAAGTGCATGAAGTGTACCTTTGGATCATTTGATAGTGGCGTTTGATAACCTATCCATTTCAGAGTCTCTTGCCAGATTGTTGAAGACTTGTCACATTCGAAGAAGATATGATGTACCTCATCCGAAACGGCTTTGCAAAGTGGACAAACAATTTGTACTCCAATGGGCAAACTTTCTCTTCGTTGTAATTCCACTTTCGTCGGAATTCTCCTTTTCAATATTCTACAAGTATGAATTTTAATTTTCAGTGTAGCATCGTTTTCCCACACTCTTTTAAAGATTTTAGAATTTGAACCTCTTCTTTCATTGTCCCTCTTGTGCAGTAGACGGTAGACTTCATTGACACAGTAGCCTCCTTGCTTGCTCTCTTTCCATTTCCAACTGTCTGGATAGTCTTTCTTCAAGCACAACCTGTTAATAATTTCAAGAAGATCCTTAGAAGACTCGAACTCCCACTGTCTAAGTGTTCTTCTCCAATCCAATTACCAAACCCAAGAGTCAGACTCCCACTTACCCATATGTGACACTAATTGACCCTTATTAACACTAATGTTGAATAATTTAGGAAACCTAGACTCTAATGTTGACTTTTCAATCCAAACGTCCTCCCAAAACCTAGTACCAGACCCATTGCCAATGACTCTAGAGATATTTTTAGTAAACCAATTACCTTTACCATCTTTCAAACCTAAGAAAACACCTCCCCACCAATCTCTCCCATGACCCCCCACTCTATTAACCCAAGGGTTGAAACCAGACCCCCCAAATCCAAAAGAACAGGACTCAACTACCCTCGCCCATAGTCTACCCTTTTCATGAAGTGCCCTCCAAGCCCACTTCCCTAACAAAGCCTTATTGAACAGTCCCATATCCCTAACCCCAAGCCCACCCAATTTTTTGTCTTGCGTGATCGTTTTCCAATCAACCCAAGCTATTTTATTAGAACTCTCACCACCCCCAAAGAAATTTGCATTGTAACGAAGAGATATTTTTAATCACACACTTCCGGGCTCGAAAGATAGACAAGACATAGGTCGGTAATGAAGTGAGAACTGCATTCAGTAGTACCACTCTGCAACCAATAGATAATTTCAGCCCCTCCCATTTCCTCAGTCTATTCTTGATCTTATCTATAACATATCTCCAATCCTCCTTCTTCTTATGTGAGCATCCCACTTGTACTCCAAGGTATTTCATAGGAAGGTTGATAATGGGGCAACCTAAAATCTCAGCCATGTCACGTTTTTGTCCCTCTTCTACATTTATACAAACAAATGATCATTTATTAATATTAACTTTCAGCCCCGTCAAAAGTTCCAAGATCAGTAGCATTCTTCTGAGAAAAACCGCATTTTGCAATTCAGCCTTTCCAACAAATATGGTATCGTCTACATATTGCAAATGAGACACTGGAATTTTATCTCTTCCAATCAAAATCGGCTTGTAAAACCCCAGACGAGTAGCTTTCTCCATGAGGAACCCAATGCACTCCACAACAATTATGAAGAGAAAAGGAGATAGGGGATCTCCTTGTCTTAAACCTTTCTCAAGTTTGAAATCTCCCGACGGGCTACCATTTACCCAAATCGAGCCTCTCGCGGACTTGTAACAAGCTTTCATCCACTTCACCCATTTTTTATGGAAGTTGAAAGTTTTTAGCATTTCCTCCAAATATATTCAATCCACAGAATCATACACTTTAGAGAAATCTATCTTATAGCAAAAGATATCTTTTTTTTCTGTTCTTGGCATTTTCAATAATGCTGCTCAGCGTAACAATACTATCCAAAATCTGACGGCCACTTACAAAAGCTGATTGTTCCTCGAATATTATAGAGTTAAGCACTTTGTTAATTCTCCCCATTAAAACCTTTGCAAGAACTTTGTAAATGCCTCCTATTAGAGAAATTGGTCTGAAGTCCGATATGTCTGAAGAAGCTTCCTTTTTCTTGATCAGTGTGATAAAAGAATTATTAATCCCCAAAGTAAGCTTCCCATTTCTGTGGAATTCCTCAAAAAATTTCTTAAAATCTTCCTTGAACTTTCCTCAACATTCTTTGAATATACCAATGCTTATACCATTAGGCCCTTGACATTTAGTTGTATCATACGACTTGATGATAGTCCATATTTCTTCCTCAGAAAAAGGTCTCACCTTTTCATCTCTAATATGCGCTGTAATTTTTCTAGTGACAAAATCTATACCAATTCTCAACCTTGTGACTTCGTCTTTGCTAAAATGAGTCTTAAACATCTTATGAATAGCTTCCTTGACTTCTGTAATCTCCTGTGTCCACCTGCCTTCCACATAAAGACCTTTTATTTCATTCCACACTCTTCTGCCATTTATGAACTTATGAAAAGTTTCTGAATTTGTATCTTCATGTCTCAACCACTTGATCTTAGCCTTTTGATGAAGCAAGTTGTTTCTCTGTTTCATATCACATAAAAGCAAAGTTCTTTCTTTATTTCTCGCCATGATTTCATCCTCTTCTAGCCCGAAGACCTCATCTAGAATGTCCCATTTCCACACTGCTTCCTTTCTATTTTAAACCTGTTTATCCAATCTCCCAAACACGTTTTCATTCCACCACTTCAAGTCAGTCTTTAGATACTTTAGCTTTTCCTTTAAGGCATATCCATTCCATCCGTCAATTTTGTAAGAGACCCATTTTTCCTCCACCATATCTTTGAAGTTCGGATGTTTTAACTACGCTCCTATAC
Source organism: Pogostemon cablin (assembly GCA_023678885.1). Taxonomy (NCBI): domain Eukaryota; kingdom Viridiplantae; phylum Streptophyta; class Magnoliopsida; order Lamiales; family Lamiaceae; genus Pogostemon; species Pogostemon cablin. The sequence continues at coordinate 19,108,943 of CM042994.1, read as the reverse complement.
TCTTAAAAGGTTTAGGCCCCCAATCCATAGCCTTTATATCAAGGAGCAGCGGACAGTGATCAGAGATGGTTCTTTTTGCCCCTCGAAGGTATGAATTTGGCCACGTTGCTAACCATTCTAAACTTATCATGATTCTATCTAATCGACTTTTGCAGCTTCCGTCACCTCTGTAGTAAGTAAAGGATCTGTCATGTAGTGCTAGATCAATAAGTTGAGACTCCCTGATGAATTTATCAAATTTTCTAGAACCCCTGTTATTTGAATCTGCTCTTCTACCAACTCGCTCATTACCACTGCTTACTGTATTAAAATCACCCCCTATACAGATACACTTACCAGCTTCTTGAATTATGACTTGCTTGATTTGTTCCCACATAATTTTTTTTTCGTGCTCATCACATAGAGCATAAACATTGATCAAGCAGCAATCTAAGTTGTTATATTTCCAAATGCCATTTACCACTAAAGCTCCTCTAACATGCCATTTGCTTCTCTCTATGAATTTCTCATCATCCCAAAAAGTTAGGATTCTTCCAGACCTGCCTTCCGATCCCTTAAAAGCCCAATCAAAAAAAAATTTTCCCAGATTTCCATGCTAACTTTTTTATCAACTATTTCTAACTTAGTCTCTTGTATGAAGCCAACATCAATTTTTTCTTTCAAAATCCATTCTCTTATTTCTCCCTTTGTCCCCCTAGACCCCAAACCACAAATATTGTAACACAATATCTTCATCAAAAACATTTGTCCTCCTTGTCCCTAGTCTCATTATTTACTTTATTTCTATCTAAAATCATAGCTTCAAGAGTATCAATGATTACCTTTTCAGATTTGTCGCATTGAAGCCCAAGTTTTTTGTTGAGATTCCATGTTTCCTCTGCTTCTTTTCTAGCTCTATTCTTCTCATCTGCTTTTTTCTCTATGTATTTCTTTTTATTTCTCTCACCCGGTGTATCCATATCATCCACTAATTCTTTGAATTTGCTCTGGTTGATTATTTTTTCTTGTTTCTTTGAGATCTTTTTTGGATTCTTTATTTTTTTGAAATTTTCCTTTTCCACATGCACTCTGATGTTCTCTTCCAGGATCTCCATTTTCTCTGTATAGTGAATCGGAGTTTCTGACCTTGCGTCTCCTTCATCTCCTACCTCAATTTCGTTCGACTCTCTCTTGCCATTTGATAGCTTATGTGTGTTCCTAATTATTGAGTCTATCCTTGTTGACTCATTATTGGAGTCTTCATTTTCTTTGTCGGGCTTCAAATGTGGGCTTCTTGTGATTATTTCCTCTTCTTCCAGTCTTGATGGGCCAGGTTCAAAAGGCCCATAATTTAGATCCAAGCCTTTGTTTAATTGTTGGAATAATTCCCACCCAGGTGGTGGTCCATCCGATTACGACTCTGCATCTTTTGGCCCCAATCTGCTATCAACTGTCCCCACTTGAATATCTGGATTTTTGAGAATAATTTTGAAACCTTTCGACTGACCGTCGCCTTGGGAACTGCCGACATTCCTCTCAACAGGTTCAACTTTCTTAGGAACCGAATTAGGGTTCCTGTCATCGTCTTCCAAGTTGAATTCGCCATCAAGATTTTCCGGGGAGAATCCAACGTCCTTCCACGTAGCTTTCTCATGAACATCTAGAGGCCCTTCAAAATCTTCTTCCTCTTCTGATAAGTATTCCGAATCAGTCCCTACTTCTATCTCATCACTCCACCATGGATCATCTTCTGTTACTGATATCGAATACATTATCCCATCAATTCTTGCGTTGATAATTCTTTTGACGAATTCAGAATTTTTGACTGAAAGCTTTACTCTCGCCACATCTATTCTGTTCTTTTTTTATGTATCAGGGTCTAGTTCCAGAAAAGATCCAATATTAGTACATGCATGTTTGAAAAACTTCACACTACAGGCGTGGCATGGAATACCAAATCAATTCGTCCAAACTCTTCTTCTGTGGCTAACATCTTCTATCTTCCAGTTTCGCCACCATTTGAACCAGTACTTACACCAATCCTCCTTTACGAATTCAGTCTTGCTCTCCTTTGTCTCCCCTTTTATCATGATCAGGTTGTCTCCCATGTTTACAAACTAATTCCTCTCCCCACTTCACTAGTCATCTCCTCCTTGTGCTTTTCCCAGTCGAATTCTTCTTTCAAGGCTGCAACCAGACTGTCTTTGAGCCACTCTCGATCTTTTTCTGTTGTATTGAAGGTAACACTGATCTGTTTATCCGGTTCCATGACCTCCTTTTTCCTATTGCAGCTTGTTTGTAAGATACTCCTTCCACTCTTCTACCGACTTCTTCCTTAAACGATTGAGGTCTGTTTGTCTTTACCTCTTTTGGGCCTCCTGTTCTAATAGTTGTACTTTGGTCCGCCGTCCTTTCGAATCTTGGGAAGAAAGCCCTCAATCTGTAAGAACCCATCCATATATCGTTCATCTTCTTCAACATCACTTCTGGATCGTCTTCTTTCTCCATTCTGAATCTCACGAAATCGAAAATATTTCCGGCCTTGTCCAATTTTTTTGGGTAGAAAACATCATATACCCATCCTATCTTGCGAAATTCTGTCAACAGGCTGCTTTCCTTGAAATTTTTTGGTAAGTTTCTGAAGTAAAAGTCTGAATATAATCTTTGGCAGCAGAGGGTAACTGGTTGGTCTCCCTCATCAACTTATGTCCCCGTCTGACATATCTCAAATCTCCTGAGCCCCTAGCAAGGTTACGTTTATGCCTTACCGGAATCCACTCGGAAAAGGTTGTCCTACCTTCTACCCTATCTCTCACCCTCTCAACCCACATCTCTCTCTTTCTCACTATCTTATGGCACTTCTAGTTGTTTGGTTAAAACACCATACATCTTTCTTTACAAAATCTTACAACTATTCTGTAACATTGTCCTTGATTTAAGAGGGATGTTTTATGTACATAAAAACAACCACATAAACTCACGAATCATGGAAGAATTGTTAACTCAGTATATATCCCCTTCTCAAGATGAGTTTTTTGAGTTTATAGGATCGTGGAGAGCCGGGACCCATAAAGAGCCTTATAGACCACTCAATCCAATAGAATGATATTGTCCACTGTGGATCACCACAGTTCCGCACGGTTTTATTCTTGGACTTTTCCTCTAAAAGACCTCATGATAAGAAGAGTTTATTCCCTGCTTATAAATTCATACTCATTCTCACCTCTAATTAATGTTGTGATTTTGGTTGCCCAGTCAACATAGTCTGGGTCAGCTATACCAATTCATAGTTTTCTATGTTTGCTTTGGTAAAATTTAGATGCATTTCTCTATTTTTTTTTATTTATGTTTATTTATTTATATAACATGAGGGATTTCAAAACCCATACCATTCTCTCTCTTTTTTTTTTTTCATTTTACAAAATGTTGGTTGATCCGATGGCAGGGTGGGACCGTGGAGCTGGTCAAAATTATCATCCTAATCTTCTCTCATTTTTCAAACAAATGGGTAGCTCATCAGCATATTTATTATTTAGAAAATTAAATTAAAACTTCCGAACCAATTTGATGCAACTACGCAATCAAACATAATTTAATATTAAACTAATTTTTCCGGTGTCAATTTAATGGAAGGGAATAATTTGTATGTAACAACTTCGTGGTTTATATAACATTTTTTTCCTAATTTTTAAATCTTCGTATGTCTAAGGATAGGATTGGTCTACTGTTAGTAAACTTATCATGAATTCTCTTTATCTATTGAGTTTTTCTGTTTATTTATGTGTTGAAAATATTATTACACTTTTAAATTTTTTAAATCCTAAAAACAAGCATTAAAACTTAAGAGTATAATTGAATACAAATCACTAAATTGCATGATGAAAACAGTTAATGAAAGATTTTGCCCTAGAAATATAATTATAATTGGCAATAACTAGGAGTTCGTGTATCAAACCCAAATTTTACAACTTGTGGGGTCCACATTTGACCTCACCTCCCTTTCTCGTATAGTCATACGAGTGAGGCTCTTGTGTCCCGGGGACATCGTGCCTCTTTGTAATTTAAGCCCCTAACAATACATAGGGTTAAATAGAATATGGAGGGGAGGGGATACTTTATTCTTGTGTTCCCATGGGGTACATGAGCTTTTGCCTAGTCATATTTGCTTAGTAGTCGCTGTTTGTTTTTTTTTTCTTTTTTCTTTCTTTTTTAAATTTAATTTTAGGGATATAATTGTAATTTCAACTTATGATTTATGGTATATTTTACTTCTAAGGTTTACTTATTATTTTTAGAGTTTAGGATTAATTTTAAGGGTATAATTGTAATTTCACTACTATGGTTTAACGTATATTCCACCCTTACGATTTAAAGTATAATTATAATTTCACCCTTATAATTTAGGATATATTCTTCTCTAGGGTTTAGGATTTAGGATATAATTGTAATTTCACCCTTATGGTTTAAGTTATATTTTATCTTTATGGTTTATGGTATAATTGTAATTTCACTCATAGGATTTAGGGTATAATTGTAATTTCACTTGTGGTTTAGAGTATACTTTACTCTTAAGGTTTAAGTATGATTGTAATTTCACCCTTATAATTTATGATATATTTTATTACTAGGGTTTAGGATATAATAATCATTTAAGTATAGTAAATTTAAAAAAAATATATTAATAAAAGGCAAAGACTAGTATGGGCCGTTCCAAGTTTCAAATTGGTGGAACCGGCCCAACTCCAATTTCTTTTCTCAATTTGTGTAGTATCCACTATTCCTGTTGCTTTTGTGTGTGTGGTTTTTTTTTTCGTTTTATTTTTTTTTCTATTTTTTTTTAAATTTAATTTGAAGCGTATAATTGTAATTTTATCCTTGTGATTTAATGTATAATTTATATCCCTAAGGTTTAGAGTTTTGGATATAATTATAATTTTACCTGTATGGTTCAAAGTATAATTTATCCCTAGGGTTTAGGGTTTATGGTATAATTGTAATTTTACTCTTGTGGTTTAGGGATTTATCCCTAGGATTTAGAGTATAAGTGTAATTTTACTCTTGTGGTTTAGGTATAATTTATCCCTACGATTTAGGGTTTTAGTGTATAATTGTAATTTTACCTTTGTGATTTAGGATATAATTTATCCCTAAGATCGGTTTAGGGTATAATAGTCATTTAAGTATAATAAATTAAAAATAAAATAAAAAACCACATTAATAAAGGAGGAGAAATTAATTAAGAAGAGTGAGGACCATAGGTTCCACAAATTCATTTGGTGGAACTGTTCCACCCTAGTTGCTCTCTTAATAAAAAAAATGAAATTAATTAAGTAGAATGAGGATCATAGGTTCCACCAATTCATTTGGTAGGATTTGTTCCACTCAAGTTACACCCCTTAAAATTTTATAGGGTAAATATCAAAATCAATCGTGTAAGTATGGTCTTTTCCAACTTCAGTCCTTTTTTTATTGTATTTCTCACTTTTGGTCCTCCGGTGTCCTTTTTTGTCCTTTTGGTCCAAATTCAGTCCTTTTTCACCGGAAATTTAAAAACTCGCCTGAAAATTATGCGTGAGTTGCAATCGCGCTCAAAATTGGTCCTGTAAGTATGGACTGTTCCACCCTTAGTCCTTTTTTATTGCAATTTTCACTTTTAGTCCTCCATTATCTGATTTTAGTCATTTTTCTCCAAATTTAGTCATTTTTCGCCGAAAATTTAAAAATCTCGCCAAAAATCATGCGTGAGTTGCACGCGCTATTATTGTATAGAATGGATAAAATGTGATAATAGAGTAATAAATTATACCTAATAATAAAAAAAATAAAATGATGTCCATCTAATTGAATTATTTCACGAACAATTCACTAGGATAATAAAAAGTGATAACATTTTTAATAAAAAAGTGAGACATGATAAAGGGAAAAGTGATAGCTATTTAGTTAAATTATTTTATGAAGCATTCGTAAATTGAATAAAAAGTGATAACGTTTTTAATGTAAAGGAGTACCTAATTAAGAATAAAAAAGTGATAACATTTTTAATGTAAAATAATGCTTGATTAAGATAAAGTGATAATAGAACAATTGAATTGTCTAATAAACGATTAATATAAATAATAATAATAATAATATGATAATAATAATTATTATTATTATTATTATAATAAATATTTTTTTATTAAAAGCAATTAATATGATAATAAATTTATAATAAATTAAAAAATGAAATGGTTAATTAATCATGGGCATGGGGCATCGACACAGTTTCACCGCATTAATTGGTTAGTGTTTTGTGTCGCAAGCAAAACGGAGCCCTTGTTTCTTCCTAATTTATTTTTAATTTAATTTAAAATATATTTAATTGAATAAATGGATAATATGTCTCATGGGCAAAAGCAAAAATATAAAGAATAGATTTTTTGCATTGGGAGATGTAAAGGTTTTTTTAATGAGTTTTCTGTTCACCATCCAAGTTTTATAAATTTTGAGAGAATGGAAGAAGAGAGGGTGGGAATTACGGTGGAACAGTAGAGCACATGTCTTTCACGCGGGCCGGTGCTGCTCACACCCTTTAATTTTTTTTAAATTTTTTTTTCTTCGCTGCTTATTACACGTGGTTACCTCTGCTCTTTTTTTAATTATTAATGTCTTCTTTCTTGACGCGTGCAACTCACGCATAATTTCTGGTGAGTTTTTTTAAAATTTCGGTGAAAAATGATTAAATTTGGACAAAAAGGACTTAAATCGGACAATGGAGGACCAAAAGTGAAAATTGCAATTAAAAAATAACTGAAGTTGGAATAGTCCATACTTACATGACCAATTTTGAGCGCGTGCAACTCACGCATAATTTTCCGGAGAGTTTTTTAAATTTCCGGCGAAAAAGGACTAATTTGGACCAAAAGGACCAAAAACGGACCCCAGAGAACCAAAAGTGAGAAATGCAATAAAAAAAGGACTGAAGTTAGAAAGACCATACTTATGAGACCGATTTTGATATTTACCCAATTTTATATTAAGGTTCAGATAATATTTTATTCTTATAATTTATAATCTAGTTTACCTTTGTGATTTTTTACACCGTATCACACCACAATTCCACACCATTCATACTCTAAACACGAAACACACGGGGCAACCATATTTTCCCCCTCAGGATACTTAGTCCATAGTATATTATTTTAAAATACTTGATTCATACAAATTAAAGAAAATTAGAAAAATGCCCTAAAACTAAAATAATGTAAAACAAAAATATTATATTTTAACATCAAGAATTTTGAAACGGTGAGAACTTATACGTGCTTCAAGATATTGTGAGAGAACTAAAATATGTCCGTAAAATTACTTATATCTAGGGAAAGCACAGGTCTAAATTAAGAATCACAATTTAACACATAAAATTCCTAAAAGAAAAAAACAGATAGCACTTTTGTAACATGGACACTCTCAATGTCCCACACATATCTTCACATTATTCGTTTTCGTTCGTCCCACATTTATCTTCAGTTCACCACCTCAAAAAGGGAAAATATAACATCAACTAATATAACCTCAAAAATCATCTTAATTTCAAAATATTACTCACTTAATACACATAACATACTTTATATTTTATTTATTACTTAACAATGCAACAATATCCCTAAAAAGTCATTAAAGTTAGTAAAATGTAACTTTTTTTAAACTACTTGTCTAGGCACGAGTGAGTACATCATAAGGATGGTAATATTGGGTAATGTTACTATTTTAACAAACGTGCATAAACGATAAGAGGGAAGGAAAATGAAAAGGATACTCAAATAATGGCAAAAGAAATTTTAGGTGAACCATCTCATATTCAGAGGAAAGGAGAGCTCAATTTCGTGGCATTCACAAAGCACATTTAGCTATACTATCAATGGAAGTAATTTTTCCCCCCTCCTAAACAAATTACAATAAGAGTAGTGTAATCAATCATTGACTTCATATCTAGTAAAAAAGCATGCACCAAAAAAATATCATTTAGACCCTTTAGTACATTGCTATGTCTCAATGTGGTCCACTCCCACGCTAAATGGGGTACTCTTGTAAACTCATGGGCATGCCAAATGCAATATTGGACTGCAATAGTATAAAAACAGAATGTCACGTTACATAATCAATCTTCGTCAACTGTACTTTTTATAGGATCGAACAGAGAAGTAGAGAGAATAGATGAAATACCTGTATGGATAAATCGGAGAAACACTGCTGATGGATCCAAATATGGTGGCATGATATGGTTGGGATTTTGGACACATATATCAACTCTTGTTCAGTGGAGAATTCTAATTATCTACTGCAGATGTTGAATTTAAACTTTGAGATTGTGAATCATCTTTTCCCCCTGAAAACTGACTATCCAAGATACCCAAAACATTATCCTTTGGGCATTTATCAGCTGGATTAGCAGCTGACATCTGACAAAAGCACTGCGGCCATGAATTCGTGTAGAATGACTCAGGTGAGATTCGCTTGTGAGGTCCACCGAAGTTTGTGTTGAGCATCGCACGCTTAACAGCTTCCTCAAATCCAGCCATATGCCCCTTCTCCCGTTCAATAAAGATAGGGGCGAGTGCTTTTCTATCAGGTTGTATGTTTGTACGGAAACCATAATAGAGGCGATGACCAAGAAGATTATTTGCAAAGTTGCTAGGCCCATCATATGTTGGCATGAATACATCGGAGAGAAGACAAACCATATAATCCACAGCTGAGCCTACCAGGCCACGTGTGTTTTTCGCCAGTTCACCAGTGGTATCTAATGTATTATGATTCTCGAGGCGAGGGAACATTGATCTAAAAGGCTTCATAAAGCGCTCACCACCAAATAGATCACCAGCAGCAAGGTATATTCGGGTGGAGTTGTCGAAACCCATAGCTCGTAAGATAAGACCAACCTGCAGGTCATTGTGGAATCATTATTATGTAATCCCTACTATCTTTTAGGTAATCAGTTAAGTAACTTTTTATGAATTGATGACGAGTTAATATAATAGCTTAGGAAATGAAATTATCAGCACTGATGGGACACCATTATGTATGACACCATTCTCACATCACCAAACTAGAACATTGATAAACAGCTTCTTAGTTTGTAAATCAATAATTTAATTGTAATATGATGTGGCAAATTCATTTTAAATCACAAGCACTATGATAATTTATAAGTTCTCCACCAGAACAGATCCCAGAACCAGCCCAAATACTAAGTCATGCAATTTGTTACTTATTAGACGCGTGTTACAAGAAAGCCTCTTTCAAATAAAATGTTTATTAGTAGTCTTTTCATTTAAGGCCAGTTGAGAGAAAATCTAAGTAGTAAGTAATCTTCACTGATAATTGATAAATACACTATTCATTGACTAGTCTGCCAGTAAAAGGACAAAGTCAAATGCAACAAAATTATGTGGATAGCCAGGACACAAACAAAATCATACACTATTAAATAAAGGAATATAGAGTTCGACATTTGAGCATTTTCAAACTTATATGCTTGTGCATCATACTTGCATGTTTCATGTTTAATAAAGCAAATTTCATTTTCAGGATTATGAGGTCAATCTAAAGAGGTGGTAGCAATGTTAACTACGAAGAATAGATCAATGATTGAGTCATCCAATCAACCTGGTATAAAGCAGATTAAAATTCTTATTCATCAAGCAAAAGATGTAAAGAGGAATAACATCCTGCTAGATTGATTTCTAATAGCAAACAAGCATTTTAATTTCTTCAGAAAACAAACATTCTTTGCTAATCAACATGTAGTGGCATCTGAAAGATCAAACCATGATGAGAACTTAACTATAAATAAACCAATACATACATGTGTAGCAATATATGATACAGCACTCAACAAGTAAAATACTGTCAACTCAAGTTAAAAAGAATGTAAACATACCTCTTCTGGAGTTAGAGGGCATTTTCCAATTGCCCGTCTTTCACTGTACACAAGTTTCTTTGGGGCAAAATTTTCATTCCGATATTTCTTCAGAATCTTCTGTTCTTCTGGATTAAATATATCGAAGCATCTGAAAAGAATATAAGAAGTCACAAAAGTTTTGAACTTGCAATAGTAAATTTTTTCCTGATGTTCTTCCAAGAACTTCTCCTAGACCATAGTCATGAGTCATGCATCCTATGCAAGGGTTATCAAAACACTTGTTTATAATAATAATAAACATTTGTATATTATTATATGTGTTTACTGCATAAAATGTGTTCTGTTTCGAGTGAATAACCAAACCATTTCCAAGCACTATGGCAGAGTGCCGATGGGCCACCGTAATGAGAACTTTCTCAAAATCATAGTTGTTTGAGGTGAGAGACGCACAGAGGCACAAGGATCAAGAGGCGCGCACCTCTAGTACAAACCGCCCTAATAAGATTCTACAGCATATATACATAAGTATATCCAATTTACAACAATATTACCTAACTAAATAAAGGTAAAAACCACATATCATCACATAATGATACATAATAACTCATAAACAGCATGATAACACATAGAACATCCATATATAATTAACTTCAAAGTTATTCAATACAAATAAATAGCAAGTCAATAAAACAAAGTCCTCAAGGGTAAGAAAGTTATTCAAATAATTAGCTACTAGCAAACTAATCAATCATCATCCTCGTCGTCCTCTTTTTCCTCATCCTCTTGTATTTTATTTATGAAAAACTGTTAAGAGGCAAGAAATTGGAACTGCAAACTTGGACACAAAATTCAATAAGAATGCCAAAGAGAAAATACTCACTCAAATCCCAAAATCAATATCCAAAAACTATCATTCGACAAAGAAATAAGAACTAATAATTTAATTAAACCTAAGCCCATAAACAAAGTCCAAAAAATTACTTCTTCTCCATATAACGTCCTTTGTAAACATCCGTAACAAAAACCCTAACCCCAGTTGGCTAATAGCAGATATCTAAATAAAAGTCAATTTCCCCAAATACAGCAAGAATCGTTGTTTACTAATTGAAAGTGTGTAAAAACTTAGAAAAATAGTTAAAAAGAAAAAAAGGGGGGGGGGGGGGTGTTAGTTGGAAGATGCATAGGAAGCACGCCTCTCAAGGTGGAAAAAGGCGCACATTGGTGACCATTTCGGCAACATCACCTTAAGTGACCAAAATCCGGGGAGAAAAAAAGCACAGGGCCTTAGCCTCAACTATGATCAGAATTAGCTCGTACCATGCCTAAATATTCAAGTATGGGGCAAAGGAGAGATGTTTAAAGTAAGAAAAATGGAACCATTTATTGTCACCTCCTCAGTGACAGGAGAAGAGCACAAGGTGGGGAATCGATGTATGTATTTTGTATCAGCATAACAACATTATCAGGCATGGCAGAATGAAGGTAGGAACGTACCCAGCAAATGCCAGCATATCCATCTCAAAACGAAGATGAATGGCCATGAAGTGACCTTGTGCACGAAGTCTATTCACTATTGAGTTACTCAACTCCATGATTTGAGGCTTAAATCTCAAGGCATGATAGTTCACTCTACACCTTAGCCGTTGGTACTCAGGGTAGTCAATCTCTTCAGCCAACCGATGGGAGAATGGAGTAAGATAAATTGCACCATGTTCTTTCATCTTCTTTAAAGCATCTGTTGTATACCAACTGATAGGAGCATCTCTGTCAGGCCGCATCTGATAACAAAGGGTCTTATGTTGAAACATAACTGTGAAAATAATATTTTATGAAACCTATTCCAGAATCATGAGTAGGACCTGAAATGCTTTTATCTTCTTGATCTTTCCATTTTTACGAATTTCAGGAATGCTTTCCACTATTCGAACATCATGTTTCAGAGATTTAATAAAATGCTCGACATCATAAACACCATGGAAACCACTGCGCAGAAACAAATGTAAAATAGATATCATGATCAGCAGCATGAGATAAAATAGCTTGAAACAGCATAACGTGATTTCAATATTGAAGTTTCTCAGTGAGGAAATTTATGAATACTAGGTTGACTAGCTTGAAATTCTTGTACAGGGACTTACAGCATTGCAAGACAGTGAATCAATAAATCATAAATAATTCTGTGAGGAAACTATGCATTTGATTGACTGTGAGTTCAATGAATCTTCATTCACCAAAAAAGAAGCATAAAGATGATGAATGTAATTCAACCATGAATCTCAAGCGATACCCTGTGATTGAATCATCTTCAGATACGCTCACTACATTATCCAAGAGTACTTTAAGAGTATCATCAAACCGCAAGATTTCAAACAGCATCCGAAAAAATGAGTTTCTACTAAAACCACCAAAAGGGGGAGTGGACACTAACAAAAATCAAGTTTATGGGCCAAAATTTAACAACTTTACAACAACTTCTTATATTAAACCTTTAAGATCTTGGAAAAGAGTAACACTGCAGAAACTCATTTAGAATATGTCAAACTCCTTGTGAAGCAATAACATTGCACTCTTTATATAGATCACAGGTAAAGACTGTGGTTACTTTTTGGAATAAGCACCTGTCATCATGCCAGAAAGAATTCGCGTCCAGTTCAGGAAGAACAAGTGTAGCATTCATGATTCGAGCAGCTAGAACAGCATTACAGATCTAGAATACCACAAAACTGCATGGAATCAATGAATTGCTGAAATATTGCAACAGAATGAAAAATTGAAGATAAGTAGTTAACCTAATAATATTAACTAAAAAAGTTCTCATTTTCTCAAGCCAAGAGGAGAATTACATATTAATATATTATTCCTCATTCTATGAAGCTAATATGAAATTTCATAGATTATGACATCACAAGTAACTTATATATACAAGTAAAGATTGATTAACAATTTAACATTTGGAAGTAGTGACAAGATCAAGGATCCTCGTGCTTTGATATACATACAATGAACAGCATACAACTCCCAGCATTGGCAATTACTAGGCAAAAATTTTGCTAATTCTTCATATTTCAAATGAAAGATGCTCAGTATGGTTTATAATCAGGAAACCACACTCTCCCAGCATTAAACTGGAAATCATTGGTCCAAAAAATTACACATTCATCTAGGTTCAATGATAGCTGCTTACTAAATGCTCAGTAAAAGACAGAAGTTTACAATTAGGTAACCATACACCTAATGTGACATTGACAATTGTAATAGCTGCATCCTAGCAGAAAAAAATATAACTTTTCTGAAGGAAGTGTGCATGAAAAGTTGAATACTCTGTAACCCATGAAACAAAAACTTCTTAAAGAGAACGCAAAAGTTAATATAAGCACTAGCATAAAATTTTAAGGTTCATTTACACATGCCTAAAAGTGGAACATGATAAAAATTAGGGATTTTATCAATTTAGGACCTGAAAAATGCATTAACTATCGATCTAGGGTTCGAAATATTCCTTTTATCAATTCGGGGCCTGATTTATTCCAAACTATCAGTAGAGGGTCTGGGATATTAACACCGTCATCACATCACTTAACAGAAGCTGAAGTATGAAAATAATTGCCACGTCAGCGCCCACGCGGCGCCAAATGAACTCTCAAACATTAAATTAAAAGTGTATTGGAAACTATGAATAGAAGAGGAAACGACGCAGGCAAACGACGCACAAGAGATCATTTCTTTCTGTTCTTCGTCTTTTTCTTTGTTCTCTTTCTCTTCTGTTTTTTAATTTCCCGGTGAGGGTGAGACTAGAAGTTCATCATAAATTCTCATTTTTCTCTCTATTTTGACACTAGAATTTATCAAGTTTAATATCAAGCCCTACTCATAATTTTGTTTTAATGATTTACATCAGTTGTTATAAATTTGTTTAATGATTTACTATCCTAATGAAAATAATTTTGTTTTCTATTGAAAAGGTTGACCATTAGCACAACTTACTGATCTCCCTTTTCACATTATCAAGTTATTAATTATGTCATTTAAAATGTTTTTGTTTTTATTCCTCAATTTTGAATTACCAACATTATAAATATCATAACAGTTCATATCAATAAATTGAGTACCATACCAACTGATGTAGTAAGAAAACATGGTAGATGATAAACCAATTTCATAAATGTCGTCTTATTTTCTGAGTTGCAGTGAGAAAAGAGTATGGCAAAGAAGTTGTCATTTTCCATTTAAATCCCTTAAATTGATCAAATATACACTTAGTCATTTTATCGAATGCCTTGCAGGCATGAGCTAAAACATACCAGTTCTTCACAATTTAAAACAATACTAATGACCATTTTCATTTAAATCAACTATCAATATTCCCATACACATCAACAATCAATTTTTATTGATAAAAGATGAAGTTAATGAAATTTAAAATCAAGAAAAAGAATTATTGTTCTAAACATATCAAGAATGAGGGGTTAAGGGAAAAAAGAAAATCTAAGATTTCTTTCTCTTCCATGTGAAATGACGTCTTGCAAGGAGTGTATAAATTTATTAATCCAAATCTACGGTATTCCATGTAGAAGCCTAATGTTTTGTGAAACCATCGTGCTATTTGGGATTTGGGGGATTTTGCTTCCAAGCGAAGAGAATTCCTTTAAACTTGTGGGAGATGTGATAGGTGGGTTTTAAGTTCATTGTTGACGAAAATCGGTAATGATTCAAAACATGAATTTAGAGAATCTGACTATGAAGAGAATGAGAATGACTCTCGACGAATGCTTGGAGATTTTGATTATATAATTAATTTTTATTTATTTAATGTTTGAGAGTTCATTTGGCGCCACGTGGGTGCTAACGTGGCAATTATTTTCATTCTTCAGCTTCTGTTAAGTGATGGGATGACGGTGTTAATATCCCATGCCCTCTACTGATAGTTTGGAATAAATGAGGCCCCGAATTGATAAAAAGAATATTTTGAACCCTGGATCGATAGAAGTTAAAGACTACTTTTCTTTTATACGAATTAGGGAAGATCATTAAAGAAAATTGATGAGCATTGTAAACTTGAACAAGTGTTCTAGATTCTTGAATGAGCTTCTTAAACATCACCTAAGAAAAATAAAAGGGTGATTGGTGTAACCCTGAGTAGTTATTCAAGACTCATGAATGAATTTCTGTAATTAAGTAGACTAGAAAATCACCAAAGAAAGCAAAAAATGGTGATCGATATAAACTTGAACTAGTACTCAATTCTCGAATGAGCTCCATAAGTAACTAAGGTATTATCACCTGATAAATAAGAATGCATATCCCAGATAAAAATGGAAGTAGCACCAAACTCTTCAATGAATTGTCATTTTTTATGGATCAAAACTTTCAGGTGTGTATTTTTGGTTCTAAACAAAACACAGAATATAAAGGGAAACATGAACAATGTAAACACAAATTGGTGCGCAAAGTTGTTTAAAGAAATCAAATTAAGCAAATTATTTATAATTTTTAATATACAATGCCAACTTGATAGATCTCCAAAAGATGTTAATCCAAGAGAAAGATTCTAACACATCAATAAGGTGATTAAACACGTCATGCAAGTAAAGAAAAGGGAAGTTGTATGGAGAACATAAGTGCTATTCCAATAGTATAACAAAATTTGTTGCATACCGCACTTCGTTGCTGATTGAGGCCACCATTACAACGAACTCGTAGATAACCATTGGTTTCAGCTGGAGGAGCTGCAGGCGCACATAGGCAAATATACATAATGAGCACAATACACATAAGACTGAAAGGAGGGGAATACACATAAGACTGAAAGGAGGGGAAGACCGAATCAATAGAAACTCAACCATTCCCATGAGATGACAATATATTAAACATGTGACAGTTGCATCTTGCAAAAATCCATTTTGTCAAGACAAACCACAAAATCCAACAAAAAAAATGAATGCAAGACAAATGAAATGTAGCCTACGTGGCCAATCAGATCTTGGAGCAGACGATGGTCTCCATCCACCAGAAGCAGCTGGTTCCCAAAGTGTATCCACATCAATCTGCAAATACACAGCAAATTAAAAGATACCAGAAAATTTTAGACTATTTCAGCAAGACGTAGTAACAAGTACATGAGATCTACTCTTAAAACAGATTAGCAATAGTTCCTAGATACAAATGCAGCTGGGAAAGTAGTTTCAGTAGCCTGAAAGTCAAGTTATGCCAATCAAGAAACAAAGTTTCAAACCAAAATGATAATTTAATACAGTCCATTATTATTAATTTCACCAATATCTTCTACAGTTGGCCAATTTCTACTCTAAAGTTACTTCGACTTAAGAAGTCTCAACATGATCACAATTTAAATGAAGTTGTGAATAACGAATCAATAACCAACAATGTGTACCTCCGAACGAGTAACTGATTGACTCGTATTCTTTACAGTGGACAAAAGTGAGAGAGTACAGATCACCAGGACGATTACAGCAATTGATAGCCTGCCAAACATGCCCTTTACTCCGGATTGCTTCAGTTGGTGCCTATGCCCCAATCTGCAGCAAAAATAAAAAATTAATTCAGCATATACAGACTAATAATCAATCAAAATATGATCAGAAAGTGTGAATATTGTGTGTGTTTGTGTGTGTGTGTGTGTTTGTATATATATATATATATGAATGAATTCACCTTCTCATTTTTTGAAGAATAGTGGCACTGGATCCAAATATTTGAAATTTAAGCGATTTAATCCCCCTGTAACAACTAAAAACGCATTACATAGATATATTAGTCATATTTTTTAATTTAATATATTACATTTATTTTTTACTTTGACACTAGATTATTCTTAAAACACAATCAAACTAAAAACTGCCCTTTAAACCTTAACTCCTCAGACTCAATTAAAGCTAAGGATCTCGAACCTCATGACATTCCATAAGAGTAAAAGAATAAAAATGAGCAACAAGAAGCTGAAACAGGCGCACAGAGTCTACTCAATATGGAATTAGCAATAAAATTCAATGCAGTATAGGTTGTAAATTAGGCAGCAATTGCGTATTCCTGCAATTAGTGTGTGTATGTGTAACATCCAGCAAAACAAGTCAATAGCAGAAAAAACAGACAGCATAAATTGTGACCATGAAAGGAGAACGCACTCACAAATGTAATTCATAACATCTGCAATGCAGAAACATCATAACAAGCCACTCAGCCAGTGAAATTTCTTTCTAAAGCAATTTTATCAAATAACTGGAGAGCAATAACTATGAAAGCTTCAGAAGTGATTGTTTTCCAATCCTTGTTAGGTAGCATAGCCTAGAAGTGTTAAATCTACATCGTCAATTTAAACAGCCTACACATAGTATCTGTAAACCACTCCATGTCAATGTGTATACCTTTTCTTGTTTCTTTGTAGCAAGAAGTTCCAAGTGGATATATCAAGCTCAAAACAAAACCTCAGTTAATGAGAGAAATTACAAAACAATAATAATGGCGGAGAAGTAAGAAGTGCATCTGCATAGAAACTTTAAGAAAATCATTATAACTGAATTCATTAGCAAGCAAAAGCTTCAAAACCCAGATTAGAGTATCAAAACTAAACAGTGAATGAGCGAGTGGTGCAGAAGGAAGAAGAGAGCATGGATCGGGTAGATTTGATTAGCAATCATAAGCAGCACAACTCACATTAATGGAATCAGTAGTCCATACCTGGGTGTCGTGTTGGGGTACGGTCCTGGGCTCAAAGGCGGCGAAAGAGACGGGCAGAATGTAAGAGGGAAGGGAAGCACCACTTGGAGGTCGTAACGGAGATGACTTTCCGGCGACGGAATGAATCGGATTGTGAAGGACAAATGTACGGGGCACCGGAGAGATACGGCACTCTTTCAGGAAAATCTCGATTTGTAAAGCAGCAACAGTGTTAAGAGTTTAATTTGGGGGTAATTATGTAGTGAACCAGGTACACCTTATTCTAAATTACTATGATATAATGAGTTTAAATAATTACTTTCACATACAAAATATTAAAATAAAATATTAAATATAACCTTATAATCTCACACACTTTTAAATCACAAACCCTTAACCTCTCATCCACCCACCCACCCATTGCTGGACTACCGCCGGACCGCCGGCGGCCAGTTGCTGGACCTCCACCGGACCTTCGTCGCCGGCTGCTGGACCTCCACCGGACCACCGCAAAAAAAAAATCAAAGGAAAATGTGCAAAAACAAAATTGTGCAAAACAAATTATGTGAAACAAATTGTGGTTTCACAATCATAATTGTGTAGTTATGAGTATAAGTTCTTTGAGTCATGTAGTTTATAGCAATTATGCATTATTTTATGTATCCCACAATGAATGACCCATTTTTATTTTTATTGAGAGACTCTCTTGTGAGACGGGTTATTTGTGAGACGGATTGATCCATTACTAAAGTATGTCTATTGTATAGATAAAGTATGCTTATATATAGTTAAAATATATTAATAATAAATCATATTATAACACATTAAAAATATACTTTAATGCATAATCCAACATATTTTAGAAAACATATTTTAACAACCATTAAATATACTTTATCTATATAATAAGCATACTTTAGTGATGGGTTAACCTATCTCACAAATAATCCGTCTCACAAGAAACTTTGTCATTTTTATTTCTTAAATTTTTAATTATTTTGTTTGATCTAGTGGTGGTTATGGGGTGGTCTTTTGATCTAATGGTTTATAAGTATTAACTAGGTGCACCAGTACTCTAGTGAACCCTAGTTTCACTCTGGGATCCCTGAAATTTTTAAATATACCCGTTTATTAAATACTACATCCCAACATATTTTAGTAAGAGTTGACATACCATGCATGCGGGTGCAAGGGTGCACCCATATGTTTATAACTCTTTATTCTATATTGTATACATCCTTCTTAAGGTAAAGACTTGTGTGAGACCGTCTCACATAAAGGCATACGTGAGATGGTCAAAAAGTGATAATTTTTATATAGTAAAGTAATAATAAATTAACAAAAAGTAATGATGCTATTTCATGAATACTTTATGGTATAAATAAAAGTTATAACATTTTATAGCGAAAGTGACAACGTTTTATATCGAAAGTGATAACTATATTAAAAAGTGAAAAATTCTCTCATGTGAGACGGTCTCACGCAAGACCTACCATTTTCTTAATAATTATATACTTTTTTCACACTCAATTTTTCATTAAAAAAAAAAACTAGCATCCATATATGTATAATTTTTTATTCAACAGTGTATACATATTTTTTAATAATTGTATACTCCCTCCGTCCCACAGAAGTTGTGACATTTTCCTTTTTGCATTGTTCCATAGAAGTTGTTACATTTCCTTTTAAAGCATATGGGACCCATACAAAAAATATTAACGTATTCACATGGACCCACACACACTCCACACACACCACTAACACACCTACCCACTACACATTAAATATTATTTCTCTCACTTCACTTTACCTTAAAATATTATACCCCTTAATCTCCGTGCCAAAAAAAAGTAACAACTTTAATGGGACGGAAGGAGTATTTTTTTTACAGTTAATTTTTCATTAAAAAAAGAGAGTGACTAAGGTAGGACCGATTCTACCAAATTTTGGTGAAATTGGATCCCACATCACAGCACTAATAAAATCTTATGGGTCGATGGGTTCAGCCAGATCCTTTCCCCATAAACACTGAGAATGGCTTCTGATTCTGAAGTCGCCTTCGATCTCCAAGTGGAAGAGGCTCTCACCACCTCTCTTCTCGACGACGTCGTCTCCTCCCCCAACATCACCGACCTCATTTACGACGCTGTTTTTGACCCCGCTCTGCCTAACACTCTTCAGCGGGACAATCTCTACAAATACAAAATCGAAATACTCAACCAGTACAAGACGGAGGTGGAGGTGAAGTGTCTGCGCCTCAACTTCCGCCGTCATGTACACGATTGCGCCTTTACTTGCGAGATTTCCACCCTTCCCAAGACAGAATTGAGGAAAAAAGGGGATAATTTGATTCGTCCGTACGTAGAGGGCTCCTCGTCCAATGTGCAAAATTTAGGATATAGGGTTTATGTCAAGGGTTTGGTTGAGGGAATAGTGGGTGGTATTTGTGTTGCGATGCTCGATTGGAAGTATGATATGGTGTTTGAACTGAGTAAGAGTTTGAGTGGGATGGAGAATAAACTGAATGGTGAAATGGTTGAGTTGAAGGCGTTGATAGCAGGGCTCGACGCCATTTTAATGATGGACCTGAAGGGGGTTACCATTGTCACCGATAATCCATTTCTTCATCAATATGTAAGTGATCACCATGATTGTTAAGCTTATGTTCTCTCATTACATTTTGAATAATGTTGTTATATATAACACTCTGACCCTTTTAACTATTTTTTGGTGTAGAAAAGATTGCAGCACCAGAACATTAGGTTTTGGAATTCAAAGATGTAGTTTTGTTGTTTAGATGACAGTAAAATTGAATTGTCTTTTTACAGTTGAATCCATTCATGCCTACATTATAAAGATTGGGTTCTGCTACAACTTGTTCCTCATGACATTTCTTGTCAATGTAATGGTAAATGTGGGCTAACAGCAAGTGCTTGTAAGGTATTTGATAATTTTCCCAAGAGAAATGATGTCACTTGGAGGCTACGTTAATAATTCACTGCCCAACTCAGCTATTGATGTTTTCAAGCAAATGTTGGAATTCGGGGAATACATGACAAACTATACATTAGGAATAGTCTTAAATGATTAAATGATTGCTCTTCCTTGTGTGATTTTTACCTCGCAAAGTAGATTCATGGATACATCATATATCTTGTGTTGCATTCTTTTTAATGATAATTACTATGATGAATAAAAGTAATCCTAGAGTAATCTAATTAATTACATAGAGTAATATAATTATTTGTATAGAGTAATATATTAATTTACAGAAGGGTCACTAATTAATAGGTACAAAATTAATTACATAATTATTACGTAATACATAGAGTTTAAAGAATTACTGTCAGATACAAAATTATATTCTCTATTTCCCAAACTACCCATGTTAACACTAATGTTCATAATGTATAGAAAATGTAGGTTATAAATTATCCCCCAAATCTCTCACATTTTACCTAAAAATAACACACACTGCATTCTCACCAATATGTGGAATTCTAACATTGTTTCTTCATGTAATTGAGATAATCTTTTCCGATGTATCGACGACGATGCTGTTCACTTTTAGAAATTAATGAACAGTGGAACATCATGTGAGCGCTTATGTACAATAGCCAAACATAATTTGTGCATGTGTACAGTTAATGGAAATCTATTTTCTAAACACGGTTTCTATACATAAAACTGAAATGCACATAGATGTACATTTCAAATTTACTGATTAAACAAATATTTACGTCACAAGAATTTGATTTTATGTATAAATCTTAAATGCACATTGGTGTGCATTTCATTCATGTTTATTGATTGTCGTTTCTAAACATATTTTTATACATAAACCAACACAGCATATCGGTGTATATCCTATAAAATTTATATAAAAGGCACGTTATAATCATCCCTAAAATCTCTCTTTAAATTTCTCACCAATTTTGACCC
The DNA here is from genome assembly GCA_023678885.1 of Pogostemon cablin. Taxonomy (NCBI): domain Eukaryota; kingdom Viridiplantae; phylum Streptophyta; class Magnoliopsida; order Lamiales; family Lamiaceae; genus Pogostemon; species Pogostemon cablin. The sequence continues at coordinate 19,087,444 of CM042994.1, read as the reverse complement.
GATAAAAACTAAGGAAACACTCACTTATTTGGATATTTCTCATCCGATCAAAACACATGATCCTAATATAATTAATGGTAATCCATGATTAAAACCTAATGGTATGAAATGCACATCTATGTACATTTCATGTTTTGTGGCCGAATAAATGACAACTCTTTTTGGTACATGATCTTATGCATTAAATATGAAATGCACACGGGTGTACATTTTAATATGTACTAATTCTACAATTTACAATCATCTCTAATTCTATTTTATTGCCCAAACAGCTCTGTGCATCAGTGAACATATGAAAATTGTACACTAGCGTTCATTTCGTTTCAATGAACACTACTGTGAAGAATCTTAAATTTTACACACTTATCATATAATTAGAGATGACGTTTCTGCTACCCTTCCAAATTTCCAATTAGGTTTCTTTATCCCAAAAAATTCATGAATCCCTATGTAGGCATCATGCTTAAGGACTGTGGCATGGGTCTCCAACAGAGATAATCTACTCACCGATGGATCAAGTATTCTCTAGATCATTCAATTGGGTCGTCTGGTTCTTGTAAATGGAATCGGTAGCATCATATGATCCACCTTAACAACTCTGTAGAACCCAGTTGCATAATTACTCAATTCAAGGAATCTCATTGTGAAAGATGCAGACGACTAAATTGATTTCATGTGGGAGAGATTCAATCATCCAACAAACACTCTTCTTCCAGAGATAAAGAACGTAAAATGTATAGAATATATTAATTGCCTATTTTGGAGGTAAGATTGGAATGTTTAAATATAGATTTGTAGTTATGAGTAATTTATTTTTTCATTGTATCTAACTATAATTAGATTGTAGATTTGAGTATCTTATAGTAATAAACCATTTACGGAATATAATTACAGATCGTAATATAATTATTTTTAGAGTAATCTATTACATACAAAGAGTAATCTAATTTATTATATAGAGTAATCTAATTAAGTGATTTAGAATAACCCAATTAATAATTAAAAAACTCGTGGATTAAGGTCATAATAAACAAATTAACATAAAAATAATTCAAAAGCTTGTTCATAATAATCCAATTTATTATAAAAAGTAACCCAATTTATAGAAAAGAATAACCTAGTATAATTTAGAAGCTTGTCCATAATAACTCATTTTATTATAAAGAATAACTATTCAGCACAAAAGTTCGCGCTTTTCACATGCCGTTTCCATATGATTTAGCATTGTTTGTAGAATTTATTGCTTATTTTTATAATTTCTATAACTTCACGAGTATTGTTGAGATTTTGCAGATTTTAGGCTTATTTTGAAGTGAAATTGATAAAATAAAAGAGCAGTAGAAAACTGAAAGAAAGAGCCAATTCGAGGTCCGACTCTTTAGGTAGGTATTACCGATTGTGAGGTGAAATGGAGAAAAAGCTGTAGGCAAATTGCTTATTATGCCATGAAGTTTATATTGGGGGCGCATGGAACACTTGATTCATCAATTTATGCCACGTAGCCTTGACTTGGTGGGCTCATGAGATTTTAAATATGAGAAATAATTGAAAAGGCTTTGCAGTGTTGTTCTGATTTACTAGCCTATGCCATAAAATACATGGGCCCAAGATCAAATTCCCATGTTATAAGCCCAAGCAGATGCTTATTCCACATACGAAGGGAAGCCCATTGAAGTTGCTGGTCCACCATTCATCACGCACATGCGAGCGCTAAAATAAAAAGGGAAGTAGAGCCGTGATATCGAACACACTATAGAATGCCTTGAACAGAAACACCATCTCACGCCACTTCTGCAATCCACCTTCTACCCTTCACCCATCCATCATCTTTCACACTCAGTCACACCGTGTTTGCAATTTGAGAAGGAAAACGGAGGAGGATCATCAAGACAGAAAGAGAAGACAGGGAATTATGTCGGACCAAGGGTTTTTCTTCTTTCTTTAATTTCCTATTTTTGATTCATAGACTCATGGGTAAGAACACTTTTGTCATGGTTGTTGCTTGTAACACCATGGGCTAGTTTCCTCTTGATAGTTTTAGGGTTTGAAAGTTTATCATGTTGATTTAAGAATTTAGACATTGTGATGATAATTTTGCAGAATATTTATTCCTTATTTACATTTTATTTTAGACTTATATGATCATGTTTCTTAATTCTTATGATATTATCATTGACTGGTATATGATTGAGTTTGAATGTGTTCTATGATTATATTTGTTATTTCGTGACAATTGAAGGGGATTGACCAATATATAGCCTTTGATTGTTTGACTATCAAAATAGGGTACCTTATTATCTTTGCATGACCATTGTTAAAGAGAAATAGGGTAAGGAAGCCCTAATCCAATTCCTTTAGTACCTAGAAAGGATAGATCTTCTGCACTAGCCTATATGGAATTTTGTATGTGAATCGCCTATAAAGCGAATAAGGGATTGTGGGTATTTAATTTCCTTAGTACCTAGAAAGGGAATAGGGGGTTATCTTATTAATTTGGTCCTAGGAATTTATGTTCTTTAAAAATATTAAAATCACTTGTCTATGAGTGATGTAGCATGCTTAAGTGATTATTCTTATAAAATTCTTCATAATTTGATTCACTTGTCTATTTGTCTTATTTCATATGATAAACTGGATTTTCCTAAATCTATCTTGTTCTTGTCTCTTGAAACACCTGTGATTGAGTGTGGCTTCTATTGTATTTTATTTTGCTATTTATTTTCTGCACTATTAATTAATTAATTCCAATTCAAAAGGTTTTTTGTCTTAATTATTAGTGGTGATAATTATTTAGTGTGTATCCTGTTTAACTCTAGTCCCTTGGGTTCGATATTTTATTTCTTGGTCACTCGTTGTACACAACGGAAGAGTGTTCTTGCTCTATAAACCATAAGCAAAATTACGATGAATAACTCAATATATTAAAAAAATAACCTAAAAGATGTTGAAAAAAAAAGTTTTCAAAACCTCAATGAGTAACCCATTTTATTATAAAGAGTAACCCAATTTATTAAAAAGAGTAAGTTAAAAATTGTTGACAAAGTTTTTTTTTTCAAAACTTCAATGTACCCATTTTATTATAAAAAGTAACTCAATTTATTAAAAAGAGTAACATAAAAAATTTTAATAAAAGAAAAAAAAATTCAAAACTTCAATGAGTCAACTTATTAAAAAGAGTAACCTAAAAGATTTTGACAAAAAAACTTTTCAAAACTTTAATGAGTAACTTATTTTAATATAAAGAGTAACTCAACTTATTAAGGAGAGTAACATAAAAGATATTGGAAAAAAAACCTTTTCAAAACATCACGGACGACTAATACTCTTCTTCTACATGAAGAGTTAATAAAGAGCATGGCAGCATCTCATTAGTGCCATACAGTTTATTTGAAGCAAACAATTAACACATCCCGTACACTTTATTAACATACTTCATTAGTATAATCTTATAACTGGCTGATAAGCAACTTTTTCTAGTGCTTGATTTTTTTGCCTACTCCCCTAATTCATCTCAATTTTCACTCCGCAACTCTACTTTTCCTAAGGGATGTCTTCTCACAAAGGTGAATTATGACACAATTCGAACATGATTCATCCCAGCAGGTTTCAGCTGGCAACGCCGTAAACTTGCTTAGTAATTCCTCACCAAAAATGCTCGTAATTCTTCATCAGATGCATTTATCGGCAAAAAATGTTAGGGTAGAATACCATTTAACCATTCCACCAAAGTTGTCCTTTGCTTAGCTTTAGAAAACATAACAACAATTGACAGATCATATAAAATACTAGCTATAAGCATTCATAAACAAATAGAATCATTTTCTTACCATTACTGCTACTTGAAATTGGTTCGAAAACCTCACTCATACTGGAATTACTTAAGTTATTGAATCTAGCATAATCTTTAACTTGGCGATCCATAGAAGAAACTGTGATAGTTGAAATATTTTCAGTAGCTGAGCTTCACATTAAGCACGTCACAATTACTCCCTTCACCAAAAACTCAACGTTTGTTGTGTTGATTCACATAAAAGTACTAACAATACTATCAATATGTCAAGTAGTTGGTGTGCAGAAAAATAACCCATCCAAGGTAGATTCATTCATGTGTTTGAGAAATACACAAAAAGAAAGCGACAATGCTAGCGATGATGGATAAATGCACAAACCTTGGATTCAACCATTTGGGTAGTTGGAAAAGCGATCGAAATGAAAATTATCTTCAGTTATTCATCCAATTTGATTTTAGTTGGATGTATTATTTCTAGAATAAATATAAATTATTAAAAAGGAAATGTATGCATGTAAAGAGAGAGAAACACCTGGATTTGTGAAGACATGGTTGGAACGCAGCGACGAGCTGACGACAAGGTCTTAGTAATGAGTGATATTTTCACCTAGATTTTTTAGTGTCTTTATATGTATTTTCGTATTATTTTATCCGTATTTTTGTACTACTTGGTTGTGTTTTGTGTTTTTACACTACAAGAAACTGTCGGATTACCGACGAAAATACCGACGGATCAAATTCGTCGGTAATTACCAACGGATTAGCGACGAATAATCAAAATAAGTTGATTTATGTAGAAAAAATAATCAAAAGAATTTATTGGTGTTTTTATTGACGGATTACCGACCGATTTTGTGACGAAATTTCTAACCGTCAGTATATCCGTCGCTATTTAGGAGGGATTTCTTCCCTGAAATTTAGCGACGAAAATATTCCGTCGGTAAATATCTTATGATTTTTTTATGAATAACATTATCGACGAAAATAATTCGTCGGTAATTTTAGCGAATTTTTACGCTGTCTTTATCACCATAAATTATTGACGATTTATATTCGTCACAAAAAATAAACCTAAAATAATTAATTAAAATTACGGATAAAAATAATCCTTCGGTAAATTAAGTAAACTTTTAAAAAATAATACCGACGGAATATTTCTGTCGGTAAAATTTAAAATTCCTTTATTCTGAAAATTAATCATGTAAACAAAATGATGTATTTTTAGATATATTTATTTTAATTAAATTAATATTACCGACGAAATATATCAGTCGAAAATCCAAGGGTAATAAAATTAGGGATCTCAAATGTTTTCAACACAAGAAAACTTCTCTACTCCCAAAAATCGAGAAACCACAATTTCTTTCATTTGAAACGACGAGCTATCACTGCCGCCCTTTCGCCGGAGTCCGCCTCCTTTCGCCACTCCGTTCGTCGCGCCGCTATAATAGAACTACTGCTGTAGTCTCAAACCCAAACTTATTTTTCTTCAGAAATCAAATCAAATTCATCTCCAAAAATAAAATAATTGATCGAAGCCCTTGATAGGCTTTTTCTGTGCACTCCAATTTAATCCTTAAGTATAAGGATGTCAATTGTAGCAGCAAGTACCCAAGTTAAATTATCGATCCCACTGAGATAGTTAATTATTTATTTATTCTAAATTACTATTCAAATAGAATTTAGTAACCGATTTTCAGAGTGTTGTTGTGAATTAATTAATTAAAGTACTGAAATAATAAATTACTAAATAATTAAAAACAATAGAAAATTAAGCAAGTTTTAATCAAGAGAAATGCAACAGTTCTAAGGTATCAGGTATAGACCAATTAATTCGGGTTACTAGACCTATAATTGTTCATTCATGTAGTTTCAATGGAAATACACCATATAACCCTATTAACCCACCAAATATGATTTGATTTTAAGCTAACATTATACTCTGGTTTAAATCCTAAGGTGCGCAAATATTACCAAACCTTATTCCTAGATACTAATCAAAGCAAGTAACAATACCTGCGGATGGTAAGCTCGACTAACAAGATATTTTCTGGAATTACTACAAGGTTCTATTCACTTTCTACTTGAAAGTCTAATTGCATTGTTCCACTAAACAATTCAAGTATTTGATTTACCTGTTCATAGATTTAAAGTGCTTATAGCGGAGCTACTCCAATCCCTAACAGATAGACAATACCAATCACGTACGCACACAAGCTAACACAATAATTCAAGCATTATAGCGGATGTCATGAATATATTATGAAGACATTACGAATCAGAAAAGTAAGTCTTAATAAAATAAGTAAAATCAAAATATCTACTGCATAAAATCTTTTGGTCTAGGTTCCCAAATCAATCAAGTCAAACCATCAAACCCTAGAATTGTTTATAAAATTAGCCCATGAGGTCACAATCAACACTCATGGCTATGCAATTCACATTAAAAATCAAGACAAAAGAAAGAAAAAGATTAGAAGCACAAAACCCTAGCGTAAGCGTAAATCTGCGTCCCTTCTCCCCCTCTCTAATCCTGCGATTCCCCTCAATTAGCACTTGAAACACACTTGGAAATGTATGGAGGATGAAATCAAATGTGAATCTGATGTGGAAGTGTTGGTGGAGTGCATTGATGATGGATTATGAATAGGTTCTCTCCAATTTGTGTATTGATCTCCCCTAATCTCTCTTGGACTGCAGCAGGGCTGTTTTTTTGATGATTTTCGCTTCAAAACACGACCTGAAGAGTATAAATACACTGCAGAATTGAACATTCCTCGACTAGGCCCAAAATTGGGCCGCTCGGCATCCAGCTCGAGCCTAGCTGGGTCTGGACATTGCCGAGTGGTAGCCGAGCTGTATATGGGTGAAAAGCTGACGTTGAGAGGGTGCCGTAGGACCCCATCTCGGCCGAAATTGGCTGCAGCTCGCCCCGAGCTGCTTCCCGAGCGGTCCATCGAGCTGTAGACTGCACTGCGCAACTTCACCGTTTTGAGCATAATTTCTTCATACGGACTTCGATTTGAGTAATTTTTACGCCAAAACGATCCTATTTTCCGTAGCTTTCCAACCATATATCACATGATCAATTTGAACTTCTATACAAATACAGAAAAATTACACAACATGGACGTGCGTTTTTCAGCATTCCTTTATGCTTTCACTCTTCATTCCAACTTTGAACTTTTGATCATGTTTTACCCTTAATAACTCAACAAAACACCTTAGTAGCATCTTAATTATACAAGATATGAAAACCATGCCATTCTACACAGAATCATGGCCACATTCTATAAAAAATGGTGTAATGTGAGACCTAAAATACGTGAAATTCCACTCTCAACAGCCCTAATTCATCAATATTCCCAAAATCATTCCAAAATATAATCGAATTCTCACTCCGCGGCCAAATTGAGGAACCCGCCACCCCCTCCGGCCGTCAGCCGCACTCCGCGACACCAGTCTCGCTGCTCTAACTGTTCGTGATGCGTCTCGGTCAAGTTCGCGTCGCGTCCCAGTCCAGCTCGCAAGCCCACCGACACGCGCCTCCATGTCACCGCCGCACCTGCCGCCCACTCTAGGTCACACGCTCGCTGGAGCTTTACCTTCTCGAGCAATTGAGGTTCTCATCTATTGATTCTATTCTTAAGCTGAAAGAATGTTTAAAATTTCTATACTAGTTTGGATATTGAGCCTTAATCTTTGTTGTCACTATTGATGTTCTTGAGCTATGTCATTTCTGTTGAGTGGGAATCCTAATTTGGGTTTCTTTTTGGGTTTCTTCCATGGCTTCTCCAATCAAGTGTATTTTTGCATAAAGGATGCAGGTTAGTTTGGCAACCACACGTGTTCCTGTATTTCCTTGCTCGTCCTACTTCTAATTCATTCAATATCATTGAACTTTTAATTGAAAGTGTATTCAAACTTTCAATCAAAATATATCCAAAAACATGGTATCTTATTTACAAAGTTTTATGTAATCATCATGTAATATCTTGGTCTTATAAGTTTATTTGATGTGTAGAGTTCCAACTAGAAATTTTGATGCAATCACTCTTCTTCTCTCGGCTTTGTCCATAGTTTTATTGATTAATTAGTTTCAGCAATCTTCCATGATCCTAAGACTTTGTTCTGTTGTGAAATGTATACAAATATATTTTTGTCTCCGGTGTTTTTGCCTCTTAGACAATGAACTAAAGTTGATTTCTTTATTCAGTCTAGTGTTTCTGATGGAGAAAATATTAAGCACTTGACTGAAGTTATGATTGGTGGATTCTTTTTAAGGTAAGTCTATAATCAGTGTACCGCAAGCTAAGTGTAGCTATTGTATGGCAGACTATAATGAAAACTAATGTACCTATTTTTATTGAAATTGGAATATTTATTTTTCAAGCCATTTTATCTATGTTTTTTCTCTTGCATAAGTGTCGATTTTAAAATCTTTTAATTAATAAAATAACCCCATTGTTGGGGGTGGGGGGTGGGGTTAATGTAAACTCACCTTTATAATTACGTTAAGTTCATATTTATTAGTTTGACACTTTAATCCAGTGATTGGTGATAGAGGGTGATCCACCTATTCATGGGATGAGTGAATGAAACTAAGTGACTTCCTACAATAGAATATGTTATATTTTTTTATGAATTGTTGAATAAATGGCTATTTTATTTCAAGGCAGCTGCTATATGGTCATTGTTCAAGTGGAGTCAACGGAGGAGTTACATTGCCTCTCAGAGCTATTTAGGTATGTTTTAGTTTAGACAAAAACCAATTTTTTAAAGACTATTAGAGTTATTGCCTAAATAGCAGATCTGATTGAAGGAGTTTAGTAGTGATTTTCTGATAATTGTAAACTTTAATGTAAATATATCTATCACACTGCAAATTCTAGAAGGATGATGATTCCATATTTCAAGGTAAAAATGCTTAGAATGGTATTTGACAAATGAGTTTGGGCTATTGATTCCTCATTCAACATCATGCTTGCTAGGAGCAAGGCTCCTGTATATAAATTGCCTTCTTGCATTTTAAATTGTTGTGTCTACTCTATTATGTGGTTTTCTTCCTCAAAAACATTGTGAAGCTATTTTTCAATATGATTTTGGGGCATGAAATTAGTAGGTTTAGTTGAATTGGATTAATAACTGTACGTTTCTGTTATTTATTGAGCAACTGATGAACCTTATTATTAGTAAAGCCCTTGACTATTGGGCAGGGTTCACTTTGGATTATTCATTAGCATTATAAAGAATTAAACAAACATACTAATACAGATTGGTGCTGCAATTTATAATGCAACAAACCACGGCGTTAGCTGCCTTTCTCATTTTAGTGTTATAATTGTTAGCATCTGGTCTTCTTAATTATTATGCATCAGTATTCACATTTTCTAGTGGTTATTTTTTAAATAATTTCTCTTGAAAGTTGAAATATATCAGTTGGGTCGGACTATATTTTTGGTTGCTTATGTTCACTTGTTTAGTAAGCTTTAATGTAAAGTTGGTATATTTGAGTCTGAGGATGTTGTATGTGTTTTCTTTCATTTCAGGAGAAGACAAAAGCTCAGGAAGAGTATAGGCATTATAGAATGGAATTTAAGCAAATTTTGGAATCTTATGGATTTATCAAGGTTCAATTTTTGCCTTTCTTCTGCTTTTTTTCCATTCTAAGGGCCTGGTCATTATATATCTATTTTATATGATGTTAACATAGATAGCTAGTGGTGTAAGCTGAACTTTTACTTGCCAAGTTCTTGCATGATTCTGGGACCTCTGGATGTATTTTAGCCATTGCTTGTTCTTACGGATACATCGCAGAAATTTATGAGTTTGCTGATTACTTGTTATTTTACCTATGTTCCATTGATGGTTATAGTATTGTTTAGCTAATTCTATATGTTAAAAATTGGCATCCACTTTTGACTGATTTATTGTTTAGTCTTTAGAGATGTAGTTGGATATCATTAGTTTAGAATTTAAGTTCTATGCTTCCAAGTAACATGCTTGCTCTTAATGCTTTGATGCTCTTGAGTTGAAAAGTATGTTTTCTTTTATTTTCTCACCTAGTTAAAGATCTTTATGATTTTGGGCATGACCTGTGTGTATTATACATTTTTTGATCAATTATTTATTTTACTATGATTTAAGAAATTTGCAGAAAATTTTTATAGAATGCAGAAAAGCTTTTACTCTCACATATTTGAAATTATGAATTGTTTTTTGTATTTAAATATTATATTTAATAAATAATTTATATTATGTGGTTTTTTTAAGATTTATTAAATTAGAAATTTTGATTTTTTTAAATTTTTTTATTTTTCCTTTTGTATTTTACCGACGGAAAAATCCGTCGGTAAGCTATTTTTTTAATTTTGCATTTTGCAATTACCGACGGATTACTTTCGTCGGTAACTTACCGATGAATATTTCTGTTGGTAAAAACATCATTATGTATCACTTCCGACGAATTGACATTAAATGGTTATCGACGAAATATTTTATTCCCGATGGAAAAATTCGTCGGTAATTTACTGATGGATTTTAATTTCCATCGGTAAATATTACCGACGCATAAAATAGCGACAGATCTGTTTCCGTCGGTAATCCCTCGGTAAATAATTTTTTGATGGATTTTTCATATTTTACCGATGGATTTTTCCATCGATAATCCGGCAGTTTCTTGTAGTGTTATGGAAATGTGTGAGAATGAGCTTAAACGTATGAAAAATAGGTGAAAAAAAGAGCAAAAATAGAGACGAGAGATGAAACGAAGAAAGAAGAAACAGGGCAGCAGCTACACGAGCCGTGTTTGGTACATGACCCTGTAAGAGGTGGTCGTGTACCAACACCTAAAATGCTTACTCGTCCACCCTGTGTCCGAGCATAGAACTTGAGTCGAGCTCAAGCACACGAGCCGTGCGCTAGATACGGGCCTGTAAGAGGTGGCCGTGTGCTAGAATCAGAAGCACCTACTCGCCCACCCTGAAGCTGAGTGCAGCGCTCGAGTCGTGAGTCGTCTGAAGTAAAAGTGTTGACCTAAATCCTACGCGAACTCGAGCCGTGTAGCAGATTCAAGTCGTGTAGGTGCGGATTCTGTGAAAAAATCAACAAGTCTTCTAGAAGCTCCCAAGGGGTGTAAATACCCAATATTTCAACATTTTGAGGAGAATTCATCGGGCAAACACTGTTCACACATCACACATAATTCCTTCCATTTTTCACCATCATCTTCATCCATTCACCATCCATTCCATCTATCTTTATCCTACCATCAAAATCACCATCCATTTGAGGAAAAGAAGCAAGGAAGAGAGGAGAAGTGCAAAGGGAAGGAAGGAGATCACCATTGAAGCATTTCAAGGGAGTTTTCATCCAAACCTTGTATTAAATCTCATAGTTTTGTCATGATTTGTAAGGATTTAATTGTCTGTGTTAATTTTCTTATGAATATGGTAGGCTAATCTCCCTTGTGAGATAAGCAACATGAGAGTTGTTGGATAATTTTGAGATTTGTGTATTTAAATTTATATGTTGATTGGGGTAATTGATTTTCTATCATTGATGCTTTAGATCTTGATGTTTATGATGATTTGTGTGGTCTGTTGTTTTAAACATGTGATTAGATTAAGAAGTTAATAATATGTTTAGGATAATTAATTGAATCATTTTTTCATACATCTCATGTGCATTATAAATCTTAAAGAGATAGAGATGCCCTTTAGGATTTAGAACCCTTTGATAGGACATCCAATTAGTTAGATCGAGAGGTTGATTAATCATGTGAAGGGACTCTCATTTAAAGCTTAATACCTAGTTGGAATTGTTTGAGTGAGAACCAATCTTTTGAGCTATTTTGGGATTATTAAACGGATCCATATTATATCCATCTCGAGAGGGAGTTTAAGTGAATTTAGTGTTGGCCCTCATGATTTATATATGAATTTGATGCATTTATCCTAGGATTTCTACTTCTTAATTGTTGTTAATCTCACTTTTACTTAACTTGGAAAACCACTCTTTCTGAAATTGGTAAATTATATTTCAGAACCATCGGTAACAGTTGGCTTACGCCCCTACAATACATGAAAGAAGAACATCGAATCTGGGACTCAAGTGAGTACCCCTACTATGCTACACTATTACTACCGTCTATATCTTGGCATGTTGTTCTCCCATAGTTCAAGTACAGATGTACTGTTTGGTATATGGTACTCTCCACCGTACTGTTGATTCCTCTCATTTCTTGACCATACAGTTTTTTGTTTCTCTCCATCCAAATCTGGTTCACGTATACTGATAATGCTATCATCATCAGTTCCATTTCCTCCTTATTCCTGGTTGTACTTCTTTGTTTCCTTCTGAGTTCATCGCCTACTTACTTTAGTTCTAGCTTCCAGCCCATCCATGCACTGATCTGTTCCCACACCCTTGTTGTGTAGGCACATTCAAAAAAGAGATTATTCTGTGTTTCTAAGTTTCCAACACAGAACACATTCATTGTCTTCCTTGTCTCCCCAGGCTCTATCCTTAGTAAGTAGTCTCTATCTTGTTAGTAAGTAGTCTCTAACTTGGAAAACCACTCTTCATTTATCTATCTTGTTTGTTGATCATTGTTTGCTTGCTTGCTTTGATTGATTTTATTTACTTGTTTAAACAACCTATCCATTGATGATTCGTCTCTATAAAATTACATGAAACATGATATCGCTTAAGCTCTAGTACTTCATCCCTGTGGTTTTAAACTCTAGTACATTTCTCCCTGTGGTTTGATAAATTCTTGAATTGGTCATCCCAACTACAAAATGACAAATTAAATGGCACCGTTGCTGGGGAGGCAATGGTTGCTAGTAGCTTAAAGAAGGAACATTTTGAGTAATCTTAATAGGTTCATTTTTTATTTTATTTGTTTATTGTTATTTGATTTTGAAAGTTTTTGTTCTAACTTCTCTTCTTTGTGAAGGAGTATGCAAACAAGGTCAAGTGGGACACAATCAGAGCCTATTGACTTGGAAATAGAACAAACTTTTCGAAGAAGGAGAAGGGAGAATAAATCAAACAAGAGTGATCAAATGGAGAATTTTCAAGGTTATGATCGTGTGGATATAGAGCATGATGGGGAAGGCGGACAAAATGTGCACGTGCAAGACAACGCACAAGCACCTGAATTCAATGCCAACCCTCCTCAACATACCTATCAAAATTTCGAAGCTATAAACAACCAAACTTTGCTTCAACAAATGGTACAACAAGCTTTACTTCAACAAGGATTTCTACAAGCTTATGTCCCTCCTCAACAAGCGTATTCACCACCACCACCACCTCCGGTGCAACATGGAATTCATAACGATCAAAGGGTGATTCGAAATTTCTTTATGCCGAGGGCCATACTACATATGATGGGCCCACCAATCAATGCCAACAACTTTGAAATTAAAGCGGACTTAATTTCTATGGTGAAAGACCAACAATTTGGTGGAACCCTAAATGAAGACCCTAATGCTCATCTAGCTCAATTTATTGAGATTGCCAATACCGTGAAGATGAATGGGGTGAGTGAGGATTGTATAAGGATGAGGTTGTTTCCGTTTTCACTAAAAGATCGTGCTCGAACATGGCTATCTACCATTACTCCGGGTACGTGTAACACATGGGATGAGTGATCGTCGTCATTTTCACTTAGATTTTAGTGTCTTTATTTGTTGATTTTTAGATGTTTTATCCCTATTTTTGTAACTTTTTAGTGGAGTTATATGTAATTGGGAGAAATGTGTACAGGTTGATAAATGTGTGGAAATGAGTGTAAATGTGTATAAAATAGGTCAAAAATAGAGTCGGGAGTTAAAACGGAAAAAGAAGGACAGGGCATGCTCGGACACACCCCGTGTGCGGAACACGGGCCTGTCCGAGATGGCCGTATGCTGTCATCAGAACATGCTACACGCCCAGGAAGAGGCAATGTGCAGTGCATGAGCCATGTCTGGGAACACGCAAAACTGCGTGTGCAGCGCACGGGCCGTGTGCTGCTACACGAGCCGTGTAGGTGCAGATTCCAGATTAAGTTGGCACATGTTCTAGAAGATTCCAAGGGGTATAAAAACCCAATTGGTGCAAAAAATAAGGGGGAGAGCCACATTTAGGAGCAGTTATCAAGATCAAACACACAATTCCTCACTACATTTTCACACACACATTCTAGATCATCCATTTCCACACTTTGCATCCATTCAATTCAATTGCTCTCCTAAAATTCATCCATCACTCCATCATTCCATCAATTTGAGAAGAGAAGATCATCATAGATTGAAGAATTGAGCATGTTGAAAGGAATGAAGGCCATTTTCACGAAAGGGAAGTCGATCTACTTTTCAATTGTTATTTTTCTTCATATTTTGGCTCAAATGGAGCAAGCCGTTGGATGTATTGATTTGAACATGATGTGTAGTGGCTAGTCCTATAGTAGGGCTAATCATATGATTGGTTGAGGAGAATGCTAGATATGTAGGATTTAAAATGTTAAATTGAGTTAATTTTTTGACTTCCTTTTATAATGAATGATTCATGTTTCATTTCCCTAATTGTGTGATTAAATTTCTAGTACAATATGTTAGGATGGCCATTCCAATATCTTGTCTTAGGATTTAATTGAACCATTTAGGTGAATGAACTTGTATATTAGTGTGAGGGGAGGTAAGTCATACACTTCTCATGCTTAGAACATTTATGAGGGGACACTTAAGAAATTGAGTGAAAAGAACCAAACTTATGATCATAGTACCTTAAGGGAATTGAGAATAAGAACAATCTTAGGAGATTTGGACTTGTCAAAGTGTTGAGAACCTAATCACCTTGGCCATAGGGGTTAGGGGTAAAAATGTGATTGCTTTTAGTCCATGATTAATGACCTTCAATGTTAAAAGTTATGCATATCTAGCTAGTTTCTTAACCATGAATATGGTTAGCCTTGCTCTCTTCTTAAATACATTCTATCAATTCCATTCCATCTTGTTACGAGACCGTTTGTAATAAAATTAGTTGTTAATTGATTTCATTAGTTAATTGATTAGCATAATCATTAGTATAAAACCAAACTTCAAACTTTATCACTCTTACAAAGCATGATCGAGGACAAATCCGGATACACCAATATTTTACATTTCCCTTGGGACGATATACTATAAATTTTGTTACTTGGTCGCGTCATGTACAACAACGATAGAGTTCTCTTACTCTAAACATTTTTACCAAAAATGGGACTAAGAACATGGCACCGTTGCCGGGGCAAAATCCTTCGATTTAACATGTTTTAATTTGTTAGCTCTACTTAGGACATTTTTCTTATTTTTGCATCTATATTTGTTTTAAAAAATTTGTTCTAACTTGTTCTTCTTGATAGGTACGACAACCTTGATAGAAGAGAAGAAAGAGCAACCAAAAATAGTAAGTTGAGAAGAATTGTAGTAGATCTTGAGAAGAAGAGCAAAAATGGATCAACGCTACAATAATCGAATATATGGGGGATAGCAAGGAGCTTACAATGTTAATACATTCCAACGGTATCAAGGAAACACTTATTCCATTCCAAGTTCTTACAACAATCAAGTTCCTACGGTTACTCCTCTATCCGAAAATAATGCATTGATGGAGTTGCTTAGAAGATATGCTTATGGAAGTGATACAAGGCAAAGTTTTCAACCAAGTCTTTCAAGCTATGAGCCTCAAAATGCCTACTCAATGCCTACTTCCAACTTTAATGGTTGACAAGTGTGGAACATGCCCAATTATCAAATGGAAAATAGAACATGTATGCAAAACGGGTGTGTCCAAGGGAATTTTCAAGAAGAGTGTCCACCATATGATGATGGGAGACCTTCCTTGCAAGATCAATTAAGTCAAATGATGAAAATGCTTGAAGAAGGAAGAGAAGAAAAAAAGAAAGAGAGAGAAGAAAGAAAGAAGATGAGGAAAAGGAGAGGAGATTTGAAGCCATAGAACGTCGAATGAGTCAAATGATAAGTGAACGGAACACTCTCTACGACATGAAAAATTTTAATGAAAAATTTGAAGAAAAGTTGGAGGTGGAAGAGTGTTCGTGGGATAATAAAGAAGACTCTAGAGATGTTGAACTTATTAAGGATAAGGAAGATAAGGTAAAAGAAAGCTTAGAGGAGGAAAGTGAGAGGAGTAAAGAGCCTAAGGTAGAAGAAAGAATAGAGGAGAAAGAAATTATCTATGATTTCTTGTCCCTTGTTGATAAGGAAATTTTAAGTGAAGATGAAGAATCAAGAGATGAGTATGAATTTGATGAAGTGGAACAAGGTCTAAGAGCACTTGATGATGAGTTTGGGAGTGAAATGAGCATTTCTACACCGTTTAACTCTTCAAGTTGCATTGAATTTCAAAATATTGTTTATATTGACTTTGTCTTACCTATTGATTCTTCTCAATGCCTTAGGTACAAAAGAGAGCTTGAAGAGATGTTGGGAACATATTTGGTAAAAAGGAATAAGTGGTGATCTCGAAAGGAGAGGTTAATGGAATGCAAGCTCAAACGAGTGGAATTTTTAAAGCCAATCTCGAAGGATGCTACTATGGTCGTTACTTGCCACAAATGCCTAATAGAGGAAAAAGCATAAAGATTAAAATTTGATGGCAAGAACGAACGATATCCTTGGCCATTCCGATGAGTTCTCCATATTCTGTCCAGCTTGAAGACGTTAAACTTAGCGCTGGATAAGAGGCAACTCATCGTTTGTTTTATTGCTTTCATTTATATGCTTTGATTTAGTTTTCTTGCATTTTTTGTATGTAGGTTGATTGTGCTCGTAAGGAGAATGCATATTCGAGATACGAGAAGTGCTCGATTTGGAGAGTTAAAGTATGTCTCACCACTTTTTACAAACTTAAATTTCAACTCTTGTTTCAATTTAAGTTTGGGGGGATAATGCGTGATGGACATACTTTGAATTGTTGTGATGCATATACTTCTCTACAAGAAGCTCATTGTTGGAAACTACAAGGGTAAGTCCCACCACTTTTTGCAAACTTAATTCTCAACTTGTTTTGATTTAAGTTTGGAGGGAGAGTGTCTGGTGTGACTTACCACTTGAGTGTGCTTATTATGTTGATTGAGATGTCTTCTTGTAAAATTGGGTAAATTTAAAAAAAATTCTCATGAGTATTGGTTTGATTTTGGTTTGTTTAGTTGTGTTGAAGTTCATGTTAGTTCATATTTTTGTTGTAATTGTTGTGCTAATGGGTTTGATGAGTTGTTGAGCATAAATGAAGTGTAGTGGAAGCACGAATTGAGCCCGAAAATCAAGTCAAGATTCGTTGTGCATGCAATCCGGAAGCCCATGCCAACCATTTCCACTACCAAATACCTTTTTAGGGAGTTCACTTTACTACTCATCATTTCCATTTTCTTAGCATATACATGATTTTGAATTGGACTTGATTAGATTGGTATGTCACTTCATGTGTTATGTACTTGGGAGGTTTACTTGCTTTATTAGTTTTTCTCATTTTGAATAAGGTGGCAAAATCTTGAGCTTACATGTTCTTGGATGATGAGAATATGTGCTTAAATTTCTTTTGATGGATGGAATTTTCATTTTTGCATATTATGTGTTTTTGTTTTGTTTCTTGTTTGGTGAGTATTTTCTTATGTGTCTTGTTTGTATTTTTATTCTTGTATAGGATTGTTTGGTGGTTTGTTTTTGGGATGTTGTGAGTCATTTTTTTAATGTGAGTAATGGCATGTTGTTTTTGGTGAGTGATGGTGAACTATGTTGAAGATCTCTACTCTTTAAAATTGTGACATGTTCTATTTAATTTATTCAATTTTGAGATGAATTGAGATGTAATAGGTTCCTCAAGGTCCGAGCAAAAGCTTGTGAGCGTTTGAGCCTCAACCGTGCATCCATGGTTAATTTCTTCATGAGTGGATCGATTGAGCCTTGGTAAACTAGAACTTGCTCATGGACTATGGGAATGAGCCCGATTGGTGGAGATTAGTGAGATGATCTTAGGCCATCCTTGTTATATCATAGCCATTGCCATATATTTTCTTATCCTATACATCATCCCTAATTAGCTACTTTGAGCTTTTAAGCCTATTTTTTGTTATATAAGCACATTGCAATTACCCACTTAAGCCTTATATATATACCCTTTGTGTGGGTGATTGAGGAGATGGTGGTCTACGAGGTTTGTTGTGAAAATGTGCAAGAGAAAGAAGAAAATGGTAAACAAGCGAGAAAAGGATGAAAAGAGCTCAAGCAAAATGTACATGCAACCTTAACATAAGAAAAAAAGAGCAAATCAACAAAAATGCTCAAGGAATTCAAAATTCAAAAGAAAGGAAGCATGCATATTAAAAGAAGCTCAAGAAATCCAAGGAATGATAATGATTAGTGCTTGTGATTATAAAAAAAAAGAAAGGAAGAAAGAAACGTGAAGAAGCTGATCATCTCTTTGATTACTTACACTTATAAGTCACTCTTATCCATATTCTCCCTACCATTACCAAAAAGCCTATCATTACATCCAAAAGTGAAAGTCCTTTTTTATCATTAGTTGAAGCCTTGTGGCTTGTGAATGTAGTCCGTGAGCAAGCCTATGGTGCGTCGGTTTCAATCGATTGATGAGTGAAAATTACCTTACTTCATAGAGTGTTGAGTGCATTTTGATATCCAACGTGAGGTTTGGACCGAAAGGGACTTTATTACTCTTAATTGTCTTAGACTTGAACTTGTTAATTTTTCATGTCATGATTTTAATGTTGTAGTGTGACTTGATATGATTTGCAGTCCTTGTTACTTATGATGTGTTATTGCTTATGTTCTTTAGGTCTTTCTCTTGGTGAAAATTTCCTCTCTCATTTTCTCATTTTCGTTGCTCGAGGACGAGCAACACTTCAAGTTTGGGGGGTTGATCGGTATCATTTTCACCTAAATTTTATTGTCTCTTTATTATATATTTTTGTGTGTTTTATTCATTTTGTATATCATTTGGTGGTGTTATATGAAGATATGGAGATGTAGTGCTTTGAAATGATAATTGTATGATTTTCATGATTAAGTGCCTTAAATTATGCTATATTTGTGAATATTTAGAGAATTGGTACTTTTGTGTAATTTGAGTGATTTTCAGGTCAAAATGGATTCTAGACATGATAAAGAAGATGTAAGAAAAAATGGAGCTCAATTTGGAGTTGAAACGAGGGAGAACGAGCCAAAGCAAAATGTTGAAAAATGTATGTCCAACTTGCGTAATTTTTCTATATTCGTATGGAGCTCAAAACTAGACGTATAATATATGGTTGGGAAGCCACGGAAGAGAGAATCGCTTGAGCGCAATAATCACTCAAATCGGAGTCCAAAGGAGAAAATTATGCACGAAACGGTGAGATTGCGCTGCACCTACACGACCAGTGTGCCAAACACGCCCCTGTAAGCCAAGGCCGTGCGCGAGCATCCGAAACACCTACAAGCCCACCCCCATGGCCGTGTGCAGCACACGACCAGTCTGCATGCACACGAGCCGTGTCCGTGCAAAAGTCAATTTTTTTATATGCACGTCTTCTAGAAGCTTCCAGGAGATATAAATACATGTTTTGACCACAAATTATGAGAGGAATCATTTTGGACCAGTTTCCACACACACTAGACACCTAAATCACACACATTCATCTCCATCTCTTCCATCCTTTACTTCATCCATCCAATCCACTTGATCTCCTCAAATTCATCCATTACTCTATCAATCCACCAATCTAAGATGAAAAACTCATCATTGGTTGAAGATTTTAGCATGATCAAGGAGGAGGAAGTTCACCATCAAATGGGAGTCTACTTACCTTTATTTTATTATTTTCTTCATTATTTGGCTCAAATGGAGCATGTCATGGATTATATTGAATTTGTAATGATTTGTAGTGGCTAGTACTCATGTGAGGCTAGCAATATGATTGGTTAGAGATTATGTAGATTTTGCATACCACATGTTTGATGAAATGATTGTTATGAATATTTTCTATCATGAATGCTTATTCTCATTTTATGTATGATTTGTGTGGTTAAATTCTCTATTCATAGTGTTAGGATGGTCATTCCAATATTATGCTTAGTGGTTTAATTAAATTATTGATTGCATGAGATGACTTAATTAGTATGAGGAGAAGTAAGTCATACCCTTCAAGTGCTTAGAACCTCATGATAGGACATTAGTAATGAACTAGTGAGGGGAACCAAACTTATGATCATAGTACCTTAAGGGAATTGAGAGTAAGAGACAATCCTAGGAGATTTAAACTTGTAAAAGAGTTGAGAACCTAATTGCCTTGGCAATAGGGATTAGGGGTACAAACGTGATTGCCCTTAATATCATAACATGAAAACCATCAATGTGTGTGTGTGTGTGAATCTATATATACCTTATCCATGAATATTGCTTGTCTTGCATACTTCTTAGATTGCTCACCTTCATCCATATTCTATCCCATTTGTATATTTTCTATCTTTACTTGCTTTATTAGTTAGTTTTTAGTGTTAATCAAACCCCTTCTATTATTGATTAGTCCTTCTAGAGTCAGACATCTCTCAAATACAGATATATTAACTTTCATCCTTGAGTTTGATATATTATAAATTTTGCACTTGGTTGCTTACGTGCTACACACGATAGAGTACACTTGCTCTAATCAATTTAACCAAAATTGAAACCAAGTTCAATGAGCTTGTCACAAATATTTTTGAACAAGTATTTTCCACCTTCCAAGACGCTTCAAATGAAGAGCTTGATTACTCAATTCAAATAAATGCCTCAAAAGAGTTTCTATGAAGCATGAGAAAGGTTTAAGAATATGCTTCGCAAGTGTCCACAACATGGTTTTCCGGAAAATCAACAAGTGGGGGTTTTCTATCAAGGATTAGTGAATGGTTAAAGAGTGTTTGTTGATGCTTCAGCCGGTGGATCCGTACTTGGAGTGACTCCGGAAAGGGCTATAAGAATTTTTGATGAGATTGCTACAAATGTTTACCAATGGCCATCGGAGAGAGTAAGTGGATGCTATGGATTTGAGAATTTTAATCAAGGGCAACAGTTTAGTGTGAAGAGTTTGAATATTGAGCCAAGTGTGCCAAGTGTTGAAATGATAGCGGCGGAGGTCTTGAGACAAATGAGCTTGAATCAAGGTGTGAACAATCAAGGAGCTAATATGGTTGAAAGTCAAGTTGATCAAGGGGTGCTTCCTCCGAACATTGTGAGTGGGGAACAATTTGCTATGTCAAAGCCAATGATAGAAGATATACTCTACATTCAAGGAAGGGGTTACCAAGGGAATTACCAAAATAATTTCCAAGGTAATTTTCCACCTAGACAAGGAGGGTTCAACAATCAAAGTAGTGGAAGTTCATTTCCACAACAAATGAGGCAAGACAAGTTTTCCTACTCCAACTCGAACAATGCAGTTGCTTATCCTCCGGGGTACCATCTGGGAGCTAAGGCACCAAACAATGAAAAAAAGCATCAATCAATGAGTTACTTGAAAAATTGATCGAACCAAGCTAGAGATGAAGCATTGAAAAAAGCAGAAGATGCAAATGAAAAAAGGCTCAAAGCCTTAGAATATAATATTGGACAAATCGCAAGTGCTTTGAGTACTCAACAAAAAGGAGAGTTTTCGGCCACAACCGAAGTCAATCCAAAAGCTCAATGTTTGCTCGTTGATATGAAAGAGGAAAGAAAAGATGAAGAAGGGTTAGTGAAATGCAAGGTTGGTGAAGAAAATGAAGAGATAAGTAAGAAAGAAGAGAAGGGGCCTAAATGGATACCTAAGTGGAAAAGGGTGTAAGAAGAAAAGAAAGGGGAGGAAAAGGTCAAAGAAGAGGAGTACAAACGTGAATATTGGGGTATTTCGATCACTCTATTTCCTATTCCCTATCCACAAATGTTTGTAAAGGAGAAGAAGAAAAAGGAGTTTGAAGAACATGTCAAATCTCTCAAGAAAAATTATGAGGAGAAAAGGAAAGAACAGCCACCTGAAGCAAATGAATTGGTGCATAAGGAGAGGCCTACAAAAGTTAGTGATCCGGGAAAGTTCATAATTCCTTGTGATTTAAAGGGAAAGACACTCTTGATGCATTGCGTGACTTGGGGGCGAGCGTCAATGTGATGTCTCATGCTACTTTCAAGAACCTTGACATTGGAGAGCTCAAGCCTACAACTATCCATCTTGAAGTGATAAATGGAGAGGTTGTGAAGCCACTAGGAGTTGTTGAAGACGTGGAGGTGAAAGTGAAGGGGCTAGCTTTTTCGATTGATTTCATGGTGTTGGAAGTAAAAGCGGATCCTCAAATTCCGTTTATTTTGGGAAGGTCATTTCTAGCGACGGAAAAAGCAAGAATTGATGTTGGTAGAAAAGATCTTTCTTTGAGCTCTAAAGGAAGGAGTGTTACATTCTTATGTAACAAAGAAAAAGGAACCAAGTCTCATTTGAAGCCTCCCAATGTGCATCCGGATAATCTCATGGATCATTATTCTCTTCTCTTTGACAACTTGAATTCATTTCTTCAAGATTATATGAAAATGTAAAATTCTAACTTGTCTTCTTGTGATATTGATAGGAAGAAAGCATTGGAGCTCGATTGGAAAATACACAAAGGAGAAAGAGGAAATCCATTAGAATCACTTCTTGAAGATGACTTGATGCTTGTAAGCAAGAATGGTGAAGTGGAGCTAGTAGACAAAAAGAGGGCTAAGCAAATGTTCAAAGTTAGGATGCGAGGAGAAAGTGTGGTGGACCAACATTTGGTCCAATGAGCGTAAAATTTTGTCTGGCTTGAAGACGTTAAACTTAGTGCTAAATATGAGGCAACCTATTCTTTTTATCTTTTGATGTTTGTTTTGTTTGCATTTTGGTCTTGTAGGTGGATTATGCTCGTGAGAAAAGACGTATTGAAGATAAGGGAAGTACTTCATGGATGCGAGTAAGCATGTTTCACCACTTGTTGCAAACTTAAGTCTCGACTCGTGTCTCGAGTTAAGTTTGGAGGGCTAGTGCATGGTAGGCATAACTCAATTCATTGGATACGTAAGCTTCTTCACAAGAAGATCATTGATAGAAACTACAAGGGTAAGTTCCACCACTTTTTGCAAAATTAATTCTCAACTTATTTCAATTTAAGTTTGGAGGGAGAGTGTGTGGTGTGACTCACCATTTGAGTGTGCTTGATATGATGATGATGAGAGGTCTTCTTGTAAAATTGGGTCAATTTTAAAATTTTTCTCATGAGTTTTGGTTTTATTTTGATCTGATTGGTTGTGTTGAAGTGCATGATAGTCCATATTTTTAATGAAATTGTTGAGCTAATGGTTTGATGAGTTTTTGAGCATGTATGAAGGGTATTGGAAGCATGAATTGAGCTGGAGCTAACAACTTCCACTACCAAATGCCTATTAAGGGAGTTCACTTTACATCTCATCACTTCTATTTGCTTAGCATAATTTTATTTGATTTGGATTGTTGTTGATTAGCATGCTACTTCATATGTTATGTTTTTGGGAGGTTTAATTTTCAATCAAAGATGTGGATGTTTGTGAGCTTAATTGATCATGGTTGATGTAGAATGTATGCTTCATTGTTTAATGATGGATGGATTTTTTTTTTTTTGAATGTTATGTGTTTTTGTATTGTTTCTTGTTTGGTGTATTTTTTATTATTTGTTTTGGGTGTTTTCTTATTATTGTTTAGGGTTTGTTTTGGTGGTTTATTTTTGGGATGTCGTGAGTCAATTTTTGAATATTAGTGTTGACATGTTGTTGTGATAAGTGATAACAAGTTATGATTAAGAATCTCTACACTTTCAAATTGTGACATGTTTTATTTAATTTGTTCAATTTTGAGATGAATGTGGTGTAATAAGTTCCTCAAGGTCCGCGCACAAGCTTGTGAGCATTTGAGTCTCAACCATGCATACATGGTTGTTCTTCATGAGTGGATTGATTTTGTTTGATAAGTTAGAACTTGCTCAATGACTAAGGGAACGAGCCTGATTAGTGGAGACTAGTGAAATGATCATAGGTCATCCTTATTATTCATAGTCATTGCCATATATTTTCCTACCATGAACTTCATTCCTAGTCAACCACTTTGAGCCTATAAGCCTATTTATTGTGATATAAGCACATTACAAGCCTTGATTACCCATATGAGCCTTATATATTTATCCTTTTGTGTGAGTGATTGAGGAGATGGTAGCTAGAAAGGTTTGATGAGATATTGTGCAAAAGAGGGAAAAAATGATCAACAAGCAAGAAAAAGGATGAAAAGAGCACAAATAAGAATGGACATGCAATCTCAAAACAAGAAAATGAGCAAAGCAACAATAAGATGCTCAAGAAAATAAAAGTTCAAAGAAAGGAAGCATGCATCATAAAAGCTCAATCCAAGCAAAGTTGATGATTAGTGCTTGTGATTAACAAAGATAAGAAAGAAAGAAAGAGAAGTGAAGAAGTTGAGGAAGTTGATCATCTCTTCGATTACTTACACTTAATTAGTCACTGTTACCCATATTCTTCCTGAGCTCAATAATTCATTGCATTGGAAGTTTATTAGCGACTTGCCCTTTTCCCTTTACCAGCCACTTCGCTTCAAAACCACCATTTGATTATCGTGGATACTACTCTTGAGTGCACTTCTTTCTCCTTTCTACCACCGGGTATGCATACTTTCCCCTTCATTTTTAATCAAAGTAAGCTTACTAGAATATTAATTATTGTTTTCAGCTTTGAAGTTTGATTGCATGTCAGCGCTCTTTAATTTTTCACTTTAATTTTACTGGGTCACTTGCTCTCGATGAGCTTATGTGGTAGAAACTGGTAGTTGATCTACAGGAAATTGTGGTTAGCAATTGTTACGATTTGTGAAGGATTTCTTGTTTTAAATCATGCATGTGTGATGCTCGGTTAAATGCCTAACTGTAAATTTGTGAGTATGGTTTTTCCCCTTTGATCCTACGGAGTCATGCATCTCTAATGTGCAACTTTATACTCTTGATTAACTAACTGAATGAACAAGCTTTAATAAATCATAAACCTTTCTAATTCCTCTTTATTCAAAGGTTGGTTTCACTTCTTCAATCATATGAACTTGTTCTACATTTTTTGTATAGGCTTTATAAAACTTTTATATGATAGCTTACTTTAGATTTTAGAATTCTATGTTGTGTATTGTTTTTGGGATGAAGGATATCTTGTCAACTTCATTATAATCAAGAACTTTGCAATGTTAATCTATTACCAAATGAACTAAAACTATGAAGTGATTTCATAGTAATAATAATTGTATATTGCTTTATCATGGTCTTGATCCGCTGAGTAAACATTCTCTGGGTTCAGTGGGTTGCTTCTGTTAATCACTCTTCATTATTTTCTTGTACTTCTAATCTTGTAAACCTTCTGAACAAGGAAAATCTAAAATAAGATAAGAGTCATCCTTTCATTTCTTATGTAATTTGATCTGTTAATATTAACATAAGCAAAAGTTAGCATAAGCGAACTTTATTGCATACGCATCATATTTACAAGGATTATGTCTGATTTAGTTGTGTTTTTAATTATTCTTGTAATGTTGAGTTTTACCTTATGTAGCTTTGAATAACTTTCTAAAGGCTGCATGAAGTTTGAAATTCTTAAGCTATTTTTTTTCCACAGATAAAACAATAAAGAGTTGTTAATAGGCATAAAGTTTAAGGTCTTAAAACTTTGCAAGTTTAACCATCCTTTTGATTGTGTTGCATTATAGAGATATAACTGCTTAGAAATCACTGTTATTCCTTAATTTTTGGTTGTTCTGTCCTCTGCATCGCTTCATTTTCAAATGGATGTAATTATTGATCATATTAATTTCTAATGGAAAAAAAAACTAGAGATGGATTCATCATTAAATGTGAAGAAATAAGCCTCTATTGATAGAGGGTCTACTCAGTTGCCGCACACACATTTACCTTTCGTGAATTGGCTACAGCTACCAAAACTTTCAAGGTAGATTGCCTTTTAGGTGAATGTGGCTTTGAAAGATTATATAAAGGACGACTACATTGCACTACATAGGTTCATACTTTGCCACTATAAATCTGAATGTCAATCATAAACAGATGTTTGCTTCTTTACATGTAGCAATAATTTTCTAATTAGCAATACTGTGAAATGATAAAGTTACTGCATTTTATTTTAAAGGCAGCGCCTTGATTGAGACCAACTTCTTTTGCTTTTTTGGCATACCGTGCTTAAACTTTGATCTGCTCTGCTCTTTTGCTAGATGACATAATTCTGGTAACTGTTACTATTGATCAAAATTCAAGATTCAATTAATTTAGCCCATCTACGCCTCATTTTAGAAACATTTGAATTTGATTTTTTTTAAAAAAAATTAGTTATTTGAAATAATGCTTAAATATATTCTCCAATTTCAACACTATTCAACAATTTGAGATTCCCTTTGTAAATTTTTATCTACGCTTCCAATGGTCAATATTTTAAATTACTAATTGGGATGTCAATATTTTAAATTACGATTTTGGACCTCAAAATATATCAAATATTTTTAGCATTTAATGTTAAGGTATTGGGCCGCAGTTCTCTTCGGGCTAGCACCTCGGTATGAGGTGCACTGTAACTAGTATAATTATTAAAAATACCCCAAGTAGGATAATTTTACCCTTTAATTGAAAATAACTCCAAAATCCATCCAAGGTTTGTGCGTGAGATTGCCCAGGACTTCAAGGTGGACCACTAATCTATAAATTTGTATTCTAATTGATTAGAATAGTAATAAGATTATCTCCAGCAGTTAACTCAATTTTGCAGCACAGTCAGTCTTAAAATGCAGACAACTCAATAAATCATCTCCAGCAGTTGACTCAATTTTGCAGCACATTCATTTTATCAATGAGTACTATTTTTATTTATTTTTTACATTTAATTTATTTTTTATTATTATTTTTATTTTTGAATACAAAAAATAATAGGGTCAATAAATAGTAGGTACAAAACGTATTTAAGAATTACTAAGCGATACATTCGCTTCAGAAAATTACCGATAAATACAAAATTATATTTTGTTTTTCACATAATACCTATACCTATCCGTACATTAGTGTGCATTGTTAAGATGGAAACAAAAATATGTTATTTACACGAATGTACATTAGTGTACATTCTATTGAGAAAGAAACTGAATATACGAGATTAAATTGAAGAACCCTACTAATGTACTCCCTCCGTCCCACCCAAACGTCACCGGTTGCTTTTTGTGCATAGATTAAGGAGTATTATTATTTTATGTGTAGTGGGTAGTTGTATTAGTAGTGAGTGGTGTGCAACATATTGTACCTTTTTACTAAAAGTGAAAAATGTGGACATTTGAATGTGACTCCCAATATAGTAAAATGGTGATCTTTCGGTGGGACGGAGGGAGTACATTAGTGTGTATTCTTGAGAGAGAAATAGAAAATACTTGATTAAACTGAAAAACCCTGCGAATGTACACAAATGTGCATCTTTGAGAGAGAAACGAAAAATACACAATTTAAACTATTGTTAAGTACATTAGTGTGCATTCTTTGAGAGAAACAGAAAATATGCAATTAAATTGAAGCATCTTACGAATGTACATTAGTGAGCATTTTTTAGAAAGAAATAGAAAAAAAGTGATTAATTAAATTGAAAATAAGGTTGTTATAATTATTCTTATATCTCTCACCCATTATTTTTATATGATTTAGTATACATTATTATTCAATGAAACTAGTGTTAAGTTAAAACATTGAAATATTCAGCGTTGTAAATAAGGGTAAAGCTGGAAAAAGAAATATACGTTTAGATCAATGTATTTATTAGTAATTAGGTTATATGCACGCGTACCTATCAATAATAATCCCAAATAATATAATAAAAATATTAATATACCTAAAATTAAAATAATATAATCATTAAAATTACATTATAATTTATTTAAATATGAAATTTAGACAACAATTATAATTTATTTTAATATGTAATGTAATTTTAATTTTTAATATATTTTATTATTTAAGTAAATATTTTTTAAACTTATTTAAAAATGTAGAATTTTTTTCACATATACAACATATATATTAATTTATTATTACAACTAACAATCATAATATTTTTTCACATATTTAAATTAATTTTATAAATTAAAAAAATACAGAAAAGTAGACGCTAATGTGATACATCATATATATTAATTTATCATTAACCATTAAAATATTTATTGTTATTTAAATTAATAATTGATTTTTTTTTTTGCAAACTTCACTGTAGCTCCTAGATTTTTCCAGCGCTACAGTGCTTTCCCCTATTTTACAGCTAAAAATGTTGCCTTGCTGGAGGGAGGTTGATGCTGGAAAATGCAAGAATTCGCCCATATGCGGGCTTGCTGGAGAAGGCCTAAGGCCATCTCCAGCAAAGCTGTAAATAAGCCTGCAACTGTGAACTGCAGACGAAAACTCCCTCCAGCAGAGCCGCAAATCAACCTGCAAAATAAAGAAAATCACTGTAGCGCTAGAAAAATCCAGACGCTATAGTGAAATCTGGATCCATGTTTTATTTTTTTTATTTTTATTTTTTTTACTTATTTTCAAGTATTACATTTAAATAACATTATATATTTTAATAGTTAATGACATTTTAATAGTTAATGACATTCATGGTTAATGATAAATGAATATATATGATGTATCACATTAACATCTACTTTTTTTTACTTATTTGTAATAATTAATTTAAATAAGTTAAAAAAATATTATGATTGTTATTTTTAATAGTAAATTAATATATATGTTGTATATGTGAAAAAAATTCTACATTTTTAAATAAGTTTAAAAAAATATTTACTTAAATAATAAAATATACTAAAAATTAAAATTACATTACATATTAAAATCCTAAAACACAAACTTACATTACATTGATATATTATAAAACATACCCTTAATTGAAATAAATTGATAAAACAACATTACTAGCACAAGAAAAAAATAAAGTACATAAACATAATAAATAAACACATAAATACTAATAATCAGAGAGACTACCCCCGGACTCTCCTCCAATATCTCGAATAAATTGGCCAAAGAAATCGAAAGCAGTATTAGAATTTTGTTGTTCATCTGGTCTTCTCATTTCCATGATTTTTTATTGCTCACGTCTAATAAAGTCACATCGTTCGGGGTCCAAAATGGTGTCCAAATTCACCATTATGAGTTTGTCTTCACGCATTAATTCTTTTAATTTATGGTTATACTTTTTAGCTTCAACCATTTCACGCATTATAGCAGCATCTCGATCTTTTTTTCAGCAGACGTGTGTAATATTTCACGCATTTTTTCACCCTCTTCTTGTCATGTTTGCTACAATAGATGTTTCTCTACCTTGTTTCCTTTTCAATTTAGCTTCTTTTATCCCCTCTGGTCGCCTCAATAAAGATCCTCCACTATCATCGCTTAAATTGATTGCAAATTTTGACAATGAGGCTTGCAGAGATATAGGAGATGCCGACGTGTTTACTGGAGCACTTGAACTTTCTTTCTCTGCAAGTTCTTCTACGTATTTCTTCATAATAAACCACACATGTGAAAATCTGAAACTATCTGGATATTATTTATTTTTAGACATCAACTCATTTGCCTTGTCCCACTACATATATACAAAATATTAAATCAAGTATAAATTATAATAAATTAAGTATGATTTATAATTAAAAGAAAATAAAATATTCCACTTACGATGTCTTCATCATTTGCACTACTTGGACGAGAATATCGAACTTGTTGTAGACATGCCCCAAACTTTCTACAATCTTTAAGTATGAATCGAAAACGGTATTGTAAGGATTTTTTAGTACGAGAAACTGATTGCGATGGTTTTTCAAAATTGAATTTTTCAGTAATACGAAGCAAAATTTGTCTTTTGTTTGGTTTCTACCAACAATTGGATTTTGTGAAATATCAAGATAACAAGTGCAAAGATTTTTATCATCGGAAGAAAAGAAATTTTTATCTCGTTTAGACATTTTAGAGAGAAGAAATACGAAAACAACAATAATTTAAGTGTGTAAAGAGAAATTGCAGAGGCTTGTGGTAGGATAAGGGTTGTGTGTCACTTATTTATAATAAATATTAGACTTTTCACATTTTCAAAAATCATAATCCAACGGTTGAGATTTAAAGATGATGTTATACTATCAATGGTTGTGATTTAAAGAGCATGGATTGTACTTCTTTTCTCTCTACACTTTCATCCAACGGTTGAGATTTAAAGATGATGATATACTATCAATGGTTGTGATTTAAAGAGTATGGATTGTGCTTATTTTCTCTCTACAATTTCATCCAACGGTTGAGATTTAAAGATGGTGTTATACTATCAATGGTTGTGACTTAAAGAGCATGGATTGTGCTTCTTTTCTCTTTACACTTTCATCCAACGGTTGAGATTTAAAGATGATATTTTTAATCAATGGTTGAGATTTTAAGTACATGGATTGTGCATATTTTCTCTCTACACTTTCATCCAATGGTTGAGATTTAAAGATGATATTTTTTTTTATCAATGGTTGAAATTTTAAGTACATGGATTGTGCTTCTTTTCTCTCTACACTTTCATCCAATGGTTGAGATTTAAAGATGATATTTTTTTTATCAATGGTTGAGTTTTTAAGTACATGGATTGTGCTTCTTTTCTCTCTACAGTTTCCAAGATCATCATCCAACGGTTAAGATTTAAAGATGATTTTTTTTATCAATGGTTGAGATTTTAAGTACATGGATAGTGCTTCTTTTCTCTCTACACTTTCATCTAATAGTTGAGATTTAAAGGTGATACTCCCTCCGTCCCATCCTAATAGTTATATATTTCTATTTTGGGCGTCCCATTCTAATGGTTACATTTTCCTTTTTAGCATATGGGACCCACACAAATTAATTATTTCTCCCTCTATGGGCCCACACATCCCACTAATACCCCTACCCACATTACATTAAATTATTTCTCTCATCTCAATACACAATAAAATATTATATTCATTAATCCCCGTGCAAAAAGCAAACATAACTATAAGGATGAGACTGAGGGAGTATTTTTTTATCAATGGTTGATATTTTAAGTACATGGATTGTGTTTATTTTCTTTTTACACTTTCCAAGATCATCATCCAACGGTTGAGATTTAAAGATCATATTTTTTATCAATGGTTGAGATTTTAAGTACATAAATTGTGCCTTCATAGATAGTGCAATTTTGGATTATATAATGAACACATGCTACCACTTACTAGTACTTCAAAATTAAAATTTTTCATCACTCCACTCATACATACAAAAATGAATTTTCATGAGATATTTTCTTCTTCATCAAGCTCATCAAGTGATGAGTTTGATGTATTTCCCCAATCAATATTAGAGAGTAACGATACTGAAGAAAAAATGATTGTACAACATCTACGAAACAACAATGTATTGATGGCTGAATGCCTTAGCCAACAAAAGGCAAATCCAAGGCATGCAGGATCAGTGCAAGGTGGAGAACTATTTTTCGTAATCGAGAAGCAGCTGCAGATAATCTCTACAATGACTACTTTACTAAAAATCCAACGTATAATGAAGATCACTTCCGCTGACGCTTTCAAATGTCTCGTGATTTGTTTCTTAGAATCGTTGATGCTGTAAAAATCACGATGATTATTTTATATAACGAAGGAATGCAGCTGGAATGCTTGGTTTGTCAATTTTATAGAAGGTGACGGCCGCAATTCGTATACTTGCATATGCAGTTCCAGCTGATGTAACCAACGAGTATATCAAGATTGGAGAATCTACATCCATCGAATGTTTTAAAAGATTTTATCTTGCTGCTGTTGAGATTTTTTCAGAGCAATATCTAAGAGCTCCTACTGCCAATGATGTTGCATGACTACTCTACATATATCGGGAAGCAGCGTGAATTTCCAAGAGCTTGAGCGGGATAATATTCTGGTCGTAGTGCATCTCCAACAATTATACTTGAAGCTTTAGCTGACTATAATTTATGGATATGACATGTATATTTTGAGATGCCGGGTTCCAACAATGATATTAATGTGTTAGAGACCTCTCCTCTTTTCTCTAACCTTATTAGAGGCATTGCTCCTCCAGCACATTATATCATTCAAGGAAAAGAATTTAATATAGGGTATTATTTGGCCGATAGGATATAACCCTAATGGGCAACAATTGTTCAAACTATCCATGAGCCGTTGGGCCAAAAAAAATATATTTTACAACAAAACAAGAAGCTTGTAGAAAAGAGTGAAACGTGCATTTGGAGTTCTACAAAGTCGATTTGCAAATGTGGCAAACCCAGCACGTTTTTGGAGTAAAGCTGATTTGAAAATGATTATGCGTGCGTATATAATAATGCATAACATGATAATTGAAGATGAACGAGATCTTTATGCTCCAATTGAGGAAGCAAGAGAAGTGTCACTTCCGGATGTTGAATTTGCGGATAGTGATCCTACTCAATTCCAAAACTTTCTTACTCGATATCCACAAATTAGAGATACAGATGCCCATTTCAACCTTCGAAATGCTTTAATTGATCATTTATGGATGGAGTATTTCAATTCGGAGGATTAAAAATAATCATTCTTTATTTTAAGTGTTGTGTTTTAATTATTGTGTTGTTAATATTTTAATTTAATGTTTGTGTATAATGTAATTTTAATTTTAATTGTTGTCTTAATTTCATGTTTAAATAAATTATAATGTAATTTTAACTATTATGTTATTTTAATTTTAGGCATATTAATATTTTTATTATATTATTTTTTGTATTCAAAAATAAAAATAGAGATGAAAAATAAATTAAATGTAAAAATAAATAAAAATAGTATTAATAAAATGAATGTGCTGCGAAATGGAGTCAACTGCTGAAGATGACTTATTGAGTTGATTGTATTTTAGGGGTGAATGTACTGCAAAATGGTGTTAACTGCTGGAGATGACCTAATGATATAAATTTGCTGGTTGACCCTTGTCTATCTTTGTTTTTCTACAGATTGATTTTTGTTTCTAGAGCCATGTAGTTTATTTTTTTTGTCTATGATATATTTCACTGTAATTTGTGCTTCAATAGTTCCTGTTTGTGATCGGTATGGAATTTATGGTAAATAACTAATCTTGGTGAACTTCCTTTCGAGGTCTGAACATGTCACCTGATTTTGTGTGGTCCAAAATTAATTTTGTGTTTTCCGTTGTCTAATTGATCATATTACATATCTAACCAATTTTCTCATTACGTCTGATCCCAAATGAACACATAGTGTATCATATCTCTGAGGGGTCCATATTTAATTCTTTGTTGAGAATGGTTGGCGGATGCTAAATCTTCTCATTATATTCTTGGTTTTCATGGAATTATTTAGGGTTTTTTATATTAAGGTTTATGGGGTATTTATGTCATATTAATTAGGATTATTTTAATTTAAATAATAGTAGGATTAGTTTAGTAATTTTGGGGGTGAGAATAGTCGCTCCCGTTTAATTAGTTTGCTAAACTATTCCCTAAGGAGTAGTTTAAGGTCAATACTTGAGAAGTATTTAGACTTTAATTACTTTGCTAAACTATTCTAGAAGGGGTGTTCTAGTCAATTACAATACTTAAGAAGTATAAACTTTAAACTATTTTACTCAAATTAAATTGTTATGTAATTGTGGTTTATATTTTACATGGATTTAATCCTAAAAAAATAAATTAAAAATGATTAACTTTATTAATACTGAAAAGAATTATTTTTCTGGTAATTAATTATGATTTTATTTTATAAATAAATTATAATCATAGTTACATTACACTTATACTATACAACATATAGTAATTGGACCTGCTTGGTAAAGAACTTTGAACTAAAAAGATGAAGAACCATTACAATTAATTAATAAAAAATTAAATATTAATGAAATTATTATTACTTTATTTTCAGTATAAGAACTAAACAAAACAAGCAATCGAAGTATAATAATCTAAAGATACAACCTAATTTGTTGTAAATGGGTCTCACCTATTTCTTAAGTCGCATAATCCATCAAAATTTTTGCTAACATATGGGCTTAAAACATACAGCCCCATTAAGCAAAAGATGATCTGAAAATGAAAACATGGAACCGTTGTTAATGGCTTTGTTGGCTCGCTCGTCGAAAGCTGCTTAGTTTGGTAATGGAGGATTAGCCCATTGTCTGGAGCCGGTTGAAGTTCTTGTCACTGATCTTTTTGTTTTATGTAAGATTATTCGCCATTTCTTATTTCTCATTAGGTGAGTGTGTTACTGTGGATGGATTAAATTTGGGCGTTTGGAAATGATTATTTTGAATTTCATAATTCATAGGCTGTTCAAATTTGGTGGTTGTATTTCTTGTGAATCCTCTTTCATTTTTTCCCTTCCTCGGAGCATATTGCTTTCTCTTTATTTGATTGAAGTTTCGATATGTGATTTCAAGTATTTTTACTGTATAATAATGTATTTAAATCGAAGTTAATTTGACTATTTTTAACTTGATTGTTCAAATTATATGTCTAATGAAATTTTAAATATGTAATGTGGATTCCCGAACTCTGCATTTATCTATGAATTCACAATATTCCCGAACTCTGAAATTTCAAATATGTAATGTGTATTTATCTATGAATTCACAAACGGATAGAGAAAATTAAATTTTCTACTCATTTTTTAGCAGGTAGAGTACCTGTTTCAAATGCTGGTGCACATTTGAGTAAACTTCTTTGTTTCCTTCTGATAAATTTTTTAATTCATAATTTGAGGTTAATCTGAATTAGCATATTGATTCTTTTAGGTGATAATAATTGATGTAATCATTGATGGTTTCATTATTTTTTTCCTTTTTTTTGAGACAGTATTTTTCTTGGTTTTGTTCTTTTTAATTTTGCATCATTATGAATTATTCATTAGTGATGGGCTCTTAAGTCCTAATGTCCATATTGTGCAGTGAATACCTTGAAGAAATCTATTACTTCTGGTGAGTATTTGAGATTTGACAAGCATATTAAAGACTTTGAGATGACAATATTGTACGACAACTGGAGGAGGTACAACAGTAGGCCAAGTGTTCATTCTTTTGAATCCTTTTCAAGTGAAAGTCATCTTATTCTTCAAGCTAGTGGACTTCAACATTGGTTTAAGAATTGCAACACTTGAGAAAGCATAAACTCACAGCAAGTACCTTTGGCTTGGCTATTGGTTTTTGGCCTCGTGGACGGGCCCGATTATGGCTAGAGAAGCTTGGAGTGATAGAACTCTTCTCTGGAAACTTAGCTACTTGTTGGAGCAACATAAAGGAAGAAGAAGCTCTTGAAAGATATAAGCTGATAACTAGGAATTCCTTATCATATCCTGAATTCCAGGTTTATTAGGAGAAGAATCTTGAGGATAATTGGCTAGCAGCTTCCCCTGATGGAGCCATTGACAGCTACATTTATGGGTTGCCTTCGTATGGTGTTGTTGAAGTTAAGTGCCCGTACTTTGGTGGAGATATAAGCATAGCCACCCCGTGGAAATGAGTGCCGCTGTATTATATACCCCAAGCTCAAAGCTTGATGGAAATACTTGATCGAGATTGGATGGATATGTATGTTTGGACTGATAATGGAAGTAGTTTGTTTAGGATACATAGGAATGAAGAATATTGGAAACTCTTGAAAACAACATTATCTGATTTTTGGTGGAAGCATGTTCAGCCAGCGAAAGAGATTTGCCTTAGAACTGTGATCACCAATCCACTAATTGATTTAAGCGCACTAAGGCCAGCCCCAAAGCATGACATGTGTCGTAGCATTGTGTATGAAAGTAAACTTATTGTTGATAGCTCAAAATTGTTGATGCGGGAAATCCATGGCAAGTTGCAAGATTGATGGTGGAAAGCAAGACACTATTGATCAACTGGAAAGAAGTTTTTTCTTTGCATAACCAAGAAATTCTGTCCAGACAGAGTTTTGAGCACGGGTATTTTATTTATAACTAATAAAATTAACTTCGTAGTTTCCTTATAGAATCTGATGTGATTTGTAGTATCTTATTTTGGTTGAACTTTTCTTTTGAAGGGATCTTCTGAGCTATATGAAGATGTGCATTACAAGTCGTACAAGAGGCAAGAGGGTCTCTGCCAAGAGTGATCATTTGCCTTCGTTATGTGTATGGATTATTGTAGCAGGCTTTTATAGAATTAGAAAGAAATCAGAGGTGGAGGGTTTAAGTATGACTAGACTCTGTAAGGCTGTGGGTTTATCACATCTGGCGTTTGTTGATAATTTTATCATATTTGCCCATTTTGATGTGCAGTCGGCTTTGGTGGTTAGCTTAACTTGCAATCGCAAGACCAAACAAAATAGCAAACATGTCATAGTCTAGGCGGGATCCAGAATCATACAATATATGGAGATGCATGTTTTGCTCTGTGTTAGACCAATCCAGTGGCTTCGTGTAAGAACACCGGCAGCACCTCCTTTATCTGGAGCCATACGAATTTCATTTTCACAGATGGAGTGATAAAGCTCAGACAAAAAATCTCGCAGAAAATCATTTCCACCATTAATTTTTCGATTGTTGCGAATGAAGTCTTCTTCACTCATCTGTATCTTCTGGGACTCCACATAAGCACTCGGCTGGCAATTTCAACTTAATATTGGAGGAAGAAGTTCTCATTGAATGCATCAAGCTAGAAGTTGCTAGACTAAGCTTCATTTACTAGTTTTTTGGTTTCTTTCAGTAGCAGTTTCATTTAACGTGGGAATATTAGTTTTCGACCTTTTGGTTCCTGGTTGCTTTTTAGTGTAGGAGTTATTTGGTTTTGTATGTTCAACTTCTTTGAATCTGAAATGTATTTATCCTGTTTTCTTTGATTAATATTTTTATTATCTTTTTTTTATCCGTTAAAGAATAATTATGTAAAATTAATATTCTCATTTTCACAATAAAATGCTATGTAAATTTTTATTTATTGTATTATATATTATTTATAAAATAGTTCATTGAACAATTATCACTTTTTCATCGATTTTCGTTAATTATTACACAAGATTTGCCCAAATTAGAAATGCATGCTCAAGTAATAAAAAAAAAAAATAATAAATAAAGAAGATCAATACATAACGAATGATCAACGCTATAATTTTCATCTCAGTTTAACGGCGCTTAAACTGTTCAAGGTAACAAAAAATCATGATTTAGACTATTTATATAACTTGTTTAACTTAATAAAATGTTATTTTTAAATTAAAAGAAAAAGAGATAAAATATGTCTTTTTTTTTTGTTTTTGGGAATTATTTTTCCTACAAAGATAGAAAATACTCCCTCCATCCCGGTGTAAGAGGGTCATTTACTTTTTTGCACGTAGATTAAGGAGTATTATTATTTAATATGTAGTGGGTAGTTGTATTAGTGGGAGTGTGGGTGCCATATTTTAATTATATTAA
This sequence comes from Pogostemon cablin, assembly GCA_023678885.1. Lineage (NCBI taxonomy): Eukaryota > Viridiplantae > Streptophyta > Magnoliopsida > Lamiales > Lamiaceae > Pogostemon > Pogostemon cablin. The sequence goes on along the minus strand of CM042994.1, from coordinate 19,050,107 downwards.
AGGGGGTGTGTAGGTCCCATGTATGTAAAAAAAAATGAGACTCTTTAGAATGACTCTCTTAGCCTGGGACGGAGGGAGTATTTACTATTACTATTTTGAGTTTATCTTGGTTGTTGTTCGTTTTGTGCAGTTGGGGTATGTTAGAGAAATTTGATAATTAACTCTATCGGCCTAAACTTTTAGATGAGGTGGTCATTTAACATGGTATTAGAGTCATGGCCTAGCAAAGATTCAATGTTCTACCCTCACCACCACCCATTTATGAAAAAATCCCACATTAGACGACGGTGTTCGAAGGAAGAAGATCTGCATGTTGAATGCATCAAGTTATAGAAGTGGTTAGACTAAGCTTCATTTACTAGTAGTAGTTTATTTATTTTTTATTGCTTCGTTAGTAGCGGCTTGGCTGAACATCATTTTATTAGTTTTGGTTGCTGGTTGCTTTTTAGATTTGGTTTTGTATGTAGAACTTCTTCGATTTCTGAAATATATTTACTTTAATTTCACACCCTAATTTAAATAAATATGGAGTATAGTATATATAGTATAATTATATTGTATAGAAAACATATATATATGGACAAAATATATATCATAAAGGATCTTTAAGAAAAATAAAAGCAAAGACTGCTGTACATGACTACGAAATTAAATCTGTACACCTCATTTTGATCAAAAATCATGATTAAGATATTTATATAACTTGTTTTAATTTGAATAAAAATATTATTTTTAAATTAAAAGAAAAGGAGATAAAATATGTCTTTTTTTATTTTTTTCTTGAATTTTTTTCCCCAAGTAAAGAGAGAAAAGGAGTTAATTGATCTTTAGGGTATAGTGTTGGTGTGTTCTAAACGGAATTACGATATTTTGATGAGTTCTTTCGTGTTGCTTTAGGTTTGTTGTTTTGTTTTCAATTTCGTGTATTTGCTTTCGTCGGTTGATTTCCCTTGACATAGAATGTTCTAAAAGAAAGTGTAATTTTGTTTCTAGTGTTTATGATGGTATTATCGTAGTCATGTCATGTCTGACAAGTTCAGAACATGCAGGATGAGAGCTTTGGTTCTTTTACCAATGTTTGAACATAGTTGATACCTTATTTTTGGTTTAATAACTAACTACTATTTCTTATAATGGTGTTCTGGTTTTTTGTCAATTGGAGAAGAGGTTGAGAAGTTGGCAACCGTAATGGAAATGGTGTCATATATTGTTGTGGCAGAATCTTGAAAATAGTTTGAACTGATCTGGACCCACAGAAAAATCATCAATGCAAATTTCTGATCTGAATTTTACTTCAACATATTTGTACAACTTCTATTAATTACAATTAATTATGAACAGAAAATTGGAGAAGTTGATTTCACTCAAAAAGAAGATTTGAGTAGTGAGTAATGAGATGAGATGCGAATTGAATTGGGGTATTTTTGGTGATTGAGACGTACTTCCTCCATCCCATTTCAGATGTCATACTTTTCATTTTGGGTTGTTCCACAAAAGTTTGCACATTCCTAAAAAAGCAAACAGTCAAACACAATTACCCTTCCCCATACACTTTATTTACAAAAAAATCACCCTTACCTAACACACCTAACATACTTTATCATTTATTTATTACAAAAAATATCATAATACTCTAAAAGTTATAACTTTTCTTAATCTCTGTGCCGGAAGAGGCATGCAAACTTTTGTGGGACGGAGGAAGTAGATATCTATTACGTACCCATTTCCTTTGAAGCCCAATCTCACAAGCCTCTAGTTGAGTTCTAAATTGGAAGATTCATTCTAAAGACTAGAGTAGGCTTGAGGTTCGGAATCCTAGTTTTGGCCCTGAGTAGCCCAAATTTTATTCTGGGAAATCATGGAGGACAGAACCGGGATTTCGCGACTGGAGCCCTCGCTCTCTTCGCGTTACGTCTTCTCCTAGAAAAATATCTCATTCCTTTTGGACTTTATTTCTTGGTCAGTATTATAATGACTAGGAGGATTTGAAAGACATTATGGCATTAAGATTTACAAGAACGTGTGATCTGTACCTAAGTAGAGCCAAACAAGACCCTATAGAAATGATTATAATTGGTTGCACATTGGATTAATACAAAATGCTTTCAGACCTTTAACATTAAAAGGTTTGTTAGAAAGTTTCTTGTTGCTCTTCGGATGGAAGAAATTTAAATTGGAAAAGTTCTATTATGGGAATAATACAATCTAGTTTGGCTCAAAGCCCTGACTATTTTAATGTATATCCAGATCTTTCTTTAAATTTGACAAAACAAAATATATTAGATTTTGTTATTTTAAATGTAAATGTATATCCAGATCTTTCTTTAAATTTGACAAAACAAAATATATTAGATTTTGTTATTTTAAATGTAAAAACACATGGTTACAATTATGCTCCCGGATCTGAAATTATTTACATATGTTATTGAATTTGTTATAAAATATTAAAAATACTAAATCCCATGTGCATAATGAGAGACAGTAAAGATAATAAAGAAACTATTCTTATAGAATCTAATTTTGAAAAATCAAATATTACTACAAGAAGACCTATAAAATGGGAAGAGATAGTATTTCCTGAAAAATGGATTATAGAAAATGATGTATCCATAAAACCCATTAATAATGAGTTGAAAGAAATAAGATAGATAAATGGTAAAGTAGATGTTGAATTTAAAAGACTTTTACTTTCTTCATCTTATAAATCTACAAGAACTTATATATCACCTTCAATTATGAAGTAGAATTACAAGAGTCATCCAGAGCTTCTACCATCACAGGTAAGAGATTTAAATAATGAATGGTCTGATGAAGTTAATAAAGTTAAAAGTTAATAAAGAACATATTGTTCATGGATTTTAAGGAATTAAAATTCGAGAAAATGATATTATGTCAGATATGAGTTTTCCTTAATTTTATGGATTACAAAAAAAATTGATTTTTAAAAAGGCTCTCCAGCCAAAAGGGAGATTAATGAATATTTTCAAAAACATCTCGATTACATCAGGAGATTTTTTTATGAATTTTGTGAAAAACAAAATAGGAAAATACATTTTGTTTCTTGGATTATAAAATATTTATTATTGAAGAAATAAATACTCTTTAAAGAGAATATTCGCTTTCAAGAGTATATTCACTTTCTAATGGAGAAATTATAAAAGGAACATATCCACCTAGAGATAAATTTAAAATGGAAAAAGATAATAAAATTTTATATTTTAATGGTTTTTCTAAATGGTTTTTCTAAATTAGTAGTCAAGATAATATTAATACATTAGTTTTATCAATTCAAGGCCCGAATTATGGGTAAACTATCAATTCGGGGCCTGAATTATTTTTCTATCAATTCAAGGCCTGAAATATGTAAAACTATCAATCAAAGGCCTGAATTTGTCAAATATTACCTCCTATTTTACCAATTTAGGGCCTAAGTTCATGCCCTGAATTGATAGTTTTACATAATTCATGCCCTAATCGATAGAAAATATAATTCAAGCCCCGAATTGATAGTTTACCCATTTTCAGGCCTTAAATTGATAAAATTCCAATAATTAAACACCTAAATCAACTTTTAGAAAAATAAAACTACAAATCTATATTTAACTATTATTGGAGAAGAAATATCCTCTTTATATAATCGAATTGAAAGAATAATAATAACAGTAGAAAAAATAGAAAATATAGACAAAAAGAAGAATATAGATTCAACCTCTTCCTCATCTAATGAAGTAAGATCATCTTCTCTACAAATAGTTGTTGCTTCTTTTCAACTGCTACATGTGATTACATATTTTAAATATTCTTCTAAAGTTGATGAGTTAAGAAGCCTTTTAAAAGAAAAATTAAATATTTCTACCCTAGATCAAACTGATAAGGGTAAATATCAAAATTTGTCCAGTAAGTATGACATTTTCCAACTTTAGTCCTTTATCATTTGTAATTCTCAATTTTGGTCCGTTTTTATCCAGTTTTAATTCTTTTAGTCCTTTTTTCAAAATTTGGTCCTTCTTTAGTCCACTTTTGGTCCTAAATGTATACACTTTCGGACCATTTTTGGACTTTTTTTAACATAAAGGACTAAATTTGGATAAAAAATTACTAAATTTGGACCAAAAGGATTAAAACTGGACAAAAATTGAGAATTGCAAATGATAAAGGACTAAAGTTGAAAAATGTCATACTTACATGACCAATGTTGATATTTACCCAACTGATAATAATCAGGATGAGATTAATAAAATAAAATAAAATGGAAAGCATATAACAGGAAGATTTAATTACAAAAGACCCAGTCTTATGGACATTATTCATGAAGAACTGATTTTTTTTTTATTAATAATAGTTATAATGGAATGGAATATAGATGCATTTCCTGATAATCAGATTTACAGTACTATACATAAGATGCTTATGTATAGTCAAGTCTGCTGAAATGTAGGTAATAGTGATGCTAATATTGTTGGATTTGTCAAATATAAAATAAAGATTATTCTTGTCCCACATCGGATGAGAGATTAGAAAGGAGGATTCTTAATTGCTATTTAAGGAGGTCTTTGATTCTGATGTTAGACGCACCAATCATATACACTTTAATCTTTGTATTTGATTTTTCTAATCCTTTCTTGTATTCTCTATTTGAGAGTTGGGCGAAAATGTAGGAATTAGTTAAAGATGAGAGTTGGGAGAAAATGTGGGAATTAGTTAAAGATTTGTAATAGTGTGGTAGTATTTGGAGGCTGCAAGCATAATGTCCTTGCTAATGTGCATGGAATTTCAAACGCCAAGGAGCTATTTAAATAGTTTGAAGAATTGTACCTGACAAAGGTTATCTCAAATCGTTTGTAACTGATAGAAAAATTTCACACGCTTCGAATGAAGGTACATAAATTTTAGATCATTTAAGTGTTCTTAATGGCATCATCTTTGAACTAAAGGCAATTGGAGTGAAGATTGAGGATGAGGATAAGGCATTGAGGCTTATCTTATCTTTGACACGTTCCTATGAGCACAAAGTCAATTCTGATGTATGGTAAGGAAACTTTAAATTTTGCTGAAGTCACAGGCAAGCTTCTTTCTGAGGAAAGGAGGATAATGAGTGAAGGGCGCACTTCGGAAAAATCAATAATATTGGCAAGTGGCAATGGAGATAGGAAGAAGGATTCTAAGAATATGATTTTTTGGAAGTGCGAAGAACATGAGCATACAAAGCGAAATTGTCCACGTGGAGTTGGTACGGCAAATAACTCAGAGTCTAAAGCTAATATTGTGGAGAATTTTCTCTGATCGAGGAGAAAATGAACATCCTCATGACATGCCCAGTTGTCATAGAAAAGGGGTGGAGTAATGTTAGCTGGGCCACAAGTTTGCACACATTGACTTAGCATGAATGCATATGGTGAAAAAGTATATCGATGGGTGATGAACTTCCAGGGAGGCCAAGAGCTAAAAGTTGAACCATAAAATTTCAGCAGGTATTATTCGATTTGTGCCGAAAATTCTTAGAATGGATTATTCTAAGTGAGTCTACTCATATGGTGGAGTAGGATGATTTTCGGGATGTTGAAAATTGATTGTCGGTAACGATAATGGGCTCATTTTATTTTTAGCAAGGTGGAGATTATTGAATTTGTTAAATATAAAATAAAGAACTATTCTTGTCCCATATCGGATGAGAGATTAGAAAGGGAGGATTCTTAATTACTATATATATATATTTAAGAATACCTTTGGTTCTGATATTAGACGCACCAATCGGATACACTTTAATCTTTGTATTTGATTTTTCTGATCCTTTCTTGTATTCTCTATTTGAGAGTTGGGAGAAAATGTGGGAATTAGTTAAAGATTTGTAATAGTGTGGTAGTATTGGGGTCGAGTGTGAGAGAAACTATTTTAAAATAGATTCAGTGGTATCCTAGGTGTATTTATTGAAGAGGTTAAAGAAGTATGTCTAGGGACTTGATTGGATGATTAGCTACCCATATATGCTTGTTAATTGTTATGCTTATGTTTCTTAGGTGAATAATCTTTATGCATGGTGTGGCATAGTTTTATGAATTTATTAATTTGTACGGTCTTATACTGGAATTGGTGACCAGATATTTAACGCTGGTGGATTTGGCGATGTTAGAAATTTTTGCTTCCTTCCTTTGACTGGTATTGCTATATTTATCATTTATTCGCCCTTATATGTTTAAGTTGCATCATTTATTCATCTCTGATTTTTTTTTTGCAGGCAAATAGTCTTCACATTTCAATTTTCATTGGATATTATTCCTGCGTTGTGTAGCTGTTACTTGTACTTAATGTAAGGAATCCTCATCCCTTTTATATAACATATCCTTGTTTTTTTATCTCTTTTTACCCAAGAAAAGATGGAGTTGAATATTATGTTGTTATCATGTCATCTTTTTTAGCTAATCATTGTCTTTTGTAGTTAAGCTACATTAGTTAGTAGATCATTAATTTTGTTATTATTTAGAACTCAACATAGACCATTACTTATATTCCCTTAACAGACTGCACGTAGGAAAAAGTATGTTCATTCGCCGCCGCTGCCACATTCTCGTTCTTTGCCTAACTCGGGTCTTCTCTGCCTTCCTGTACCTTGAATTTATAAGGTTATGTCTCTCTCTCCTTTTCTTGCCTCTCTCTTATCTGTGGTTTTAATTGGATGCACCACACAATAGAGAAGTATGCTTAAACCTGCTAATGATTGTTAAACCATCAAGATTAAACCATTCACATAGTTGTTAACTTAGACGAATTAACTTCAAAGACATTCGCAAAGAAACTTGATTTATTTTTATACGGGTGTGGTTGTGGATCCAGGTGTATCATGAACATTAGTCATAAAAAACATCATTTCCTTTGAGAGCAATTCTGGAAACTAAAAAGAATCAGAGGTAATCATATTTGATTACTTCCAATTAGATTGAGCTTCAGATTTAAGGCAGACAAAAAGTAGTAACAAAGAAAGAAAAGAAGTATTGCAACACTAAAGACATAATATCTTAATGTAGACAAAGCATTGTGTGGGCTGACCCAATCATTAGAGGTTATCATAGCTCTCAGTTTTATTTGTTTGATAAGATTTACAGAGATGCAAGACAGTGTATACATAATGGTAGATGATGATCAATTAAGAGCAATGATAAATCTGCATTATAAGAGTATAGAAGCAGTACCAACAAAAATCTCATATAGCTACGCTCTCCTAGGTGTCTTCCATAAGTTGTTTACGCTCAATTTCAATCTTTGATTTAGGTAACATAGGTCTCATGTTGGATACTTAGACACTGTAAGCCATGATTGAAGGAAATTGTAATCATGATTATAACTTCTTACATTTTGTTATTTACTTGATCAGGAATTCCTCCCGATTAGCTGTTTTCTAAAAAGCTGCTTGAAAATTGATGTGCTTTTGCTGATTATGACATTTCAAGCATAACGGATGTGGTCTTTCTGATTGTAACATTTCAAGTCTGGGTAAACACCTTACGAAGTATGGTGTCCCCATCACTAGTTTAATATAAAAGTGTATATTATAAATTATAGTGTTTGTAATATCTATTTAAAATAAAAGGTTATATTAGGGTATACTCGTGCATTCATATCTGTATTAATTTTTATTTAATATAGTGTATACTTCCTCCGTCCCCTCAAATGGTCTTTTTTTTTCATTTTGGGCGTCTCAGCAAAAGAGTCTCATTTCCTTTTTTACACATATGAGACCCACTCACACCCAATAATATTATTAAAATATGGGACCTACACACCCACTAATAGAACTACTCATTACACACCTTTGCATGGGATGGAGGGAGTATGTATTTTTTTAATAAAACCATATACTCGTGCATTCATATCTCTATTAATTTTTAATCAATATAATGTATACTTATTTTTTAATAAGTATTCACTCGCTCATTAAAAATCTCTAATAAAGTGTATAGGTAGTTCTTATTCATTAGTGAAGTAGAGTATATTTTTATTTAATAATGTATAAGTTCTGAGTATGGAATGAATTTGAATTCGAGTATACAAGAGAATTTGCCTAAATGGGACGCGTTTGAATTCGAGCATACAAGAGAATTTGCCTAAATGGGATGGGTACGAGAACAGTTAATTACTTTTCAATCGAGGTTAATTATTTTTTAATCGAATACGAGTATAAATACCTCAAAATAATCAAATATCCTTACCATTCATTCCTAAGTGAGAGTAACAACTAAGAATGTTATCATTAACCAGTGGGTAAGTAGTGTATCAAGTGAATTAGCCAGCGGGCTGAGTTGTCGAGCACCGAGCCACCTTATTCATATTTCACTAAACTAGACCGGCTTGATGCCTCTCGTAATTACTTACTCTGAAAATAAGAACTAATTGGAATCCACCTTTCCAACTTACGCAACTCTGGTTCCCTTCGTGGCTTGAAACTCAGAAGAATATGGAGAAACTTGATCTATCAAAATATTCCAACATGGGCTTGGAATATTCCTGTTTTAACTCTTGTCTCATAACCATCTCAATGGCAACCTTCAATTAGCAGTCCATAACTATCAGTATTCTCATTATATCTACTTAGATTCTAACCAATTCACTGGTTCATTACCTCTAAGTCATGATACCTTTATTATTGAGCTGGATCACTCTAATAACTCATTTTCTGAAGGACGTTCTCTGCCACCATACATACAACACATATAATTACTTGTAAATCCTTCATTTGGGGAGAAATCAATTAAGTGCGGAAATGCCAGACTGCTGGATGAAATGGCCATTCTTGACATATTTGTATCTAGGCTATAATCATATTTATATGCCCGCCGAACATACTGGTGCTCATTTTTGTTTTCATATGTTAGTGATTGAAAATTGATAGCCTTATTAATATACTTGGGTGTCTGAACAATACATTGTTGTTTGATTTCTTATTTAGGGTGAGTTAGAATAGAATAAACAAGGCTATTAAATATGCCAGAGACAAATGTTATTTAAGATGCTAAATTTACTGTGGCCTAACACGTCCATAACATAAAATAATTCAATTAACTGTGGGAAACTAATGGAAACATAATAAATTCATAAGATACAAATATACTGAAAAAATATAGAAAAGGTGAAAGCATCTACCTTTGTGATCGACTGCATAATCAACCTAGCTGGAATTACCTGTAAGAAACAAAGTGGTGTTGGGAGAGATGGCAAGCATAGAATGTGGCAGTGTTCGGAAGGTATATGCGCTGCTCTTATTGACTGTTACTGTTTAAAAAAAACTTGGTGGAGCAATGTACATATTACAGGTGATTGTTATTTATTCTTTGCTACATATGTATTTGGACTATCTGGCAGACTGGCTCTCATCTAATATTTAGCTTACCTAGTTTTATGTCAATGTGTATATGACGAAAGAAGGCAGTTACGTTGATTCTTCAATTTTTACCTGCCATTTTGCAATGACAAGATTCTTTCTTTATTTTATCATCCATAACTTTTTTTTAAACTACAAATTTAGAAAATAGTTGGTTGAGATAAGCGATTCAGATTATAGAAATGCTTAGGCATAAATTCAGACAAATTTATATGAGAAACTTGACCTAATTTGTAGACCAAAGACAACTATGTGATTATTAGATTACAAAGAGAATGTTTGCTCGTTTAACTTCTTATTTTACACGTGTTTTGTAAGATAAAATCACCAATTCCCTATATTTTGTTATAATTAAAGTAGAAAATAGGGGCTACCATCAACTGTGTGATTATTATATTACAAAGAGAATGTTTGCTTGTTGAACTTCTTATTTTACATGTTTTGTTAAGATGAAATCACCAATTCCCTATATTTTGTTATAATTAAAGTAAAAAATAGGGGCTACCATCAACTATGTGATTATTAGATTACAAAGAGAATGTTTGCTCGTTGAACTTCTTAATTTACACGTGTTTTGTAAGATGAAATCACCAATTCCCTATGTTTTGTTATAATTAAAGTAGAAAATAGTGGCTTCCATCTCCCGGGTGAGGTGCAGTTACCTAGTAATAAAATTTAAAAAAAAAAGAGAGAGAGAAACGGGAAAAATGTGCACGTGAAAAACAATTAAATTTTATTTTTTAATTATTATTCACAATTTTTTTACCACATACCACTTTGTTAAGTCTTAATCCATGAATTTCTCTATCTTCTCCACCTAGTAAATTCCAAACAGCTAAAGATGTGTATCACCTAGTAAATTCCAAACAGCTAAAGGTGCATATGGATAGGATGGATGGAGTACTTAAATACATTTTGTACTTACTAATTACTGACCCAAATAATTATTTAATTTCGTTGAAAATGGTTCAAGTCAGTGTTTTTATAACCGAACCAGAGATCGAACCGGTGACCCTAACAGTTCGAGGTTCAACCGGTTAGACCGATCGAATCGGGGTTCAACCAGAAAAATAAAAAATTATCTATTTTTATAATATTTTATTATTTTAAATATTTTTATTACATATAATTTAAATAATTTCACTTTGGCCCAAAATTTATTTAGAAGATGGCCCATGATAATATTAATTTAAAGCCCAAACAACAAAAGATATAATCATGTGAGTGCAAAAGAGTTCAGTCAGTCCAAAAGTCGTGGGGTCTCTCTTTCAAAAATCCAACTTTTCCTCTCCCTCCAACTATCTCCCCAAAAATAGTCTGAAATATTCATTCTGTTGAACCACCGTGGAACCACCGCCAGTCGCGCCCATCACCGAAGTCCGCCGCTTTAGCCAGAAAATCCGTTCGCCGCACCGCTGGCGCACCCATCAACCAAGAACCGCTGTGAATCCGACAAGTTCATCACTGCTAACACCCGTCGGTCTTTTGCCCACATCTCGCCTCCATCTGCTGCTGGAAGTCAAACCGTCTTAGATCTCTTCTTTGATGAAATAAGAAACTCTTAGATCTCCTCTTTTATGAGATAATAAAATAAGAACGGAAATGAGTATTAATTGGCTTCTCCTGCTTTTCTTCCTTCTCCTCTCGTCCCGTCAGATTTGATGTTTTAATTTTCTTTTTAAAAACAAAGAACAAGCAATTTTTGGGTTATCCAGTTCAGCCTATTATCCTGGTTCTAACCGGTCCAAACCGGTTTTTTTCGGTTCAATAGATAAAACGATTTTAGAGGGTTTCTGAACCGGATCCATCACCGGTTCTCAATTAAAGCGGTCGAACTGGCCTGTTCGGTTCGGTTTTGAAATCACTGGTTCAAGTATTCTGATACTGAGAGGTTTTTTTTATAAAGATATATACTCTTGATTGGTTTTTTATGAAGATATATACTCTTGGTTTTGGAGTTGAAGATATATACTTTTGGTTTTGAAGTTTTGATATTCGTACAAAGAATACTACGATTGAATAATCTTCTCCGCCTATGGTGACGACGAGTCCAACTGCGAAGCTGAAGAAGATCGAGGAGCTCGAACTAGGTCACGCGCATTTAAAGCAAGAGATATCAAAGCTAGTTTGAGCTCCTCGATTTTCTTCAGCTCCGCAGTTTGATATCTCTTGCTTTAAATGTTCGTGACCTAGTTCGAGCTCCTCGATCTTCTTCAGCTCCGCAGTTGGACGCGCTCCCGCCATAGGGGGAGAAGATGATTCAGTCGTAATATTCTTCTTACGAATATCAAAACTCCAAAACTAAGAGTATATATCTTCATAAAAAAATCTTTCAGTATCAGAAACCTTGAACCATTTTCAAGGAAAATAATTATTTTGGTCAGCAATTAATAAGTACAAAGTGTATTTAAGTATTCCCACCATTCCATCCATAAGTATCTGTATAAATGCCATCCTGGAGGACATCTCGTCTTCCCCTTTTGATAATGTTGTCTCGTAGACTATTGATCATTCGAAACTACTCAACAGATATCTAGGCTTTAATAAGATATCTACGTAGATAGATTGCACCATTCTAACTAATGTTTTAAATCCTCTTCCAATAAGATTTAAAATCATTTGATTCCTCTTATGGATGATTCGCTCTCATTCCCCACTTGTGTATGGAGAGATGAAGCTTCTTGGTCGAGGCGACTTCAGTGTATTCACCCTTAGATACTTTGCCATGTCTGCCAAGACACGATTTTGAGCTTAAATCACGCGTCGCACCTCCTCATTCATCTATCCCATGCCATTTGCATGTCCTTTATAACATTCTCCTGCAAATTAATAATGCATTCATTACATTAAAATAATTAATAATAAATTTGGTGTGAACAAAGTTCAATGTACAATTACATTTATTAAAGATAATTATATCTTTATATATTTTAAATTCTAAATAAATATTAAATTTTATGGATAATATATAATATAAACTACTAAAATTCACATAATATATATTAACCTGGTTTACAGAATTATTTACTTTAAACACACAATTAATTTAAATAGTACTTGGTATAAAGCAACCTTAAACAGTAGTAATTTGTAAGCAATATTGTGGGAGGATAATATGAATAAAAGGATTTGATTCTCATATATGAATATTGCGATTCATTGACTAGTGCTCCTTTAATAAGTTCATTTTAATATCATTAAATTCATTAATTATTCTCATTGTCACTCATTTCAAAACTTGAACAAAAGAGCGCTTTATTTATTTTAATTTGGGTTTAGATAGATTAATTTATGCTTATTTTGAATTTTAGTTTAATATACTTAAATTTTATGTTAAAAAAATGTGTTAGAAGATATTAATAGATGTGGTAAAAGAAAAGAAAAAAGAAAAAATAATAATTTATAAATAAAATAATACTACTTTTATAAAAGAAAGTGATAATAAACTAATAAAAAGTGATAATGTTATTTCTTGAACAATTTATAGTGTAAATAAAAAGTGATAACATTTTATAGCAAAAGTGATAACGTTTTATAGCAAAAGTGATTACTATTTTAAAAAGTGAAAAACGGTCTCACGCAAGACATACCCAATATATTATTATTACTATTATTATTATTATTATTATTATTATTATCAATTTATTTCTTTTAAGTGCTTGATGATAATAAAAATTAAATTATTATAATTAAAAACATTACTTGAATTCAATTTTAATCACCGGGCCGCATAGATTTTTTTCCCCAACGATAGTTGTTCTCGGAAATTAATTGATATGTTATCACTTTTTATTTATATTATAAATTGTTTATGAAATAATATTATCACTTTTCATTGATTTATTTATTATTACTTCCCTGTATAAAAGTTATAACTTTCTGTCCGTCTCACGTGAGACGATCTCATACAAGTCTTTGCCTAATATAGGGTAGGTCTTGCATGAGATGGCCATAAATAAATATCACATAGTTTATTATTATTATTATTATTATTATTATTATTATTATTATTATTATTATTATTATTACAACATAGATTTTTTCCTATTATGACTCTATCTAGATTAGATATCAGTTATTAAAAATATTTTTTTAATTAATCCTATAATTATTTATAAAATAATTTAATTAAACCGTTATTACTTTTTCTTTTATCATGTATCACTTTCTATTATAAATATTATCTCTTTTTATTCATCTTAAAAATTAATTATAAAATAGTTTATTTAATTAATAATCACTTTTTATTAATCGGATATCTTTTTTTTAATTAAAATTGTTATTATTTTTTATTCATCTCACTAATAGTTTATAAAATAGTGCAATTGGATGGACGGTTACCACTTTTTATTATAAATATCATTTTTTTAATTAAAAATATTATTACTTTTTATTTGTTATACTAATTACTCATAAAATAATTTAATTGGTCAGATATTACTTTTTCTTAGTATAACTTTTATTAAAAATATTATCACGTTTTATCAATTCTATAAATTAATCGTGAAATTCACTTTTGTAATTATTTATAACTTATTATTAAAGATGTTATCACTTTTTTCTAAAAATGTTACTCCCTCCGTCACATTTCAAACATTTTTCTATTTGGGCGTCCCATTTCAATCTTGAGTTAGTCTCTTTTAAACCGCGTTTACATCATAAATTCTTATAAACCCCGTGGTCCTCCTTAATTTAAATACTCGTAGTAATACATAGGATATATAGGATTGGGAGGGGGACCACATGTTTACACTGTGAACCTGGTCTTCACAAGTGTTTGTGTTCAATCTTTACATTTTTCTTTTTGGTATATGGGACCCACCTAAATAATTACTCTCTCCGTCCCATAGAAGTTGACACACTTTCCTTTTTGGTTTGTCCCAGTAAAGTTGACACATTTCCTTTTTAATACATAGACCCACACAAAAAACAATTAATCTATTCTTATGGGCCCCACATATCACCTCTAATACAACTACCCACTACACATTAAATATTATTTCTCTCACTCCACTTTACTTCACTTTACATTAAATTATTATACTCCTTAATCTCCGTGCCCAAAAAAATTATACCAACTTCTATGGAACGGAGGGAGTAATATATTATGGGACTCACATCCAACACTAATACATCTACTCTCTTTACATTAAATATAATATCTTTCTACCCACCATCCCTTAAAATTTTATGTTCTTTATTAATGTACAAAAAACAAACATAAGCATTGAACAAGATAGAGGAAGTATCACTTTTCATTTATAGTATAAATTATTCATAAAATAGTTTACATGACTGTTATCAATTTTTCTTATAAAAATTATCATTTTTCTTATCATTTTCACGGAAGTAATTTGTAAGAAGGACTTACATAAGTCTTTAAGATTATGAATTATATATAATATTATTCAAATATAAAGTTATCACTTTTATTAATTTAATAAGTATTTTTTTATATTAAAAAAATATTACTCCCTCCGTCCATTATTAATGTATCCATTTATTTTTTACACGTGGATTAAGGAGTATTATTATTTTATGTGTAGTAAGTAGTTATATTAGTGGAGGGTCTAAGTCCCATATTTTATTAGTATTAGTGGAGTGTGTGGGTCTCATAGTCTAAAACGAAAAATGGATAAATTAAGGTTGGACGACCCAAAATAATAAAATCTATATATTAAGGATGGACGAAGGGAGTACTATTTTTTAAAATATTATCACATTTTATAAAAATATAATAATTAAATAAAAAAATAAATTAAATGAATAATAAAATTTTAATTATTACATTTTTAAATAATAAAATATATAAATTAAACCAGAAAACTGTAAAAAAAATTAATACATGCAAGGTTAAATTCATTTCCTTTTTACAATTAATTTTTTCATTTTCTATTTTTTTTCAACCAAACAAGGCCATTTAGATTTATTTAGGCCCAATTAATTTTACTTTATAATAATAATTTTTTTAATTTTCTAATTTTATAATAACCAAACAAAGCCTTAAAAAATTACTTAATTATATTCATGAATAGTTGTCTCACAAAGGGGATCTGTGCCCACAAGTCTTTGCCTATTTTTAATAAGTATTCACTTTTTCATTAAAAATCGCTACCCTCCATCCCACATTAAGATTTTCGTTTTTCATTTTGGGTTATCCCAAGTTAAGGTTTACGTTTTCTTTTTTTAAGTTGGGCCCACATAGGGGTGTCAACGGGCTGGGTCTGGGCCGGATAGTTAACTACCCGTACCCGGCCCGTTTCTGAAAGACCTGCCCCGGACCCGTACGGGTCCTATATACTAGGACACGTGCCCAGACCCATATGGGGCGGGTCCGCCTCGCCCCTCCCTTTTTTTTAATCCTCAAACAATTTAAATCATACAAAAAATATTCATATATTTAAATAAATAAACTATAAGAATATTAAATATAATTATAATTTAATAAATTATATATATAATATAGTTATAAATAATTTATATGTATAAAATATAAAATAATTTTTAATATATTATATACGGGGCGGGTTGGTCTAAGTTAATACCCGGGCCGCCCCGTATATGTACGGGTCTGGGCCGCCCCGTTTTTCCTACGGGCCGGGTCCGGGCCACCCCAAAACGTGCGGGTCGGGGCGGGTACCCGCGGGCCGGGTACCCATTGACACCCCTAGGCCCACACAAAACAGTTTATTTATTTCATATAAGGTCTACACACAACACTAATACAATTACTCACTTTACATTGAATATTATTTCTCTCACATCACTACATACTAAATTATTATATCTCTTAATTTACGTTCAAAAATCAAACCAAACTGTTAACGCGAGACGGAGGGAGTATATAGTAGCTCTTATTCATTAGTGAATAGAGTATATTTTTATTCATTGATGTATATGTTCTGAGTATGGAATGAATTTGAATTCGAGTATACAAGAGAATTTGTCTAAATGGGATGGGTATAAGTACGGTTAGTTATATTTTTATCGAATACGAGTATGGATACCTCCAAAATAATAGAGTTTTCTATCTGTTGTCATTCCTAAATATGTGACAACTAAGAATGTTATAGTTAACCAGTGATTAAGCAGTGTCAAGTGAATTATTAAACAAACGGGCTGAGTTGTCGACACCGAGCCGCCTTATACATGGGCATGTAAAAAGTGGAGCAGCACTCATCTACCATATACTTTTTATACGACAACTTTACGTGTAAACTCCCTGCTCATTAGTGGGTCAGGTGATGAGTTGGAGCACCAAGCCGTCATGGGTATGGATCAACACTCATCTACCCTAATTTACTTCTGATAGTTTACATACGTCAACCGCCTCTCACCGCGGTTTTGATTCTAGAGACACTTTCTTAAAACAACGTAGAGTGCACTTGAACGATTTAATAGTTAGATTAAGTTTTAGTTTAATCTCTACCGTTAAATAAAATAATATAATTAATTTTTTAAAAATTAAAACTACTCACTACCTATGTTTAAACCTATAAACTGGGAATGCACCCCAAAATCATCCTATATTATTAGGCGTCTCTAATTTTCCCCAGGCCACGTAAACTCTTCCGATATCGTTTTTACTAAAAGTAAAATAAAATTGTTTTTATCAAAAGTAAAGTAAAGATGTAGCAAAAGTAAAAAAGAGTGATGTTATATAAATATTAGGGGCGTTGGAATTTTCTCCCAACTATAGGATTGATTTTATATTTTGAAAGATAAAAATACATTTTATTTTGGCAAATTCTGCAATACGTTTGAATATTCGAATTTAAATTTATCTCACACTCAAAATTTTTACATTAATAAATTAAAAGAAAAGGACTACAATACAACCGATCCTACCAAATATTGGTAGAACCGGATCCTGGGATAGTATTGCTGAATTTCACCACTCTTATTTCTCTCTCGTCACCACCCTTCTCTCTCCAGAATTCGTAATTCAATCTGTAGAACTCTCTCTCTTATCACTGCTCTTCTCACTTCGATTTCATCGTTCAATCTAATAGAGTTTTACGCAATTACCTTCTTCCCATTGACAAATCTGAATCTAACCAGATATGTTCTTCTAATTCGACTTTTACTCGAAGAAATTCACCAAATTATATTGTCTGTTTCTGCATCGAGTGCTACTTCGTCGGATTAGGGCGGTGTTTCTACTGTGGCTGAATAAGTATCGGATCTGAAGTTGTCGCCGAACCGCTGCTGCTGGATAACGACATTTCCAGCGGTACTGCTGAGCAGGTAAAGGCTATTGCTACAGCGTCCTTTTTCATCCTAGTCTAGCATGCGGCCTGCCTATTCCCTTTTTCCTACTTTTTCTTTTGCATCCCAATTTTAGATGTCTATGCATTTATTATTCCTCATGTCTTTGTGTTTGGAGTGTGAAGTGTGGCCCACTTTCTTTGACCTCCTTACCACCTACTCCAGCTTGACTGCTCATACCTTCTCTAAGCCACCACATTGCCTAATGGTTGCAATTGGAATTCTCCCATCTTTATTCCCTATTTTTTTTAAGACAAGAGCGTTTTGTATTCTCAACACTCTCGTCACTTACTTTTGTCCTACTGTTTAGGCATCTTCAATCGATGTATTTATTTCTTACAGCAACGATCGCTCTTCTCCAATGGCCAGCAACTTTCACACGATAGCAGCCTCTCGGATGTTGGTCTTTCCCTTACTCAATGGAGTTATTCTCCATTATATTAATTGCTATATAGAATCCACCGAACGTTGAGTGAAAGAGCTGGAATTGAGTATGAAAGGGTTGGATTTAATAGAGGTGGTGGTTCAATTATTTAGTGGAAGGTTGATAATGGCTGTTGCCTGCTGTTGGGTTGGCAGTGGAGTTTTTTTTTTTTAACATGAGATGATGGATTGTTGTCTTAATTTCTTACACCTAAAGATGTTAGTTTTATTTTACCCCAAATTTACTGATTGTATATTTTATTTAGGTGTTTCTTGTTAAAATTGTCTTTAATTAACATTGGAATGAGAGTAGTTGATAGAGGTAAAAGACCAATAAGTTGATCTTATATCCAATTAATTACAAAACTGCAAAGAGTGAGTATAATTTTTCTGTAGAGTAACCTAATTAATTATAAAGAGTAATCTAAATAATTCTAAAGAATAACCTTATTTTTATAGAGTGATCTAACATTTTCACTATGGAGTAACCTAATTGATTATAAAGAGTAATCTAAATAATTCTAAAGAATAATAAGTATTTTTATAGAGTGATCTAACATTTTTTCTATAGAGTAATTAATTCATTATAAAGAGTAACATAATTAATTTCAAAGAGTAACCTAATTATTTTTATAGAGTGATCTAACATTTTTTCTATAGAGTAATTAATTATTTTTATATAGTGATCTAACATTTTTTTTCTGACAGTAATTAATTCATTATAAAGAGTAGCCTAATTAATTCCAAAGAGTAACCTAATTATTTTTATAGAGTGATCTAACATTTTTCTATAGAATAATTACTTATTTTTATAGAGTGATCTAATATTTTTTATTAGATTAATTAATTTATTATAAGAAGTAACCTAATTAATTTAAAAAATAATCTAATTATTTTTATAGGGTGATCTAACCTTAGATTGTATTCGATTTAATTAATTTTAAAGAGTGATCTAATTTTAAATACCCTCCATTTCTCGGTGTGGCCAAATTAATTTCCTTAACTGAACCAACAATCAATTAAATATCCATGGGTTCATGAATTGTGCTAATTACCTTAACGAACCAACAACCAATTAAATATCCATTGGTTCATGAATTGTGCTGGTTGATTTATAAATTAAATGTCTCAAATAACTCATCAATTAAAAGTTATTTCCCTTCAAAAAGAACTCAAGTCTCTACAGCTCTAGAATCCAGATTTGTGATGCAGTCCTTGGTTAAACCACTTCTGAAGTCTCCTGTGTTTCACTCTGATGGTGAAAACGGAAGATTAGACTAACAAACTAGCTATAAACATAAACAAACAAAGAGATCTTCAATCAAAAGGCAGACAAGACAGACTTACAGGTTCAAACAACTGGTCTCTTACATGATACATATAAACCAAAATTTTTATTTTTGCCATTAAAACACGATCGAACACTCACTCCACACAGATATAAATCCGATAAATAACCCTAAAAAATCCATTCAAATATCTTGTACAGAAAATAATAGGATGATTCCGGAAGAAATCGTTCAAGATCAGCGGCAATACTAACGGAGAAGAGGCGAGTTCGAATATTGATGTTAATGGTGGAGAGGAAGAGTACATTGTGGAGGAATAAGGAGATCCATTAGATTCGTCGCCGGGAATGAGATTCGACCTGATTCAAAGACTCAATTCTTGCAATCGGAGATTCAGCAGACAGAGCATAATCAATGGCTTGAAAGACCTCTATCAAGTCTCAAGGATTATATATTCACTCCTCCACAGGCGGTTATCGTGCCCCATGGTAACAGCGTAGAGAATCGTGAACTTTAACCATTTTTATAAAAAAATCCAGAAGAGAGAGAAGGGAAAGGAAATGAGAAAAGAAGAGGGAGAAGGGAAATTACAGAGGAAATGACAAGGAAGAGAGGTACAGATTGAACGAGAAAATGACGTGGTTTCCATAGGGTTGACCCACAAAAAAAATTTGACCCGCGTTCAAACTATGGAATGCACATTAGATAGATCCGGTTGTACCAATTTAAAAAAAGACCGGCCTATAAAAGTCTTTGCCAAAATAAAAATATACTTTATTTATTAATGAATAAGTACTTATACTTTATTAGTGAATTTTTAACATATTTCTGTTTAGTTTTTTAATAAAAAACTAAATTTAAAAGTTATACATCTATTAAAAAAAATATATGTATATATTCTTGGACAACTCTGATATCAGGATTTGCACTCAATGGAAAATCCCAAATGGCATTAGATCATTTTGATCAAATGTTGAAGTTGGGTGCAAAACCTAATCATATAACTTATCTTGTTGTTCTTCAGGCTGCAGCTCCTTATGTTGAGTTGGTTAGTATATATGCATTGGCAAACGAGTGGGGTGGATTTGCTGATACTCGTACAAAGATGAAAGCCAATCGAGTGATGAAACGTCCCGGTCAATGGAAAATTATCTTTGTTTATGGTCGAAGATCGATTGCATTCTTATCACATGTTTGAGACATTGGATAGCTTAGTTTTGCAATTGAAAGATGAAATAAATGTTTTTGCTCCCTTGGAATTTTAATCATGATATATCCAAATTAAGTATATAATTTTATTCACTTGTATTGCTAGAAAAAGAAAACAATGTCACTCTTGAATAGGCTCACAAAGCAGACATAGTTAGGACAACTAGATATTCATGACATGGTAATATCTAGCTTTTATTTGGCCAAATCTTGCATCTATAGATCCAAAAGATAAATTTACTTGTGTATATATATATCAAGTTAATTGAATAATTCTTTTAAAAAAAATGAGGGGTATGCATGGAATTAATAAAGAATCCAAGAAGTGGAAGCCAAGAGTATGACGAACACGTCTCCCTCTGCCCAACCAAATCCTCACATAAAACAACAACCGGAGAACACTTCCTTGCCAGTAAAAAACTAGGGTTCTTAGTTGGTTTCTTACCCCGTTGTCTGAACTTTTCCGGCTTAAACTTGACATCAGCGACTCTTTCCTAGCATGAGAACTGATGGTGGGCTTCATATAATTCGGCGTTTTTCCAATCATCTTCTTTTTCAAGTCAGCTCCCTTGCTGTTCTTCATGATCTTCTGCTGCTGAAAAAGGGTTTCAGTTTTCAGAGGTTCAAGGGTGGATGCTTTTCTTTGCATCATGCACTACAAAAAAAGTATTTTTTAGCAATCGAATTTAGCAACGAAATTCAATCCGATTGGTAATTAGTAATGGATTAGCAACAAAAATGACATTTTGTTTTAACAACGGAATGCCAACGGATTATTCTCTATTTTAGCAACGGAATTCAATCCGTTGGTAATTACCTACGGATTATCAAGGGAATCATTATATAAATTACCAACGAAATTATTAGCAATGGATTACCAACGTAATTGATTTTTTGTTGCTAAAAATTTAACAACCACCACTTTACCAATGAAATTTTACCAACGGATTCTGTTGCTAATCCGTTGGTAAGCCAATTTAACAATGGAATTAAGACTTTTAGCAACGGAATATTCCGTTGTTAAAAAACAATTTTTTTTTTTGTAGTGATGGATGCAATTTCCTTGAGGAAAAGAAAAGAATATGGTTGAAATCAGTATTGGATGCTATATATATATATATATATATATATATATATATATATATATATATATATATATATATATAGTATAGGTTTTACGGTTTTAGGGAATTGATTGATATGCTAATTAATCACATATCTTGATTGAAGTATACTTCATAAAAGACATAATCAATAAATAAATATTTTAATCCAAATGTGTATGTGCGAATGTGGTTAGTGATATATTAATGATGTATCTGACGTGATTAATTTAAAGTATTGTACCAGCTTATTGGTTTTAATTCAAGCAAACCAATTTGAAATGGTTAATTAACGAAAAGAAAAGATATATTCTATATATTTCAAAGGTAAAAGAAAAAAGGTTCATCATTTTGAAAAAAAAAATTAAATAAATAAAAAGAATAAGAATTTATAATTGGTGATAAGATAAATTGTTTTCCTTGAATAATATTTATTCTCTAGCTGGCACGTGGTTAGTCCATATGATTTTTGGAATGGGACGTGATCCAAGTTCAATTTTTCCTCGAAATGAATTAAGATAATTTTATAAGGTGACTTGGAGAAAGAAATGAATTAAGGAATTATAAGATGACTTGGAGAAAAAGAAAATTGGCATGGTAATTGTGATTTTAGCTTTTAATTTATTTAAATTATAATATAAATTCACTTGAGGGAATTGAGACAATGAAAGTCTAAATATATGAAAATAATTTAAGCATATAATTATTTAATTTTGAAAAAAGAAAAGTAGGAGGAAGAAAGAGATTGATGCTCAAGAATACTAAACCCGAATTCTTATCCAATCCAAAGCATGAAGCGGGGTGCTTTCAAACTAATAACCTAATTAATTAATAAATTATTAATTATTATTATTAGTTTATTATTACTACATCATCACTAACCACATTCGCACGTACATAATATACATCTGGAAAAAAATAATTGATTACATATCTCTTATATTTCAATGAAGATATGTGATTGATTAGCATATCAATTCCTTATGCATTATGGACATCCCAAAAATGAAATAAATCATAATGATCAATCAAACCCAAATAAAGTATGCAAAATTAATTTAACACTTAAAATAAGTGCACTTGAGACTAAAATTTAAAATTCAACGCAAATTCTATTATTCAACCTCATTTAAAAGTTTTCAACAGGCTTTTAAAAGAATTCGTAGATCAACTCTATTTGAAAATAATTCAACAAGCTTTTAATAGAATTCCTAGAGTAAAATAATTGGACTTAATACGATTTGCTCGACGTTATGTTGGGTTGACCAAATTTATTTATGCGCAATTAATTAATTAATAATAACCACCAAAAGTAACTAATTAAATCTGTTCTCATTGGCTGTCTTCGCATTCCCACTGAATCTACCGGTGGACGCCCACACAGCAAATCAGGAAATTCGGGTTAAAAAGTGACCCGACCCGCCAAACAACTGAGAACAATTTTTTTACGGACCCATGTGTATATATATATACACAATTGGATTTGTAGCCCAGCATAGCTCAAGTGGTAGAGGAGGGTGGAAAGATTTAACGTTTAGCGTAGTTGAGCTTGATTGCTGCAGTGGGGTGGGGTTCGAATCCTACTTTTGGCATAGATTTCCCTATACCACAAGGAAATTGCCAAGAATTTTTACAGATCTCCCTGAATTTTGCGAAGCCAGGTGAACATATATCTACTTGTATCTTTTAACTATACACACACGAAAGAATGCTTCCGTTTTCAATAATATGATCTTATTATGTTTTAATGGCTGTGTTTTTGGTTTGGGATTTCTGCATTGCTGTGTTGTATCTTCACCTATTATTGCCTGATGAAATGTGGCTTGCCGGTTTTAATTACGTTGATATTACATTAGTTTTGTGTTGGTATTTTATTGTCTTTCCACTTTTTGCATGTATTTTGGGTGATGAGAGAGATGCAGGTTTTAGATAGAGAAAAAAAAAACTTAAGATTGCAATGTAAGTTGTTGGCCCAGTTTGAGAGGGATTCATTTGCTATTTGGCTGCTTGAATTTAAGTCATAATTATAGCTTTAAATATGTTGATATTGAAAATGCAAAATCTTGAGCTGTCACTGCTAAACTTGCACTAATTAGATTAGATCACAAAGTTCTTATTTGTCTTATGTAGATTGAATAACAAAGATGCCGCATTATGTATGTCTTGAATCATCTAAAAATGTGCGGTTATCACGGAGGTGGGCACTGTATATCTCCTTGAGAAACTCGTCCTACAGCATTTTTTTTGTAATTTTGTTGATCCATTTCATGCTTTTTGACTTCCAGGTTACTTGAGTTTAAGAGAAAGAAGAGCCTAATATATGAACAATCAGCTACAATCTATGTATCCAAGTTCCCATCATGCAGTTTCCACAGAGGCTTGGACATAAAGAAATGAAGGGTGGACAGTCAAGTAGAATTTGGGGACGAAATTTTTCCTTCTGGCTGCTATTTTTATCACCACCATATTCTTTTGGTCATGGGAGAATAACCCACTCCTCACTAGTTTATTATCAGCTCAAGAGCAATTCATTATGCACACCTCAGGTATTTCTAATTTTGTCTTGGTGTTTTGTTCTTTCTGATTCATATTAGATTCTGATGACCTGCATAGCCAATACAAACTATTCCATAATGTAGCTGGTAATATAACAATCATTATGCACCTACAAAGTTTCTGATTACTGTATTGCTGGAAAAACTAAGTTGCTAGAAAATTTGCTTATTTATTGTTTGGAATTGATTCAAATGCTAAATTTCTTTCTTAAATGGTTAATGGGGTTTTAAGCATTACAGATAAGGTCCACCAGCCACAGTCAAACAACAAACTTTCAGTTTTAGCTGTAAAAATGCAGGTCGAATCTCAGAAAATAGTACTAGTAAAATTCTATACTGGCCATTTCCGTGGTATTATATAATCTTACGGTGCCATATTTGCTTAAGAAATTCAATTAGCTTCCGAGATTTTGCATTTGGGTAAATCTAAGCTCATCCTGGTTTCCATGGAGCTTTAAAGAACCTCAACTTTTGAAGAAATTAAAATGTTTTAGATATTCTGATTAAATTTGTTCTCAGTTTTTTATTAAAAAATGTTATTATTACTTTTTTGTGATGCATTGGTCTTCTAAAGTTTTTATTATGACCCACCAGCTTCTTCTGCTCTTTCTTGTCTCTTAAATACAAGAGACAAGAATGATTGCAGCTCTGTTATTCCATAAATCATTTCCTTCAAACTTGATTTGCCCTCCACTGGTACCCCTCCAGCTGCCACAGCTGTGCCTTCACCTTCAACATGCATTCTTTTTGAGCCATTATGTGATATTATGTGCTGTTCAATGTAATTTCATTGGTTGATTATATGTCAAATGTGTTCTATTCGATTGTATGATGTGTTGCTCAAGTTTTGTCCCCGATGTATAAGATGCTTGGTTCAGTCTTCAGAGTAAGAATTAACGTCTCTTTGTTATACATAATGTTCAAGCAGTTAACACTTTCTCTTCTGTATAATTTTGGATTCTAGGTATATATATGAAAGTTTATGGTTTATAATGCAATTTCGTAACAGTGGTTACTGACTTGAAATATATTTTTCAAATACAGATTTAACAATGGATAGTTCTGCTGATTCTTCGGTATTATTAAATCCCTTGGGAAAGCTGGAGGAGGATTCAATTTCTAAGCTTCGAAAAGGTGAAAATGTCAAGTGGTTTCTCCTTTTACATTTATTTTTATGTTCCAGAAATTAGCACCTCTCTTGTTCTCCATATTGAGATTCTAGTCATCATATAAAGTATACCAAAGTTTATAGATTACAAAGTAATTTCTAAGAGTGGGTACTCTTTCAAAAACAGATTTTACAATGGATAGGTCTGCTGATTCTTCGGTATTATTAAATCCCTTGGAACAGCAGGAGGAGAAGAATTCAGTTTCTCAGTTGCCAAAAGTTGAAGAACATGACAAGAAAGAACGACATTCTATGGACAGGACGGACATGCCTTCTACTGCAATGGACAGGGCGGACATGCCTTCCACTGAAAGGAACGGTCAAAATCAAGGTATGCTGCTGTGCTGTTAATCTTTAGCACCCAAGAAATTTATTGTCTCATTCCTCATTTTTGTACTGCTTTCTGAATGCATTAGGCGAATATCCCTTTCTGTGAATATTGGTAAATAACATACAATTATTTTGGAATTTGACTCGCATCTGATAAATAATTTTTCTGTGATGTGTTTATTTCTGTCACTGTACTCCCACTGGAGATGAAGTATGTTTTGATTTAAAAATGAGGTCTTGGATGACTATGATACTGACATCCTATTGCAACATGATCTTTCTCATTTTGTGGCACATGCTGAAATGAATTGTATTCTCTAACTGCCTAAGAGATGAATTCATTGGCTCTGTCTAGAGTTTTTCCCTCCTGGGAGTAGAGTTATATTTCATCTCTATCAACTGAAGCTTAAATTAACCAGCAATCTCAAAACTTTAATTGAGAATGGCATCTACAAAGGTGACTGTTTTGGAAGGATAACATAGATATTGCTGTTGTGTATGATACTTCAAAGTAACTTTAGTCTCAATCTTATTTTAAAGATGGTTACTGTATTTTAAGTTTCTCCTTTGTATAATTCCTCTGCACTTTAAATTGTAAGCTCACTGCTGAAGGGGCACTGTATTTAGGCCAATCCTGTAGTGCGGATGATGTGAAAAAGTGGGTTGGCAAACTAGGGCCTAGTGTTAGGGCTACAACAGTTGAGATAATTGATTATGGTGATTATGGTAACATTTTTTGTGAAAGTCTTCATGGTAAAAATCTAAATATGGATGAATTCGCTGCGGGAAACTCGCATGAGTTCAAAAAGCTCTAATTGATACCTTGTGTTGGGAAAATCTATTTACTAACAAGTTCTGTCCAAATCACTTTTTGTGAGAAGCCTTTAGATTACCACGCTTCGAGTCTATGCCTTGAATCTGATCTGTGTGAATTGCTAGGAGATGCTTGGATGTTGACATACATTCAACTTCAACAATTTTCATGCGACACTATAATCATGAGAGTCATGGATATAAGAAGCTAGAAAACTAGAACAATAATACTCCATCCATCACGGGAATACATGCACCATGCACGAATATTCTCGGGGATGGAGTAGAAGAAAATTTTTTTTTTTAGTGTGATGCAAGAAAAAGGAGTATTATGGGTAATTCAATGAGGTGTATGAAATTGTTGACTTTGACTTTTTAAAGTACAAAAAGTGTGTCATTTTTGTAGTGTTGTGGACCTGTGGTATTGTGAGGGTGTTGGTGGTTTGCAAATAATGTTAGGAAAGAGTACGCAAGTAATTTTGGGACGGAGGGAGTACTAATCATGTAAAATCAACTAGAGCAAGTTGTTCTCCTGCCCAGTATATGGCCAAATATCACAAGTTCACATTAGTCAAAGTGATATTTGGCTATTAGCTAGCAGTAATTATCCAGAGGAGAACAACTTCTTGATTTTTTCACATTTATATTATCATTCTTGTTTTTGGGTTCCTTATATCTTGGTCTCTTTCAAATTCACTGGTCTACATTAAGTGGATTTATCCACGAGTTCTATTCCTTCCGCTCTCTAGGTGTCTCCTTGTGGGTTTTAACCTCCTATCTATCTTATTAATGACCTCCACACACACAATATATGTAGTGGGTCCAAGTATATTGTTGTGATACATTTTATGCTTTTCACCAGCTTGTAATTATGGTAAAGGAAGATGGGTCGCAGACAGTCGAAGACCACTGTATTCAGGATTCAGATGCAAGCAGTGGTTATCTGATATGTGGGCTTGTAGACTTACCATGCGCACAGATTTTTCATATGAAGGTTATCGTTGGCAGCCAAAGAATTGTGAGATGCCCGAGTTTCAGCGTGCAGAATTTTTGAGAAGGTATGCGTCTCGTTTTGAACCAATATTATATCATTCCCTGCATTTGTTAGATTTATTGCTTCATTTCCTGGCACTAACAAGTTTCCCTGCCACTCAATTCAACTTCTTAGTACTGCAATTCAAGTGCAAAGTACCTCATATGCCTTACTTTACTCATAATTTCTAGGAACTTAATCCTTGTTACACTTCTTTTTCCCGGTACGAAGCATGAATCAAATTGATTAAAAGGTGTAGGACATATCCCCTATAAAAATATACCATAATAAAAAAACACATCTCCATCGAAAGCTATCCCACTTATACTCCACTGTTTCTTTTCATCCATGATCCATCTCTTAAGTTAATTCTATCTAACACAGCTCACAAGTTTAGTCATTTTTGTCAGCATTGTTAATCTCTCAGTAGGGGTGAAATTTCCAGAATGACTTGTCTAAACTTCTGATATTTCAGAATGAAGGATAAGACTATTGCATTCATAGGAGATTCAGCTAGTCTTTGTGGTATAGAGCCGATCAACATCACAGATCCACTTACTGAGTTTGCCATGCATTTAGATCGCCCACCATCTTTTCTGAATCAATATCTCCCCCAGTTTGACGTTGTGGTTCTAAATACGGGTCATCATTGGAACAGAGGGAAGCTCAAGGCTAACAGATGGGTGATGTATGCTAACGGGAAGCCAGTCACAGATAGAAAGCTAGCTGAGATGGGGAACGCTAAAAACCACACGCTGTATAGTATTGCCAGATGGCTCGATTCTCAAATTTCTTTGTACCCTCATCTCAAGGTCTTTCTCCGAACAATATCTCCCAGACATTTTGCAAATGGAGATTGGAACACAGGGGGCAGCTGCAATAATCTTACTCCTTTACTGAAGGGGAGTGAAGTCATTCAAGACAATTCAAGCGACCCCGTGGTGGAGGGCGCTGTGAGGGGTACCAAGGTGAAGATCTTGGATATAACTGCTCTGTCAGAGCTGAGGGACGAAGCTCACATGTCGCACTACAGTATAAAATCATCCGAAGGTATAAACGACTGCTTGCATTGGTGCCTTCCTGGTATTCCCGATACATGGAACGAGATGCTCTACGCCCAACTCTAGCACATTGTTGTTATTTGAGAAAGGCATCAAAGGGAGGAGAGAAACAGCTCATATCAGTAAATCTGGTATCTTGAAAAAAGGTGTATTTATGAACACCTTAGCAATAGATGAGATAAAGGCTTGAGTACAAAATATAGTTGTAAGTTCCATGATAGTCAACTAGGTTGAGTTTAATATATATATATATATTTTTTAATGTTGTTTGTATTAGGTAAATATTGCAGTTTTGTAACTAGAAAATATAATTGATTATTCTTTCTCTGTCTTGCTATTCTTATTGGAGCCAAGCGTCGACATGCAACTAGGGCAATGTTTGACGTTGAAATTATCATTTTGTAGTATTTATTTTATTTTTCAATTTGAAAACTAAAAAAATGTGTTAATAATTAGTGTAGGCCTTAAATTGTATTCTATTCATTTGAGACCTTAAAGATGTGATTGAAACATTAGGCCTTAAAATATTTAAAGTATTTAAACATTAGACGAGACTGTTTTGTATGTCATGGTTGTAATCTTGACTTGTGTACTATTTTTTGTGTTAGAACTATGACTTTAAGTTTTAAAATAAATTTGTAATTATATTCTTATGATGTTTATTATAACAGCCAATGGTCAAAGTAGGTTGTAAACGAATCAAATAATTCGAATTCGATTCGGTATTCGAATTCGAATATCAATATTCGAATTCGAAAAATTCGAATTCGAATGCGAATTTGAATAAATATCTTGGTTCGAATAATATTCGAATCGAATATGATTCATTATTCGCGAATATATTCGAATAATAATATATATATTAATTATATATTATTAATATTAAATAATTATATATTTTTATATATAAAATATAATATTTTATTTTATAAATATAAATAAATATGTAAATTATCTAATTTATTACTATCTTAATTATGTATATTAAATAAAAGACATATTTTTATTTTTTTTATATATAATGTGGATTATTTAATTATATAATTTTTGATAATTTAATGGTTGATGTATTTAGTGAGTATTTCTTCTTAAATTTATTAATAGTACATGAAATAAAAAAAATTATTTAAAAAAAATAAATTTATAATTTCGAATCGAATTCAAATTCAAATATTTAATTTCGAATGTTCAAATTCGAATACTCGAATATATTCGAATAGTTCATTTATTACTTTCGAAACGAATACGAATCCGATTTTGAATTCGATTATAATCGAATTCGAAATCGAATATTCGAATATTTAATCAAATACCTTAGTATTCGATTCGTTTACAACCCTAGTCAAAAGTGACTCACCACCAAATGCAAATAACAATACTAGCAATTTTCTTAACAATCGATAAAAATAGCCAAATTAGGGAATCATGCCCAAAATACCCTCCAAAACATAAACTTGTAGGGTCGGTGGCCAGTGACATCCATTTTGAAGATTTCTAATTCCAAACGGTGAATTCAGGAGCGGGAAATTGACGATCAAGTAGTTCTTCCATCTGAGTTGATTTGAGGTGAATTCAGGAGCAGAAAATTGACGATCAAGCAGTTCTTCCATCTGAATTGATTCTCAAATCAACATCTGTGGTTGCTTCCTCGTTCAATTCGGCAGAATAAGAAGCGGGGAAGGACAATCGACTCCCCATTCATCCGTCGAGGCTACCAACTGTTCATTCTACTCCAGTTAAATGGGCTCATTGCTGCTGTAACCCCAAACATAAATAATAAAGTCAGACATTCCTTCATTTGAGTGTTTATTTGTAATGCTTGACGCGATTTTGAATTATTGGGCAAATGTAGTCGTTGAATTGTTATTGATTAGGGTATATATTTTAATTAATGTTGTACTTGTATAGATGAGTTATATTTGCAAGACTCAATTTATGTCAACAATAGCGAGTCATCTATGTATAATGAATTGCAGCGGAGAGAGTGTTATTAGGTAATTGTAACTGTTGAATTTTAGGGATTCAAGGCTCTGTATACTATATGTATGGAGTATTGAAGTAGGAAGTAAGTAAGTTATATGTTTGATGAAATGTCTCAGAGAATATGAAAATGAAAAGCTTATAAAACGCTAAAATAATTGACAACAAATCTGTTGGGTTGTGTGTTATTTATCGAAATTAAGGCTAGGTGTTGGCTGGTTTGGAAGATATGATGAGAATAATAATAGTTTCCTCATCCAACCACCTGATGAATCTGAAATTTTGTAGCCATTGAAATGAGTGTTGTTAGTGAATTGTCGATGTAAATTATTGAGATTAATGTGGTAAATCCCTAGTGAAGTGATTTCATGATTCTTTTAACTTTTGAAAACAAACTTTTTTTAATGATTTGGTCATAATCTGAAATCTAGACATATTGTTGCAATCATGGCCAAGGTACCGCATGCAGACTATTTTCCTTGCAGGGTTTGGAAGAGGGTAGATTTGAGTGTGATAAGCGAAATAAAACAAAAGTTGAACCCAGATACTTAGAAAAATTTTAGAGGACATCCGTAGGTCACATCCTTAGGATGTCGGAAATGCAGTTCCAAGTACAAATCTATCTTCATCTCTTGTTTGCCCAATATTGTTCTGATTCAATGGAAACAGTAAAGTTTCACTTTGCTAACTTGGAATTGAAGTTTGGACCTCGGGAGTTCTCTTTGGTAATCGGTCTGTGTTTTGGGCCATATCCAATACTGGATATTAAGGAAGGCTTGCATGCTAGAATTTTTAGAGGGTCAAAGATCGTGTCATTGGCCGAAGAGCGGAAAGAATTTTCGGAGTGCACAAATGAGGATGATTTAGTGAAGTTGGCATAGTTGATGGTTATTGATGGTGTTTTGCTCCCACGGGGGTTAAGGGGGAGCAACATCAAGACGGAACACATCCATATATCTGACAATATAGACGTGTTCAACTCCTACCCATGGGCCAGGGTATCTTACAACTTCCTTATTTCGGACATTGAGCCATCATGAAAACAAGACTAAAGGATTACCATGCTAGAAAGAAGGCGAACCTGTCGCACAGGGAGTGCATAGATGCCAATGCCTTCTCGTATGCCCAATTGGTGTGAGCTTACGAGGAAGTGTCATTGGTAGGGCAGATGTATGGTTGTTGCAAGTCTAAGAAATGAAGCACCATACCCCGTATTTTACGTTGGGACCCCACGACACGGCCTAGGTTTTCGGAGTTGACGGATAATGTATTCAAGGGATGTCAGATTGTTTGATCAGAGTACACTTCATGTAAGTTTATGATTGAACTAGTAAATGATCTAGAAGAAAATGTGTACTAATATTGATACTTGGTTATGGACCCTTCTAACAACTTAAGTCTCTTTTTATTTCAGAATGATGTAAGAAGCAGACTGGATCCGTCGGAGAAGAAGTAGAACTCAACGTCCTACAAAAGTCTGGTAGATTGGCAAGAAGAAGAGTGTGGCTATCCTTAGAAAATGGATGATAGACACTCGACGAGTGCATCTACATGTCATTCAAAGCAACCCGAAGGGTGTCCATCTGATGTGTTGTCTTCAGCCATTATTCAACACCTTCTCGGTGATCGTTATTTTCTTTAGGAAGAGGAAGAGTACTCTACCGTGTAGTAATGCCGGTGACCAAGTAATAAAATATCTAACCCAAAGGATAATGTATGAGTATCTGTATTCAAGAAGTTTTTGCTCTAGAAGGATAAAATCTATAAAGTTGGTTTGGATTATGCTATCAATTATCAACTAATAAAAACAAGCAAAGAAGCTAAAAAACAAAAGTAAAAGAACAAAAGATATGGAATGGATGTAGGTAGAACAATAAGAGAAGCATGCAAAGCTAACAATATCATGGTAAAGTTTTTTAGGTCTCACACTCAAGTAATGATGAAAGTCATGAATTGATTACTATAGTCTCTCACTATAAATACTGCATGCTCTATCTTTCAAGCAACATATAAATGTAGGCACTTATCACCTAAGATACCTCAAAATAGCCCCTAGGGGAGTCTCACTAAATTCCCATTCCCTTAAATGGTACTAGAGTCTATAGAAAGGTCTTATCACAAGATTTAAGTCTCATCTCCCACTACGAGGTTCTAAGCATCTCACGATATAAAATCCATGAGACGGTCTCACCCAAGACCTATCCTTTCTTGAAAGCGGAAACATAACGGCCAATTTGAAAGAAATTACGAGCGTAATTATTATAACAATTCTTTAATTATTTTATTTAAGTACAATGCTATCCGGATCAATTTGATCCGAATCAATAGCATTTGAATAACATAAAATTACTATCACATCCTTCATTAATGTTTAGTTTTCAATTCAAAAGAAAAATATATTTTTTTCCTTTTACACATGTTTCTATACTACATTTATGAACTTAATGAATTTTATAAAAAAATATTACACTAATAACTATATTCACAAAGTTTGAAAGACAACATTCCATCGACTGAAATTTGAAGTGGCGGTAACAATTTCAATCTCAACCCATTCTAATATAGTCACCTTATGCTATCATTGATTCAATTATATAATCAAAACATACTATCAAGGTCTTACATCTATTTCACTTGCAATGATCATATAAACACACAAGTAATAACATAAGATGAGAATATGTATTTATAGTAGAAAGTAATTCAATTCATTCATTTAATCAAACACTTTAAGTGCATAAACCTAGAATTCCTATCCAATCATATTACTAGCCTCACAAGAGGTCTAATCTATTATAATCATTGTCAAATCATTACGATACAAGGCTTGCTCCATGTGAGCCATGAATAGAAGAAAATTAACAAAATAAGGTCGAATGGCTTCCCTTCGAAGTTAAGCTTCTTCTTCCTTGATCATGCCAACTTCTTCACCAAATGTAGAACTTATATTCAAATTGGAGTAAGGTGATAGAAATGTGATGGATTTGTGGAATTCAAGTGAAATGGATAGATAGTTGTAGTAGAAATGGATTATGGATCTAAGGATGGAGTTGAGACAATGTGTGTGTGTGTTCTAAGATGTAAATTAGGTGTAACTGCTGTTCCAAATGAATTCTCCCGTAAAATTAGTATGTATTTGTATTCCAAAAATCTTCTACAATCTCACTGAATTAACTACCCAAAAATGGCCTCACTCGACTCGAGTGCGGCGCTCGATGCGAGTAGCTGCAATTTTCTCGCCAGTTCGCAGCACAAGACAGGACTCGACTCGAGCTCTGAGCTTGAGGAATAGGAGAGGTCGAGTTCATATTTCAGGTGTGTACAGTCGACATCCATGGTTGAGCTTGCACAGTTTAACCCGAATTTTTCGCGCAGACTCGACTCGAGACGAGTACTATTGACTTCCTGCCCTTCTTCCCGTTTTTTCCATTTTATTCCATTTTTCACCTATTTCAAGCAGTGTTAAGCTCATTTTCACACATTCAACATTTCCATACATAAATCCCACTATGAATTAAAACACCCCCAAATGCTACCAGAATCTATACAATCGGATAAAATCATACAAAAATACACATGAAAGACACTAAAATCTAGGTGAAAATAGCTCCGATCACTCGAATTGAGGGGGGACTCACTGCAATTGAAAATATACAACTTAAGATTGCTTATGACATTGTTGAATTGAAGCGGAAATGTAGCGGTGGAGTACATAAGGAGCAGTAAGAAGAAGGCAATGGGGCGGACTTGAACGAGTCAATTGATACACTGATTGCCATGTCCTTGGATGATTGTGTTTCTCCCACCATTGTACAGCTGGAAGTGAAGGTCGAGAATCAAGATACCAGTGAAGCACCACTGGAAAATATGGGTACAAGAGAGAGTGGAGACATCGAAGGCGACAATTATCAACCACAAATTATTGGAGATGGTGAACCTGCAGCTACCAATAGTTTCGATGGGCATCAACCTAATGACAAGGTATCCCTTCGATTGCTGCAGACTTCATATAATTGTTTTGTTAATTGAATTCTTTGACTTCCCTTTTGGTTGACTAACTATGAAAAGTACAATAACACGCAGGCTGTAGAGGTTTTAGGAGCTGATTTGCATGAAGAAGCATCGGTCCAGGTGGTTACGAAAAAGCATGTACGAAGCCTGATCCTCTAACACAGTCCCCATAAACTGACCCCCTAACTAATCGAACCAACAAGCGGTCTAAAGAGATCGATGGTAAGGTTCAGCGAATCAAGGGTTCACTTAGTGGAGAGAGTAAGGAATATCCCATGGAGCACATGGAGGCATTTGATCGATGGTTCAATGATGTAGATAACGAATCAGCGAGCGTGCTAGTGTCGATTAGTGGTGAGGATGTTGTTGAACAACACTTGATCTTCAAGACTATCTATAAGCTGGATTTGTGACTGACTAGCGGGGTGAGGGTTTTTCAATATGTATTTTTTAGCTAATTTGTGTTGATGTCTTTCAATCAAAATCATCTATTAAATTACGAGCTGTTAATCTAGTTGGGTTGAATGCAGAATATGGACATGTTGCTCAAACTTGTTACGTACAAGATGTTGGTATACGATCATTTGGTTAACGTGAACCGTTAGGGTTCCATACGTTTCTAATCCAGCGGAAGCAAGAAAACAAAGAAACGTATTACCTTTCACTAGGGTATGTTGAAGAAGATGGATTCTCGCCAGCAGCCTGCGCAGCCTCACCGTTTTGGACATAACTCTCTCATCCAATCTCGGAATTGAGTGATCTACGCGCCAAAACGATCCTCTCTTCCGTGGATTTCTGTCAGTATATTACATATCCAGTTCTGAGTACTATAAAATTTATAAAAATCGTACAAGTTGGCGGACAGCAGCAGCAAACGACCTCTTGATCTTCTGCTGTATTCCCAAGTCCAATCTCGACGTCGTTTGGGCGACGATCCTCGAGATCTTCTCAATCTGCTATTCCGTCTACCCTCTTCATGTGTTAGGCATGTCTCGTCTAGGGTTAGAACAGCTGAGATAGCTTATATATGGGCTACAGCAGGGACCAGGAGGAGAAATTAGAGTTGGGCCTCCATTAGGCTTAAATATCCAAGCTTAGCCCAAAGCTTATACTTAAGTCCAATAATAATAATAATAATATATACCACTAAAATATTATTATTGCACTACAGTTCTAATCCCATAATTACGTTATGGGCTCCTTCTTATTATGAGCCCGACAGTCTCCCCATGTTTAATATATACAATGCTCATTAATTAATTAAGTTACTGAAAACTCCATTAATTAATATCTCATCCAATAGTAGTATACTCAACCTCATTATCATGCCGGAATAAATCCACCTGTAGGGTTTACATGATAATCCTTATGAGCTCCTCAAGAGGACATCATCAACCTATGTCGGACACGGATTCCTTCTACAATCAACAGCACACAATAGAGACAGCATTATTTCCTAACTCACCGAGTTTGTTGATTTAATTACATGTAAATCTCACCCATTGATGAATCAAAGAAATGCATATTGTCTTACATGTCGAGGTTATTGTATAGGGATTAAGAGCACGAACATCCATAATAATTGAGATCAAGTTCTCATATAAGTCAGTATAAGTCGAATGATCTCAAACGGTCCTGCTCAATACATACAAAGTGCACTAATGTGATTCTATAGTCAAGACAAACTAATACCAAATCACACTACAACCATCCCGATAGAGAGTCCCCGTCTATCTCGGTTGTGAGCATCTGTTTATACTTTATAAGGAAACCGATAATATGATCTTCCGTGTGTTGTCGCACGACATATTATCTACAGTATAAAGTAAGTGAACTATTGCATCGTACATATAAATAAATTATAAGACGCAATCTTTAGAACATATGATTCTTATTTCAAATAAATTGTTATAACATTGTTCATACAAAAAGCTAGACTTTTAGTATACAATCCAACACAAGAATATGAGATGACCTGATTTGTACTTTGATGGAGGACCATGGTTTCAACCTTTTTCTTGGTGAATATATATTCAGTGCTTATCCCCATGTATTACCCTTAATTTTCACATTCTGATAAAATCATACAATCTCCAGAACAAGCTTAAGGCTATGAGAGGGGAATGGAAAAAGTCCCAGAAAGCTGGCGAGGGGTGGAGCGGGAAAAGCGACCTTCCATATCGGGAGTATTACGTAAGGTAATCAACCCTCATTGTACTCCACAACCTGATTAACCCCATTTATTCTATCTGCATGAAGACTCCTTCGCCCATATGTATGTTCATGAAGATGAACTAGAGTATGACAGGCTCCGACAGATTTTCGGCAGCGCTAATCCCAGCGCCAGTGGTTACAGACTAGAAATGCTTCATCGTTGGGTCGTCACTGGAGGTTTCCCTTGATGATGGATGTGGATATGAAGACTCATCACATCATATTTTGTTTCTTTTGTTCTTATTTGTTGGTGGATTTTACATTTAAATGGATAACACTTCGAGTATGAGGCCATTGGAATCAGGCCCAGAAGTTGAACTTATTTTGTAATGTCATATGAATTATGCTTTGTCGTTGTCAAGAATAACATGGCCATTATGGTAAAGTATCATTCTTAGACACATTTATAACAAATGTGGGCTGAAAACATAAGCCTAAAATTAGCACCACTAGTTAATGGAGTCCATGCATCCTACCGATCACACGTACACATACTTAGAGAGGTAGTCGGACCATTCTGTGAGGTTTGTCATAGGTACACCATTCTCATCCTTCCTCTTTAGTAAAGCATCCAGTCGAGCAAGCCCTTGTTGGAACTTAGCCTCCCAAAGGTGCAGTTGAAAATGATCCACAAAGGCTTAGGTTCTCCTTTATATTTACGGGCTTCAGGGTGTAGCTGCACATTCAGTTATTAGTAAGATTAAGAAAGTAACTCCCAATCTTATAATATAATGGTTTAACAGATGCATCCTTAAACATGGATGATGCGATTCCATGTAGCTTCATCCGCCATGATCTGGTGTTGCAACCTGTCCACATGAACCCCTGTAACCCTAGACGTGGCCTCGAAGAAGGTAAAATGAGCCTTAAATTCATTGAACGTACCCCACTCGTTTCATCTAGAGAAGCTCTGTCCGCATCGGTTGTTCACCGCGTGAGTCACCTCGGCGATAACCACCTTATCAATCTCCTCTCCATTCCATTTTCCTGCTTCAAAAAAATACATCAAACACATTGTTATGGCCCTCTCGTCGCCGATTGTCCACCTGTAAGAACTGAACATGGCATAAACACGGTGGTTAGAGGATGATTCCATTGACGAAGATGAAACACTCCTCCAAAATAGGTGGTAGAGAAAGAAATCGGGTTACATGTTGTTTTCTCTATCTTTTATAAATTGGATGATTTGACTTGCAGGAATTTAATTGACATGTTGAGGGTGGTTGGAATGTGATTTATGTTGTTAAATTGATAGTTGAAAGTAGTTGAATTGGGAAGTAACTTTACATATAACTTTACTTAGTACTAAATTTTTAAGAAATTTTGTGTGCATTTGATTTTCATTGACACTCATCTCAAGGCGAAATCTAATAACATAAAAGATTGAATTCTATAATTTATACCTATTACTCCTTAATCATTTTAGTTACAACTGATACAATTTGCATCGACCCCAATTGATTATAATGTATACAAATTAACAATTGGAAAAAATATTTTTAATTATTTTCGTTTATGAAAAAAGAAAAATCCCTATGGTGTACTAAATTGTGTACAAATTTTGTACCCTAAACCCAAATCAATTTAATAATTTTAAATAATAATTGTATTTAAATTAGTCCTTTGACACGTCAGCGTTGACAAATGGAAGTAAATGGCTTTATATAAAAAACAAAAAAAACATGTTATTAACGTCTTTAATCCATTTTTTTAGGAAGTAAAAAAAAAGAAAAATAGATGGAAAAAAATAATAAAAATACGTCGAAACATGAATGAAACAAAAAAAAGAAAAGAGGAGGACCTTGTACATAGTCAGAAATTGGATTGGTGATGCCCTAATTTTAGCTCATCCTCTATCGAATTTCAATTATTTACCTCCAAGTGATATTGTGAACCCATAATAAACTATTTTCATGGATCGATTCGATCACTCCTCTGCCATGTCAAATCATCGCCAAAGCGGAAATAGAGAATTGCTTTTGCAATCGTGCTGCCAAAACAAAGACCTCTTAGAAGAATGAAAATGTTGGACAGAGGTTCCTTGGATATGAGAGATATGTAGTGAGGAAAAATTTTTCTTCAATGAATGACTTGGTTCACTATTCATAATTTGACTAATTTAAAAACTGGGAAGAGTATTTGTAATGCAATTGTGGGTTAGGATTTTAAGTGTAATTTTTTTTTTTTTTAATCTTAACTATGTTTAATTAGATCCACTATTAATCTCGCTAAAGTTGTGATTATAGTTTCTCATTTATGTCTCTGATTGATTATGTTATCCTGCAAAATCCAGGACTGCAAGTATTTATGGTGGATTGAACCTCAATTATGTGATCAAGTTAGACAAATTATTCCAGGATTACTACCAAGTATGAACACATTGAAAATGGGGAATGAAGAACTGATGAATGTGAACGAGAAATTAGAGAATATGGTGAAATATTTGGAGGATTTAAATGTGAAGTTGGAAGCAAAAAAATGCTGGAATCAAAATAGCAATCAGGATGACTAATAGAAGGACTGGACGCAGATTTCAACTTCTGATGAAGGTTGGAGTCTCACGTTGTTTTGATGGATTGAGTTGCTAATTGGTGTGATAGATTAAGTTACTAGATTAAATATTAAATATTTTCCAGAAGGATTTGCACCACTCCTTTTTTATTTATGTTTTCTAGCAATGTTGGCAGAGCACTCATTCATTCAAATCTTACATTATTGAGGTTGCGGGAAACATCTTCAGTCTAATTGAAATGAGTAGTACTGCGAATTATAATGATCAAGATAATATTTACAACACAAGGGTCCATCTCACTACTCCTTGATCATCAAAGCTCCTTCGCACACTAAAGACCAAATGTGTGAAAAAAGTCATTTTAGGGCGCTATAGGATGTGTCGTTTTCGACATCTCATTGATGGAGCATCGTTACATATCCTCCCAATGTCATATCTTGAACGAATCAAGGTGAACAAGAGAGATGGATGATTATTTTGTTAGTTCTCTAATGCATTACTACTATGAAGGCAGCTAGGATGCAAGTGATCCCAGTGACGAGATTCTTCAAGTCACGCAGTGACAAATAAATACTGAATTTTACGAGGATCTTACCATGAGAAACATTATCAATCGGCTCAAATTTCTCCGTAAATGGTACCATGCTATCACCACTATATTGCAACAAGAGGATGCATGGTGGGACCAATTGACAAATGCCGTCACCTTGGCGTTTCTGCCTGGACAGCGTTTCTGTCCACCCCGACGTTTCCTAAATGATTGGTATTTTTGTCCATGCATGATAAATTGGTTAGAAAAGATAACAATTTATATCCTTGCTGGTATTGATGTTTGAATTGTATAGATGGACTATATTTGCAAACTTCCCTTATTATAATATTTTATGAGTAAATAGTAAAAAAAGAGTTTTATCAATTCAAGGCCCGAATTATGGGTAAACTATCAATTCAGGACCTGAATTATTTTTTCTATCAATCCAAGGCCTGAAATGTGTAAAACTATCAATCCAAGGACTGAATTTATCAAATATTATCTCATATTTTATCAATTTAGAGCCTAAATTTAGGCCCCGAATTGATAGTTTTACGACCCCTAATCGATAGAAAATATAATGCAAGCCCCGAATTGATAGTTTACCAATTTTTCATGTCTTGGATCGATAAAATCTCTAAAAAGTACTTATTTTCACAATTCAACTATCAATATCAACATTCAAACAACTTTATATCTTTTCTAACCAATTTGAGATAAATGGACAAAATTGTTCATACCTTTCAATTTTTAGAAAAATTATTATTTTGACCTTTTACACAATGTGTCAAGTTCTATAAAGTAAAAAAACCACATATGTCCAATTTCAGTCTTTATATTTGATTTTTGTAGAGATTAAAAAATATAATATTTTAATATATAGTGATTTGAAATATATGATATTTTAATATATAGTAGGTAGTGGTATTAATGTTGTGTGTGAGTCTCATTTACCAAAAAAAAAATATAAACATTGAAGTTGGATACCAAAATTTAAAATATATACTCTAGATTGAAATGAGACGGGAGGAGTATGTTAAAGATAACTATATTGTACAATAATTATACTAAATGTTATCTTATATTTAGAGTTTATAAATTAAATTTAGGATACAGTTGTAACTAAACTTTTAATTTTTAAATTTAAATATAAGGGTGGTATTTAATTAACTTAAGATTTAAATGCTTAAATCTTATAGGTGTATTGATACACTTGGTACATTAGAATGAAACTCCAAAATTTGGCAAGTTACAAATTTTAAAAATCATAGATTGTGAAATGATATGAAAATGACACATAAATTCAAAATCTAATTTAAGAATCTTATTTTGGTTTAATATATTAGAAGGTTTAGTTATTCATGATTTAATAAAGATTAACCAATTATTATTGAATACACACCCTCTATTTAATACACACCACTTTTAACTTCTAATTTCTTAATTTTATTTTATACTCACCCCTAAAATTCCAAAACTGTCCTTTTAAAAGTAAAATTATACACACCCCATTTAAAAATTATTATTATATATTTTTTTTTAAATAAAAACCTTCATTTTTCTTCTTTTTGTGCTTTTATGCTCACTCTCTAATTCCATTCCAGTTGAGTTTTTATGCTCACTCTTTAGTTCGATTATGGCGGATCCCATTATGATATCCTTCGGCCACACCTACCGCAACTGCATCATAATTTTATACATGTATTTCTCTCTTATTTACCCCATACTTCAAGACAACACCACCCATAGTTGTTAAAAGCAAGAGGTGTACATAGGCGCACGGACCCCTAGGTGCGCCTGAGCTACATTTTTTCCAAAACATAATGTACAACATATATACACAAATATATCCCACACAAATAAGAAAAAGAAAATAGAA
This sequence comes from Pogostemon cablin, assembly GCA_023678885.1. Classification (NCBI taxonomy): domain Eukaryota; kingdom Viridiplantae; phylum Streptophyta; class Magnoliopsida; order Lamiales; family Lamiaceae; genus Pogostemon; species Pogostemon cablin. The sequence continues at coordinate 19,008,354 of CM042994.1, read as the reverse complement.
AAAAAAAACAAAAAAAACTACTCAAATAATATATAAGTATAGGTGTTTCTAGGTGATAATAACTTAATAACTATAAGAAAACAACATATATATTTCATATACAATTATATAATTCTTAGAAAAATTAAAAATTAAAAATTAAAAAACCCCAACTTTCCGGCAGCTGGGTGATGAGTGATATTTTCACCTAGATTTTAGTGTCTTTTTATATCCGTTTCGTGTTATTTTATCTGTATTTTATGTGTTATTTGGTTGTGTTATGTGTTTTCATAGAAATGTGTATGAATGAGCTTAAAGATATGATTTTTAGGTAAAAATGGATTCTAGACATGAAAAGGAAGGCATAGGAAAAAACGGAGTTCAATTCGGAGTTGGAACGAGCAGAAACAAGTTGAAATGGCCCAACACGAGTTGCAACACTGGTCGTGTTGGCAACTCGTGTTGCATAGGACAAGTCGAGTTGACTCCGCAGATATCCAGAATCGTCCAGAGATCTAACTCGAGTTGCAAGACCCAACACAACTTGCAACTCGAGTCGAGTTGGGGGCCCAGAATCGTCCAGAGAGCTTACTCAAGTTGCAATATCCAACTCGACTTGCAACTCCAGTCGAGTTGAGGGCAGAGCAGCGTCCAGAAATTGTCTAGTGTGCTTACTCGAGTTGCAAGTCGCAACATGACTTGTCAACTCGAGTCGAGTTGGGTTAAAAATCAGGAAAAATCTGAATACTTCTAGAATCTTCCCAAGGGGTATAAATACCCATCCGTTCAATATTTGATGAGATTTTTCAAAGGGTTTCAGCTGCACACATAGACCACACACCATTTCCTCCATTTTACACTATCATCTTCATCCATTCTTCATCCACCCATCTACACTTGATCCCCTCCATCAAATCCACCATCCAAGTAATCAAGGAAGCAAAAGAGAGTGAGATCACAAGAAGAAGAATAAGAAGATCTCCATTGAAGGACTTCAAATGGGGAATCTAATTCTAATTTTTGTGACTTTCTTTATAGTTTGATTATGGTTTGTAAGAATTTTAATGTCTATGTTGAATTCCTTGTGACTATGAGAGGCTAATCTCCTTTGTGAGACTAGCTCCATGATTGATGTTGGATAATTAGTTTTTATGCAAATTGATTTTAATCTTAATTGGGCATTTGTGTTATTTCTATCATTGATGTGAATTGCTTGATGTATATGTATGATTTGTATGATTAATTGTCATGGGCATGTGATTAGATTGAGAAATCAATTATGTGTTTAGGATAATTCATTGTGAATCATTTCATCATACACTTCATGTGCATTAATTTAGAATGAGATAAAGATATCCTTCTAGATTTAGAACCATTTGATAGAATATTTGGTTAGCTTAATCGAAAGATTGGTTGATTAGATGAGAAGAACCAAGCCATTAGTGAATTCATAGTACCTTAAAAGGGAATATTGCCCATGATTTAGTACCTCATTAGGGAACTCGTAGAGTAATTAGTACCTAGTGGGAGGTGTTCTCTTTGGTCTCGATCCTTTGTGCTTTTGGAAGCCTTTTTGAAGGCCTACATCCTATCCATCTCGAGAGAGAGTTTAGGTGGAATTAATGATCGCTCATATGCCATGTCCATGAGAGATTAGAATTAATTGCATGATTTCTTTATTATCTATGTCATGATTGTTGTTAATCTCATCCTTGCATTATATGGAACCCATCATTTATCTTGCATTCATTTTATTATTTGCATTAGTGTAAGTGCATTCATTTGCACACTTATCCTCCATCTCATTCCGTCGTCCTTATAAAATCACGATAAACTTGATATCGCTTAAACTCTAGTTCCTTCCTCCCTGTGGTTTGATAAATTTTTTAATTGGTCATTCCGACTATATTACAACCAATCAAATGGCGCCGTTGCCAGGGAGGTAACGGTCGCTAGTAGTTTAACGAAGGATTGTTTAGAGTGGTCTTAATAAGGACATTTATTTTTCTTTTTGCATCTTATTTTTGCTTTGGAAAATTTTGTTCAAATTTTTCTTTCTCTTGTAGGTGCATACCTTGAGAAGGAAGAAGAATGAGAACAAGCCCAAAAATATGAGCTACGTGGATATTCTTCGAGATATGGTGAATAGAAGTGCTCATTCCGCTATGAACACACAAGGAAATTTTTGAGGATTTCAAATGCCAAACTATGAGCCTAATTTGCAACCGGATTTTGGAGTACAAGATATGCAATTCCAACAACAAAGTTATGAGAATTTTGTAGTCCCTCATCAAATGCATCAACAAGTATACCCTCAAGGTGTGGAAGATGTTTTTCAAGGAAAATTTTCTAGAAATCAAGAAGGAAATCAACCACAACTATGGGGAAATTTTTAAGACTCCAACACCTCTTATTCCACTCAAAATGACCACATAGAGATACTTGGAGAAAAGTTGTTTGAAATGGTTATGGATCGCTTAGAAGAGGGGAGAAAGTCTAATCAAGCGTGGATTGATAGAATTAGAAACTTGTGTGAAATGATGATGAATACAATGGAGCATTTAATGCTAAGTTGGATTCATTGGAGCGCCAAGTAAGTCAAATAGTGTCACCCATGGAGAGACTTCAAGAAGAGAACAACAAGCCTTCTACTTCCGGATCAAAGAGTGAATGCATGGTCATTAAGGCTAGACAAGAGGATAGTTTGGGGTTTGATGAGGTGATGAAGGAAAAAAGAGAAAGGGTGCCTGAGTGGGTGAAAGCTAAAGAGTTGAAGGAAGAGTTGAAGGGGGAGTTCGAAAGATTCGTCGAGTCTCTTGAAGAGATGGTAGAGAAAGTCAAGATTCGAAACCAAGAAGAGATTCATGCCCTTATGGAAGAAAAGAAACCTCTGGAAAATAAGAGCATGGATTCTACTCCCCACAAGCCAAAACCTTCTCATTCTATTGAAATTTCAAATTCTCTTAAGAACTTTCATGATTTTATTGATAAAAATTTGTTTGGTGATTGTAGGAAAAAGGTTGCAAGAGTGCCTCAACATTTGTCAATGCCCGAATTCTTACAGGGGGATGTGGTTGAAGTTCAAAATTCATATAAAGCCCCATGGAAAAAGTGGAACAAGTGGAAATTGTCATTCCTTGTGAAGAACACCCTTGGGGAACAATTGCTTGAATTATTCAACAAGAAAGAAAACGTTCTAGTGGTTGAACGAGAGAGCACAAGGCACTACTTCAAGAAAACATATGCGAGTGCCTAAAGATTATTCAAGACCACCATGAACCCGATAATATCGTCCAGCTTGAAGTCGTTAAACTTAGCGCTAGATGGGAGGCAACCCATCATTATCTTTATTGCTTTATTTGATGCTTTCTATAAGGATTGTGGATTTGATATTGTTTTGTAATTTTTGGCATGTAGGTTGATTGTGCTTGTAAGGAAGATGCGTGTTGAAGATACAGAAGGTGCTTGATTTGAAGTGTATAGGGTATTGTACATATGAATGGAGCTCGGAGCTAACAACTTCACTACCAAATGCCTATTGAGAGAGTTCACTTTACACTCATCACTTCTATGTGCTTAGCATAATTTGATTTAGATTTGAATTGATGTGATTAGCATATTACTTCATTGTTATATTTTTGGGATGCTTATTTTTCATAATTTAAGATTTCCTTTCAATCAAGGCTGGGATATTTGTGAGCCTAATTGATCATGGATGATATGAATGTGTGCTTCATTGTCTAATTATGGATGGTGTTGGTTTTACATGTTATGTGTTTTTATTTTGTTTCTTGTTTGTGAGTCTTTATTTTATATTTTGTGTGTTTTCTTATTCTTGTATATGGAGTGTTTTGGTGGTTTGTTTAGGAAGTTCGTGAGTCATTTTTGAATGTGAGTAATGATATGTTGTGGTGATAAGTGATGATAAATTATGATTAAGAATCTCTACACTTTCAAATTGTAACATGTTTTAATTAACTTGTTCAGTTTTGAGATGAAAGTGGTGTAATAAATTCCTTAAGGTTCAAGCATAAGCTTGTGAGAATTTGAGCCTCAACCGTGCATATAGTGTATTTTTTCATGAGTGGATTTGTTGTGTTTGATTAGCTAGAATTTGCTCAAGGACTATAGAAACGAGCTCGATTAGTGGAGATTAGTGAAATGATCTAAAGTCATCCTTGTTATTAATAGTCATTGTCATATATTTCCCTACCATGAACATCATCCCTAGTTAACCACTTTGAGCCTTAAAGCCTTTTTATTGTGATATAAGCACATTACAAGCCTTGATTACCCACATGAGCCTTATATATTTACCTTTTTTGTGTGAGTGATTGAGGAGATAGTAGCTAAAAAGGTTTGATGAGAAATAAAAGAAGAAAGGAAATGATAAGCAAGAAAGAAAAAGGATGAAAAGAGTACAAGCAAAAATAAACATGCATTCTTAAAACAAGAAAAAGAGCAAAGTACAAACAATATGCTCAAGTGCTTAAAAGTTCAAAGAAAGGAAGCATGAATCAAAAGAAGCTCCATCTAAGGAAAATTGATGATTAGTGCTTGTGATTACGAAAGTTGAGAAAGGAAGAAAGATAAATGAAGAAGTTGAGGAAATTGGCCATCTCTTCGATTAGTTACACTCGATGAGTCACTACTACCCATATTTTTCCTACCCTACCAAAGAGTCTATCATTACATCCTTAATGAAAGACCTTTTTGATCATTGATTGAAACTTTGGTGGTTTGTGAATGTAGTCCACGAGCAAGCTTATAGCGAGTCGAGCCAATAGGTTGATGAGTGATTGATTTACCTCAACTTAAAGAGTGTTGAGTGACATTTATAACCTATATGAGGCTTGGACTAAAATGGACTATATTACACTATTGTTATCTTGAAATTGAACTTGTTAATATTTTTTTACATGTTATGATTTTAATGATGTAGGATGACTTAGCATAGTTTGTAGTTCTTATTGCTATTTGATGTATTATTGCTTATGTTTGTTTAGTCTTTTCCTAGATGAATATCACTCCTCTCGATTTATCATTTTCGTTGTTCGGGAACGTACAACACTTTAAGTTTGGAGGTGTGAAGAGTGATATTTTCACCTAGATTTTAGTGTATTTTTATATCCATATTCGTGCTATTTTATCCGTATTTTATGTGTTTTCATAGAAATGTGTATGAATGAGCTTAAACATATAATTTTTTAGGTAAAAATGGATTCTAGATGCGAAAAGGAAGGTGTAGGAAAAAGCGGAACTCAATTCGGAGTTGGAACAAGCAGAAACGAGCTGAAATGGCCCAACACGAGTTGCAACACTGGTCGTGTTGGCAACTCGTGTTGCATAGGACAAGTCAAGTTGAGTCCGCAGATATCCAGAATCATCCAGAGACCCAACATGACTTGCAACTCGAGTCGAATTGGGGGCCCAGAATCGTCCAGAGTGCTTACTTGAGTTGCAAGATCCAACTCGACTTGCAACTCGAGTTGAGTTGAGGGCAGAGCAGCGTTCAGAAATTGTCCAGTGTGCTTACTCGAGTTGCAAGTCGCAACACGACTTGTCAACTCGAGCCGAGTTGGGTTAAAAAATAAAAAAAAATCTGAAAACTTCTAAAATCTTCCCAAGGGGTATAAATACCCATTTGTTGAATATTTGATGAGATTTTTCGAAGGGTTTCAGCTGCACACATAGATCACACACCATTTTTTCCATTTTACACCATCATCTTCATCCATTCTTCATCCAACCATCTACACTTGATCCCCTCCGTCAAATTCACCATCCAAGTGATCAAGGAAGCAAGAGAGAGTGAGATCACAAGAAGAAGAAGGAGATCTCCATTGAACGACTTCAAAGGGGGAATCTAATTCTAATGTTTGTGACTTTCTTTATAGTTTGATTATGGTTTGGAAGGATTTTAATGTCTATGTTGAATTCCTTGTGACTATGAAAGGCTAATCTCCTTTGTGAATTAGCTCCATTATTGGTGTTGAATAATTTAGTTTTTATGCAAATTGATTTTAATCTTAATTGGGCATTTGTGTTATTTCTATCATTGATGTGAATTGCTTGATGTATATGTATGATTTGTGTGATTAATTGTCATGGTCATGTGATTAGATTGAGATATCAATTATGTATTTAGGATAATTCATTGAATCATTTCATCATACACTTCATGTACATTAATTTAGAATGAGATAGAGATATCCTTCTAGATTTAGAACCCTTTGATAGAACATTTGGTTATCTTAATCAAGAGATTGGTTGATTAGATGAGGAGAACCAAGCCATTAGTGAATTCATAGTACCTTAAAAGGGAATATTGCCCATGATTTAGTACCTCATTAGGGAACTCGTAGAGTAATTAGTACCTAGTGGGAGGTGTTCTCTTTGGTCTCGATCCTTTGTGCTTTTGGGAGCCTTTTTGAAGGCCTACATCCTATCCATCTCGAGACAGAGTTTAGGTGAAATTAGTGATCGCTCCTATGCCATGTCCATGAGAGATTAGAATTAATTGCATGATTTCTTTATTATCTATGTCATGATTGTTGTTAATATCATCCTTGCATCATTTGGAACCCATCATTTATCTTGCATTCATTTTATTATTTGTATTAGTGTAAGTGCATTCATTTGCACACTTATCCTCCATCCCATTCCGTCGTCCTTATAAAATCACGATAAACTTGATATCGTTTAAACTCTAGTGCCTTCCTCCTTGTGGTTTGATAAATTCTTTAATTGGTCATCCCGGCTATATTACAACCAATCACTAGGCGGCAATGGCGGCGATGACAGGAGATCCCGACGGCGGCTGCAGATGGTGTGGTGGAGGTGAAGACATCCATCTTTGTCTCTTATTTTGAAAGTTCAACTTCTAATATTAAAACCCTAACCCTAATTTTCAATTTATATCACATTTTATAAGTGGGCTGCCCCTTTTCATCATAAAAACGTCTTAACACTTTAACATAAAAGTAGCAACTTTAAAAAATTAAAAAAAAAAAAAGAAAAAAGGATGTTGTAAGGCGCGCCTTTTAGGTCCCAATTAAACACACCTTGGCGCACCTTGGGGCGCGCCTTGGATACACACGCTTTGGACAGTAAAAAATCGTCCAATCTAGGCGTAAGCCTATGAGCCTGAGTGCCCTAGGCGCGCCTTGGGCACGCCTTTAACAACTATGACACCACCCTGATTTCTCCATCATTATTCACAATCTCACCCTCAAGTCCACCATTTTAAACTGGTGTTGTGAACACCCCGTTGGTCCTCCATAAACACATAAATTTTTTTGGCTGAAAAAAATCATTCGTAGATTAGTTCCTAGAGTTAACTTGGACGTAGTGTAATATTTTCGTCCAGAGCTCTGACGAGTCAGTCACTCACTGGAATGGGTCAACAACTCCTCTCACGCAACTAGGTCTTCTTGTTACACTTTTTCTTCTGTGATATCAAAATATTTTTAGGTTTGAATCATTTGATTGTCATAAAGAGGAAGAGCTCTTTCTGAGATAGAAAAGCTCATAGATTCATGAGCAAAAGGAGGTCCTGAATTATCGCCAGAAACTGACATAAACCCAAGAAGAGACTCATGCACTCTGTGGAAACTCTCTGCCGCCGCTTGCTTGATCAAGAGAGTCGAAGTGAGGGAACAACGGCAGAGCTAGGTGTTTGGAGATGGCCGGAAGCGGCGAAGGACAGACTCTATAGCAAACGCTGACATGGGCCGTTGTACATTTGTTCTCATTGCCTTTTTCATCGTCATTGAGTATATTATCTATTTAATTGCAAACGTGTTTATATATTTGTATGTAATATGTTTATGTATGTGTGGGGTTGGGTTGTAGTGGTTGAAATCGAAACATAAAAGGCACTATATGAAGCTCTGGAGAATGTTAAATTTGGTGAACAATATTTGACTTTTTACTCTCTTTTCGTTAGTTATTAGAAAGAACCCGTTTTTTTAATTATACGAACAAGATTAATCAATATTCAATTTTTTTTGCATTTGAAGTAATGATTTTTTATTCTCTTTGGTAAAGAGTTGGCACAGTACGATTTTTGTAAGAGAAAATGAATGGATGAATTAATTAATTTGCATTTGGCGTTTATTTCGCAGATTGGGTATATGGTGCATAGAAAGAGAGATTTAATTTCTCTTTAAAATATTTACATGGTGTGTATTTAATAAATTAAGGATAATTTAAACATTTTATAAAGGGTTAGTTACAAAAAAAACCACGAACTTTACTCCTATTGCAAATTAATCATCACTTTTGAGAGATTGCAAAAAAAAAAAAAAAACCACCACCTTTGAGTATTGTTGAAAAAAAAACTCTACTTTAGTTAAAAATTGGATTTATTTGCAACAATACTTAAAGGTGGAGGTTTTTTTTTTTGCAATTTCTCAAAAGTGTTAATTAATTTGCAATAAGAGTAAAGTTCGTGGTTTTTTTTTGCAATTAACCCTTTATAAATATATAATTTAATGGTAATAACTTGGGTGGAGTTTTTTTTTTTTTTTTTATGGCACCGGATTCTATTTTGGGTTAAAGTTTAATACGTTGTTTTCCCCCCTTAGCCTTCTTTCTCCTCCTTTTTTTCCCTATACACATAAGTTTCTCACATTTTTCTCTCCTCTACTCACTTTTCTCTCCTCACTACTTAGATTAGATAGTCGGAGTAAAAATCATGTGACTAATAATGATGAGGAGGATTCCTCGCCGCCATCTAAGAGGCGATAGACCAACTCCGTCCTCCTCTCGCTTTTGGGTGACTGGACTTTTGGTCCGACGACGCCGTCTTCCAACATGTTGAGGCTTTCCTTTTGCTAAGAGAAAATCCATTTCTCGATGGAGTATTGATTCTACCATTAATGGAGATGATCAAGGTTTGAATCTCTGATCTAAAAAAAAGTTGAAGAGAGAGAAGAATAATTAAATAAAGAATTGATTTGAAGAGGTGGGAGGATTGTGTTCGACTTTTAATATGGGGAGAGTGTGGGGATTGAACTTTTAAAAAGTTTAACATGGGACAGTGTGTGAAATGTGTGTGAGAGAACATGGGAAAATGTGTGAAGCATAGTTAGATTAAGAACCAACCACCAGTTCCACAGATGAAGTAATATCTCTTGGCTGATAAGATAATCTATAATGTAATTAGATACTTTTTGAATTAATTGGACCACTATTTGAAATTAATTAGCTCACTTTTTGGAATTAATATGATCATTCTTTGAAATTAATTAAATTGAATGAAATATATACGTTGTTAGATCACTCTATAAAAATTATTAAGTTACTCTTTGAAATTAATTGAGTTACGTACTCCTATAATGTATTGGATTACTCTTTATAAAAATAATTGCAAGTTTATGGTAGAGTGTGTAGGGATGGTGTGATGTGAGAGATGATTAATTAGGAGAGTGAGTGATAGAGAGATATGTGTGTAGTGTGATGGTGAGATGTGAGAGGTAATTAATTAAGAGAGAATGTGTGATGGTGTGATGTGATGGATAATTAATTGAGAGAGATAATTAATTCACAGTGAGAGTTGATGGTGTGATGAGAGATCATTAATTAAGAGAGATAGTAAGGTTGAAACTTTTAGCAAGTAAGAAAGGAAGAGATACATGTGGTGTGATGAGGTGGCATATAGATAGATGTGAAGCTGGAGAATCAATGCTTTTACATAAACAGGATCCGATTCAACCAATATTTGGTATGATCGGTTCTATACAAATCACACTATAATTTAATTATATAATAATGGGGTGTACATTCAATAGAGAATGTGCATTTAATGGACCTTTAATAAATTTATTTTTAACAAAGCGAATCCGTTTAATATCTCTTCTCTTATTTGTAAAACTAGTATAGTACCCGCGTGTTACATGGAATTACAAAAATTTATTTTAAAATTTGAGATATTTTATTTAATAAATACAAATGTATCAGTATATTAATAATTAAATACACCCATAAATTACACCTTTAAGTTTTATAATTAATAATGTAAGTATTTTTTATAAAATTTAGATTACGTGCACCTCATATTAAGGTGCTAGCTCCGGTGGATGTAGAAATTAATTTTTAGCCCAATACTTTAACACAACTAAGCAATAACCAAAAAGATATAAAAGGGGTTTATACTTCATATAATAACACAAGGTGTCTGGTGTAGTGTTTTCAGTGGTACATAGGAAATTATATACACAAGTAAATACTGTTAAATCTTTTGGTATTTTTCACGCCAAAGCATGGGGCATATTGCCACAGACAGATTTAATAAAAATAAAGCAGCACTTGTTCTAGCAAAAAAGAATTCAAAGATATATTTGCGTATAAGTATGAAAAAATTAAAAATACAGTGGAGAAAGAGTAGAGAAGCAGTGAACGAAAAATCTTTTCTGCATATTTTTTTATACAAACTGTGGCTTAATTATAGAGCATAAACACTTAAGGAGTAAACAGGTGTAAGGATCATGAACATAATATAATGCAAAAGAATCATGTATTGCATAAGTAAGAATGAAGTTGATTATTAAGATGAATGCATACAAGGAGTATTAGTGTATGAATGTGCGATTATATACAAGTTAGGTAATTCCAACATGATAGTATTCAGATTCAATATTATAAAAATTACAAAATGAAGAATTGGTGCCAACTAACGAATGTCACAAAATGGGAAGTCTAAGTTCTTTTTAAAGACATCGTGTTTTCGGACAAGAAATTCTACATTCACCTTTAGATTTTCATTTATTAAAGGAAGAAAATAATTTCAAATCGAAGTTCATAAGACAAATAGCTATAGGAGCTCATCGTAAAGCTGCAAACTATCACTGGAAAAACGGTTATACTGAAATCAATAAGTAAGAGCGAGAAATATCTTTCATCCTGATCAAATACTCCATTTAGTGGTGTCTATCTACTAAATTTTATACATGTTGGTTACCCTATTTATCTAAGATTCGTACATGTGTGACTATAGCAACAAGGTTAATATGATTAATTGGTGGTGGGTACCCTGAAACTAAATTCAATGATAAAAAATAAGCAAGCAAGAATGAGACAATACATAGAACAAGGCAAACTTATGTTTGCAAATGTAAAGATCAAAAAAATTGTATGTGATTTCATTTACTAAAACGCAACTGGAAAACCCAATAGAGTTAAGTAAGACATGAGAGAAACTCATGAAGAGTATAAAATTCGAAACAAAAAAATGTGAAAAGCTTTTTCCAGAAGCTCCACTACTTGTACAAATATTCAATCAAATCTATTTTTGATGGAGCTGGTATCAAGAGAACTCTTACTTTGTGCAAAATTAATTAATATAATTAAGTGGTATTTAGATAAAAAATATTGAAGTGAAATACTCCGCTTCATAAACACATGAAGATCAAAGACAATAGGATACATCTGTACAGGCTTTAATTAAGTATCTTGACAATAATACTTATTTTTCTACACATAATATCTTATCATATGCTTCTTCTCTTTGTCGTGTGCAGTAGATACAGGTGCACAGTCATTAGAAATAGAGTGGCTAACATATTTTACATCCGTGAGAGTAAAACCCCTGGCAACTAAGTTTTGCTCCATTTCCATTCAAAGCTAAATCTGTTGCAACAATAAAACAGGTAGTCTTAAGGTTCTCACGAATTCAATTCTTCTTAGATATTTAAACATTTGAGCTGCGCATACATTATCTCCATTAACAAAAAATAAAAGGAGAAAATGAACATTTAAGTATAAAACACATGCAATCGGTTGTTTTATGTTCAACGTAGACTCTTTTTTCATTTACAAATTTTAAATGTGGATTTGTATTGTTTTAAAACGACTTACTAAATTTGTCAGTAATTGTTTGGAATTCACACATCTTTTGCATTCATTGAAATAGCTAATAATTAGATGCACACTAAATATTTATCAATTTGTTGTGTATGTGTAGATAACTATGATAGCACATCTTCTATTTTCATTTGGATAGATATATATGACATTATAGTGCAAAAGCATATGAGATAAACTTTTCAATTAAAAATTTTTCTCCAAATATGGTATACAAAATTGAAAAAGGGGTAAAAGTAAAGCTCAAACGGACACACATTAAGAAATAAACATGAAATTACAAATTTATAACAACAAGGAAAACTATTCAATAAAGATCAACTAACAAGGGATATTGTACCTGAGCAAACGAATACCTGAAAGAAAGCTAACTAATCATTTGAGATAAATCAAAAAAACAGAACCAACTACTGCCACTGCCACCTGAATCGATCCTACATGAGATGATTATTTCAGGAGAAACAAACAAGTAAGAGCTAAAAAGAGCAGTTAAGTTTGTATGTGAGATGCGAACAAGCTTAATAAAAACCTCAGTTCTCGGTGTGCGACGCTCCACAAAATAACTTATGTCTTCAATTTAACCCAAAAATAGGAAAAAAAGGAAAACAAAAAGCATCAATTAACCCAACAGAGCACACATGTTAAAGATCTTGTATGCCGCAGTAATAGCGGAAGTGAATCGTGGAAATTAACAAGAACAAAAAAGTGTAGATTACATGAATTCGACAGTAATTTATGCAAGAAGTGGAGAAAGTGGCCGGAGAGAAAATTGATTGGCACGAAGTGGTGAAGAATACCACCACGGTAATCCCAAGAGAATACCAATTACTGTGGTGCCATCTTGCGTATGGTGAAACCCTAATTGACCATCTCGACCAAGAAATTGAATAAGGTTTGTACAGCAACACCGTGACGTGAATCACAATAAAGAAAATGTGTGTAGCACGGGGTGTGAAACTTGAGGAAGAAACTGATGAAGAGGTAGATTAAAGACTGACGAAGAAACTGATGAGGTGAAGAGTGGCGAAGGCGGAGGGAGAGCTTTTTGTATCTCAGTGAGAATCGAGACAATGATAAAGCGAGATAAAGGCAGAGGGACACGTATAATGACGCATGAGCAGAAGTTGACACGTTTGAATTCTTGCAACCGCCTACCAAGGAGTAACTGACCATTTTACCGGCCATTCCCCTTTTATTTATATAGTAGATATAATATTATATATAGTATTTTTATAATCATTTAATCTAAATAAATACATGTTCTATGTAACCGGAAAGAAAAATTTAGAATCTATGAATCCAAATTTTTTTCTTCACAACGTACTATATTTATTTTAATTTAATAATAAATATTTCACCTTTATATTCAACTGTAACATTAATTTTGCATATAAAAACTGTGTAATTTTTTACTACACATATTCATGACAAATTGCAAGAAATTTAATCCAATAACAAATTGTAGTAATTTTTATTCACTAATATCTATTTATTTATTGATAGGCGTATTTATATTAAATTTAGGTACACGATTATTACTTTGTGCATCCAAGTGCACGTGATATTTTTCAATTTAAATTAATCACAAATTTTTTTAGATAAATGATTTTATAAATTTTGATGGGATAAAATTAATATTAAGTATATATTAAAGTATTTATTAATTATTCAACCAATTGAATTTTCAGAAAATTTATACATATTGTATTAATGATTTATTCTTTATTCATACTCCCTCCATCCCCTTCAAAGAGTGCATTTTTTTTTTCTCATTTTAAGCATCCCACTCAAAGGGTCGCATGTCATTTTTTATACACATGAGACCCACACACATCCACTAAGAGCACCCACATTGGTTCTACTTTATTGAGTTTAAACTCACTTTTAAATCAAACTGACCAATGTGAGCATGAGTTTAAACTAAAATGGTCTCTGACAGTTTAAACTTATAAAATGAGTTTAGTTACAAAAGAAGAAAATTCAATTTGTGTTAAATTCAAGAGAGTGAGAAACACTCCACCAATTAAAATGAGAGTACACTACACTTGCCATAGAAAGTGGATGAAGAGATAAATAGTGGAGGGCCCACCATTAACCCACCGTTGAAAGATAGAGTGTAGACATTATTTAATTTTATTTATTACGATTCATCAAATTAACTATCTACCATCTTTAAATTATGTCTCTACCCAAAAATTTTATATCCATTGAAAATAACATTTTTTTTTACATGATGAAAATAATGTATGCGTTTGAACACAGAAAATTTTAATTGGTCTGAAAAATATAATATAATCGTTGTGGCAACAGTAATTTTTTTTGAAAAAATTTCTATAAATATGAGACTTATATTTTATTAACATACATACCACAACATTCTATTTCTTTCATCACATAAAATTTTTTACTCTATCATTTTTCTTATTATTCTTCTTGATTTTAAGTCCTCTCACATGGATAAAAATAATAGTGGATTTTTTAAAAAAAATTTAGATTCTCAAAATATATCCGATGAATCTCTTCTTCTCCAAGTTCCACAAAATTTATAAAATTTTCTATTCAATCAATCCACTCAATTTTCATCCTTCACTCCAAAAACACAATTTTATAACAACCTCAAGTAGACAGAAGATCATGATGATGGTGGTGCTAGTAGTAAAAAAAGTCGCGATGGGACGAACTAATCGCTTATTATTTTATCACTATCAGTGATGACTCAAAAATCAGCAACAATAAAAAGGGAGTGCTTTTTGGGAGCGGGTTTCAACCTACTGCAATGAAAATCATCCCGTAGGCTTAATCAAAAGAAATGCGAGCGTGATGAAATCACACTGATATACAACAATTAATCGAAAGGTGAATAAATTCAATGCTTGCTACAACAATGCATACAAAGTATATAAAAGTGGTCACAGATGCAGATGAAAATAATGGTGTTGCATTTAATCTCGAGCATGTCTGGAAATTAGTGTTTACCATGGGACATCAAAGAAAGCGAGGACGTCAGATTTGGATGCAAGCGATACATCATCAGATAGAAATTTTCATCTGAATATTGATCTAAATGATAATAAACCTCGTCTAATTGGACAAAAGGCAGCAAAGCGAAAAGTTAAAAGAAAATGAAAAGCTAAATCAGGTGAAAACTTTAAAAGATTTGATGATATGTCCATGAAATTCTCAAATGTTCTTGAGAGGTTTTCAAAATATACAGAAGTGAAGAAAAAAGAAATTGAAATAAAGGAGTGGGAAACTATTAATACAGATAAATAAAAAAGTTTAGAGATCTTTTCATCTTACACGAGCAACTATGTAAGAAGATCATGGAAAAATGAAACTCAAAAAATAAGTAGAACTAGCCATTGTATTTGTTTATTACTTATTTGTAGAACGTTCTTATTGTTTTTTTTCTTAATGTTTGTAATTTTCACTAGTTTAATGTAATCTTCTATTAGAAGGGAGCATAATTAGTAAAATCACCAAAGTAATTTCCAGAGACTTTTTAAGGGTTAGAATACTTTATACGTTCATGATTTTGAGTCTTGGATCTGTAAAACATAAGGACATCAAAAAACGCAACAGTATTGGCATCATATGTCTCCTGAAATATTTTTTATAGTTTAGAAGGGAGCATAATTAGTAAAATCACCAAAGATATTTCCAGAGATTTTTTATAGGGTTAGAATACTATATAAGTACATGATTTTTTGTCTTGGATTAGGAAAACATAAGGATAACAAAAAATGCAATAGCATTGGCATCATATGTCTCTTGGGATATTTTTTGTAGTTTAGAAGAGAGCATAATTAGTAAAATCATCCAAGTCATTTCCAGAGTATTTTATAGGGTTATATTAGTTTATAAGTTCATGATTTTGAGTCTTGGATCTGTAAAACATAAGGACAACAAAAAACGCAACAGCATTGGCATCATATTCTCCTGGAAAATTTTTTATAGTTTAGAAGGAAGCATAATTAGTAAAATCTCCAAAGAAATTTCCAGAGATTTTTTATAGGGTTAGAATATTTTATAAGTTCATGATTTTGTATCTTGGATCTGAAAAATAGAAGGACAACAAAAAACGCAATATTATTGGCATCATATGTCTCCTGGAATATTTTTTATAGTTTAGAAGGGAGCATAATTACTAAAATCACTGATGAATGTATAAATTCATGAATCTTGCCCCTGGATTTGTGCTATTATGAAGTATTTGAAGGTTGTAATCGGTTGTAAACCGATATATGTTGTATGAAGTCACGAATCAAGGGTTGTTGGAGCCATTTGAGTAGTTTTTCAAAGGAAATTGGAGTGGAAGTGTTGAAAACCTAAGAAAGGAAGTCGAAGCCATCCGTTTGGGCGAAGCAGGAGTCTAATTCGACCAATAGGAGGTCAATTCGACAGGCCTGCTGGTCGAATTGGCAGCAGGACACAAGCAGAAGATGGATTCGACCACGACAGGGGAATTCGACCTGAGCATCAGGTCGAATCGAGGTCGAATTGATTGGCTGGGATGCCAATTCGACCAGGGCAGCTGGTCGAATCAAGCACCTGGGACTTATAGTAGGTCGATTCGACCTCCCATTCGACTTGGAGGGGTGAATTCGACCTGTTATTGAGGTCGAATTAAGCCTCGGGAACTTATCATATCCGTATTTTTACACCGTCAATGCGTGTGATCACTTAAAAAGTCCATTCCAGGCTCGGGAGGCACGATTACAAGTATAAAAGAAGACTTATGCAACAGTAGAGAGGTTCGACATACACGGAGAGGACGAGACGTAGAGTTGTGAAGAGGAGAGATCATCCATCATCCGGAGGGGCTGCAAGAGAGGTTCCGCTGGAGATTCAAGTAAGATCGGTGCAACTAACCATGATTGTTCTTAGATCAATCATGGGCTAGAGCCGCTTCGGTAGTCTAGGGTTATGAAGGTTTCATGAGTTAATTTGTCTTTCGTGTGTAAACTCCGTATAACACTACTTGTGGTTTATTTTATATAAGATTGTGCGTTTTTAATCCATACTCACGGTCATTTTGTGCATCAATAATTGTTGTGTAGAGTCTGAATACATAACTTGGTTATTGGTTGAGTGCGTTCAATGTTGAGCAGGGTTTTATGTTATAATTCTAAGTGAAGGGATTTCGAAGTCTTATTAGAACTATCTTATATGAATACTTGTTAATTGAATCATATTCGGGTTAATAAGTAGGATAAAGAGTATAATTTCATAGTACCTATAAAGGGAGATCATATCGGGTTAGAGTACTAAGTGCACGAGAAATAATTGATACTGATAGTACCTAGAAAAGGGGGTGAATTATATCTCTTGCTCCTAGGATATTCACACGTGTCATACGCATATTTACTTGTGTCTATAGAGTAAATTTGCATGGTTTAGTGATGCGTCCATAAACCACAAGGCAGAGTCGGACACCGTCACACGGAAGATGAATTAATAAAGGGAACTGGATGACCAAAAGAACTACCTACTATCTTACTTGATCACAACTCACTTATCTCTTCTTTGTGTTATTTTACTTGATATTTTAATTAATAGTTGTTACTTAATCTCAATATCACCATCATTGAATTTATCTACATAGTCTTAGTCTACTAGAACATAATTAAATTGATAATTATCTGTCCCTTGGGTTCGATATTCACTTGGTCACTTTTCGAAACTACAATTGATATCCTTCATACTTAGGGATTAATTGTGTATTGAGAAAACGCTCACCAAGTTCTTGGCAATGTTGCCGGGGACGGCATAAAATATCTTTTTATTATTTCTAGTTTTATTAGGACTATTTTAATTCGTGTTTTGTGTTCTAAATCTTAATCTTTTCAGGTGTGTGCTTACTAGATCAAAGGCTGGAAAGTTAGCAACTTTTAATCCGGAGATCAGGGCATCAACAAAGAAGAAGAAGAAGAGTAAGATTCAAAGAAAGAAAGAAGAACCAACTACAACTCTGAAAATTGGAGTTGAAGTGCACAAACCGAACTCGAAAGTGACTGAAACTGTAGTTGATCCCAACGCAGCAGCAGAGAAAGTCGACATGGCCGACGATGTGGCCAATCCGGACAATCTGGCCATCCGTGAAGTCTTCAAGAATAACGGGGCTGGAAACTTTGGGCTTCTAGGAGCAAGGGGGACTAATGCGAACTTCGATCTTCACCCCACTCTTATTAGTATGATAGAAATGAACTCCTTTGCAGGAGGGACTTTTGAGGATGCGCAGTAGCATCTAAACAAGTTCTTGGGCTATGCAAGTACTCAAAAAGACGCAGGAGAACATGAAAATGCACAGAAGATCCTCTTGTTTAAATTCTCGCTTACTGAAAGGGCGAGAGATTAGTACGATACTATTAATGCAGCTGAATGCACTACTTGGGAGCAATTGAAATTAAGGTTCTTGGAAAGATACATGCCACCTTCGAAGGTGTTCAAGATGAAGCAAGACATTAATCAATTTGCTATCGGTAGTGGAGAGAAGTTTCATGAAGCTTGGGACAGATAAAAGGACATGCTTCGTAAGTGTCCACAACATGGGCTATCTAAAGCTCAATATATCAGCATATTCTACAACGGATTGGACTGTGATTCTCGTGTCTTATTGAATGCTTCTTCTAATGGAGCATTGCTTACTAAGTCATCCGTAGAGGCTAAGCATACAAAGATAATTAAAATATAATTGAATGAAAAATTAAAATAAAATACAAAATTTTGAAAAATAAATTTCATATATTAATCTAAAAAATTAAATAAAAAATATATTTGACCTGTACTTTGAATCTCCAATTCTAAAATTTTTAAATTAATTTTAGATTCTCCATTTTTTTAATGATTGAAGTAGCAAATAAGATCAAATAAAAATAAAAATAATAAGGTTTAAAAAAATTATAAAAATAGATTTTATAAAATATAAAGAAAACAATAAAAACAAAGAAAAAACCATAAATCATAAGATAAACGAAAAAAAATAATGATATCTCAAATGAGAATGATTGAATCTGAAAATAAGATCAAATAAAAAATATAAAACATAAAATAAATTAAAGTATAAAAATAGAGTTTATAAAATTATAAAAAAAAATATTCTAAAATTAATTATGGATTGTCCAAATTCATCACTCCAAACATGGATGACTTTTTTTATTGATTGAAGCTGCAAATAAGATCATATAGGAATAAAATCAATAAGATTAAAAATATTATAAAAATAGAGTTTATAGAATATGAAGAATACACAATAAATGAAGAAAAAAACATAAATCATAAGATAAACGAAAAATAAAAATGGAATGATTGAACCTAAAAATAAGATCAAATAAAACTATAAAGATAAAATAAATTAAAGTATATAAATAAGGTTTATAGAATTATTATAAAGTAAATACAAAAATCGTATAGAAACGAAAATAAGACTACAAAAATGAAAAAAAAAAGAATAATACTTCAAATGAGAATGATTGAATCTGCACATAAGATCAAAATATGAGAATGATTAAATATAAAAATAAGATAAATAGGGTTCCTAGAATTAAAAATAAAACAAAAAAATCGAAGAGAAAAATAAAAGATAACAAAAAATAAAAAAAGAAGAATGATACCTCAAAGAATGATTGAACCTTCACATTAGGTCAAATCAATTAGAAATAGAATGAAAATAAAATAGAGAATAAAAAGAAGAAGCATCAAAAAGAGAAAAAAAAAGTAATGATTTGATTAGGTAATGAAATGTTTATATAGAACGATTTGAAAGAATGAACGATCGTGATTGAAATCAATCAACGACGTAGGAAAAAAGGTGGATAATTACCAAAGATAGCGTTGAAAGATTTGATATTATTAAAATTAGTATATTGATTGACCATTAGAGAATATATGACAATAATGTTTTTTATATGTATCAAATTTATATTGTTAATTGAAAAATAAATAAATTATTTATTATTAGCATAAATAGGATCCATGATTGAAATTAAAAGTATGAAATGGACGGTTAAGTTTAAAATTGAATGAAAACTAAATTTACTAAAATTGAAAAGATGGAGAAAAATTGAAGGTAAAAATATAATTATGTTTGTCTTTTGGCAACCCCGTGCTTGTAATCTTGTTGCATACTCTATTGCTTATTTTGCCAAATGTAATGATGTTTGTGAATTTCATTGGACGGGTTCTCTGTCCTTTTGTTATCAATCAGAATTGGTTGTTTCCTAGCAATCTTAATATAATATTTTCTTTTCAAAAAAAAATATATAAATTAAGCATATAATGATTAAAAATTAGTCAAATATGCCAAAAATATCTTCAATATTTACTAAATATATATTGTAAAATAAAAAAGTAAAATTTAAATAATAAAATCAAAAGCATTAATTAGACTGTTAAGATTAAAATTGAATTATTATTTCTAAATAGAATAAAATTGAAAAAAAAAAGTAAAAGTTTAGATTTGCTTTTATATATGTATAGATATATAGATTTATTTTTAATTAATTGTTTATAACAATCAAATAAATATATTTTTAATTAATTTTTATTTTTAATTTCTATAAATATATTTTTTTAATTTATTATCTAATTTAGATTTATGAATAAGAAAAGAAAATATTAAAAATTAAAAAGTTCTGCAATAGTATACTATATATATATATATATATATATATATATATATATATATATATATAATTTCATAAATAATATTTAACTGGAGTATTATTTTTTACTCATGATTATTGTTAAATATTTCTTAATTAATTATATATAGTAATTCTATTTTTATTAGTTGTTATTTTTAAGAAACTAATAATATAAATATATGTAATGTAATATAAATAAAATTAATTTATATATAATATTATTTTAAATATTCATAAATTTGTAATGAATTTATTATCTTTATTTTTTTAATTAATTTTATTGGTTTTAAATTATATAAACAACTAAAAAAATAAATTCTATAATTCATATGTCATAATTGAATAATTTAAAAAATTAATAAATATTTACAAACTCGATTTTAATGTATTTGATATGAAATAATGATTTAACTTAAAGAACTTAAGCTTTCGATTCTCTACATGAATTAGTTTTTCAACCTCTTATTTCCTAAAGGTAAATCAATTTAAAAATGCTTGAATCGATCCCCTTTCACTTGAAGAATACTTGAATCAATACTTTAGAGGTAGATATTAAAGAATACTTGAATCGATTCTTAAGAAGTAATACTTGAATCGGTTTTTTCTCTTGAAGAACCGATTTCTAAGATGTAAATCGATTCAAATGAATCGATCTTCTTCCTATTGAAGAATCAATTTTTAAGATATTAATCAATTCAAGAAAATTGATCATTTTCCTTTTGAAGAATCGATTCATAAGAGGTAAATAGATTCAATAAGACTTGAATAAGTTATCTTCCTTTTGAAGAATACTTGAATCGATTTTTTTAGAGGTGAATCGAATCTCTACTTGATTCGCTTTATCGAAATAAATTTTAATACTTTCATAAATCAATTCTCTAGAGAAACTTGAAGAAAATTCATATACCTCTTGGAGAATCGAATGTGTATTTAGAATGAATAACAAAAAAGTATTATTATGTTTATTTAGAATGAATAACAAAAAAATATTATTTATAGGTGGGGTGAGAGAAGATATTATATGGAATATTCTTTTTATCCTTTATAATATATGATTTAATTTGATACTAATTTATTTATTTATTTATTGCATTAAAAGATTTAATAATTAATCAATGATACCAAATAAAAATAAATATTAAAAATTTAATCATTATTAAAAATAAGAAACACATTATTTGAAAAAGAAGTATTAAATAAAGAAGTTGATTAAAAGAAAATAAGGAAAATATTTTAAAAAAATATTAAAAAATCAAAAAAATTGAGAAAATTACACATCACTTTGGAGCACTCTGTAGACGACACGTCATCAAGAAAAGTTTCTATTATAATATACCTAAGATATATATATATATATATATATATATATATATTAAGTATTAATATATAATATAAATATATATTTTATTTAAAATATAAATTAAATTAAGTATAATCATAATTTTTTGTTTAAATTATTTAACATTTATATAATAATTTAAAGGGTTAATTACATGAAAAGTCTTAATATTTTCAACGATTGCGAATTAGTCCAAACTTTTTAATATTTACAAATAAGTACCCGACTTTAAACTCGCATTGCAATTCGAACCACCGTGCAGTCATCCAGCTGCCCGGTGCTAACGTGTCGGCCAACTATACCAAATGAAATAATAAAAAATGCTAAACAGTTAAAGTAGAGAGTTTGTTTCTCTCTATGTTTTTTTATTTGTTTGTGTGGTGGGAGATAATTCTCCTTTACACTGGTGATGATGGTAAAGATGCAAGTGAGCTTGAGGTTGAAGATGAAGGTAAGGATGGAACTGATGTTGAAAGGTACGGCCTCTCTATTATACAAGTGGGGTGAGACTACTAGCAATAGATGTCTAGACTAGTAGCTTGTAGGCATTAAATGCGGGAGATACGAATCTTGTTTTGGGAGATACAAATCTTACTTTGGGAGATGAGAAAGTCTAACAATGATGTGACAGATGACTTCACAAGTCATCCACTAGTCATCCTAAGGACTCCAGCTCTGGAAGACCTCGGCAGGACAGAGTTCGGCTTTGGCATGGAGAGCTTAGCATGACAGAACTCTGCATTACGGACCTCGGCAGCTCGGACCTCGGCACTATGGACCTCGGTATCACGGACCTCGGCACTACGGACCTCGACAGCTTGGACCTCGGTACTACGGACCTCGGAAGCTAGGACTTCGATAGCTCGGACCTCGAACCGCGGAACTCGATAGCTCGGACCTCGGCTTGTCGGACCTCGGTGGCTCGGACCTCGGCATGTCGGATCTCGAAACTCGGTGGCTCGGACCTCGGTAGGACCTTCAACATTGTCTTGTGTGTTGTATGGTGGCTTAGGTGTTTGACCATCTATCACAAAAGTGATACATGATAAAAAAAGTGATAACCGTTTAATTTAATTACTTTATAAACAATTCTTAGAATGAATAAAAAGTATAATAATATTTTTAATATATAGTGATATCTGATTAAAATAAAGTAATGATAAAACAGTTGAACAATCTAATGAACAGTTAATAATAATAATAATAATTTTTATTAAAAGTGAAAAAAAAAACTAAAATTACGTGAAGTCATGAACAGAGCGTTAAATTAAATTCTTAATTCGCTAATTCCCCAAACAAGGCCCGTGGTTTCATTAAATTTTTATTTAATTTAAAATAAAATATATTTATTTAGGTTAATGAATAATTCGTGTCACAATTATGATCCGTAACGATATGAGCAAGACCTACTCATAATCATAATAGAGTAGTCGATTAATTTTCAAAATTAATTAATTCATAGAAAACGTAGTCGGTGATCTCGCACACGCACGCCAACTGATGACAAAATTTCACGGCGATCTTGTGGTTCGTCCCCCACTCTCTCTCCCACTTTCTCTCTCCTCCATTTTTAACTCTTCCCGATTCAAATCTACATTTCATTAGCTTTCAC
Organism: Pogostemon cablin; assembly: GCA_023678885.1. Classification (NCBI taxonomy): domain Eukaryota; kingdom Viridiplantae; phylum Streptophyta; class Magnoliopsida; order Lamiales; family Lamiaceae; genus Pogostemon; species Pogostemon cablin. Next base: position 18,984,914 of record CM042994.1, on the reverse strand, counting down.
ACGCTAAACGGTAATAAACAACCAAAGAGGCGAAGTTACTGTACTGTGATCCCATCTCCCCATCTTCATCAATCATTATAATATACTCTCCATGTGAATATAAGAAAATCAAAAACCCATAAAAATTCAAGCCTTTTACGCTGTATCAAGGATATTATATATACACACACACACACATATTTCACTCCAAGTGTACATCGAGAGCGGAGTTATCAATACCACACACCGACACTACGCGTTTCTACTGAGACGATGGGCCAATGAGCTGAGTTGATGATTCGTATGCCCCAGATCTGTATTGGGATAATAAAGGTACGTGTAGAAACCAACTGCTCAAGCTGATTCCCGCGTGTGTTTACAATGCGTGTTTGAGAAATCTTGTGAGTTTTCTTGTTTTCTGATTGGTGATTTTGTTCAGATCTTGTTTCTCTCATTCGGGTTTCCGGGTTTCATTTATTGATGCTTTCTTCAATTCTGATAAGCGTTCTAGATCTGTGCTGTTCAAAATTTTTGTGTTTCCTTGTCAAGATTGTTTGAATCTGAGCGATTGAAAAATGATTATTGCTTCATTGCGAGATCTCTTGTTATGTAAAGATATATGAATGTGATCTAATTTTCAGCAAGTTAGCATTACGAGAATTGTAAATTGGTGAGATTTCTATATATCTCTATCTTACTCTGATCTACTGATTTTCTGGGTTTGGAAAGTTTCGGAAGTCCTTCGTGCAATTAATGTCTGCTATTATTGCTCTCAGCTGTTGAGAGTTGGATTTAATCATTTAATCTAAAACATTCTATGCTACTGAGTCCTAGTTGATGGTTTTACTCTTTATAGTATTAAGTGCATGTTAGTATGATTATTGAGTGCTAATATGTAATATCCTAGGATGTGGTTATTTTCTTCCCTAGTATCTTGATGAAGTTTGATGTTATTCTGGATGAATGGGCTGCTTTGGTTTAATCTTATCGTTTGCTTCTGTTGTAGGTGCAATAAGAACAAAAGAATCGGGATTGATTGAAGTGAAGAAGGTTGAAGAATGGCTCTAGGGAAGTACTCCAGAGTTGATGGTAGGAAATCATCATCAGGCTATTGTTCAACAGTCACAATTGTGGTCTTCGTAGCCCTTTGTTTAGTTGGGGTATGGATGATGACATCGTCATCTGTGGTCCCAGTTCAAACGTCGGAAGCTTCACAGGAGAGCAAAAGTGATGTGAAGACTCATGTATCTGAGAGCAATGCTGAGAACAAAAGTGATGAGGATAGCAACACTGGAAGTGAAGATAATGTTCCAAGTGATGGGGGAAAACAGAAGCAATTTGAGGATAATCCTGGAGATTTGCCTGAGGATGCAACCAAAGGGGACAATAATGTTAATACAAATGAGGTGGAGAAAAATGATGCACCTGAAGAGTCGGGAAAAAGCACAGAGGAAAAGCCAGAAGAGAAGTCTAGGGATGATAACAAAGATGATGTGGAAGAAACAGGAGATGGTTCAAAAGATGAATCAGAAAATGAAGAGAAAAATAAAGTTGATGGTGACTCTAAGACGGAGAATCAAGACTCAGAATCTGGAGAGGCGAAAGGAAATAATTCAGATGAGAAGACCGATGAAGACTCTGACAAAACTGATGGAGAGAAAGGAGATGAGAAGGGGGAGAATGAGAATGATGAAAAGTCAGACAAAGATTCCTCTGAGAAAACTGACATATCCAGTGACGTTTTTCCTTCAGGGGCCCAATCAGAGCTATCAAATGAATCAACAACCCAAAATGGGTCATTTAAATCTCAATCAACAAAGTCAAAAGATGAGAAAGAAGCCCAAAAATCATCTGAAGTGGATAATTCGAATAAGTATAGCTGGAAGCTTTGCAAGACGACTGCTGGACCAGATTACATTCCTTGCCTTGATAACTTGCAGGCAATAAAGAAACTACTGTCAACTAAGCACTATGAACACAGGGAGAGGCACTGTCCAGAAAATCCTCCAACCTGCCTCGTTCCCCTTCCAGAAGAGTATCAACGCTCAATAGAGTGGCCTACAAGTAGGGAAAAGGTATAATACTTGATAAGAGCATATTTATTTTAATTTGTTTGTTTTCTATCTTTCTGAGTAGAGTGTTTTCCTTTCTGCAGATTTGGTACCATAATGTTCCCCATACCAAGCTTGCTGAAGTTAAAGGACACCAGAATTGGGTCAAAGTTAGCGGTCAATACCTTACCTTCCCTGGTGGTGGCACCCAATTCAAGCATGGTGCTCTTCATTACATTGACTTCATACAAGATGTAAGATATTGCGTTTGCCTCAATGTGTTTGCCGGTGCATCCACATCTCTGCCTCCTTTAAGGAATCAGGGCACACATGTTGTTTATCCATGCATATATTGTGTTTAATATCACTCTGTCCATGAATGATCTCAATTTGTTGAATTATTCTGAATTCTATTGTGGGGTTGTTATTTTTATCATTTTTTTTGTGAGGTAAAGGTGGTTTTTTTAATTCTCTGAATATTGGTAGCTTGAGATGGTTGTTTTTACTTGTTTCTGTCTCATGTTTTTCCTGCTAAGTTCATTATCACCTGCTTTTTTTACACGTGAAAAAAAATAGCGTTTTGCTCTATTCATATTTTTAATAATGAAGTTTTTAAAGGTATATTCAAGAATACAATATTTATTTTTGCTTTTTTTTTCTCTGCTTGAATTTTAAAAAAATGTTAAATGACCTTATTGTTGGTTTCTAACTCTATTACTTGATCTTAATCATACTTCATGCAGTCTGTGGCTGACGTAGCCTGGGGGAAGCGTACTCGAGTTGTTCTGGATGTTGGATGCGGGGTTGCTAGCTTTGGGGGTTTTCTGTTTGACAGGGATGTGTTGACCATGTCATTGGCCCCAAAAGATGAACACGAGGCTCAGGTTCAATTTGCTCTTGAAAGAGGAATCCCAGCAATTTCTGCGGTTATGGGTACTGCGAGACTACCATATCCTAGTAGAGTGTTTGATATCGTTCATTGTGCACGTTGTAGGGTGCCCTGGCATATTGAAGGTACTTGAATATCCCCTACAATACTTAAGATTAGGCTTCCTAAATGTTTTTCTGTTATCGAACTGTTTATGTTTCATTCTTATGATTCTCAAATGTAGATACCATTTTAATTACATTATTTTCATTGCAAAATTTAGGTGGCAAACTTCTGTTGGAACTGAACCGTTTATTACGACCTGGTGGCTTCTTTGTTTGGTCTGCCACTCCAATTTACCAGAAACTTCCTGAAGATGTTGAGATTTGGGAAGGTAAATTCTGTAATCTCGCTTTGTGTGAAGCTTTGTTTTACTGGTTCTTAGTAGTAACTTGTGCATTTTCCTTGTAATATTGACAGCCATGAAGAAATTGACAAAAGCTATGTGCTGGGAAGTTATCTCAATATTTAAGGACAAAGTTAATGGAGTAGGGATTGCTGTATATCGCAAGCCTGTATCAAATGAGTGTTATGAGAAAAGGTCTAAAAGTGAACCTCCACTATGCCAAGAGTCTGATGATCCAAATGCTGCCTGGTATGCTTATCTTTACACATGCACGTCAGTACTTTAAATAATAATAATAAGATTATTGTAAGCTGTTTGATGAATCCTGAAAGTTGTGGCACAAACTAGATTTCAGGTTTATTTTGACAAGTCATATTATTATGATTAGGAATGTACCTTTACAAGCATGCATGCACAAAATACCTGTTGCTTCATCAGAACGGGGGTCTAAATGGCCAGCGGAGTGGCCTGAAAGGGTTGGGAAAGCTCCGTATTGGTTGTCGAGCTCGCAGGTTGGAGTTTATGGCAAACCAGCTCCAGACGATTTTGTGGCGGATTATGAGCACTGGAAACGTGTTGTTAAAAACTCATATCTTAAAGGACTGGGAATAAACTGGTCGAATGTGAGAAATGCCATGGACATGCGAGCTGTTTATGGAGGGTAAGCCAGTGATACAAAGAAATGGTGACCGCTTCTTTATGCTCTTGATAATGACCCCATTCTTGCTCTTAAATTTAATTCCAACGAAAATGAATTCGTTAATTCAGTTTATTTCATTTTGGAAGGATCAGCAATTATTTCTTTATTTGCCTTGTATTCTATTTTTTCTCTAGCAAAATATCCTTTAGCATATCATATGGGAAAATTTCAAGTCTGCCTCAAGTCTTCAAAATTTCCAGAATAATAAAAGTTCATGTATAGCAGACATATAACTCATTTCTTTTTGTACTGCAATTCAGATTGGCTGCAGCTCTGAAAGACTTGAATATTTGGGTAATGAACGTGGTCTCCATAGATGCTCCTGATACTCTTCCCATCATTTATGAACGTGGTCTATTTGGAATTTATCATGACTGGTGTGAATCATTCAGTACTTACCCAAGATCTTATGATCTTCTACATGCTGACCATCTTTTCTCGAGGATTAAAACGAAGTGCGTATCGTGCTATATTCCTTGCATGTATCCTAATGTTTAGCTCTCATTCTAAACTTTCTTTCATTATTTGGTGACAGGTGTAGTTTCATGGGCTTGGTTGCTGAAGTTGATAGAATTTTGAGACCTGAAGGAAAGATCATAATCCGGGACACATCCGAAATCATAAACGAACTTGAAGGTATATTCAAATCTATGCAGTGGGGCATCCGGATGACCTTCTCTAAGGACAAGGAAGGATTGCTATGTGCCCAAAAAACCATTTGGCGGCCTAAAGAGGAAGAGACACTCACATACGCCCTTGCTTGAAAAGCATTGAAATATACACACTTCGATTCTTGAGGCTCATTCTGTGCCACGGAGATAGGTATTTTTTGGTTATTCTGCAAGCTATATAATGTATCATCATGCCCTGGCCAAATTAGTCTCTTTAGTTTAAGCTTCATGTTGGTAGAAGTTTTGTGGAAGTTCGTTGTAATGATTGTATTATTAGGGGGCTTTAAAGGGCAGAAAATAGACATGCCCCCTTACTGTAAGGTCTATCCATTCGTTACATTGGTGAATTATCAGTACTGCTATCAATTCATTGTCTTATCCAAGTGCAACTATGACTATCTCTATCATTCTTATTTGTTTAAAATATTTATAGGTGAATATATATTTATATTTTGTTACTTTGAGTTGTTTTAAATTGGGACATCTGCTTTGTGAAAGTGATGTTATCTACTCATGTGCCTTAGCAATTCTAACTTTTTCTTTAGACAATGGCCGTTTACCTGTGTGGTAGGGGGGTTAGCTTGGCCTGGGTTAATTTAACCCTTTAAATAAGGTTAACACTAACATTTTTTAAAGTTCTGTTTACGTCGAAGGTTTTAGACATAGGAATTTGACAAAACTGCCCTAAATATATCCAATTTTTTCACAGTAGCTATTCTTCTTTCTGAATCTCCTCTCTCTTCGCCAAATTTCCGGTGATGGAATGTGGCCAGCGGCGGTCAATTTTGATTTGAATCCGAAACAAATCTGTAGGCTCTACTCCGCTCTCTCCCTTCTAAGTCTCTAAAATGTCCTCCAAAGGCTTCCACACCTCATCCATCGGCCATTCCCCCTACGCCTTCGCCCTCTGCAGAGCCGATCAAACACCATAAGTGCCGTGCTTGCGTGGAAGCCTCGTCGCGTGAAATATTCCGGGTATGCCCGAATCAGGAACGGGCTGTTTTATGGTATGAATTCTGCACCATGTGCTATTCCTCCAACAACTCGATTGTTTTCAGAAATCAGAACGTTCAACTGTGGGTAAAAGCCTCCGGCGGCGGATCTGCGCTCAAAGTCGGCGCAGCGAGAAGGAATGTATCAGGCACTTTAACTCAGATTTACGAGCTAGTGCAGTGTAATCCGGATTTGTCCTCGCACATGACTCCCTCTTGTCGGGGATTGATTAGGGCCGTCTCCCTTTGCAGCGTGAAGTTTGTGAGAGAAGAGGTGAGGCAGCAGATGAAATTTAAAAAAAAAACTTGAATGAAAATTGGAAGGAAAAGATAGGGCAGCAACGTAATTTTCCACATTTAACCCTCGATTCCTTTTTTGTCCGCCCAAAATGGGCTGTTAATTTAACCTCCTAAACAGTGTGATTAGAGCCGGGCGGACAAAGGCCCGGGGTACTTTTTGCAAAACCAACCTTTTATGTAAACGGTGTCATGCGAGGTTTAAATAAAGGTTAACTTTGGTTAACTAATCATGTTAACGGCCCTAGAGATTGTGTTTTCATAGTCCATGTGTTGAACTACCTTTGCTCTTGTACTGAATGTGTCTAACGCGCTATATCGCAAGTGTTTTTGTCTTCAACTCCTTCAACACTTAGTGCCTCAACATCTTCCCCTGAAGTGAGTATGTTCTTCCTCCACAGTGGAAACTTAATACTGCTGGGTGACTAGCTTTTGTAGTAACCACCTCTTCTGACATCTACACTCACTTCCAAATGTTGAATATTGTCTTCAATGATCTAGTCTATCCTCCATCGAATTCAATATTTCCCCAGTAATCTCCTCTACTTTCGTAGTTTTTTTATACTTTTTCTGCAGGTTCCCATGCTGCCTGGGTTTCTGCTCGGATGCTGCTTGGGTTTCTGTTCAGGTCCAACCTTCACAGTTTTTCCTACTGTAACTGCGGGAGTGTCTTCTTCTCTGCTTAGGTTTTTTGTTTTTTTTTTTGCAATAATGTCTTTTCTGCAGTGACCTCAACATTACCTCTTAAATTCTAGGGGTTTCTCCTTTTGCAACATTCCCACTTGCACAATTCTTTCTTATTAGGCTCTTTACTGTTGGACTTCTCTTCTTCTAAAGATCATCAACTCGCTCTAATCCGGGATAGCTAAAATTTATACGTTACTTGTAAATTTGTTTTTGTGCCCCAAACATAGGGATGTAAGCGAATCAAACTGTTCGCGAATTATTCGGATCTCAGTTTGATAAAGTGTTCGTTCGTTAACCTTAACAAACCAAAACAAACTTAAATTTTGAGCTCGAATAGTCTATCAAACCAAACTCAAGTCTAAGGGTGTTCGGCTCGAAAGCTCGCGAACATATTCGTTAATGAGCTCGTTAATGGCTCGCAAATCGTGTTCTTAAATTCTATAATTATTTTTTAGTATTATATATTATTATTTATTTATTTATATTCAATAATTAAATACTTTATATTAAATCACACAAATATGATAATAACTTAAGTCATTATTTAAACATTTAAGTAATGTTTATTATTATATTTTGTTAGTTTGTTTATTATTATTATTATTATTATGAAGAGAATGATTATACTACAATCGGTCCGACCAAATTTTTGGTACGTTAACATTAAATTCGCGGATCCAAGAGAATAAAATCTCAAACTGTCGAGGAGGAGTGCCTCGCCCTCTGCCTCCAATCACGTCCTCTGCCGATGGCTCAACGCCGGATTTCTCCACTATCATACCAAATTTGACGCTCAGAGCGGCTATTCTCAATTGGTGCTCCAGAAACAAGTCGGATTCCCCAAATCTGTCCATGTATTCCGACATCGAGTCCAGTATTCTCCCCCCTTTCGGGCTCGTTGGAAAATTTGGAAATGCCCTTATTAGCAGTTCTCTATGTAGTTCAAACATCAATTTAAATACACTTGATTTCGCTTTCAGGTATCCTAATTTGAAGTGTGAGAGAATTGATTTACAATAGGGGATTTGGCAAGGTCAACAAGTAGTGCATTTCTTTGACGGACAACTCAATTATCGAGCAGGTTTATACAGATTTTCATTTACTCAAATGTCATTAAGATGCGTTTGTTGTGTGTTTTAGGTTCTTGGTAAATATGGTATCATTTGTATTGAAGATCTGATTCATGAGATCCTAACGGTTGGGATTCACTTTAAGGAGGCAAACAACTTCCTGTAGCCGTTCCAACTGAAGTCACCATTGGGTGGTCTGAAGAAAAAGAGGAATCACTACGTTGAAAGTGGAGATGCTTGAAACCATTAAGACTACATCAATGAGCTTATTAGAAGAATGGACGGACTAGGTTGTGGTAGTTTTGTGAATTTGAGGTTCTATTTGGTTATAAAGCGCGATGTTGAAAAATGTTTTGTTGATCTTGTTTACGCTTGATCTGAATTTGTTTCTTTCTTGGTTCTGGTACGATATCAATTATCAATCAAGCATTTTTCTAAGACAAGTTTATGTTATAGATATATTATGTTTTGCAGTTTTAGTGTGCCTTAATTAGTGTTTGCATGATATGTCATGTTTCTGTCTGTAGTATAATTCGATAGGGTGTATAAATAGTTTGTGTGGTGCAGAGTGATAAGAAAGTAAAGATGGTAAATATGATTAATGGAAAAAGGTGTTGCGTACATGAGACAGCAGAAGAATCGTTTGTTTGAGGAAGGAGGGCACCCTTCTTCTTGGCCTTTCACTCCTCAACTTACCTTACTCTTTGCCTCCTCACTTCCACTACTTTCATCATCAAACATCTCTGTCTCGATTGCGGAATGGGATATGGAGTACATAACATATGAAATATGATATCTCTTATTCTGTTGCAAGTGTCAAGATGGCTTAACATGATTTGAATTTTCAAATTGTATTAGTAAAACATTTTGTTTTGTATATTTTAAACCAACCAAATAGTGACCTAATAAATTCCAAAGAGTGATTTAATTAATTTTAAAGAGTAACATATATATATTAAGAGTCACAAATCAAAAAAGTGGTCAAATAAATTTAAGAGTGACCTAATTAATCCCAAAGAATGACCTAATTAATTCCAAAGAATAATCTATTTAATTTCAAAGAGTAATCTATGTATATTAAGAGTCTCAAATCAAATATTGGTCCAATAAATTTAAGAGTAACCCAGTTAGTTCCAAAGAGTAACTTATGTATATTAAGAGTCTCAAATCAAGGAGTAATCCAACAAATTTAAGGGTGACCTAATTAATTCCAAAGAGTAACTATGTATATTAAGAGTCTCAAATCAAAGAGTGATTCAATAAATTTAAGAGTGATCTAATTATTCACGAAGCATTACTTCATTTTAAAAATAAGAGTTTCAAATTAAAAAGTAACTTAAATTATTATATAGAGTAACCTAAATTATTATAAAGAGTAATCCTAATAATTTTCAGAAAGATTAAAGTCTCAAATTAAATAGTAACCTAAATTATTATAAAAAATAATCCTAATAATTTTCATGGTGATTGCTTCCAAGAATCAATTTTCATTAAACTACGAATTATTATTATTAAATGTAAAAGAAAATAGAAGGGGATAAAGGATTAAGGTGTTGAGGGGATTGCAAAGCCAAATATTAAAGAGCGCGGCCCAAAGAAATAAACCGCCCTTGAAAGAGCTTTAATTGAAATAGAGCTCATCTAGACTACGTTTTCTTTGTAAGCATGCTCCAATCTTGTTTGGATGCAACGTCCCAAATATCTGGAGGTTCAGTCTGAGTTTTTTTTTGCTGTATCGGAACGGGTGACCGGTTTCGAAGCCGGAATAAGGCATGCAAAGGAAATCACTTCAGCATTCTCGCAAATCGGCAAAAAATTTCCCATTCTCACCGTCTCCAACTCCGTTTCATTGTCCAGAGACATATGTTCCACCCAGCACAAAGGTTTGCAATCACATGATTTCGCAGAAAGAACCAATTAATAAATTTAGTTGATAACCCCATGTCACCACACATAATCCAGCATTCAACTCAATTCAAAAGAACAGTGTTCTACAAGCAACATTAAAACAACTTCAATTTCTCAGAAATCACATGGCAAAGCATGAAAACATTGACTACATAGCTCAAGGTAACTTCTTCCGAAAGATTAATTGCAACAAAAACATAATCTAACAATACAATAGTAGTACCATAGAATTCTCCTCTAACATTAACAACACCCATCACAACAAAGAACAAAGAACACATCAGATCCACCTTAAATCATTCAACAGCTATTATAGAAAGTAGAAATCTTCACTCCAATGAGCTCCCTCAAAAACACAACAGAGATTCTGAATTCCCGCATAAAACTTAATCACTAGAACAATAATAAAATCAAACCCACAAAAAAATTTAAAAAATTAACCTCTTATAAACTTCTCCAAAAGTCCCTCCCCACAATCGTTTCCTAAACAAGCCATCTGAGCATTGATGCCCCTCCCATAGCTCCAATCTTTGCATAAGATTGCTAAGCCCAGTCGAAAGCCCGGCCCTCTTCCCTCCACTGTTAAGTCGTCGTCTTTGTCTTTGCCGTTGCCGTCATCTTCTCCTACTCCGGCTATTTCACTTCTCGACCCTAATTCGTGCCAGAATCAGCCTTAATCACAGCAGCCGCCGGTGTACAACATCCAACAAAAATGACTTCTGCGACGTCGTTCAGAAGCTCACGGGCTCTCCGGCACACGAGCGGCTATCGGCGCCGGCGCCGACGCCGCCTGTCGCTCAGTCTAGACCCTCCAGTTCGCGTCTGCAGAGAATTCGGATCAAGGTTTTATCGAAGATTGGGATTAAGTCTGTGATGTGGCATGATTTGGGGAAGAGAATGAATGTGTATGCGTCCAGATCCGATTAGTGGATTTATTACGTATGAGATCCAGTTGCACCAATTTAAAAAAAAAAAAAAAAACTGGAGTATGTAAGTCTTTGTCTATGAATAACATTAAATGTTTATAAATCAAATGTTCTTTTAATATTTACGAACAAAAATATTTAAATGTTCATGAAAAAATATTTACAAATAAGTTGCTTTATTTGTTTGTAAACACGTTCATGAGACTTAACAAACAGTTTGAGTTTGAGTTCGAACTCGAGTTCTAGTTCGATAATTCCTTAAAAAACGATACTCAAACCTAGCAGTGTTCGACTCGGTTCGATTCGATTACATCCCTACCAAACGTAAATCTTGAGTCCATCACTGATTTTGATGGTTTAAATTTGATGATTTGATATATTATTGAGGGGCAGCTTGAGTTGAATTCTCCAATCAAAATAACAATGGAATATCATTAAAGAAGTTAATTGCAATGTAATTGAAAGTGATTAAAGGGCGAAGATTAATTATTGAATTAATTGAATGATTTGATGAATTTTAATTCTCATTAAATTAAACAAGCATCAACAATAGAGAATTAATATACTACCTCCGTCCCATACTTATATTCACACTTTCCGTTTTTCTTCGTCCCACACTTATGTTCACCACCAAAAAAAGAAACTTTACATCAACCAACAACCTCATAATTTATAATAATTTCAAAAATACTAACTCTCACCTAACACACATAACATACTTTATAATTTATTTATTACCTAAAAATATTACAATACTCCTAAAAAGTTAATAAAGTTGGTCAAAAAGTAACTTTTCTTAAACTCTGTATTTATAGTGTCGGTGAACATAAATCCAGGACGGAGAGAACACTTCTTTTCCATTAACCAACCTAATACCCCCAATCACCTCCTGAATTTATACTTTTTTCTTCCATATATATTCGAGTTGGTGCTTGAATATTTCATTCATTTGTGCAACTGTTGAGTAGGAGTTGGGCTTGTATACTTTTTTCTTCCATATTATATTTGACAAAGAAAATTATTTTCTCCGCACGGAATTCTTTACATTTTCTTAATTTGTTTGTATCATAAAATCCTACTAATCCTAAAAAGGAAACTACAGTTCATCTAATAATTTTAAAAGTTATTTAATTTTAAATTGTCATTCATTCTTCATATTCATAACATTGTGGAACAATTACCGTAATTCTTGAGAGCAGAACTAGTTTTGAATAAAGATTAATAGGGGGTGTTTGTTATCTTCTAATGAGAATGGATATAAGAATGATACTGAGAGGAATGTGAATATATAAGATATTTTAAAATGTATTGTTCGGTAGATAATAAGAATAATTTTTTATTTCGTTAGGTTTGTTTGAGTAATGGAATCAATTGTATTTTATTGTTTAATTGTTTTAGTAAATAATTGTTTTTATAATTATTATTATTAGACATATACAAAAACAATTAATTATTTCATATAGGGCTACATACAACACTAATATAACTGCACACTTCTTTATATTAAATAATATTTTTCTTACCTAACTACACATTAAAATATTATATCTTTTAATAAGTGCAAAAAATAATTGTAAATGTTTATGTAGGATGGAGGGAGTGAATACATAAAAATATCTTACAATTATTTTTTATTAGAATAAATGTCATAGTACCCAAAAAGTAGAGGAATCACTGTTCCTTACTTTTTGGGTATCATTTTGATACATATGAAAGTGTTCAAACAAATACTCCCTTCGTCCCAACTTCAACTTCACAATCTTCGTTTGGATTCGTCCTAAATTCAATTTCACACTTTTATAAAAGGAAAAAAAGCAATAAATTAATATCCCTCTAATATACTTTAATTTCAAATTTGTCATCACCTTTTAAACACACATAACATATTTTATCATTTACTCCCTCCGTCCGGATTCAAGGGTGTCATTTGCTTTTGGGCACGGAGATTAAAGAGTATTGTTATTTAATGTGTAGTGGGTAGTTGTATTAGTGGAGGTGTGGGTCCTATTTTTTAATTGTATTAGTGGGTGTGTGTGGATAAAAAAGGAAATGAGACTGGGGGCGGACGCCTAAAATGGAAAAAATGATACCCTTGAAAGCGGACGGGTGGAGTATTTATTACCCAAAAATATAATATTATCCCCAAAAGTAAGTCAAAAGTGACTTTTCTTAAACTCCGTATTTAGATAGAGCCGTCGAAACGGGCCGGGGGAGGGCCAAAACCAACCTCAACCCGCCTTTTGGCGGGTTTATGCGGGGCGGGCCTAGGCGGGTACGGGCTAGAATTGCTAGGCCCAACCCATTTAAAAGCGGGTGGCGGGTTATGGCGGGTCAACCCGCCTCTTTTTTTTTTTTTTTAACGATGTTATTCTAATTATCATTATTTAAAAATAAAATATCAAAATGATGGACGGTTGTAAAATTATAATTATCATTATCATTATTTGAAAATAAAATATCTAAATGATGGACGCTCTTACAAAATCTATAATATCAATTAGATAATTAAAATATAAATATAGATTTTACAAAATAGCTCCATGAACAATGAAACAAAAACAAAGATCATTAATCAAACAACATAACGTTTACTAATTATATATTATTTCTTAAGAATCTCAAATAAAACAATGTAAGTCTAATTATCCTCAAATAACACAAATTAAATCACAAAAACTTTACTAGTTCTAAAGGTCAATCACAAAGCTCAAAACATAATTATAAGTCTATTCAAAACTCATCCATCATAACATCATAATATAAATATCTCAATCTTCATGTTGATCAATTATATGATTATATCCTTGTCAATCTTTAAATGATTAGATATCTTAAAGGTTTATAATTTGCATTTGCATTTGCTTCTAATCCATATATATACATTTATATATTAAAATTTCAAAAATTAAAAATAATTCAAAATCAAGCAAAATAGGATTTTAAATTATTTACATATTTTGTATACTAATTTATGGTACAAAATGTTTAGATTTTAGTATTTGTAAATAGATTCGTGTGAGTATATTTGATTAGGAGTATAAAATCTTAAAAAAAACAACGTATGAATTCTTTTCTGGATAATAATTTTATCTAAATCGACTGTTATGCGGTTTAAAGTTAAACCAAGAATTAGCAGTTCTATAATATTCTCTCAACCCTAAATATGTAAGAGAAATTTTACGCAGATTGAGAACATTAGACTCATTTATTTAAGGAAGAAAGGGTATAAATGTCCATATTTTCATATATTTAGAAAATATATAAATTAAATTATATTCTGGGGTGTATAAAGAAATTTTAGGGGTGTAAATAGCCTCACCCTTTTTGAAATTGAGTTGTGTTTATCTATTTATTCATCTATTATATATATATATATATATATATATATATATATATATATATATATATATATATATATATATATATATATATATATATATATATAGTTGCTATACTATAAAATTTTTTCATGATTATGCATCCTCTCATCTAATTGTATTTTATCTAATCAGCTTGGAATTGCAATGCTCACTCACAAATCTTTTTTGTGACGATTGCGAGAGTAAATATTGGAAACAATTGCTTCCTAGCTATTTGAAATATATCTTATATATTTACCTTAAAATTGAAGCTATTATATATCCAGTATATTTATTTTAAATGAATAAAAACTCTCCTATATTTATGGTTGTAGCATAGAATGTAATTTAAAGTGATTGTAAGTGACAAGTTTTGAATCATATAGTACTTATCTTAAATTTAAATAATTGACACTAAATTTTTGTTTTGGACTGTGTTAGATATTCTTATATATTTTATAATTTTATTTTCAATTCTTTATATAAAATATCTTTAAAGAAAGAAATTAAGAGTTTAAGAGTGTAATAAAAATTGGTCCAAACATCCAATGTTATGCAATCATTTTATTATTTAATACATTGCATTTACGTAAGAAGTTTGGATTTCAATATATGACTAAGTTGTTATTATATTACCCCGTAGCTTATCCAAGCTTAAAAGCGAATCAAATATTATTTTACTAATTATCGCTACATATAATTTTTAAAGATCGCGAATGGTATTATTTAGTAATTAATACCTTTCTTTTTAAATGAAAAAAAAATATTAAGAAGAAAATATTAATAATCAACTTAAAAAAACTACAATTATATGTATAAGGATATGTATTTATTAATAATATTTGGTACATTAATTATATAATTAAATATTTATTATATATGTATATTAACATCTTGGTTAATATACAAAAGTTTCTAATAAATAAAATATTTTATTTGTAAGATTTAATTTGCTCTATATTTAATTAATTTATTTTATATGATATTATTTTTTTTCAATCAGAATACGTAGAAAATACATACTCCCTCCGTCCCGAAGTCGTTGTTCTACTTACTGTAGATACAAAGTTTAAGAAAAGTTGTTTTTTTATTTTTCAACTCTATTATGTGAGGGTAAAATTGTCCAAATCATTTGGGGAGTTTTTGGATTAACTAAATCATTAGTGTTAATTCAAAAAAATTACCAAAAAAAAAATACAGAAAAAATAGGGAAATTTTTATCCTACTAAAAATGTGATCTGTTGATGCATACATATCATTCTCCAAAATTACAAATACGAAATTTTAAATAATCAAGCTTACAATAATAAATTTAAATACCTACACTATTACACAATACCTAGACTATTACAAACTTGAGTTGGATGGATGGTTTTAAAAAAATACATATTACACCTCAGATTTATGCATGCATCATCATTGGTGGTTCCCTCGAAAAATCTTGCCACAATCTTACAAATCCCTCCAAAAAGATTTGGCACATCAAAAAATTCCCTCCAACAGTTTTGGTCAGCCCTGCCAGAAATTTTCTCTTCGACTGCCCAACCTCTTTTTAGTTTCCTCCCAATTTATCAAGGATAAAAACAGGTATCAGTGTATTAATTTTCATTAATGGAAATGCATTAATGGCAACCACCACAAGTTCTCACCTTTCCACAGGAAAAAATTTAATAGGACAGTTTTTGATTAGGCACACTAAAGATGGGAAGATTGATCATGGAAAGGCAAAGGAAGCAGCAGCTGTATTCAATGTATCTACAAGGACTGTAGGTCGTATTTGGGCCATTGTAAAGCAACAAATGGAGGAAGGGAAACCAATACACCTTGTCTCCAAGAAAGCTGATGTATCAATTTCCAAAAGGGTACACTTTGATGCTGATAAAGTGAAGAGTATTCCATTTTAAAGTAGATCAACAATTAGAGATCTATCAACAGTTATAGGTGTGAGCAAATCAACAGTGGACAGATGGGTTAAAGGAGGTTCTCTTAGGGCACACACAAACGCAATCAAGCCTGAGCAAACTCCGAAAAACAAGCTTCAAAGGCTAAATTACTATTTGGATGCCATCTACTATGACAGGTATGCAAAAAAGCTTAAGTTCAAGGAAATACATAATGTAGTGCACATAGATGAAAAATGGTAATTTCTTACTAGAGTTTCTGAGAGGTATTACATGGTTCCTGGTGAGATAGAACCACATAGAACATGTAAGTCTAAAAATTTTATCCAAAAAATCATGTTTATGTGTGCGGTGTCAAGACCATTGTTTGATAGTGAAGGACAGGTCCTATTTGATGGGAAAATTGGAACTTTCCCATTCACAACAGTGGAGCCGGCAAGGAAAAACTCAAAGAATAGGGTAAGAGGAACTATGGAAACAAAGCCTATTGACATAGTCAACAAATAAGTTATCAAAGATTGCATAGTGAATCAGGTAATAGTCAGACCTTATTGATAAGGTCATCATCCTATAGTTTGCATGTATTTAGTCACCTTATCTTTGTTTGATCAAAAGGGCAACACTAACATGCAAAATTTGGTGGACCTGACAGATTATACCAGCAATCAAATCTAAATGGCCTTCATGTTTGGGGAAGGACATATGGATACAACAGGATAATGCAAGGCCCCACATTAAAGATAGTGACCTTGATTTTAAGAGGGCTGCAAGGTCTGATGGGTTTAATATCATACTTGTATGCCAACCTCCACTCTCACCAGACACTAATATTAATGACTTGGGCATTTTCAAAGCCATTCAGTCATTACAGTTTAAAACAAGAAGCAAGAATGTTGAAGATTTGATGAAAAATGTTAACAATGCTTATGAAGACATGACAGCTGTCACTTTAAACAATGTGTTTCTTAGTTTGCAAGCTTGCCTCATTGAGATTATGAAAGTGGATGGAGGAATTAACTACAAAGTGCCCCACATTGGAAAAGGAAGGTTAATGAGACATGGTGCATTGCCTATGTCCTTGGAGATTGATGAAGAATTGGTGAGAGGATGCATAAACAGGTTGATGCAAGAAGGCGATGTCTATAAACCAGTTTAAGACATCTCAGACCTCATGAACAACCTGGGATATTGATTTTTGGGTAATGCTTTTTTATGTTTACAACTTAAACAATAGATATTAGGATATTTTTTGTTGTTTTGAAGATGTTTAAGTTGTAAACATACTTGATGCATAATGAATTTTCTGATTATTGTATTACCTTCAGAACAATATCATCATCGGGTAATTGAGTCTCCTAACAAGGTCTATAATCCTTGTGGTGACTCTAAGTTCAGCACACATGTTCAAAGTTTCCTAAACAGGTTTAAAAACCTTGTTGGTGACTTAGACATTGTGCTTTACCTAATTTCATTATAGGCAAGTGTCCAAGTCTCCTAAACAGGTTTAAAAAACTTGTTGGTGACTTAAACATGGTGCTTTATTTAATTTCATTATAGACAAATGTCTAAGTCTCCTAAACAGGTTTACAAAACGTTGTTGGTGACTTAGATATGCATCAAGAAAGGTTTTCAGTATACCAACAATAAGGCAACGATTTGACAGGCCCTCGGAATAAAATCGTCACAGGGTTATTAACCAAGCTCAACAGATACAATTATGCATAGCCACATATATGCACCAATGCCTCATAGGGCTATCATAGAACAAGCCACAAAAGGGACACCAATCAAGCTCAACAGACCACATAGGGCCACCACTTCACATAAAAACATCAAGCTCCAATCGCAAGGACACCAAAACAGAACATTATAAGACCACACAGGGCAAGCACTTCATATAAAAATATCATAAGACCACACAGGGCCACCAATCAAGTTCAACAGAACACCAATCAAGCCCCCATCACAAAAACTGACCTCACAGGGCCTCTATTTCAAATATAAAAAAATCCAAGGGACAGGGAAGAGCAAATAAGACACCCAGAGCAAAAATAAGGGAGTAGGGTCTACCGACACGCAGGGAAGCAGAGGCGGATCCACTCCAAATGAAGTCGCGGAAGTCATCAGTCATTTCACAAGGGATGGAGACCGGTGGATCCACTATTTCAGGCAAAATCGGACCGAGATCTACAGAGAGAGAGAGCAATGGATGACTGTATTCTCATCAAAATCATCGGCAACCATCAACACTGGATCCAGGCCGCCGACAATAGAATCGCACGTATCGGGCACAAACATCACTGGATCCAGGCCGCTGACTTCAGAATCGTACGTATCGGCCACCCGCAACACTGGATCTAGCCAATCGACTTCTCCATAGACCGAATCGAGAACCATCAACACCGAATCCATGATGTACGTATTTAATTCGGAGAAATCAAGAAACATCAACGCCGAAAACACGACGGCGACTGAGGGTTCCACCCCCAAGGACTCCTGGACCACTGGCAATGGGTCGGAATCTGTCGGGGAAGTTTTGCCGAGAGAGGAAACAACCAAGCTTAAAGGACAGAGAGCGTCAGATTTAGATTTCTAGGGTTATTGCTCAAGAACACAAGAGAGAAGAAGGAGAGGAGAATGACAGATGAGAGAGAGTGAGGGAGTGATTAGTGATTAGGGTTTGTGTCTCACCAGTTTTGTGTGTGTGTGTGATATGTTTAGTGCGTGTGTTAGTGGGTTTAATTAAGTGTATTGTTAGATAGGTTAATTAATGTTTTAGTGTTTTAAGTGAGTTGGATATTTTGTAAATTTAGCATATGAGGGGGGTATTTTAGTGATAAAAATTTTCCTTTTTTGGAATAAGATAATAAGTTTGGGACGGACAAAAACGGTAAGTAGGACAACGAGTTTGGGACGGAGGGAGTATTATTCAACATCCAATAAAATTTTTAAATTTTATAACGTTGGGAATAAATTTTCATAATTAAAAGAGATATAAAAAAATTTCCAACATAATTAACCTATTAAAAGATACTTTTATTTTAGATATACATTATTTTTAATAAGTACTTGAAAATTTGATGTTAAGTGTAAATTTCTATTTTGTGGTTGGTAATGATTTGAATTCTTATGAATTTAAATTTTAATAGCTCATTGAAATAAATTCTCATGGGTTTATATTTTTAATTTATGTACAATTATTATTGAAAGGATGTAGTGTTTTAAAGTTCAAATTTTACAATTTATATTTATTTATGGAATTTTATCTATTCAATGCCTGAAAAATGGATAAACAATCAATACGGGCCTGAATTATTTTTTCTATCAATTAGGGACTTAAAAATTTATGTTGGACCTGAAAAAATATGATTTGAATTCTTACGATTTTATATTTTTAATATTTCATTGAAATCAATTCTTATGAGTTTGATTTTTAAGATTTAATGTATATATTTGTTAAAATGATATATAATGTTTTACTTTATAAGCTCACATTTTAAAATTGTATTTATTTATTTATTTTTACATGTCAATTATTTTTTAATACATTTCAATAAAGAAGTCAATTTGAAATTTAAAAAATTAATGTTGTGAGAGAGTCTCTTCTACAAAATATCAAGTTCCTAATGAACATAACAAAGATAGTCATCTGCAACATCAAATCTATCAAAATACCTATTCCATTTTTCTATTCATCAATGTTTATTGATTTTTTTATATTATTTTAAATAAAAAATAAGTTACAAATAATCAAGTAGAATACATTGTAGAATAGAAAATTTGGACCACAACTTTACTCTCTCTCTAAGTTATTTTCTACATCATTCCTTAACTTTCTCTTTTTGGTAAAAAAAATGAATTGTTATTATAAAAGGGCATAAGATATACCCAAAATACAACAAAACCAATACAAGATATTAAGAGAACATAGTAGAATAACATAACTAATGCTCTAAGATTATTTTTAACTATAATCGATAGTCGTCATATCATTAGAATTAATATAAATACTACTGAGTGTGAATGTTGTTGGATAGATCCTATTTAAAAAGCAAAAAAAGAAGTATCATGATTTAGAATAGAATATTTTACTAATGAATTGATAGTTTATCAATTTTGAGTACACCATTAGTGTCGCGCTAAATATCACCGTTAACAATTGGAGATAACTTAAAAGAATTATATAATATAAAATTTTTGAAAATTTCACAAATTACATGTAAAATTTTTTAATGTTAAATTTACAAAAAAATATTATTCTAATATATAATAAATTAAATTATATATAAAATTAATAAATAGATTAAATTTTAATGTAAAATTTCACATAATAAAAGAAATTAATATTAATATATAGTATATAATTTAAATCAATCTCGTACATCGCACGGGCTCAATACTAATTATATATAAAAATGAGTTAGCCAATTAATGTAACATAATTAAGAAAACCATTTGATTTTGATATAATATAGGGTAGTTTTAAGGTACACTAGATTAAACTATAGTTTAATCCAATAATTAAGATTATCTAGATATATACTTCATTTCATGTTAGGTGGACTCGTCAATTTGATATTTTGATCCTAGATCCTAATATCACAAAAATAGGAATTAAACTAACGAAATAATCAAGCCAACAGTTTCAAATAATGCAGATTATTAATTGCAAACTAATTATAAAAATGAAATAGAGCAACAAGTATAAATCCAGTTTTACTACTCCATCCCATCATGACGTTTATGCATTTTTATTTTTGATGTCTCTTCATAAAGTTTACATTTCCTTTTATAAGAAATAAGACACACATAAAATAATTAATATATCTCTATAGAGCCTACACACAACATTAATACAACAACTCATTATACTTTAAAACATTATATCTTCCACCACATTACAATTAAAATACTATATTTCTTAATCTCCGTGCAAAAAGCAACCATCAGCATTCGGGCAGGACGGAGGGAGTAACATATTTTACATAGAACATGTGGTCCACAATCCCCTAATTAATTAATTCCCCTCAATTAATGTTATATTTTGTTTTCTTTTCTCGTTAATTTGTTTTTATTTTATTTTATTATACCTAAAAGATCATTATACCTTAAAACATAAACCTTAAATTCTAAAAGTGAAATATACTTTATACCACAATAGTGAAATTGCAATTAATATACCCTTTATTTATAGTTTTAAAATCTAGATTTAGGACTATCCATCTAATCTATCCCTTGTTCTAGTTTGGGTTTAGCAAACCCGGATTACAAACATCTCATATGCCTCTTACACATGTGACATCCTATTATCTCACACATATTACCCCTTACTTTTATATATTGATTTGACATAAAGTTAAAATGGAGAATTGAAAAATACACAAATTATATTTAAATATCTTTACTAACAACAAATAACTTTTATAGTAGTTTTAACCAGATGACAATTTTAGACTTTAATACCAAACATGTCCTTTGTGTGAGTGTATAGGAGAGTATGTCGGTTCCAATATCGGGACAGATGTTGAATTATATCGGTACCCCTACCGTCAACTACACATGCTTCTTGTTGGTAAGTATTGACACATACGTGTGGCAATGGTGAGTGTGTAAGTGATATTATGGGTTATGGCTTCGATGGTGTTGCGTGATTGTAGTGTGGATATATATATATTGGTGAAAATAGAGTATTTTTGTCTATTGACACTAATTAAAATTTACCCTAATTAAATCCCTAAAATTACGAAGGGGTAATTACTATAAAAGTTCCCTTACTTTGATTTCAAATTAGTCTAAATTTTTAATTTTTTGCAAAAAAGTAAATGAGTCATTTGCCTTTGAACCACCGGTCAGATTTTAGCTGAGTTTGACTGCCCAAAATCTCATGTGAAAAGAAAAAAAAGAAAAAAATTACGCTTCATCTGACGTGGCTTCTAAATGATATGTTAATTAAGGAAAAACCAGTACAATTACATATAGTAAATACTCCACAAACGGAGCAACCAAAGAAAAGCACACCTATCTAGATGTAATAATAAATACTCCACAGGCGGAGCAACCAAAGAAAAGCACACCTATCTAGATAGCTAATGCTGCTGCGCACGAGGGGCTGCAAGCCCTCGTACGTTCCAGGCTAGGCACCTCATTGACAAACAGTGGGGGGAGGACCCCCGCCCTGTCCCGGACCATTCCCTCTGTCTGGTGGTTCCTGAATGGAAATGCCTGAGCTTTGTCCAGGGCCAGCTGCCCTGCCCAAGATAGGGGGAGGAGGGGAGCATCCCATACGGCCGATCGCTTCATCATCATCCTCCTCCATTTCAGAAGCCCACGTCTTTATAGCGTGTGGTCGAACCGATTGTTTCCCCTCGCGCCTGTTGATCCTCCAATCATCCGGATCAAGATCATCCAGAATGTGATATCTTCCTGTGATAACCTTCTGAACTTGCTCCTGGGTAAGATCCGGATCAACAGCCTGTTTCTTCACATTGCGATTTCTCCTCTTCCTAGGCCTAGTGTTTCTAGGCCCAACATGTTGAAAGCCCTCCTCATCAACAGTGTCATCAGCACGAGCAGTTTCGTGGGGTTGATTCACGTCCTTCTCCTTCCTATCACCACTGCCCAATCCACCACAATCAGTCACCAAGTGGCCAAACTTGCTACATCTAGTACAATACGCCGGAAGGCGCTCATACAAGATAGTCTGAGTGAAGTTGGCCCCTCGATAATTGAAGGTGACCTCTTTTGGGAGTTCTTGAGAGACATCAATGTCTACTCGGACACGCACAAATGAAACTTTATATGTCTTGACAGAAATATCGTCCACCATAATAGGTCTACCGACCAGTGAAGCCACCTTGCTGATGTGATTCTTCGACCACAACTCCAAAGGGAACGAAGGTAGGCGGATCCAGACCGGAACATGGGAAATTTCCCGGTCATCAAACTGAAAGGCAGGAGGGAGTCTTTCCAGCATGAGATATCGCTCCCATATAGAGTGAGGACCACTATCCAGCACCTTGCACACATCTTCCTCCGAATAAAGTCGAAATATAATCCATCCCGACTGATGCATGCTGATGGTATACTTGACGCCCCATGCTCGGCAGATGGCATGAAGGGCCTGCATACCCGGGAAACGGCCCGAAAAATATCCCACCAATGAGAATTTCCACGTGTCCGAATCATCTTTCGGGTCGAGATAGGCTACGCCATCACACGGTGCGACGTACTCAAGTTTTCTGTCCGGATCAATATTACTTTTGTTGACATACTTGGAGTAGTCAACTGGAGCTTTGGGAGTGGTTCCGGGGGCCGAGGCTGCATGTCGCGCGCGCTGAGCAGATTGCCCGCCAGGTTGCCGAGTATCATCCGCCCCACTCGCAGGGCGTCCAGCCCCGCCCGGGCGTCGCCCATCACCATCGGTACTTGTCGGCGCAGCCTGTGGAGCAGGTGCGCTGGGAGTGGCCATCGGGGAGCGCGAGCGGGAGACGCCACGAGGCTGAGGAGCAGCGCGGCGCAAGAAAGCAGCATCCTGCCGAGACCCATCTGCGGACGCCTGAGGCTTCCGAGGAGGTTGCCCACGCACATCATCCGCTCGCCGAGGGGAGGAGGGCGAGGGGCTGTGCTGGCGAGAGACGCTCGGCGCCTGGCTAGGTGAGTCGCAAAGGAGGTCGGTGCCCTTCCGAGGAGCATCAACCAACGCCTGATCCTGCCGAGGAACATCCCCAAGCTGCCGAGGCTGTCGGGCTGCATGCCGAGGGGAGGAGGGAGGAGGGCTATGCTGACTAGGGTCAGCCGCCATCCTGGCAGGGGAGGCGGTGTAGGGGTTGATGTCGGCGACCAGGTTAGGAGCTTCCTCGACCAACTGAGCCTGCCGCGGGGCGGTAGAAGTCAGCGGGGGGCCGCCGTCCAGTGCCCGAGGAGGCGAGGCAGGGGAGGGGGGCACTGTCAGTCGGCGCCGAGAGGTCGGGGTGGAGCTGCGCCGCCTATCAGCCGATGGCTTGCGCTTAGGGTTACGGTCGGTGGGCACCGCTGGCGGTGAATTCTCTACGGGCGAGAGGACCAGACCTCGGGTGGGGCTGCCGGTGGCCGGCGAGTCAACCACAGCGATGGTCATGGATCCGATGTAGATGTCCGCATCCATCTCCATGCGGTCAGCCGCAATGGAACGTTCCAAGGTGGTGGTACCATCCAAACTAGGGTTTCCTTCCAAAACAGCCTCCTTCACAGACTTCCGTTCAATCTCTCTAGTTCTTTCCTTCACCGATTTGAACACTTCTCCACCGACACGTAACTCCGACGACACCTTAGAGGGTGTCTTGCTTCTCGGTGTTTCCCCATAAGAGAATAAACCAAGAAGGATTACATGAAGCTTTGCCGAAAGGCGCCGACAGGGTGGGTGGGCGTCGGTGGGCGGCAGCGGGCGTTGGCGAGACCACGAGGTGGAGGCGCCGGAGCCGTAGGCGGGGCGGACGGTGTCGAGCGGCAGAAGGCGATGGACGCCGATGCTGAAAGCAGGCGTCATCGACGGCCAAAGGGCAATCTTCACCACGAAGAAAGAGGAATCTTCACCACGAAGGAAGGGAGCGAAATTTTGGAACTAAGTTCCAGAAATTTCTTGCACGTGCAATAACTCTCCAATTATCTGACGTGGCTTCTATTGAAATCGCAATCCTCTTGATTTAGTGATTTCTAGAAGGAACTGTATCACACAATTCCACTTACTCTCAAATCGCAATCCTCTTGATTTAGTGATTTCTAGAAGGAACTGTATGAATACGCCCCACCGACCCAGTAACCCCCTCCCCTCCTTCTTCTTCGATGTACTACTGCTAACGGAGCTGCCATTGCTGTGGGTGTTGTGACGGTTCCCGAAATTAGCCCCGCCTTTGCGGAGCTCCGTATTTTGAGATTGTAAACCGTTATTTCTAACGGCACCGTGACCCAACCTAGTGATGTTCTAGACTGACGACTTGCTGATGGATTTTCGATGATTCGTGGAGGCTAACCGCGGGTTGTAGGTTGAGAAATTGAGCCGCTGCGATGGGCTCCGGTGGGAATGGATTGGTTGTGTGGCAACAGTCTGTGCCGGCGGCGGAGCTGCCGCTACTGGAGACTGGTCGATTGGTGGAAATAGATCGACTTGAATACATCAGCGATTCTTTCTCGGAGCTGATCGAGTGGTGCAGTAGCAGAATCTGGCCCTTGAAGAACACTTCATCGGCGACACACTTTTTTTATTCCTTTGAATCATCCGCTTGTGACCTTGCGGCGGCGCCACGGTGATTGAAGTAGGGAAACCAGAAGCGTCACCAAAATTGGGTTTGACCGGAATTGTTACGAGCTTTCCGATGATATGCACGGCGGAAACCAGTGGTGGAAACTGGATTTGACCAGAATTGTTACGAGCTTTCCGATGGTATGCAAGGCGAAAACCAGCGGTGGAGCTAAGAAGGGGTGAAATGCACCGCCACTTTCATTTCTTTTCTTACCAAATATACCAAGTAATCTGATTATTCCATTTAAAAATAAAGTTTCAAATTTACGAAATCATTAATTATTAATTTGGATTAAAATAATGAGTGAGCGGTTGAAATAGGGCTAGAACGCCATTGATGTCGAAAGCATCGAGCAGAAAGAGGATGGAGAAGATATTGACATCTCAACTTTATTTTCCATCTTAATATTCCCACGTTTTTTTCTGATTGTAGCAAGAATTAAATCACTACACTTGTTTCTGCCGTGCATAGTAATGTCACTTCAATTTATTGGGAGTTCTAAATATCACGTCACCTGAACAGTTAGCGTTGTATGCCTCGGTGATTCGAATCCACATTTGCTCCGACTTTTGATCATTTCCGATAACGGGGTCCGTGCTGATATCAAGCCAACAACTCGCAAGAAGAACATTATTATCAAAAGAATAAAGATTCCTTTTAGTAGCAGGAGCCTTTGATGGATCTTCGGTGTCCTCAAAGTCTGCAGCAAGATTTACCCGCTCATGTCCTGTTGGAGAGAATTGAGACGAGAAAGACGAACGCTGAACGTTCGGAGATGCTGAGTCTATATCTCTGTCTGCTTTCGATATATTTGTACCAACTGGCAGAAAAAATTTGTATTGAGAATAACGAGACATATAAGAATTTGGATACATGAAAAATCGTGCACCATACAAATTAAAAGAATTGAGTTGAGGGAGACTACCTTCTGGAAAATTTGAAAAATTAGCTGAAAATTTTTGGGGTGGAAAATTATTAGAAAAATTTGTCGGAGGATTAGTTTGAAAATTCGGATTTTGGGGGTAGAGGTTGGCACATGGACGAAAATTCAAATTTGAAGGCATTGAATTTTCTCCGGAGTTTGTAGAGTTGAACCCGAAATGCATCAACGGATCTCTATCCTTTTTTTTTATGTGTGAATGAGAAGATATATGTTGAATTATAAAATATAAGATTGAGATTGAGAATAGAAGATAATGTAGGAAAAAATGAAATGGAAGATATATTTATAGTGAGAATTTAAAATAAAAAAATTAAAAATAAAATAAACGTATCAACGGTTAAAATTTAACGGGTATAATAACGTTAATATTTACTGTGATTGTATTGTCAGATTGAATTGTGTGTCTATTTAAATTTGTTAAAAAATAAATAAATAAAAAGAAGCTGAATTAAAAGTGCCCATCCAAACTTAACTTTCTCTCCAATTTCTTTTATTATTATTACGTGAATTTAAAAAAAATTAACGGTTTGGAACAAGCCAATTCCAAGCGCGCGTGTCATGCACGCGCCAGATTGTTGGACAGTGTCAGCCACTTTCTTCTTCTCCATTCTCCCTCATTTTCTAAAAAACCCTCATATTTGGGAACTTACAGAAGTTGTTGCCATAATAAAATGAAATTTGAACTTCCAATCAATTTTTGTAAATTTTGCCAACGGACTTTATCAATTTAGTCTAAATTTGGTCAATGTTTTGGATGAAGCATGATTAATATTCTCTCTATATATACACCGACGTTTATATGAAACTACTGTGATGCCCGTGTCAATGCACAGGAAAGAAAAGAAATTACAGTTTTAAATAAATATAAAACATTCTATAATAATTTATTTAGATATTTAAATATTAATATTATATTTTTATTATATTTACATTTACATACTATCATTTTTATCATACTATCATGTAACTAAATCCTATATAAAACATTATATGCATTTAAAAATCTAATTTTAAAAGGTACTATTCAAATTATTAACAACGTCATAATGAATTTCCATTGTATCGACATATAATATTTCATTCAATTCCATAACTGGATAAATTAAACTAAAATCTCTAACCTGAATTGATGCGTGAGCGTTTAATTTGCAAACACTCTTTTCGATGACGACGGGCTATTCTTGTTGATTCAAGATACATCTTAAAATTAAAATTTATTTGAAAATATTTAATCTATTAATAATTAAATAAAATATTTACCTAAATTTATTCTTAAAAACTTCTCTCTGCTATTGCTTGCCATCCTAATTTGGTTGGTGATTTGATACTATCTATCTTCGGGAAGCATGGACTGCATCAGAGATTCCAAATGCAATCTTCGAGATTTATGGACTGCATCAGAGATTCTGAATGTAAACTTTAAAGTAATTGATATGTGTAATGAGAAAAAAGTGTTTATTATAGGGGATACCTTTTAAATTAATTCCTATAGATATTAATTAGCATTAACTGATTATGCAAACATCATGTTAATTGGTTCGGATTATTACTTACCATTTTTGAATTAATCATGTTACTATAAATATGTCCAAAATTTTTGTGAAATATTAAAAATGAATTTTAATTAATGCATGTTTTTGAGGCAAACGTCATTTTTGTGTAACATAAATGTATCTCTATAATTCATATAGCTATTAATTAGTTAGCATTAACCAATTATGCAAACATCATGACATTTAAAATTAAATAAATGCTCCCAATTCAAAGTTTCTTTCCTGGAATTTACAGCTGACAAAGGTGAAAATCTTGACTCCATTTTTAAGAATTAAAAAGAAAAAAATAATTCGTAAATGAGAAAATATAGCCAAATAAAAGAGATAGTTCAAATATGAGAAATAATATCAAATTGTGTTTGAGAATGAAAAATAATGTGGAAATAGAAAACCATCCACACACATATATATAGCATAATTGAACCCCTTTAATGTACCTATTCTAAAAAAAATAACTATTAATAATGGAAAGTAGCAACAATCAGCATAAATAAATATTAAGAATATGATTAACTTATTAAAAAATAATGATAATAAGGATGCCTTTTGTTAATGAAATTATATAGGATTAACTTATATAATAAAAGAAAAATTAGAACTCAGCAGAGTCATTGTCACCATTATGTTAATAGAAATCATTGAGGATTAATTTACTAAAAATAAAAATAAATAATATTGATGTATTCCAAATATTCTAAGATTTCTAAAAAAATATTAAAATTAAATTAGGTGCTTATAATACTGATGTGTTCTAATATCCAATTTTAATTTACTAAAATTAAAATAGGTGCTTATAATATGCTAATTAAAATTAAAACTCCAATAATTCCAGTAACTCCAAGGTAATAAGTATTAATTAAATAAGAGCTTATAATATGCTTTTCTTTTATAATTAAAATTAAGATGACACATAATTATATTACTATTTTTAAATTGACACATTGGATTTATCTTAACCTATATACTTGACACATAAGCTAAACTCGATGAGAAGTGGACAACTCATCATACTAAATTGCCACATTAGATTCATCTTAAACTATATGCTTGACACATAGGCTATACTTCATGAGAGTGGACAACTCATCATACTAAACTCCCAATTAGTATATGTTAGATTAGCTTTCGCACATCCTAATTTTATCTTAGTTAAAAGATTGATACAAGATCGTCAAATGTAATTTTTTAAGTGAAACATATAAAAATTGATAACATCATTTATTAAAAGTGACAGTGAAATAATTTAAAGTATAAATAAAAAGTGATAATATTTTATATAAAAAATAATAATATTTTATAGCGAAAGTGGTAATTAATTATAAAAGAATAAAATGATCTCACATTAATTACAAAAGTCCCACATCGGTTGGAAATGAGGATGGCGATGGGGTTTATAAGTGCGGACAAGACTCTCCCTAGCATGAGGCCTTTTGGGTGTGAGCTAGAAAGCAAAACCGTGCGGGCCAGTGGGCGGCCCTAAGCGAACAATATCATGCTAGTGGATTGAGTGGGCCCGGCTCCGCTGGACCGATAAATCCAACAAGTGGTATCAGAGCCAGACCCCAGACTTAACCAGAGCGGCGCGGGAAATACGACCCGATTGTTGGCGGACCGGTGCGCGTATCAAACTGATGTCTAGCCACGGAACTTTGTTTGAGGGGGAGATGCGACGCAGTTGGTGGGATGTTCTCGCCTCAAACTGATGGTCTAGCTGCGGGACTTTGTTTGAGGGGAAAATATTGGTTGGTATCAAACCAAAGTCCCACATCAGTTAGAAGTGGGGATGTCGATGGGTTTATAAGTACGGACAAGACTCACCCTAGCATGAGGCCTTTTGGGCGTGAGCCTAGAGAGCAAAATCGTGCGGGCCAGTGGGCGGCCCAAAACGGACAATATCATGCTATTAGATTGAGTGGGCCCGGCTCCGATGGGGCGATAAACCCAACAAGACTTTGTTTGAGGGGAAGATGTGACACAGTTGGTGGGATGTTCTCGCCTCAAACTGAAGTCTAGCTGCGGGACTTTGTTTGAGGGGAAAATGTTGGTTTGGTATCAACCAAAGTCCCACATCGATTAGAAGTGGGGATGACAATGAGTTTATAAATGAGGGATGAACTCTCCCTAGCATGAGGCCTTTGGGGCATGAGCCCAAAGAACAAAACCGAGCGGGCCAGTGGGCGGCCTAAAGTGGACAATATCATGCTATGTGATTGACAGGGCCCGGCTCCGCTGGAACGATAAACCCAACAAGTGGTATCAGAGCCAGGTCCAAAACTTAACCGAAGCGGCACGGGAAATACGGTACGGTTGTTGGCGGACCTGTGCGCATCTCAAACTGATGTCTAGCCATGTAACTTTGTTTGAGGAGGAGAATGCGACACTGTTCGTGGCAGACCAGCACGCATCTCAAACTGATGTCTAGCCACGGGACTTGTTTAAGGGGGAGATGCGACGCAGTTGGTGGGATGTTCTCGCCTTAAACTGATGGTCTAGTTGCGGAACTTTTTTTGAGGGAAAAAGATTGGTTGGGTATCAACCAAAATCCCACATCGGTTGGAAGTGGGGATGGCGATGAGGTTTATAAATGCGGACAAGATTCTCCCTAGCATGAGGCCTTTTGGGTGTGAGCCCAAAAAGCAAAACCGTGCGGGCCAGTGGGTGGCCCAAAGCGGACAATATCATGATAGTGGATTAAGTGAGCCCGACTCCACTGGGCCGATAAACCCAACAAAGACGATCTCACTCAAGACTTTCTTTTAAATCATTATTATTAAAATTCAGCATCATGTCTGTGCGACCATTTTATTACTCCCTCTGTCTCGTTTCAATGTTTACGTTTATTTTTTCACGTTGATTAAGGAGTATAGTATTTAATGGATAGTGAGTGAAAATATATGTAGTAATATTTAATATAAAGTGAGTAAGTGTAGTACTGTTGGATGTGGGTCCCATAATGATATATTAACTGTTTTAAATGGGTTTCATATACCAAAAAGTGAAACATAAAGATTAAAATGGGACACCCAAAATAGAAATATGTAAAAATTGAAATGGGACGGAGGAAGTGTCACTTTTTATCAATTAAATTTAAATTTTTGTTAAAATATTATTAACACTTACTCCCTTCGCCCCTTTCAAAGAAAGCCTTTTTTTTTTTTTTCCATTTTGGGCGTCATATCCAAAGAGTCTTATTCCATTTTTTATATACATAGGACTCACACACACCCACTAATATAATTAAAATATGGACCACACCCCTACTAATACAACTATCTATTACACATTAGATAATAATATTCCTTAATCCAGTGAAAAAGCAAAAGACTATTGAACGGATGGAGTATTATTTATCTCATGAAATTCATTTCCTGAAACCATTTAATGCGCGTTAATTTTTTTTTTTATTTCCTTCGTATTTGGTTATTTTAAATTAACACAGTGCATGCCAAAACTTGCAAAAGTACACATCGAAAGAAAAAAGATTAGCTTAAATGAGACTAATGATACAAATGTTTGCGGATGCTTTGCACTCACATCTTCACCTCAAAATTAAATTCAGTTGATAAAATATACCACAGCTGATCATTTTTGGTGGATTCCAAAAACTATGAATCCTCGAGTCATGGCATATGAGCTAATCTGGTGGCTTTTTTTTTTTTAATGTTCACTTTGTTTAAAAAAATTCCGTTTGTCCTATGATAATTTGCATCATCTTGAAAAATAATTTATCATATCAATTCAATAATATTAAAAAATTCTTTATTTATAAAATATCACTCTGATCACCTAAAGCACAATTTAATTTATATTTAATTATTTATTATACCAAAAGACTATGTTAAATCTAATTAAAAAAATTATTTATAGGATGATATTCTTAAACTATAACGGTGCAAATAATTTTGGAACAAACTTGCGTGAGATCGTCTAATGGTAAAACTATTTTATGAAGTATATTTTAAATTATTATCATTTTTTGTTAAAGATATTATCACTTTTTTTAAAAACGTTATCATTTTTTATTTATATTATAAATTGTTCATGAAATTGTTTCACTGCACTATTATCATTTTTCATCGATTGAATATTATTTTCTATTGATAATGTTGTCACTTTTTATTCATCTCATAGAAGCTTTTACGTAAAACGATCGCAAAGTATTTACTAATAATTTTAGAGGGATAGAGTATTTAGTTATGAAACTAAAGTTTAGTAAAATTTGAGGTATGTTGGGAAAAACCTTGTATAATTGAAAGTTGAGTTTAATGATGTTGTGAGTATAGTATGATTGAATATTAAGATAATGAAAAAGGTAAACACGATTTACCCGTATCGTTATTCGTACGTAGGTGTGACAAGAACAGTGGGTCTCCGGAAAACACGTTTCTCAGAAACACGGCGATTTTGGAAATGGAGATCTGGACGGTCAATACTATTGATCCAACGGTCGACGTGAGGTGGAAAAGACAGTGTGATTGCCGTTGTCAGCGCAAGCCAAGGATCTGGAACCGAGGATCAGCGCAAGCCATATGTTCCACCTTAATGTTTAAGTATGTTTTTTTATGTGTAAATTAAGAAATATAATATTATAATATGTAATGAGTTGAAATAAATAATACTCTATTTAATGTAAAGTGGATAGTCTTACTAATGTTGTGTGTAGTCTCAACATGAAATAATAATTATTTTGCGTGGGTCTCACTTTATAAAAAATAAATATAAATCTTAACTTTGAATAAAATAAAATGAAAAATATAAATGTTAACACGAGATGAAAAAGGTATTTATTATAAGAAAATGTCAAATTACCAATAAAATTAAGTAAAAACAACAACATTTTTTACTCCCTTCGTCCCATAACAATCTTCACGTTTATTGTTCCACGTTGTTTGAGAAAAGTTATTTTTGACCAACTTTATTCACTTTTAAGGGTATTGTAGTATTTTTAGACAATAAATAAAGTCTAAAATAATGTTATGAGTGTGAAAAATGAGTGAAAATTTGATATTAAAGTAACTTTGGATAAAGTAATCCTTTTTTGGTGTATTAAAGTTATTAAGGGACAAACAAATGAAAAAAAGTGTGAAAATTGTTATGTGACGGAGAGATTAATATTTATAAAAGTTAAAGTGCTAAGATGAATAATGAACAAAATATTTTTTAAGAGGTTTTCTTTTAATAGACCTTAGGACAAAGGCAAAAGCTTGCGGTACCATCCCGGAATTTATTTAGATGGTGTTTGGAAGGAGGGATTTGAGTGAGGGAGGTTTGGGTACCATTTGAAATCAATGAATTTATAAATTCAGGATTTTAAATAAATGAATTTCAAATTATGGATGAATTTGATTTTGAAATTTCTTTAGTTGTTTTGGATGGATTTTCATATTCTTACCTAAATCGTGTCATTTGAAATCCTTCTATTATGTGACTGAAATATTAATATATAAATATATATTAAAATTAACCATACTACTCAGCCTACCCCGCCACCGCCCCATCCAAAAGAAAATTATAAAATTTCAGATTTTAATTTTTAAATAATAAAAATATTACCACACAGCCCACTCCCACCCACCCCTTAGCACTACCAAAAAGGCTCTAGCTCATGGTGTTACAAACAACACACATGGGGTTGGATAGATCTTAGGCAAGTATGAAGTTTTCTTCATACACAATTAATTCCCAAATATGAAGGATATCAATTGTAGCTTAGACAAACGACCAAGTTAAATATCAAACACAAAGGACGGTGTATTATCAATGTGATACCCGAGCTTCTCACTACTCATGTGTCAATATAATTTAATTTTTGTTATGTGCATTTTATAATTATGTAATAATTATGTGGCAATTATGTGATAATTGTTTTTTACATTTTAATTATCTTTACATTTTATTTGATACATACGTGATAAACATGGTGACAATATGTGAATATATGGGTGCATAAATATTTACGTGCATTAATTTGGATATATGAGTAAATTATTTTATGTGTAAAAACACTTTACTTAATTATTAAATATAGCACGTGCTTTCATAATAATATATATATATATATATATATATATATAGTCAAAAGTTGCTGCAATTGTGATTGATGGATGATTAGGCATGCATGGCTGCTGAATATCAACCGTGAGTTTTATAAAAAAAAAGTCAAAAGTTTTTGGCAGCCAAATTTGAATACATGCGTGGCTGCAAATCAGCCGTCATTTTAAATAAAAAAAAAATTTGGTCAGCCACCTCTTTTCCCCTTGCTTATATATACCTCATATTCCAAATCAATCAACAATAAAAAAGAGAGAGAGAGAAGAAAGGGAGAGAGAGGAGAGAGAGAAGAAAGGGAGAGAGAGAGAGGAAGAAGAGAAAGAGAAGAGGGAGCGCGCCGGAACGTGCGTGTCGGAGCGAATTAGTTACAGTTCTTTACGGGGTTTATATTACTGTCGGAATCCAAGTAAGTAGAAGTCCAACTACAATGCATAAACATACTGTTTGTGAATTATTTGTGATTAATATGTGATAATTATGTTATGTGTTATTTTTGATTAGTTTAATTACGTTATGAATTATTTGGAGATTAAATTGTGATACAAGCTGGGGATTTATGTAATTTTAGAAAAGTAGGGTTCATATTCAGCAATATTATTTATAAATTATTTGTGATAAATTTGCAATACAAGTTGTGGATTTATGTGATTTAAAATAATATCATCATCCTATATAGATCTGTTTGTTTGGAAACTGTTGAAAATATATTTGTATGGCTTGAGAAGATATTGGTTATAAGGATCTGTGGGATCCAAGATGAGATTGTTATTCCAAAAAGAGATCCGTGGGATCCAAGGTGGAGTGGTTATTCTATAGATGGATCTATGTGATTGAGGTGAAGTTGTTATTTCAGAAATGGATTTGTGTGAATTGAAATTAAGTTGTTGCTTTATTGTGATTAAATGTTGATATTGATATTGTAAATGGTTTATGATGTACATTTAATTGTTCTGGGTGTATACCATGCATAAACATGAAAAGTGTTTTCCTCAAAATTAATAAGATACTAATGGTCTGTGCGGCCACTATATATGCATCTCTGTTAGGGTTCGAAAAAATCGTTCCCGATATTTTTATTAGGGGTTCTGAAAAATTATCCCCACCACTTTGCTAGAGTTCGGAAAAATCGTTCTCGGCACTATTTTTTCGGGGTTCGAAAAAATCGTCCCCATTGAGCTCATTTGGGGTGCATATCATAAGTGTGTCGTGGGGATCCCGCAACGTGAACAATTTTCAAAATAAAAGAGATCAATTAGAAAAAAAAATTATGACATAGGCGATAGAAAACTAAATGCATTTTCATGCACGGACATGCACGATTTCTACTTACTGAGATTTTTATCTCACTAGTTTATGCATTGTAGGTGAGCCTGTTGATGATTGAGTTTGTGATGTGATTGTGCAAGCTGTGGAGCTCCTTCAAGGTTTTGAGCGGATGTACATAGATGACGACCTGTAGGGCTAGGCCGTAGGTTTATTTTATTTCCGCTGATGTTTTGGTTGTGTAATATAATAAGTATTGTCGCGAGTTTGTCTGGTTTGAAGTGGTATCAGAAACCAGTCATGTATGTTGAACTGGTGTGATTGTGTTGGTTATAAGCATGTTATGTGAAAAAAAATATATATATATATATGCAGTTTTTTTTTTATAAAGATGATGTTTATGTTAAGTAGTATTTGAATTATAAGTTGTGTAAGGTGGGTCGTGTCAGAGTGGTATCAGAGCATGGCTTGGGTCCTGCAGACTGTCTATGTACATGAACTCATTCTTTGGGAGCGCAGCTTTGCAAGTAAGTGTTATTTTCCTTCTGTGTTGTTATGTGTCTTATAAATTATATTGGTCATGGGGTGCAGGAATCGTAATTATTAGATAATATGGTAAGGGATACAAGTGAAAGTTCTGAAGGGGATAGGACTGCTGATCAAGCAGCACCTCCTGAAGGGAATAATCGTGATGCGGTGATTACTCGACTAATGGAACTGGTTGAGCGCCAGTCCCAACAGATACAATAACTAATTCAGCAGAGAGATATGGGTGGACAACCAAAGGGTAATGCAAACCAAGATAGACGTCAAGTAGAACGTGTGGAAATGGTTTGTGAGAGATTTCGAAAGTTGAGCCCTCCAATATTTGAGGATGCAGCAGACCCCACAAATGCAGAAGATTGGTTACGCACGGTAGAAAACATGTTTCAATACAGTAGAATTCCAGATGGGGACAGAGTGCTATGTGCTTCTTTCATGTTACGAGGAAGTGCAGGCCACTGGTGGGATACGATTAAAAGTATCGAGGATCTCACGACTATGACATGGGAAAGGTTCAAGGAGCTTTTCAGAAACAAGTACTTTACGGCACCAGTGAGAGCCATGAAGATGAACGAGTTCATACAGTTGAGGCAAGGTGGCATGTCAGTCACATATTACCTTCGTAAGTTTGAGCAGTTGTCGAGGTTTGCTGAACATATGTTAGTACGGAGGCACTGAAAGTGGAGAAATTTGTGGAAGGCTTAAGGCCAGAACTTTACAGAGATGTGAGTATGGTGGGACTGCATGGAGCAACATACTCACAAATTACAGAAAGGGCTCAAATTGCTGAGCAAGCGGAGACGAGGATCAGACAAGCGCAAGCTATCAGACGTCAATTTCAACAGAAACCAATACAGCAGTTTGGGAGAGTTGATAAGAGGCCGATGCCATTTCAGAGGCTGAATTCAAATGTTCAAGTGGAGCAAGGACAGAGACGAGGAGAACCCAACAAGCGTCCTAAATTCGATCAGGGTAAAGTACCACCGGCGCCGCCACTACCTATATGTCCTAATTGTCTTATATCACATGGTGGAGAGTGTCAAATTCCTCCGAGAACGTGTTACACATGCGGGGAGAAAGGACATGTGACTACTACTTGTCCTAAGAAAGGGAAGCAGGCACAGCAGGGAAGAGCTCCAGTTAGGGTGTATACTTTGACGCGAGAGGAGGCAGACGCGAATCCCTCAGTTGTCACGGGTAAGTTCTCTATTTTTGGCACTTCTACATATGTACTATTTGATTCTGGAGCAACACATTCATTTGTATCCACTAAGTATGTGAAAAAGTTGGGTGGAACACCTAATTTGATAAAAGCTAACTATGAGGTGATGATACCTTCTGGTGAGTCAAAGCAAACTAATCAACTTCTTCGAGGTTGTGTTATTCCTATTGAAGGAAGTAGACTCCTCGCTAATTTGATTGTGTTAAGTATGAATGATTATGATATCATATTGGACATGGATTGACTGTCAAAATACGGTGCTACAATAGATTGTCAGAAGAAGAGTATCACTTTTCAGCCAGTGAAAGGAGAACCGTTCACTTTTGTTGTAATCAAGAAAAGCTTTAGATTTCCGATGATATCAGCAGCAAAAGCACAGCGGTTGTTGGAAAGTGGTTATGAGGTGTTTCTGGTGAGTGTAATGAATGTTGAGGGGCAGCAATGTCCAGTTCTTGATAATGTACCAGTAGTTCAGGAATATCTGGAGGTATTTCCAGATGATCTTCCAGGTTTGCCACCAGACCGAGAAATAGAGTTTGTTATTGAGTTACAACCAGGAACTGCTCCTATATCTAAAGCGCCATACAGAATGGCACCAGCTGAATGAAGGAATTGAAGATACAGTTACAAGAGTTGCTAGACAAAGGATTCATCCAACCTAGTTTCTCTCCTTGGTGAGCACCAGTTCTGTTTGTTCGAAAGAAGGATGGCACATTGAGGATGTGCATTGATTATCGGGATCTAGACAAAGTTACGGTGAAGAATAAATATTCATTGCCTCGCATTGATGATCTGTTTGATCAGTTACAGGGTGCAGCTATCTTTTCGAAGATTGATTTGCGGTCGGTGTATCATAAGTTGAAGATAAAGAAAGAGGATATTCCAAAGACTGCATTCAGTACAAGGTACGGGCACTATGAGTTCTTAGTGATGCCGTTTGGATTAACAAATGCTCCTGCAGCATTTATGGATTTGATGAATAGAGTATTTCAGGAATTTCTCGATAAATTTGTGATTGTGTTTATCGATGATATTCTAATTTACTCTAAGAATAAGGAGATCATGCACTGCACTTGAGAAAGGTGTTAGAGATTCTGAAGGAAAGACAGTTGTATGCGAAGTTCAAGAAGTGTGAGTTTTGGTTAGACAGAGTTGTTTTCTTGGGGCACGTGGTATCGGGAGAAGGAATTTCTGTGGATCCAGGTAAAGTTAAAGCAATCCATGATTGACCACAACCCTCAAATTCCACTGTGGTTCGTAGCTTTCTTGGATTGGAGGGATATTATCGAAGGTTTGTTGAAGAATTTTCTAAGATTGCTTCACCATTAACACAGTTGACCAGGAAGAATGTGAAGTTCACATGGATGGAGGAATGTGAACAAAGTTTTCAAGAATTGAAGAGACGATTGACATCAGCACCTATCTTAACTATTCCTACGGAGACAGGAAACTTCAAGGTTTACAGTGATGCTTCAAAGAATGGTCTTGGGTGTGTATTGATGCAAAATGGGAAAGTGATAGCGTATGCATCCAGACAGTTAAGGGAGTATGAGAAGAATTATCCAACTCATGATTTAGAGTTAGCCGCAGTGGTGTTTGCACTCAAGATATGGAGACATTATCTGTATGGGGAACGTTGTGAAATCTATACTGATCATAAGAGTTTAAAGTACTTTTTCACTCAGAAAGAGTTGAATATGAGGCAAAGAAGATGGTTGGAATTGGTGAAAGATTACGACTGTGTCATCAATTATCATCCGGGAAAAGCCAATGTGATTGCTGATGCATTGAGCCGAAAGACAATACAGAGTGTAGCTGCTATGACCGTAAATCAGAAACCAGAGTTGCTTGATTTGCAAAGGATGGGTGTGGAGATCATTCAGGAAGGATCGTTGGAAGCAAGGATGGAAGCTCTGACACTTCGACCAACCTTGATGGATAAGATTCGACAAAGCCAACAAGAGGATAGGTTGTTTGACAAGATAAAGAATGATATTAGCTCTGGAAAGTCTTCTGACTTCCAATTAGGAGATGATGGCGTGATTCGTTATGGAGGTCGATTATGTCTACCTGAAGTGAATGACATTCGAAAAGAAGTGATGGCAGAAGCTCATTCAACACTCTACTCTGTACATCCAGGAGCTACTAAGATGTATAAAGATTTGAAGGCACATTATTGATGGCCAGGGATGAAGAGAGATATTGCTCGATATGTGGAGCAATGTTTGACTTGTCAGCAAGTCAAAGCCGAGCATCAGAGACCAGCAGGAACTTTGCTGCCTTTATTTATTCCAGAATGGAAGTGGGAAAATATCACGATGGATTTTGTTATCGGGCTACCGAAGACAGTGAAAGGTCATGATGTCATTTGGGTTATTGTGGATCGATTGACTAACTCAGCTCATTTTCTTCCTATTAGCTCTACGAATTCCATGGATCGTTATGCCCAACTATATATACAAGAGATTGTCAGACTCCATGGAGTACCACTTACCATTGTGTCAGACAGAGATACGAGATTCTTGTCTGCTTTCTGGAAGAGTTTACATAAGGCGTTGGGGACACAGTTATCTTTCAGCACAGCATTCCATCCACAGATAGATGGTCAATCAGAGCGTACAATACAAATCTTGGAGGATATGCTCAGAGCGTGTGTGTTGAATTTTCAAGGTCAGTGGAGTAAATTTTTGCCTTTGATAGAGTTCTCGTACAATAACAGTTATCAGTCTACTATCGGGATGGCTCCATATGAAGCATTGTATGGGAGGAAGTGTAGATCTCCAGTTCATTGGGATGAAGTTGGAGAGAGGAAACTTTTGGGTCCAGATTTGATTCGTGAAATGTCAGAAGCTGTTACCCGTATACGAGAGAAGATGAAAGTTGCTCAAGATCGGCAAAAGAGTTATGCAGACAAACGGAGGAGAGAATTGGAATTTGAAGTGGGTGATCAGGTATTTCTGAAAGTATCTCCAATGAAGGGGATAAGGCGGTTTGGAAGGAAAGGGAAACTCAGTCCAAAATATGTTGGTCCGTTCACTACCATTGAGAGAGTTGGCAATGTTGCCTATAAATTGGAGTTACCAGCATCGATGTCTAGAGTACATGACGTGTTTCATGTATCTGTGTTGAGGAAGTATGTTCCAAATCCATCTCATGTTCTCAGGCAGGAACCAGTTGAGTTGAAAGAAGATTTGAGTTATGAGGAGGTACCAGTTGAGATCTTCTGGCGAGAAGTGAAGAAGCTCAGAAATAAAGAAATACCATTAGTAAAGGTATTATGGAGGAACCAGTTAGTTAAGGAAGCCACTTGGGAAAGAGAGGGTGAGATGATGGCTAAATACTCAGACCTCTTCAGGTAAGTAAATTTCGAGGATGAAATTTTTATAAGGTGGGGAGGATGTGATACCCGAACTTCTCACTACTCATGTGTCAATATAATTTAATTTTTGTTATGTGCATTTTATAATTATGTGGCAATTATGTGATAATTATTTTTTACATTTTAATTATCTTTACATTTTATTTGATACATACGTGATAAACATGGTGACAATATGTGAATATATGTGTGCATAAATATTTACGTGCATTAATTTGGATATATGAGTAAATTATTTTATGTGTATAAACACTTTACTTAATTATTAAATATAGCACATGCTTTCATAATAATAATATAATAATATATATATATAGTCAAAAGTTGCTGCAATTGTGATTGATGGATGATTAGGCATGCATGGCTGTTGAATTTCAACCGTGAGTTTTATAAAAAAAAAAAGAAAAGTCAAAAGTTTTTGGCAGCCAAATTTGAATGCATGCATGGCTGCAAATCAGCCGTCATTTTAAATAAAAAAAAATTTAGTCAGCCACCTCTTTTCCCCTTACTTATATATACCTCATATTCCAAATCAATCAGCAATAAAAAAAAGAGAGAGAGAGAAGAAAGGGAGAGAGAGGAGAGAGAGAAGAAAGGGAGAGAGAGGAGAGAGAGAGGAAGAAGAGAAAGATAAGAGGGAGCGCGCCGGAACGTGCGTGTCGGAGCGAATTAGTTACAGTTCTTTACGGGGTTTATATTACTGTCGGAATCCAAGTAAGTAGAAGTCCAACTACAATGCATAAACATACTGTTTGTGAATTATTTGTGATTAATATGTGATAATTATGTTATGTGTTATTTTTTATTAGTTTAATTACGTTATGAATTATTTAGAGATTAAATTGTGATACAAGCTGGGGATTTATATAATTTTAGAAAAGTAGGGTTCATATTCAACAATATTATTTATAAATTATTTGTGATAAATTTGCAATACAAGTTGTGGATTTATGTGATTTAAAATAATATCATCATCCTATATAGATCTGTGTGTTTGGAAACTGTTGAAAATATATTTGTATGACTTGAGAAGATATTGGTTATAAGGATCTGTGGGATCCAAGATGAGATTGTTATTCCAAAAGAAGATCCGTGAGATCCAAGGTGGAGTGGTTATTCTATAGATGGATCTATGTGATTGAGGTGAAGTTGTTATTTCAGAAATGGATTTGTGTGAATTGAAATTAAGTTGTTGCTTTATTGTGATTAAATGTTGATATTGATATTGTAAATGATTTATGATGTACATTTAATTGTTCTGGGTGCATACCATACATAAATATGAAAAGTGTTTTCCTCAAAATTAATAAGATACTAATGGTGTGTGCGGCCACTATATATGCATCTCTGTCAGGGTTCGAAAAATTCTTTCCCGACATTTTTATTAGGGGTTCGGAAAAATCATCCCCACCACTTTGCCAGAGTTCGAAAAAATTGTTCTCGGCACTATTTTTTCGGGATTCGGAAAAATTGTCCCCATTGAGCTCATTTGGGGTGCATATCATAAGTGTGTCGTGGGGATCCCGCAACGTGAACAGTTTTCAAAATAAAAGAGATCAATTAGAAAAAAAAAATTAGGACATAGGCGATAGAAAACTAAATGCATTTTCATGCACTGACATGCATGATTTCTACTTATTGAGATTTTTATCTCACTAGTTTATGCATTGTAGATGAGCCTGTTGATGATTGAGTTTGTGATGTGACTGTGCAAGCTGTGGAGCTCCTTCAAGGTTTTGAGCGGATGTACATAGGTGACGACCTGTAGGGCTAGGCCGTGGATTTATTTTGTTTCCGCTGATGTTTTGGTTGTGTAATATAATAAGTATTGTCGCGAGTTTGTCTGGTTTGAAGTGGCATCAGAAACCAGTCATGTATGTTGAACTGGTGTGATTGTGTTGGTTATAAGCATATTATGTGAAAAAAAAATATATATATGCAGTTTTTTTATAACGATGATGTTTATGTTAAATAGTATTTGAATTATAAGTTGTGTAAGGTGGGTAGTGTCAATCAATTTAATTATTTACTAAATTAATTAACACTAAAGGCAATAAAAGTTGGGATTTAATTATCAACTACTAAACAATTAATTAAAATAGCAAATAAAATAAATCAAGAACTAGGAAAATACGAAAGTGAATCAAGCTGGAGAATAGGTAGCTCTAGGATATTAATCTAGTTTCACTCATTAATTTCCCTCTTAAGTGTACTGTCTGACTCTGCCTTGTGAACTATGGACGCATCACAAAGCCATACAAATATACTCTATAGACACAAGTAAATATGCATGTAACATATGTGAATAACTTTGGAGCAAGAGATATAATTTTACCCACTTTCTAGGTACTATCAGTATCAATTACTTTCCGCGTACCTGGTACTCTAAACCGATATGATCTCCCTTTATAGGTACTATAAAATCACCCTATTTATCCTGCTTATTAATTCGAATTCAATTCAATTAACAAACATTCATATATGACAGTTCTAGTAAAATTTCGGAGTCCCCTCACTTAGAATCATAACCATAAACCCTGTTAAGTGGCGAACGCACTCAATCAACAACCAATTATACATTCAGACTCTATATAATAGTTAAAAATGCACAAAACGACCGTGAATATGGATTAAGAAAGTACAATCATATATAAAATAAATCCACAAGTAGTGTTGTATGGAGGATACACAAGAGAAGTAAATTAATTCATAGAACCTTCAAAACCCTAGCACTACCAAAAAGGCTCTAACCCATGGTGTTACAAGCAACACGCATGGGGGTTGGATAGATCTTACCCATAGTCTGAAAAATCACAAGATAAATTAGGAAATGAAATAAATCCTAGATGCGAGAGTCGTCTCTTCTTCTCCCTCTTGAATTCTCCTCTCAGTTCTCCTCTTAATTCGACAAATGAATCTCCACAGCTCCAGTGGATGGATAGAAGAAGGGTTGTGGATGACGATGAAAGCTGTGGGGGTGATCCCCCCTTGTGGAGGTGGTAGTGGTGTTTGCGGTGTCCCTTTTGGAT
The DNA here is from genome assembly GCA_023678885.1 of Pogostemon cablin. Taxonomy (NCBI): domain Eukaryota; kingdom Viridiplantae; phylum Streptophyta; class Magnoliopsida; order Lamiales; family Lamiaceae; genus Pogostemon; species Pogostemon cablin. The sequence goes on along the minus strand of CM042994.1, from coordinate 18,941,838 downwards.
GTTAATTGTATTTCTTTTATACTTTAGACTCTTCCGATGGACCTTTGATGGGCTTTTTAGACGAAAACACGCAGATACACACATTAGGGTGTAAAATCATACGGATCTGGAGCTCCCGAACGTCCGTTCGACCAAGGTCATCTCTGGTTGAATAAAATGGCTTTGGTCGAACAATGGTTGAACGGACCACCTGTGCACTGAACTAACTTTTTCACGCCGTTCGACCACCATTTGAACAAAATATCTTGGTTGAACGGCCTTCTCCTTGGTCGAACGTCTCATACGGGGATTGGATGGAAAGCCACAGAAGTGAGGATTGTTTTCATGTGAGAATCGCCTCAATCGAAATTCGGATGAAAAATTTATGCTCAAAATCGTGAGACTGAGCGATCACGCCCAAGAGGTCCATTTGACAAGTCAAACAGCCTTGTACTCGATCGAACGACGTCTCGAATTCTTCCCCTTCCGATTTTAGTGCTGCTGTCCTATTTTTCTGTGAAAATAAGCTCAAACGACCTCAATAGCACCTGATCGTGACTTTTCACTATATATCTCGATTCATCTCGATTTAAGACCAAATCATACACAATTTACACAGAAATCAGGGCTCAAATTACATAAATTTTCACTCTCATCATCTCCTCCAAAAAAAAATTTAAAATAAAATTTTAGATTTTAATATTAAAATATTATCACACAGCATACCTCCTACCTATCCCGCCACCACCACTCACCCACCCTCCAATCTCCAATTTTTTTAATAAAATTTTAGATTTTAATATTTAAATAAAAAAAATATTACCACCCACCTCACTCCACACAACAAAAAAAAATCTAATAAAATTTTAATATTTAATATAATAAAATTTCATTATTTTTATTTATTATATATAAAATTCTATTTTAAAAATAAAAAAATAACTGTTGAATTATGAATTTGAAAATTTTTTCATAAATCCATAATTCATCCAAACAATGAAATTCAAATGAATTGATTTAAAATTCATGAAATTTAAAATTCACTCATTTTCAAATCCATTTGATTTGAAATGACTTAATCAAAAGTCAAAACACATACTTAGTGAATAGTATAAAAAGTGTACTTAATTGTTAGAAAATAATAATCTTTAGTTGAATTGTTTTATAAATAATTTGTATATATCGTTAATGAAAAATAAGGATATTTTTAATAAAATATATTTTTTTCGTTAGATAAAAGTTTTTATCATTTCCATTTTGAATCATTTCACAAGAAATTCCATCTCTTAAAAATGATAAAGAAAATAGTAAATCAAAACAACTGTCATTTCCCATACATTTTATTTAAAAAAACCACTTAATATTTTATTATTTATTTATTTAAAAAAAACTATAATACCCGAAAAATAAGTTTAACGGTGAAATGATGTTATGAAAAAACTATAGCTGTATACATTTACTAAAACTCTAGGGTATACAGATACTCTCTCTTAATTATTGCAATCTTCACATTTTTTCTCTTTTGGTTATCTTATTATACATTTCACATCCAAAAAGTTCAAAATAAATTTCTTATTTTAGAAAATAACACCTTCACTTAATACACATGCTTTATTTCTATTTCTATTAATAAAGGTTACGTTACAGGCCAAACTCTTTTCTAGTTGCGCTCTGCGCATTCAAAAGTTAATATAATTAATAATATAAAAGTGGGACTGTATCTATTATAATTCGAGAAGTTATCCTTAAAAGAAAAGTGGGGCTGGAGTCATAACAAGTCAAATATATACTACCTCCATCCCGCATCAAGGGTGCATTTTGTTTTTTACACGTAGATTAAAGAGTATTATTATTTAATGTATAGTTGGTGGTTGTATTAGTGGGAGTGTGGACCCCATGTTTTAATTATATTAGTGGGTGAGTGTGTGACCCATGTGTATTAAAAAGGAAAGAGAACCATTTGGGTAGAACGATCAAAATGAAAACCCTTGGTGCGGGACGGAAGGAATATAGAACATATTTGTATTATTGTATATGTAATTTTAGGTACAGAGTTTGTGAGAAGTACATATTATGATAATATTATGATATCATTTTACGCTTTTAGGTACAGAGTTTGTGAGACGTACATATTATGATATTATTTTATGCTTTCGTAAATTATTACTTTCTCTATCCTTTTAAAAATGGTCTTTTTATCATTTTGGTATCTCATCCAAATAGTTTAATTTCCTTTTTTACATACATGAGATCCACACACATTCACTTATACAATTAAAATATGGGATTCACAATCTCATTAATTATATTAAATAATAATACTCCTTAATCCACGTACAAAAGAAAAATATTCTCTTTGGGTGGGATAGAGAGATTATATATATATATATATATATATATATATATATATATATATATATATATATATATATATATATATATATATATTTGAAAATAGTACTCCCTCCGTCCCATAAAGAATTTCACAGTTACTGTAGATACGGAGTTTAAGAAAAAGTTGCTTTTTTGAGGTAGTTTGATATTTTTAGGTAATAAATAAATTATAAAGTAAGTTATGTGAGTTGTAAAGGGGTGACAATTTTGAAATTAAAGTGTGTTGTGGGGTTATTAATTTGTGTGTATTTCCTTATCTGGAGGTGTGAACTTGTTTATGGGACGGATAAAAATAGAAAGTATGAATTTATTTATGGGACGGAGGGAATATCATTTTCTTTTAAAATGTTATCATTTTTTATTTATATTATAAATTGTACATGAGATAGTTTACAACAATGTTATCACTTTGCATTAACTGAGTATCACTTTTATTATAAAAATTATCTATTTTTATTCGTCTAACAGAAGTCATTTTAGGAGACGATCTCACACAAGTGTTTTGTCAGTTTAATTTTAAAGTTAATAATGAATAGGATTTAGGGGTAATATTAGGAGGTGTTGTTAAAGCTGTAAGAAGGTACATACTACAACGCATACATGCAGATATGTTCATAAATATTAAGAAGAGAGGTTGCTATCTCATCAGCTTTTCATTTATTATTACATGAACTACATTTTGACTATAGATTTTAGCGCGCCAGCATATATATCAACTTATTTAATGATCCCATCCCCATCCTTTTTCCCTATTTTTATTTTCGGCTCATTTGTATATATTATTCATTTATTTATTTTATTATTATTATTATTATTATTTTTCTGCTATTGTCGAGGCGGTGGTGTTAAAAATAAAAAGTTAGTCTCCTGTGAATCGGGTTTATGTAAGCCCTGTAATCCCCCTTTAATTTAAACTCCTAGCAATACATAAGGTATATAGGATTGAGAGGGGTACCATAGGTTTAGAGTAAGAAAAGATCCAAATTTACATACTAAGCTATATAATCGGGTTTATAAGAGTGTTAGTGAAAAATAAAAGGCTCAAATGTTAAGGAGACTAAATAAATTGAGAGGTCAGACCCTTGAAAAAAAATTAATTTTTCTATGAATATTGTATTGATAAAAATTTTAATTTCATTGGTAAATTGATTTACCAATGATAAATTGATTTAACACGAAATAGATTGATAAGTTTTCATTAATAAAGTGATGATTGATAAAATTTTAGCAACGGAAATTCAATTCCATTGATAAATAATTCTATTCGTAATACATTGCTCATATATAATTCTATTAGCAGTTTAAATAATGATTCCCTTAGTAATTCATTAGTAAATAGCAATTGTAATTGCTTTGGTAAAAATATAATAAATCCATTGATATTCCGTTGTTATAAGAAAAATAAAATTTTTGTAAGCAATTTGTTGGTGAGATGTTAGTAAATTTTTATAAATCATTGACATCAACGAATTGAATTCCGTTAATAAATTCCACTACTATTTTATTAGTGAGATGTACTGTCTAGGGATGACAATTCGTGCTATTAGGTCGGGTTTTGGGTCAACACACACGACATGATAAGGATCCGCTCTGACACGACACCAACATGAAAATATTGGATTGACAAGATAACAACACGATAAAAAAATAAAAAAATAAAAAAAATTATATTTTTTAAAGAAATATATTTTAAAATTATAAATGAGTATTTTTATTTTATATATTTACCAAATTTTATATTTACATTGATTTGTTAATAGGTTAATGTTGTCAACTGGTTAATGAGTCATCTGTTAATTTAATCGTGTTTAAGAGGTTAACACGAATCTGACACGAAATTTTCATGTCCTTCTCGGATTGACATAATAACGATACGAATCCAAACTAAATACTAACATGCAATTATTATATCGTACTATCCTGTCGTATAGAGAATTATCATCCCCTAGTACGGTCTGCACATTAAATTAAAAAAAAAGAGTAAAAAGACTCAATTGGTACAAAAGAAAGTTGGTCGAATTGCAAAAATTTGTAGCAAAAATTACTTGATGATTGGTATAAATATAATTTGAATTGGACCCAATCCTGTCAAATTTAAGCTGACACAACTAAAATATGTCCAAACTAGCTCTACCTAATCCTTCACTGCTCAAACCCCTACAAATGTATGTATGCATTTTTTTATTTAAAAACAAATAACTTTTGATCTTATAACTTTAAAATATTACGCTTCACGATTGGTATAATGGAATGAGATGTGAATGAAATTTTCATTCCTATATTTTTATTAATTGAAATCCTCATTTCAAAGGAATGCGTATTTCCTTATTTATGAGAATGAACATTTCTCCCATCCACATGGTATTGCCAATTCCATTTCCTAATCCCCACCCACCCCACCCCACCCCACCCCACCCCACCCCACCCCACACATAAATATCTTCTTATATATTAAAACAAAATATATTTCCCTAATTAAAATTTTGAAATGTGAGGCGTCAGATTATGATGTGTTTATTATTTATGAATTTTATAAATTTGTAAGGTGGCTTAGTATGATTGGTTAAACAATTTTGAAGAGGTTGCAAGATCGAAACTCATTGAGCACATTTACTTGAAATTCTTTATTTGTGTATACTTTTGAATGATAATAATTTTAAAGTGGGCTTGATTGAATAATTTTAAAGTGGATTGAGCAGAAATTTTAATTAAAGAAAATAATAATATATGGGCATATAAAAAAGTTAACATTAGTCTAATCTTCTTATATATTAAAGCAAACCATATTTTTTAATTTAGATTTTTCAAAGTGTAAAGTGGCAAGTTTAGTATTTTTAATATTTCATGATTTCTCTTAATTTGGCTAATAGTTATCATAATATTAAAAGAATAAAGAAAAATAGAGTACGACAAAAAGTTAATAAAGATGTGAAAGCAATGACAAGAATTCAATTAAAAATAGCTAAACAGACCGCATAAAAGAAAGCTCAATCATACTTTTCTTAAATATAATGTAGATATAAATTATTTTTTGTTCCACAAATCATTTTTGTTCCTTTTATTTACTTATTGTTAAGATATTGTTTAATAAATTTGAATGCATTTATAAAGAATTTATCTATTTTCAAATTGAGCGCGTAATTCGTGATTGTAATGGATTATATAAAATAAAAAAAATCAATGGTGTTTAGATTTGACAGGTATGTCACTATTTTTATTATATATCTAAACATGATTTTTATTGAATAATTCACTATTTTTATTATATGTACATATATATTTATTTAATAAATAAATTAAATATATTATATCTATTAAATAAATTATTTAAAAATATCCAACATTTTTTTTAAAATATGGTATTTAGATATAATAGAAATTGACACCTAATTGAAAAGATGATAAATGTTGATGTCAAAGACAATCCAATAGAGAGGATTGCTATTGAACTTGAAGATGAAGAGTATGATATTTTATAATTATAATTATGATCATTAAAATTTTCATTTTTCTAATGCATACAAGAATGAAAAATCATGTTATTGAGAGCTAAAATATTGTTGGAAAAAATATTGGAGATTTAGACTTCATATCTAGAATGATATTCAGTTTGTCTGATGAATTTATTCCATTTAAATTCTAGAGAAAACAATTTCCTATTAAGGTTTTCTATGCAATGACTATTAATAGAAGTCAAAGACAATCTCTATCATGTGTTGTGTATTAGAGAAATGTTTTTAAACATAGACATTTGTTCGTAGTAGTTTCAGAGTAAAAAGTAAGACAAGATTGAAGATACTTTATCTTGACGGTGAATGAAAATTAACAAATAAGACCTTTAACGTGGTGTATAGAGTGATTTTTCAAATTTTGATTTAAATAATTAATTGGATATCATTTCACTTTTTTAAATATACTATTAATTTTTTAATAAGAGTTTGTATACATGTAATTTATTTTATTTAATTAATATGGGTAGTTTTGAATTGAATATATCAATTATTAAAAATTTTATTTTATTATGTGTATGGAATGAAATAATAAATTTTAGAAATACCATACCATAGATGAAAACTAGACTTAAATAGATAAATGACACGTGAAAATCACTTGTAATATATTAATATAAAATGAATAGAGAATGCATATTTTTCAATCTAATGAATTTATATATCTTAAGTCATTTTTTTTCTTGATCAAATAAAAAATTATATTTTAATTGTTCCAGATCTATGATTGATTTTTATTTAAAAATATAAATTTCAAAACAATAAATATATAATAAACAAGATAATCAGCGTCGCACGCGGGCACCTTCTAGTATATATATAATTATAATTATAAATAATACTAATTTAATTAACTATTTATATAATTATGAAATTTATAAATATGTTATTAATTTTCTACTTAACATGTAATATTTATTAAAAATATTTATATTAAATTATTTAATAAAAAATAAAATATTAAATCATTTAAAATCTAACAAAAAAAACTAAATATTTTTATATACTCAACTCGGTAAAAAATATAAAATTAAATAAAATTCTAAAAATTTTTAAATATAAATTTATATAATTATTTTAATATTTATTCAAAATAAAAATTATTAAATTATATATAAAAATTAATATTATTAATTAAATTGAATATATACATGTAATATAAATATAAATATAATTTTTTATACATAGTTTAATATTTTTAATATATATAAATTTTTTATTTGTATTTTAAATTTTATTTATACTTTAAAAATATTAAATATTTTATTTTTTTAATTTAATATTTTTCTATAATTACTAAAATATAAATAATCTTCATTAAAATTTTAATTAATTTAATATTTTATATAAATTAAATGTTATGTGTAATATTATAAAAATACTATTAATGAGATTGAAATTAATTAAAAAATACAAATTCTATTATTTGAGTTATTAATGAGTCATACCAATCATGATAAAAATAAATTTTACTTATTCCATTCTCATTACTATTCCATTCATGAGTTCATTCTATTCTCCTGTTATTACATTCAATCATACCAATCTAGCCTTTAAGTACAAATTCTTTCAAATTCATCTTAGAAAAAAATAATACCCTCCCCCTCCCAACTCCCAAATATATTGATTCACTTTTTCCCCCCACAAAAATAGACATATTTCCTTTTTAAATATATAAGACAACCCACATAAAAATAATTAATTTATTCATATGGGCCCACACACACCACACAAACCACCAATATAACTACTCATTACACATTAAAATATGTGGCAATTGTAAAAAATATCCAAAATGAAAAGACAAAAAATCATTGTCACCCATCAAATAATTTATATAATATCCATACCCAATTGTCCATTTTTGGACCAAAATACCCCCACCATGTCGATATACTATGTCGGAGTTCCGACACTGAATCCGACAGTGTCGGAACTCCGAAAAGTATTCTGACAAGGTGGGGGTATTTCATCGGATTTCCAACATTTAAAATTGGTTATTTGGGCTTGTCTCCCTTAAAATATTATATATTCAACTTACTAAACATTAAATTATTATACTTCTTAATCTTCGTGTTAAAAAGAATGTATCAATATCTCTGGAACATATAGAGGGAGTAACAAATAAATTCACCAATGTAAACTTTCATTAATTTTATTAAACCTCTCATATAACAAGAACATCTTTAATGATGGATCAAGAGAAGATGTAATTTAAAAGACAGTTAATTATTTTGTTTTATTATTTGATAAAGGAACCAAAACGTGCAATGAATCAAATACATAGAATATCCAAAATCATGCACCTCCAAGAATAATTATAAAGATTACAATTCGAGAAAAATGCATTTTTGATCCAAAGTGTAACGGTGTTCATTAAAAAAAATCAAATAATTTCAATTTGGTTCCCACATGTTGCTTTATTGTCCCACTTGTTAGATTTTTTTTTTCCTAAAAGTTGCAATTTTTTTCTTTTTACAAATGGTTTTGAAAAAAAAATGCAACATATGAGACCAACTTAAAATTATGAGATCCATTTTTATTTTTTACGTTTTATACGGGACCAAAAATGCATTTTTCCAAACCATGTATGCATACATCAACAATATGCGTTTTCTATCTCCCATCGGAGATGAAGAAAATCCTCAACGGAGCATGGAAGCATCAATGGACCTTTTGATTGAAAGCCATAGATTTCTGAAGCATGATCAAGAAGCTTTTGAAAAAGGGGATTATAAAGGTGAGAAATGGGTATACAAAATCTTTGAAATCCTGCATCACTTTGATCTCCATGATTATTTGCTAATCCCACTCTCACTGCCACCCACCCCTTCTTCATCATCTCTATTTGAAGAAATCAGTTAATGTTCTTGTCTGAATTTCTTGATTTGATCTTTGATTTTGTTGAATATTTATAGGGTTAAAGATATGCTTTGTTTGTGAATATTATATACTCCAATTTGCTTAGTTGGTACATAGATAATGGAGCACCATCTAAGTTATGGAATTAAAACATATAATAAATTTTCAGCCATTATTTGAGAAAAATTAGAGCGACTTTATTGACCGTTATTATTATTAATTAATACGTATAGGTTTCTATTATGTTAATTAAATATAAGGTTGGTATGTTGTGCATTAATGCATAAAGTGTTAAGGATGTTATATGTATTATTCTTAACAGTGTTTATTTTAATATATAAGGATATAATTTTTATATTAAAAAAATTGGTTGAATATAAGAATATTAATGTTTGGCTAAGTAAATTATTTTATTTTATTTTTGAAAAAAATTAAGAGTACATTCTTTTATACTAAAAAAAAGATAACATTTAATTTACAAGGATATAATATTCTGATAAAATCGGACGTGACGTATGGATCTAGATACGCATGACAGATCCACGCAAGATTTTGCCTCAAACGTTAACTTATATTATGCATGCTATGATTATTGTTTATTAATGACAGCACTTCTTAGAAACAAGATAGATTTAATGCATACTATAGTTTATTAGGAAATAAATGATGAGGCCACTTTATTTTAATTTATTTATCTTGTCCGCATGATCCAACGGTTCGATACCTTAGCTTCGAATTTAAATTTCCCCTTTTAATTTGAGTTCTGCTCCTTTGAAAAATAATGAGTTTAGAATAGTTTGAGTTTGACTCAATAAAAGTTCGATAATAATAAGTTAAGTCCAAGCTTAAATTCGAGTTTGTCTAAATATGATTTTAAACCTTAATGCATGCAAATCTTTTAATTAACATGTTTGTAAATTGGTTCGTGAGCTTTCAAATCAAATACTCATAAACACTAGTTCGGCTTAATAATTTTTTCATACTTCATATTTAGGTTTGGCTCAACTCAATTAGTGAGCTTAACAAACAAATTCAAATAAATATTTTATCGAATCGAAACTTGAATAATTCATGAATTGCTTCTTTTGTTTACATCTTCATTAGCCGTGAAAAGTTGATAGCTGCCCTTTTATCTTAATTTTTTTAAATTTATAATATTTACTAAATTAATTTTTTTAATTGTAAAAATATATAATAAATATTTCAAAATTCTTGATATCTAATAATAAAATAAACATAGATGTTTTAAATAAATTTTATGATTTTAAAAAATGTAATTTATTTTATTTTATTTTTAAAAAAAATTTAAGTTTTCAAATAATATTTTAAATATTTTAAAAATATAAAATAATTATTAGAATTAATAATGTATTTAAAATATTTAAATATATTTTAAGGAATGTAAAACAAAATTTTAATAAAAAAACGACTAAAATTTATAAAATAAATAGTTAAAGAACTAAAATTAAACCTTAAATTTTTCTGACAATATTTAGCATCTTTTTTATTTTTCAGTGAATGATCAAAGTTAGTTTAAAAAAAAAACTTAGAATTGATGAGTATTCAAATTTAAAAAGGATTAAAATTGGAATTAGACAAGATAAGTTGTACCTTATGTTTTTTTAAAGATTAACCCTTGATATTATGAAGAGTTTCGAGATACTTTCTTATGAGACAGATTATTTGTGAGATAGGCGTGAGACAGGTCGACCAATAAAGATAAAGATAAGACCATATACAAATTGCATACTCATAATATTTCCCAATAGTTGCACCAATTTTGCAATAGCATCTCTTATTAAAATATGATGACTAAGTTGAGTATCATTTTACAATTCATCATGATCATAGAAGAATTTATCTAAAATGAATATTGTAATTATGTTTTTGTCAGAACAGAAAATTACGAAAAAATCCCAATGACATAGTATTAAGATTCAGTGTTCGATAAATACAACGCAAAAAAGATAAAACAAATATTCTCGACTTCTTGCTTTAAAATGAGAATACACCTGACAAAATTAAGAGAACATACATTTAAAGAAGAAATTAAAAAAAAAAAAGTTGCATTGTTTTAGTAAATCTTCGAAGTAACTTATAATTATAGCATTTTTATTTTAGTTGATATCTTGCAGTACGCCCATATTTATTGATATTTTTATTTAACGGTATATATTTATTGTGTTAATAATGTATAATTCAATTTATATATATATATATATATATATTCAGTTTTCTATTAAAAAATTAACATAAATTTCTCTAAAAAATCGCTAACAAAGTGTTCAAATTTTAATTTATAGTGTATATATATTTTTTCATTAGCGTATAATTTTGAATGTGGGTGCACAAGAGAAGTCTGTCTTGATTCATTTATTTTTCTTATTTGACAGTAATAAGACAAATATTTGTATGTGATCATCTCATAAAATAAGTTTCGCAAAATAGATAAAAAGTGATAATATTTTAATAAAAAATGATATCCAAATAATGAAAAGAAATAATAGTGTAATAAATTATTTTATGAATAATTTGTAATATAAATAAAAATGAATATCTAATTAAAACATCTAAAATATAATGTCATGCAGGCATTGCTCCAGTAATAATATTTATTTATTTATTTTTACAGCACACGATAGAAATGTTATTATACTACTAGTAAAGATATCTAACTAAGAGCACCCCTGGATATAGGAAAGATCAAAGAAAGACAGTGGGAGAGATCCTGTTCATGTTATATAGAATGGTTTTCAATTGCAAAGCAATTTTTTACATGAAATAGTCTTATAACCAAGAAGAGTTTATGTACTCTCCTCTTATTATTATTTTAGAGTAATTTGGCTTAGTATTAAATAAAATATTTATGTACGAGTTTGAACTTACAAGATGACTATTTAATACTTCTATCCGTAGTTACGTTTGCTTTTTTGCACGGGATTAATGAATATAGTATTTTAATGCGTATTGAAATGAAAGAAATGATATTTTAATGTAAAAAGAGTAGGTGTAATAGTGTGATGTATGAGTCCATGGATAGAGAAGTACTCCCTTCGTCCGGATTCAAGGGTGTCATTTGCTTTTGGGCACGGAGATTAAGGAGTATTATTATTTAATGTGTAGTGCTAGTTGTATTAGTGGAGATATGAGTCATATTTTTTAGTTGTATTAGTGGGTGTGTGTGGATAAAAAAGAAAATGAGACCCTTAGGGGCGGACGCCCAAAATAGAAAATAGATACCTTGAAAGTGGACGAAGTGAGTAATTAATTTGTGTGGGTTTCACATGCCACCTATTTAAAAGGAAAAAAAAATGTACAACACCTTAAAGTGGAATTTGTTATAGTGTTACACATGAATACAACATCATTAATAACATATCGCATCTCCAATACCGAGGAAAAGAAATTTAAGGACATATGGAGAATATCAAAGAAAGGAATTTGAAGCCAATGGCAGAAAAATTGGGTGAGACTGTCTCACATTAATATTTAATATTTACGTAAGATGAGTAAAAAGTGCTAACTGTTATAACGAAAAGTGATATTAAATTAATAAAAAGTGATAATATTATTTCATGAACAATTTATAGTATAAATAAAAATATTTTATAGCAAAAGTGATAATTAATTTAAAATATATACAATAATTTACGTAAGACGGTGTTACGCAAAACTTACCATTTATTACATTTATTGAGACTCGAGAGTCGAACAAAGCGGTAAAGCTAAGTCCAATTCCTTAGAGAACAACGGAGCGCAGGTGTGGTGTGAAGACCAAATGAAGCCTGAAGAATGGAAAACAAATGAGACATTGTCTCTCTCATGACAAGCCCATTGGGCTGTGAGAGAGGCCCAAATAAACTCTAATTAGAGACAATATAAATAGTTGTATTACTCTTAACAAAAACAGATTCCCTTATTCACTCTCATTTATTCATTACACAAAATCATATTTCACTCTCTTTTATGATCACTGTAATTTTCTTCATGGAATCACTTAATGAATACAAAGCTTTGAGCTCAAGTGTTGAAAAAATTACATATGTTTGTTTAGTTCATTTATTTTATTATTTTACATACACCACTAATTTCGATAAATATCAACCAACATTTGCTGATAGAGGAAGGGGACTCCTGGTCATTTCTGTAATTTTTTCTGACCCAATTTTCTCTTCGCAACCCGTCGACGTTCTCTCTCGTAGTTCTTGTTGAGAGTGAAAATCAACGTGTTTTAGTGTCCGATTTAACTCATTTTCGTGAGAATTATTGTCATATATTCGCATATCTTACATATCCATATATTTGAGAAAAATGTGCATTTGAGGTATTTTATTGTATTTTAGGTGGAAAAAGGACAAAAAGTTCAAAGTTAGATTAAAGAGTAAAAGTGTAAAGGAATATTGAAAAACACACGTCCACATTGCATAATTTTCTGTGTTTGTGTAGAAGTCCAAATTAATCATGTGATATATGTTTGGAAATTCAAGGAAGAAAGAATCGCTTTGGCGTAAAAATCACTCAAATCAAAGTTTGGATATGAAAGTTGTACGCGAAACGGTGAGGTCGCGCAACCAGCTTTGGAGCAACTCGAGTCGAGATGGGCAGTGAGCCGCCGAGGGCAGTGAGCCGCCGAGCCAGGGTCTCTTTGGACCAAAAATACGTATTTTTTACACCCCCTACTATGTGGAGGTGTGTGAGGGACGAAATCTTAGAAAAAAAAGGCAATTTTGGAGGCCTACATCTATAAAAGGGCTTGAAAGGAGAGGGAAAAAAAGAGATTCTTAATTCCACACATCAAAAGGATCGCCCCTCACGCCTTTTACACCTTTCCTCATTAATCTTTCACTTCATCTACATCCAACCCATCATCCATCCACACCGAAGGAGATTCAAGTGTTGTTCAAGAGGGAGATAAGACAATCGGAGAAATGGAGAAGGAAATCGAAACAATGCCGACACTAGGGTTTTTCTATTTCTTTCTAATCTTTTCGTTTGTCAAGACTTCTGGTATGAATTTGATAACCATGTGAGTTTCTTGTAACCCCATGAGCTAATTTCATTTACAGTTTTAAGGTTTGAAGGATAGAAGTAGTTGATCTGATGAACTGGATTGAATTTGTGAATTTATGTGGATTATTATTTTGGTTTATTTGATTTATCTTGGGACTCTGAAATCATGCTTCGTAACGTCTTCATAGTAAATTCATGATATTCGCTATAATGCTTGATTTATTATGTTAGTTAGTGTGCATTTGTGAATTGAATGTCTATTTGTTAGGAATTAAGGTAGTTCCTTCATAAACACGTTAGTCAGATGCTTGAACTGTTTAGTGGAATAATGCCATTAAACTTTCAACAAGATATTGAATAGAGCTTTGTAGTACTTTTAGAGAATCCTTGTTAGTCAAACTTGTAATCCGGAGGTTTTGAGTTTGCTTTGTTAGTATCTAGGAAGGGGGCTTGGTTGTATTCACGCACCTGAGGAAGGGGGCTTTGCTCCGTTTACTTATACTGTAGTAATATGGTGTGTGGTGTCGCACGGAAGATCATATTATCAGCTCCTTACAAAGTATAAACAGATGCTCACAACCGAGATAGATGGGGAGAATTTATCGGGATGATTTTAGTGTGATTTGGTATTAGTTTATTTTGACTATAAAATTATACCAATGTACTTTGAGTGTATTGAGTAGGACCGCGTGAGATTATTCGATTTATAATGACTATATAAGAAAACTAGACCTCAGTTATTATGGATGCTCGTACTCTTAATCCCTATACAATAATCTTGACACGAAATTTAGTATTTATTTCTTTGATTCATCAATGGGTGAGATTTAATTATTAAATTAATATGCACGGTGAATTGGGATATGGTACTGTCTCTATGGTGTGTTGTTGATTGTAGAAGGAATCTGTGTCTTAATGAATTAGGCTGATGATGTCCGCTTGAGAAGCTCATTATAAGGATTATCATGTAAACCCTGCAGGTGGATTTGTTCTGACATGATAATAAGGTTGAGTGGTACTACTTTTGGAAAAGAGATTAATTAATTGAGTTGTCAGCAACTCATTTAATTAATGAGAATTGTATATCTTAAACACGGGGAGTTAAACGAGCTCATAATAAGGAGCCCATAACGTAATTTGGGATTAGGGTGGCAGTGTAAAAATAATTCTTTAGTGGACTGAATTATTATTAATGGACTTGAGTATAAGCTATGGGCTAAACATGGATACTTAAGTCCAATGGGAGGCCCAACCTTAATTTCTCCTCCTGACCCCTATTGTAGCCTATAAATAAGTCATCCCAACAGTTTCAGAACATGAATTCATGCCTAAATTGAATCTTAAGATGAGAAATCAGATTTCTTATCAGATAAGAGAGAACGTGAAAAATTTTGAGGGAGACTACGGATTGGGATCGCCTAGAGGATCATCTCCCACACGATATTTAGATGACGCGTAGAAATACAAAAGAAGATCAAGAGGTCGTTTCTGCAGTTGTTCAGACTTCTTCGCCTGTCTTCAGTGAAAAGTAATACTTTCTGTAATTCCGCGTTAGATGTGTATGGAATCCGAATATATGTATTATACCATAAGATCCGATCACCATCATCTATATTTAAACTTGGATGTTTGACTGATATCCTTAAAATTTGGGGATAATTTAGTGTGTGGGAAAACGCTCAACAACTCCTCTATTACAACTATCTTCTGTTCAACCCATGTTCTAGTTGCAAAAGTAACCATCAAGAAAAACATCACCTTAAAAATTAATCGTTTAGAAAAAAATAAAAGATGCTGAAATTCGTTCTATTCAAAAAAATCTTCTTAAGTTCCTAAAAGAAAATCTCAAAGCGGATAAAAAAAAAAAAATTGGAGTACCTCGTTAGAGCATGTAGCCATTACCACAAGAAAGATATGAGGTCAAGCTTTCATGAAAGAGAAGAAGTCCATCCAGTGAGATTTTTTTTTTTAAAAAAAGCACACACTTGTATTAACTGGGTTCATTACTCTCTATTGAGAGATGAACTACTCCCTCCGTCCCAAACTCGTTGTCTTACTTTCCGTTTCATCCATCCCAAACTAATTGTCTTATTCCAAAAAAGGAAATTTCACATCAACCAATAACCTCAAAAGTTTATCTTAATTTCAAAAATACCACTCCCACCTAACACACATAACATACTTTAAAATTTATTTATTATTTAAAAATACCACAATACCCCTGAAAAGTTAATAAAATTAGTCAAAAAATAACTTTTCTTAAACTCCATGTCTACAGTAACTAAGATAATGAGTTTGGGACGGAGGGAATATTACTTATCAATTACTTCCTCCGTCCCACTGAAACGTATGCGTTTTTCCATTTTGGTTCGTCGAATACAAAGTGTGGATTTCTCTTTTTTGTAAAAAGGTCCCACACCAATTAATTATTTCTCTTTCCATGGGCACACACATCACACTAATACACCTACACACTTTGCATTAAAATATTATTTCCCTCACCTCACTACAAATTAACATATTATATCCCTTAATCTACGTGCAAAAAGAAAACGCCCACGTTTCAACGGGATGGAGAGAGTATTACTTTTCAAATTATCACATCTTAATTTGCCGATTACTCTTTTATATGAAAAATTATTCTTTAAAAAGATAAAATATTATTCTTCTAAATATAAAATATTATTCTTCAAATTCTAATATGTTGTGATTTTTTATATTCCCTCCATCCCATCCAAAAAGTGTCTTTTGCCTTTTGCTAATGGATTAAGGAGTATTATTATTTAATGTGTAGTAGGTAGTTGTATTAGTGTGAGTGTGAGCCCCACATTTTTATGGTATTAGTAGAGGTGTGGATGAGTCTCATGTATGTAAAAAAGGAAATGAGACTCTTTGAATGAGACACCCATAATGAAAAAACTCTTTGAAGGGGACGGTGAGAGTATTTGTATTGAGCACCAAGAAATAATATATTTTATTCAGAAAAATAATAATTCATATGTTTAAAGAATAATTTTTTATGTATTAATGTATAATTTTTAAAAAATACTCCATCCATCCCAAGAATACTTGCATATTTTATATTTTGGTCCGTCCTAAAAATACTTGCACACCCTAAAAATAAAAACAATACACATTATCAATAACCTTAGGCCACGTTTGGTAGCAGTTATTATGCCCACATAGCATAACAAAGACCACCTTTTATGATGTTTGGTAGTAAATAAATTACTAGTTGGGGGCCCAATACAATTGCACAAGCCCACTCGTAAATATTGTTTCTCTTTACACAAGTTATATGATTTATTTTGTGGTATTAGTATGTAATAACCATGTATTTTTAAATATATATATATATATATATATATATATATATATATGTATTTATAAACTATATATAAATATATACGTAGATATAATATATAGTAAGATATGTATTATACAGAGGTATTGTCTAATAATTTTGAAAAACAAGTATTATTGTTTTTATAGATCAAAGAAATTCATAATAATAATAATAATAATAAAATATATATAACAATATGAGAATAAATAGTTAATACGACAGTGCATTAAAGACAAACCCAAATCCCCACCCCCATCGATATTCCCTCGTATCATTACGCTGGGCAGGAGTATCTCTCGAAATCTCAAGAAATTCTATGATTAGATATACGCAGGTAACAAATCATTACACCGCCCCACCTAGGAAATGATAACCTATCGAGGAGAAAGAGACAATAAGATACGTCCAATGGAAATGTTCAATAAGTTAGCTTTTTCCTTCTTTGCCGCAGACTCAAACCATTCTCTCCATTCTCAGTGACTAATTTGTCCATCTAGTTCAGTAAGACTTCCACACCAGTTTCTTCACTGCTCATAACTTTCATATTTGTCTTGACAGAACCTCCAATTCCTTCACTACTCACATCTTTTCCATCTCTACATTCTCACTGATTAAGATTTCCATCCAATACAGAAGACCTTCCACACCAGTTTCCTTCGCTGCTCAAAAACTTCCCATTGTCTCGCAAGAGAAATATCCTCCACTGTCTTACAATTTTGTCCCAGGTATTCTAATATCCAATTCCATAAATTCTTCCGTTAAGCGCTCTTTAGATTCCTTTCAAGCGACTGAGAAACCTTTAACCCGCACCCTATACTATTCTGCAGTTTCTCACGCACCAGTACAAAGTCGGAGAGCGGAACAACTCTAACCCCTCCAATCACCAATAAAACTTTTCCAACTTTTCAGGGTAATGCTCCATCGTTCTCTTAGGTTGTATACATGCTTATACTCCATAAAAAGAAATGTTATGCATGTTGAGACCTGATGTATTATACGACATTAAACTCGTGTATGATTTCTTTGTTTTGTATAATATAGATGTTCTCTTAGGTTGTATACATGCTTAGACTTTATAAACAAAAAGGAAATGTTATGCATGTTGAGATCTGAATGTATTATATGACACTAAATCATATATGATTTCTTTGTGCTAGATTGTATATGTATAATATAGATATTTTCTTAGGTTGTATACATGCTTAGACTTTATAAACAAAAAGGAAAATGTTATGCAAGTTGAGATTTTGATGTATTATATGTGAAAAGATAGGCAAGATACTATAAGTTTAGCACTAAACTTATACTTAAGCCAAATAATAATAATTCAATCCACTAAAGAATTATTATTGAACTGCAACCCTAATCCCAAATTGCATTATGAGTTCCTTCTTATTATGAGCTCGTTTAACTCTCCGTGTTTAAGATATACAATGCCCACGACAACTCAATTAATTAATCTATAATCCAAGAGTAGTACCATCTAACCTTATCATCATGCCGAAATAAATTCACCTGCATGTTTACATAATAATCCTTATAAGCTCATCAAGGGGACATCATCAACCTGATTCATTATGACACAGATTCCTTCTACAATCAACAATACACCATACAGACAGTACTATCTCCTAACTGACCGAGATTTAATAATTAAATCTCACTCATTGTTGAATCGAAGAAATAAATATTGAATTACGTGTCGAGGTTATTGTATAGGGATTAAAAATATGAACATCCATAATAACTAAGGTCTAATTCTTTTATATAGTTAGTATAAATCGAACAACCTCTCATGGTCCTGCTCAATACACACAAAGTGTACTAGTTTAATTTTATAGTCAAGACAAACTAATACCAAATTATACTACAACCATATCCCGATATATTATCCCCATCTATCTCAGTTGTGAACATCTTTTATACTTTATAAGGAATTGATAATATGATCTTTCGTGTAACGCCACACACCATATTGTCTACAATATAAAGTAAATGGACTTTTACAATAACATATAAACAAATTATAATATGCAAACATTTGACCTTTTAATTCTCATTTCAAAATATTGTTAAAACATTGTTCATACAAAAAGCTAGGCTTTTAGTATATAATCGAACATTGATATCATCAAATCCATCCATTATTCCATCAATCCACCAATCTAAGAAGGGAAGATCAACAAGGAGTGAAGATTGAAGCATGTTGAAGGAAGAGAATTCCAACTTTGAAAGGGAAGCAAATCAACCTTTGATTTATTATTTTCTTTATTATTTGACTCAATTGGAGCATGTCATGGATTGTAAAGATTTTATAATGATTTGTAGTGGCTAGTCCTCATGTGAGGCTATCAATATGATTGGTTAGGGATTATGTAGATATTGCATACCACATACTTGATAAACTGATTGTTATAAATATTTTCTATCATAATGCTTATTCTCATCTTATGTTAGATTTATGTGGTTAAATTCTCTATTCATGATGTTAGGATGCTCATTCCAATATTATTCCTAGGGTTTTAATTGAATCATTGATTACATGAAGTGACTATATTAATATGTGGGGAGTTTGACCATAACCTTCATATGCTTAGAATCTCATGATAGGACATTAGTGATGATACTTGTGAAAGTGTTTGAATTAATGAGGGGACCCAAGCCAAGACTCACTTGACCTTTGAAAGAAAATATAGGAAAACGTCCATGCCTACTAGAGAAAATTTTTCGTGATAATATCTCTATACCAGTATATTAATATTCCTATGTACCTATAAGATAGTGAGGATTGGAGACACTCTTCGTGAGTGCCCTTAATATCATAACATGATGATCATCAATGCATGTGTGTGTGTGTATGTGAGTCTATATGCCTTTTCCATGATGTTTTTTGCCTTGCATACTTCTTAGATTGCTCTACCTTCATCCATTGTCCATATCATTTGTATCTCTCTATCTTTAATTACTTTCCTAGTTGTTAATTGTAGTTAATCAATCCCATCATTTTATTGATAAGTCATTCTAGAGTAAACATCTTTCGAATACGGATACATACACTTTCTCCCTAGGGTTCGATAAATAAATTTTATAACATGGTCACCTCGTTCTACGAACGTTAGAATACATTTGCTCTAATCAATTTATACCAAAATTGGAACCAAGTTCAGCAAACTCAGATGGTAGCTCTGGACAAGCACCGACATCATCGCTTATTAACTCATTCACAACCTTCATGACATCCTCTGCTACTACACCATCCGCACAATCATTACCAAATATTTTCTTCCACGACTCCAGCATCGACCAAGACTTATAATTTATGTTGTGTGCACTTGGATCAACTTACGTAACAACTTAGAATTATGAAAAAATAATCCTGTTATGTCAAATTAAAAAAAGGCTTGCATTTTTTAAATCATTGAGATTATGTGGGCATTTAAATGAGAATGCAATCAGATTACACACTGTGAGTTGAAAAATAATAAAAACAAGATAAAGAAATGACTACATACCTTCAAAACTCACTCCCATTGGACATCTGTAGCTGTAATTTTATGAGTAACATGATTAAAACCCACCCAGTTCCATCAACCAACATGGTGCTAAGGGAATAATACAATCTTTTCCATATAGTGATATTCGAGTTAATATGTGGAAGGCCACGAAGTGTACAACCCAGAATAGCATTCATCATATTAGCCTTAGCTTTTTCAAGTAACTTGGCCTGAAACCATTTTCGCTTTTTCATCCTAGAGCAACGAGTTCCTTCAATAGTCTCAATAGCACTTCTTCCTCTTGATCAGTCCATGACCTCCGTTGTCTCTCTACCTGCTGCTTTCCATTGTTCCTACTACCATGGTTATTACCAGACACACTACTGTAACCACTTTTCATGACATGCCCTACATTACGTATGTCAAACACATGCTTCTTAATTGATTGTATCCGTCGCCAAATGAAACTACGAATTCATAAATCCAACTACATTTATGGATCAACCGTGCATTACTCATTCTTCAAAATACTAACCACAAGACACGCATGCAGTTTACTTAATCAAAATTATTTCAAAAGTCGAAATCATTAAAATATTACAAAGGAACAAAGATCATACCCTCACTTATGTTATGCCATTTGCACCTTATCATTCGAAGCAATAATCATAGGCTCACATTATGTTCATTTGCCAAGTATACATATTCCATATAAATCAATAATTTTCAATGTTGTTAGAATCAAAGTTAACATTCTATCCTATAACCCTATCCGATTAGACAACCATGAAATAAATAATAAAAAACTTAAATCGAAAAAATTAAAAAAAATCATATCTAATCCCAAATATAAAATATTTTAGAGATTTTATAAATTTATATAGAAAATTCAAGATATTGACAAGTTTAAAAAGTGTAGGATGGAGTATTAGTATCAGAAAACATGAAAACTGAATCGTAAACCTAGATATCGACCTCTTAAAATTCAGCAACGGATTTAGGTAGAACCATATATGGTAGGTCAAAGATCATAGAAATGAATGTGATTCGTAGAAAAGTTGCAAAAACATACCTTCAAAAGCCGCCGCCGAAATTTTCTCTTCACTAATCTATAGATGGGAGGGAAATGTGCATTAGATATGAGAGAAAAGAGATTTTTAGGAACATATCTAGGTCTCGATTAACTTTTTCATCCATACTATTTTATTTTATCCACTCAAGGGATATTTCTGTAATTTGTATTCGATATTTCAGTAATTTGTATTCACAGTACAATTCACACTCAAGGGATATTTCAGTAATTTGTATTCACAGTACAATTCACTTTCCACCAAACCCATAAATGTCGCTGATATAACTTCAAAGTATGCACTACCAAACAGTCTCATGATATTCACATTACATATATATCTACACATAATTATTACATACCAATTTATACACCCTTATTTCGTATTGGCTATCAAACGCAGTCTTACAATATTACAAAAATGTACTCACATTATTTTTACACACAATCTAGTTAAAGTCAATTACATCATACTCCTTCCGTCCCATCTAAAGGGTAACTTTTTTTCCATTTTGAGTGTCTTACCCAAAGGTCACATTTTCTTTTTTACACATGTGGGACCCACAAACCTCCACTAATACAATTAAAATATGGGACTCACACTCTCACTAATACAACTACCAACTACACATTAAATAATAATACTCTTTAATCCACGTGCAAAAAACAAATATTACCCTTTGAATGGGACGGAGGGAGTATACTTTATTTTATTTAGTTATCCAAAATATCTCTTTTCTTTTTTATATCATTACAATAAAATTTACTTTTATTAAATTTTGTAACACTAAATACATGCCTGTATTTGTGGGACTATGGAAGGAGTAGAATTTACTATGCGTGTAACTTGAGTACTCACAATACTCTCATAAAAAAATATTAGGAAACTACTCCTAAATATTAATTAAAAAATATTTTTTCTTAAATTCTTAATTGATGAGGGAATATTGTATATAGGGAGAAATTGAACAGTGCCCTACAATTTTAAAAAAGTTATTTTCCGATGTGTTTTAGAAAAAATTTAAAATGTCAAAAATGATAAAAAAAAAATACACTTAACTCGATATTGACACATTAATGTTATTTGAAAAGTTATTATCGAATCAACTTTTTTACTTGACTCGATACATATTTTGACTCAATTATATTTATGATCAAATCACAATCGAGTCAAAATATGTGCATCAAGTCAAGTTAAAAAATTAACTCAATAATTGATTTTTTCAAAAGTTAATATGGAATCTAGAACATTTTTTTTTTGTATTTTGGGTGTATTTGGATTTTTTTATAAAAATATGGCAAAAAAAAAAAGAATTTTTTTTAAAATTGGAAATGTTACGCAATTTTTTTTTATATATCCTTTATCCTTTGCAGCCTCATTTAAGTCATATTTGAATAATAAGCTGTTCAGTTTTCTTTATTATGTGGCTAACACATTGGTAAATCAGGTTTTCTTTTCTCTCCTTTTTAATGTCTGAATAATAAGCTGTTCAGTTTTCTTTATTATGTGGCACGTTGGTAAATCAAAGTTTTTTTTTTCTCTCTCCCTTTTAATGTTAAAATTTATGTACTTTATTCACTAGAGTTCAGCCATGCAGGGCAGTCATAATCCTCCATTCATTTAAGGTATTTATTTTACACAAATACTTGTTTAAATATGGTATACGGTGTAAACTTTGTGATTCCCCCTTCCAATCCTACTATATACCCTATGTTCTATTAGAGTGCTTAAATTAAAGGGAGCAAAGGGTTTACAAGGTTTATAATATAAACCCGATTTAAAAGAGATTAATTATTTATTTTACTATTTTTGAAAGCCAAAGATATTCCTCTGTTTTGAGTTAACGTTTACGTTTACTTTTTACACGTAGATTAAAAGATATAATATTTTAATGTGTAGTAATGTAAGAGAATTAATATTTTATATAAAGTAGATAATTATATTAATGTTATGTACCAGTCATATATAAAATAATTAATTAATTTGTGTTGATCTAATTAGATAAAAAAGAAAATATACTAAATTTTAACTTGATACGAACCAAAATAAATAATTTAAACTTAACGCATAGCGAAAGGAGTAGATATTATCTCTATTCTACGTATCAATTTATTCAAAATTTTATAATTAAAAAAGTAAACAAATTCTGTTAATTAATAACAATTTTGTAGTAACCCACACAATTTTTTACTCGTAAAGGACCCACTAATAATATAGTAAAATTAAAATGATGGTGAGAAAGTGTAATTAACAATATTTAAAAAAAAAATAAAGCAATGATGTTGCATGTACAATTCTTTTTTAATAACTACTACCATTATGATGCACTTATTAATTTTCTTTCTCGCTTATTATTATATATGTTTCTCATTAACCACTACCATTATTATGCACTAATTATTTTCTTTCTCGATTATTATTATGTTTCTCATATTGATCATTGTAGGAAAAAAATATAATTTTACTTTAATTTTTTAAAAATTTTAACTACACGAAAATTACACAAGAAAAAAAAAAAAAAAAAAAAAAAATATATATATATATATATATATATATATATATATATATATATATATATATATATATATATATATATGAAATTAGCATATCGATCTTCTGCGCGCTATTTTCCTAGATTATTTTTCATGTTACGCGTTATTATATATTAAAAAGAAAATAATTTCAATCATTACTCTTAGAATTTAAATTTTTATTTTATTTTATTTTATCACGATAGTATAGCACAGAAGATTATATAGTATCGAAATGATCCGTTCGGATCTCCTGTTATATTTTGGTGTTACATCTCCTGTTACAAACCGTTGGATGATTATATATTAAAGAGAAAATAATTTCAATCATTACTCTTAGAATTTAAATTTTTATTTTATTTTATTTTATCACGATAGTATAGCACAGAAGATTATATAGTATCGAAATGATCCGTTCGGATCTCCTATTATATTTTGGTGTTACATCTCCTGTTACAAACCGTTGGATGATTGATACGTAGGATAGATTAATTTATACCCTAACAATCAACCATAAGGAAAAATATTGAGATTTTCATCTCCGTATGCGTATCACTCATCTAACATGTGTAACAGAAGATGTAACAATATAACAGCCTATTCAAGATCCAAAATGACTAGTAAAATTCGAACCGAAGAGGTATATCTAAAAGAGGGGCAATTAATTGAAATTAATTTTCCACTAGAAATTATGGTCCACAAACTACATAATTAATGATACAATAAGGGGAGGCTCGTCGCTAAATTAAGGAAAAATTCGTCACCGTACACCTATTTGTACACCTAACAAGAGTGAAAAGATAAAGATGGAGCGAGGAGGTGGTGGCGGTGGCGGTGGTGGTGGTGGCTGCCGTTATTGGTGGTTTCCTTCTCGATCCGCCACCGTAGTTGCAGAAAATCGTCGACGGAGCAGGGGAGGAGGAGGGGGCCGTGGGTGTTGTAGCCATAGACTTCACGAGCTTTATCTAGAAGCTTCTGGAACAAAGGATGATACAAGTAGGATATAGGTATTGTAAATCTTTGAAACCCTCCATCTTCATCTTCCAACCCTACTTGAACTGCAAGCCACCCTTTCTTAAGCTTCATCTTTTTCTCATCTTGCATGTTTGATTGATTTCTTGATTGAGTTGATGAGAGAGAGAGTTTTAGAGAGAGAGAAGGGGTTGTGTGAGGAGTTAATGATGAGAGATTATGTGGGGTGTTAATAGATTTATAGAGAATATATAAAGCATATAGTGTGGTGGTGGTGGTGGTATTATTTTGGCCCTTTGTAGTGAAGTAGGAGTAGTGTTGTAATAAAGGAATGGGGTGGGTGGTGGGTGGAGGGCGACAGCCGTACACATACGGAATATAGTGATGAAGTCCAACACGAGTCTGAGTCTACCACTTCTCCCTTTAGTTCTTTACTACCTCTTCGTGGATTCCTACGTGTGGTCCCTTTTTTTAGTTTATTTATTTCTGTTTATGGGATTATTTTCGATCGGTATAATATGAGAGGATTAATGTATTTTAATTTTAACTATTATGAAAATTTGTATGAAATTGTTCTAACGAAATGTGTTTTGGTAAGATCGATGAGAAGGTACGACTTTTTAGTTAAAACAATAATATTTAATACAATCTTTTGAGCCATAAATATACTCCCTTCGTCCAGGTATTATTTGGTAGCTCGAAATTTAAGAAAAAATAACTTACACGTATGTATTTTGTGGTACGAATATAAAGAATAGTAATCTTTTGTTGTAATGATGCAAGAAAAGAAATAATTTTTTGGAAAATTAAAGTGTATTGTATTGATAGTAGTTGAATGCCATTTATTTTTATAAAAGTTTGAAATTAAAGTGGGAATTGAGGGAATAATTTTTTAACTAAATATGTTAACAATTTTATGGGCAAGTGTATTGTGGTGATAGTAGTTGAATGTCATTTCTTTTTGTAAAAGTTTGAAATTGAAGTTGAGATTGAGGGAATAATTTTTTAATTAAATATGTTAACAATTTTATGGGCAAGTCTGACTCTACCACTTCTCCCTTTACTACCTACAATTTTATGGGCAAGTGTATTATGGTGATAGTAGTTGAATGTCATTTCTTTTTATAAAAGTTTAAAATTGAAATTGTAATTGAGGGAATAATTTTTTAATTGAATATGTTATCAATTTTATGGGCAAGCCTTGTGTGATATTATCTTATGGTGAGATCATTTTACGCTTTCATAATTAGTTATCATTTTGATTATAAAATGTTATTACTTTTATTATAAAATGTTATCACTTTTCATTATACTATAAATTGTTCATGAAAATAACATTATCTTTTTTCATTGAGTATTACTTCTCATTATAGAAGTTACTTTTTATCCATCTCACGTAAGCCCTTACGAATTACGTGAGACGATCTCACACAAGGTTTTGCCTAAATTTTATCTATATTATCTTAATAGTTCAATTGAACGACAATCACATTTCATCAATTACGTATCTCTTTTTATTAAGAGTTAATCTCTTGTATCCCTGAGGGCAGAAGGTGTGTAAGAGTATCACAACTTAAATATGAATAGTATAAATAATTAATAAAAAAATTTTTTTTTTCATAAAATAGAGATATATATTCTTATATTAAAGGTACAACATCTAATACTAAAGATACAACTTTCAAAAAATGTGTGATTTTGGGATAGGATATCCTCGAGAACACCACATTTTAACATTTTTATTAAAACATTATCAAAACTTATTTCGTATTTCAAAAATTAGTTTTGTACAAGTAATATATTTATTTTACTCTTTTATAATTAATTATTATTTTTAATTTATTGTAAAAATTGAAATATTTTTTTAGACGGTCATCATTTCTATCATTCTGACTTCTCGTCCCCAAATATCACAAACAAATTTTAGTCAGAATATATATCACTTCAATAAAGTCAAAATACTCGATTTTTTAGTTCTCGGTGACATTAATTCTGCCCAGACATTCGATATTTAAGAAGTTAGAGTTGACATTCAGCTCGGCCATCCCTTTCGTCTAATCTTCATGATTTTTTTTTTCTCCATTATTATATAAACTATACTGGAATAGGTACTCCCTCTGTTAATTTAGAAGAAAGACATTTTATCATTTTAATCTGTCTTTTTTTTTTTACAGACATTTTAATCCGACTTAATATATGGTGCATTTTCTTTTATGATAAATGAAATCCACACAAAATAATTAATATATTTTCTCCATTTTTTTTCATTTTGGACGTCCCACCCAAATAGTCCTCTTTCCTTTTTTACACATAGACACCCTCTAATTCAATTAAAATATGGCTCACACAGCCACTAATACAACTATTCACTACATATTAAATAATAACACTTCTTAATCCACATGCAAAAAATAAAAACACGCCTTTGCATTGGACGAAAGGAGTATCTTTAGTGACTCATACACAATACTAATATAATTATCCAATAAATATTAGAATATTATATTTCTTTTTTTATCTACACATTAAATATTATATCCCTTAATCAATAACAAAAAAAGCAACCACACCTCTTTTAAAAAGATTGAGGGAATATTTCTTTAAACTCAGTTCACCTTATACTAGTGTTTTTATGTCCTATCAGTTAAGCTTAAAAAATTGTTCAAAATAAAAATATTTACACAAAATTTACACTTACTTAGAATTAACTTTCTTTTAATTTCAAAAAAAAATCTTTTAAGCCGTCAGTAAAAAGCAAGACCCAATAATACAATTTAAGGGAAGGTATGCTACAGTATGTCCTATTAAATTAATAAGAAAATTTGAGAATATAATTGTATTTTCAATATATAAATTAGGGAAGTTCACCATAACTCTGATTCAAACAAGCTAATTTTATTTCTGTTAGAAAAAACCATGCATTCTTTTGGGAAGGAAAGCAAAATATATCGAAAAAAGAAAAGAATAGAAACAAAAAAAATGAATTTTTACGTGGAAACTTCAAACCTGAGAAAAATCACTGACCTGAGAAAATACTTACTACATGAAACTTTTACAATCACACAGGCACCCGACCCCAATACTACCACACTATTACAAATCTTATCTAATTCTCAACTTTTCTCCCAACTCTCAAATAGAGAACACAAGAAAAAATCAAAAGAATCAAATACAGATAAAAGTATATCCGATTGGTGCGTCTAACATCAGAACCAAAAGCCTCCTTAAATAGCAATTAAGAATCCTCCTTTTCTGATCTCTCATCCGATGTGGGACAAACAGAATTTCGTATTTTATATTGATAAATCCAACAATCTCCACCTTGTTAAAATAAAATAAGACACATTATATTTACCGACAATCAATTCTCAATCTCCTAAGAATCATCCTACTCCACCATATGAGTAGACCCACTTAGAATAATTCATTCTAATAATTTTCAGCACATATCGAATAATACCTGCTAAATTTTATGGTGCAACTTTCAGCTCTTGGCCTCCCTGGAAGTCCATCAGCCATCGATATATTTTTCCATTACACGCATCCATGCCAAGCCAATGTGTGCACTTGTGGCCCATCTAACATTACTACACCCTTTTTCTATGACAATTGGGCATGTCATAAGGATGTTCATTTTCTCCTCAGAGAAAATCCTCCGTAATATTAGCTTTAGACTCGGAGTTATCTGCCGTACCAACTCCACCTCTACCAGCTCCACCTCCACGTGGACAATTTCGCTTTGTATGCCCAGATTCTCCGCACTTCCAACAAACCACATTCTTGGAGTCCTTCTTCCTTCCTCCATTGCCACTTGCCAACATTATAGAATTTTCTAAAGTACGTCCTTCACTCATCAACCTCCTTTCCTCAGAAAGAAGTTTACCTATGACTTCAGCAAAATTTAAAGTTTCTTTACCATACATCAGAATTGGCTTCATGTGTTCATAGGAACGTGTCAGAGACAAGATAAGCCTCAATGTCTTATCCTCATCTTCAATCTTCACTCTAATTGCCTCTAGTTCAGAGATGATGCCATCAAGAGTACTTAGATAATCTAAGATTTGTGTACCTTCTTCCATTCAAAACGTGTGAAATTGCTCTTTCAGGTACAACCGATTTGAAATACTCTTTGTCTGGTACAGTTCCTCAAACTTTTTCCATAGCTCTTTGGCGTTTGAAATTCCATGCACATTAGCAAGGACATTCTTAGCCAAAGATAAGTGTATTGTACTTGCAGCCTGCAAATCCAGATCCTCCCAATCTTCATCACTCTTTCCAGAGTTTTTGTTGGAACTTCATGTGCCATCAGTTGAACCTGACTTTCCTTTCAGAGCCTTGTATAACCCAAATTGTATCAGTACATCCTTCACTTGTACTTGCCACAACCCAAAATTAATTCTACCATCAAATTTCTCGACATCAAACTTAATTGAAGACATATTTTACCTACCTAACCTAATGAATAACCGTCTCTTAAAAATTCTTTTCTGATGTGGAAGATCAGATTACGTTGCAACCACAGAGCATACTAAGAATTTTAAAAAGTGCCCGAACCGGGCTCTGATACCACTTGTTGGGAAAAATCATTCATTCTTTTGGGAAGGAAAGCAAAATATATTGAGAAAAGAAAAGAACAAAAACAACACAAGGAATTTTTACGTGAAAACTCCAAACCGGAGAAAAATTACGGACCTGAGAAAATACTTACTATATGAAACTTTTACAATCACACAGTAATTTTTCTCACACCCGACCCCAATATTATCACACTATTACAAATCTTATCTAATTCTCAACTTTTCTCCCAACTCCCAAATAGAGAATACAAGAAAAGATCAAAAGAATCAAATACAGATAAAAGTGTATCCGATTGGTGCGTCTAACATCAGAACCAAAGGCCTCCTTAAATATCAATTACGAATCCTCCTTTTTTGATCTCTCATCCGATATGGAACGTGCAGAATTCCTTATTTTATATTAACAAATCCAACAATTTCATACCCTCTCCGTCTATTGATATGATATCATTTTGTTTTTGCAGGTGATATGTAGTTGTATTAGTGATTAGTGATAGTTATATGTGTGATCCTTTCACTAGGAAAAAAATAAATATGTTTAGATGAACAACTAAAATGATAAAATAGATATCTCATTACACAATATTAATAAACATGGGTGATTGAATAAATCGACAAAGTGATTAACAACTTTTTTCTTTTCTAAATTTAATTTAAGGTTTCTTATTTAGAGTGTATTAATACGCCCATTAATTTTTATTAAATTATTATATAATTTCTCGATTTCACAAAATTATTAAATTATTAATAAATTTTTTTTGAGACCGTGCTTATGTAAACAAAAAAAATGTTTTAAAATATAATTGTTATCCAAGTAAAATATGTTTATTAATAATTAAAGTATTTTCTTTTAAAGTATGATAAATAATATATTAAATTATAATTTTAAAGTGTTATAATATGATTAGGAAAATTTCAAAATTCGTTAGTCACTTTTTATTAGCAATTCTTAAATCATTTTCTATTATTTTGGTCATTTTTGTCCAAATTAATCATTTTTATCTAATTTTTGGATTAAAATTGGACAAGATCATGCATAAAGAACTAATTGGACAAAAAATATTATACTAAATTTGATAAAGTGACTTAAATTGGTAAAAAAGAACTAAAATCAAAAAAAAAAAAAACCAAAATGGCGAGTTTGAAAATAAAAAAAAATTAAAAGTGAAATTAATTACCCATACTTAAAAGAAGGAATTTTAATAATTTCTCTTCACCACTAATATATTTTAATTATTAATAAA
Source organism: Pogostemon cablin (assembly GCA_023678885.1). Lineage (NCBI taxonomy): Eukaryota > Viridiplantae > Streptophyta > Magnoliopsida > Lamiales > Lamiaceae > Pogostemon > Pogostemon cablin. The sequence goes on along the minus strand of CM042994.1, from coordinate 18,910,850 downwards.
TATACTTTAATAACGAATCAATCAATCTCAAAACCCATCTCACATATATCTATCTCACAAAAAAATACTCTTAAATTATTATATCTTTATTTTTTCTTTTAGAAACTTATTCGATGAAACGATTTCACTTCAAAATTTATTCTTAAATCATAACACACGTATACATATATGGAGTATTAAACTCCATAAGCCCATATAGATTTAGGAATTTTATTTATTAACATATTGTAAAGGGAGAGAAATGATATTTTTATGTATGGTAGGTATTTGTACTGGCATACTGCTGTGGGTTCCTTAAAATATTTAAATATTTTGCATGGGTCTTATCTATAAAAAAAAGAAAAAAAAATGTAACATCATTTATAAGATACTTTTTTTAACAATATTCATGGGATGGAAGGAGTAATTTAATTAAAAATAGAAATTAAAAAATGCATATAGTTTTTTCTTAAAAAAATAGTATATTAATTTAGAAAAATAATTAAGAAATAAAAAGACGTTTCCATTTACTTCATACGTATCAGTATTCAGTACTCTTTTAGTATTAATAAAGGTTTATATTATGCATATATATATTAAAAAAAGGCAAAAGCCTCCAATGCATTTGGAGTGCTTTATCTTATTATTATTATTTTAATTTGGAAAAGATAAGCGTGAGAGACCAACTTATGAAATGATTTTTGTGAATAAATAAAATATGAAACTTAATTAATAAAAAAAAATAATATTGTAAATTATTTCTTCAATAAATAAAAAATAATAATATTTTAAAAGAAAAATAATAACATCTTAAATAAAAAATAATAATTAATTATAAAAACGTAAAATGATTTCTTCAAAAGATGAGATTAGACAAGTGTTTGTCTCACTTTTACTTTTGTAGTTTATATCTTATCGTATTTTTATTGAGCTTATTGTGTGGTTTTTTTTTTTTTTAAGTTTTATTGTCAATTTATTTAAAAAAATATTAAATCAATCACTTTGGATGATAACGATGAGTGATAATTCTATTTTATTTTGTACTTTATAAATTATCCTTTTAAGTGTATTTTATGTCATATTGAGTTATAAGTATTACTCCCTCCCAGAGAAGATGACACATTTTATTTTGACACGGAAATTAAAGAGTATAATAATTTAATATAAAGTAAAGTGAGCGAAATAATATTTAATGTGTAGTGGGTAGTTGTATTAGAGGTGATATGTGAGTTCCATGAGAATAGATTAATTGTTTTTGTGTGGGTCCCATGTATTAAAAAGGAAATGTGTCAACTTTAGTGAGACAAAAAAAGTGTGTCAACTTCTATGAGAAGAGGGAGTAAAAGTAATAGAAAATTTACCCACTAATTACACATAACATATTTTTTGTCTTCCAATTAGCCAGTTAATAAAAAATTCAAGGGTCCTAGGGGATAAAACATAGGGGAGAGTTGGCATTTAATTTAAAAAAGTTAACAAAACACTAATATTCACATATTAACATATGTATAAATTTATTAACCCACCTATTATTTTCTATGGATCAAACACTTTCATAGTTTATTACTCCACATTCTACCTAAGGTAATTAATTAATGTCAATTCAATCAAAATTGAATAGATTAACTTAGTATACTTAGCTACCGCGAGCGAAGGCAACATTCCTATTGCATTTCCTGCGATCCGTACGTTCGAATGCACAAAAAAATTAAGTTAATCATTATAAAAAATTATTATATAAATAAATGCATACAAGATTCTGTTAATTGTTTAAATAAAAAATTATATAAATACATAAAAGAATCTGTTAATTGTTCATATAATAAAATGTGTTTTTATTTCTTTTAATTTTAATACGCCCCATACAGATTCTATTATTAGTTAATTAAATTTCGATAGAAAACTTTCATGGGTCCAAGACTAAAGTTTTTTTTGTTAAAAATAAAGTAGAGAGAGAAATTAATAGGTTGATTGAAAGGAGAAAGAATATGTATATAAGCTAGCTAGGGCCACAAATTGAGTATTAGTCAAAAGTGTTAAGAGTGTTAATCATTGATTTGGTGTTGATTCTAAATATTGTGCATAGTGGTGGTGGCAAATATTTGAATGGAGGATTCTGTTTTGTGTTGTGTGGTATCCTCTCAAAGTTGCTCCACATATCTCTCTTTTGATTCAACGCCTTATATCATGCATGTCTGAAATTCCATCATTCCGCTGCCCAATTTTTTATTTTCTAAAGTAAGGTATCTAGAATGTTGGTCCTGATTTACTACATATGTGTTGTTTTGACATTGACGTAACATTTTCTATATCATATGATTTGTAAAAGATGAAAATATATATGTAATGTTTGTTTTCGATTTTAGTATTCAAAACTCAAGTATAAATTTTAAAAATCACCTCTATATATCTATAAATCCTATATATATCATTCAGCACACTCATCTTTTATACTCATTTTCTCTTTATCCCTCTCATCTCATCTATTTTCTTACACAAATTGATATCTTTCAAGATAATGATTTAATATAAAATTAAAATCTACTCAATGAAAAAATCAAAACAAAAATTTATCACTATTTAATAGCTAGGTGTCCAAGCCTTACAAAAACTTAAACAAACAGCACATATTGTCCCGTTAATTATTTCACACTTTCTTTTTTGATCCGTCTCAATACTTATACATGTTTTTTAAAATGGAAAAAATACATCTCAACAATACTCACTTTTTAAACGTATTCCAACAACTTTACATAAATTTTTCATTAAATTATCTAAAATACTCACTTTTTACACACATCCCAAATAATTTTATACATCTTTTACATAAAAAAAATAACTTTTCTTAATCACCGCGTAAAAAAATACGTGTGTTATTTACAAATACGGAGGGAGTACATACAATGAGCAACTCTTAGATTTTTTCCTCTATTATGCATTAATCATATATCTAATGAAATGACACAAGAAAACAAATGTGTGGTAGATGGGCCACCCTTATCGAGTAAAGAGTTAATCTTGAGATTGTTTTTAGACACTCATTTGATGAGACGGGTAAAAAGTTTTAAGTAATTTTTTTTATAGTAAATAAAAACTAATCTCATGAGTATTATTTGAACAATTTAGGCAGTTTGGATCTCTATTTTATTTTGATATTAAGTCTTTTATTATACTGTAAATTAATTTTAGCCTATTTTAACTTTAGACTTTTTTTCATTTGCAACTCTTAAATTTAGTCATTTTTTGTCAACTTTTAGTTATTTTTATCTAAATTTAGCCTTTTAGGTAACAAATCCGATGGACACTATAAAGTAATGCATTTCTCCTAATTCGTTCCCAATAGGAATCGAACTTGGGTGTCTCACTAAGTGAGGAGCCCAGTCTGGTTAGTAATGCATTTATTTTTAGTAGAGAGAGTGATATGCAATTAAAAAAAAATGATATGGATCACATATATTAATTTTGTTGAATCTGAAAATTTTAAAATATTTTTCTTTCCAAATATAAAATTACAAGGTGAAACCTATAAATTTCATAAGTTTAATTTGCACATTATTTTAAATTAGGGAAAATAATTTTCTTCCATTAACTTAGTCTATTATTTTAAATTGGTCCACCCTATTTTTTACTATTTAAAATAATTTATTAAATTAAAAAAAAAATATACATTTTCGTCTTTTGATCGACTGTAAGAATGAGACAAATTGAGGCTAAAAAAGGAATAAAAATAGAAAGTGTGACAATAGATGTAGGACCGAGAAAATATTAAATATACTTTCTCAATTCAATTATAAATTTCACACTTTCTATTTTTGTTTGTAAAAGAAAAAATAAAAATATTACACAATTCTTATAATCTCCACTAAAAAATACCTACCTAACATAAATAACATTCTTATAATTTATTTATTTATTACCTAAAAAGTTACATTAACCATTGAAAATTATAAAAACTGGCAAGTCTTGCGTGAGACCATCTTACGTGATATTATTTTATACTTTTTAAATTAGTTATCACTCTCACTATAAAATATTATTACTTTTTATTTATATTATAAATTGTCATGAAATAACATTATCACTTTTCTTTAATTGAATATCATTTTTTATCCGATCTCACGTAAATATTTACGTGAGAGTGTCACAACCAAATCTTTGTCATAAATTTGAGCAACAAAAAGAAAATTCTTTAATATCAATCATATTGCAGCATCAGTGCAATTTAATTCGGGACTGAAAAAGTAACGTAATACCAAAATGTCACAGGATAGATTAAAGTCCAAATGCGCCCTCCTCATCAAACTCGTTATAGGAAAGGTGGTAGGCAAATCTCCACATCGAACAGCTTTCGGCTAAGCCCAAATGTCACTTTGTGTGGTGTGGTGGTTTGGTGTGACTACGTACAGTGGTTAGGGGGATGATGGTGATCATACCCTAAAATTGATGGATAGAAATTGGAATAAATTCAAGAATCTTGTTTGGTTCCACCAATATTGTTGTTCTAATTCATACAGCTAAATTCGGACAATTATACGAGTTTGGTGGGCTCATCACGAATAAGGGTGGGGTGGCCGGTGGTTTCGGGATTTCATACAAAATACGAAAAAATATCAATTTGGTCCTCTAGAATAGGTTAGGTTCAATTTCAGTTCTAAGGATTGGTAATTTCTCAAAAGTAGTTCTCCGATATCCGAAATTAGTTCTTTTAGTCCATTTTGGTCATTTTCTCGTCGGAATTTACTAACTTTCATCGAAAAATCGCCGAATTCGGGCAAGAAAATGACCAAAAGTGGACTAAAATGACTAAATTCGGACATCGAAGGACCACTTTTGAAAAATTATCAATCCTTATGACTGAATTTAAATTTTGCCTATCCTAGAGGACAAAATTGATATTTACCCTACAAAATGCCCCTTCCCGTCCCCCTCAATATTGGGTGTATTTTATTCAATCAATTTCTTAATGAGGGACTTTGTGAGATGGATTTATGTGAGACTGATAGTAAGATGAATCGACCCGTTATTAAAGTATGCTTGCTATGTATGTAAAATATGTGTACTTAATTAGTAGTTAAAGTATGCTTGTAGTGAATCATACTATAATACTGTAAAAACATATTTTAATGAGTGAGACTTACGTGCGCCTGGGCGTACGCCGTGTGCCTTTAGAATTTAGTATTATGGATAAGAGTACATTATTTTGTTCTAAAGGGTATACACTTTAATTAATAAGGGTACATCATTTTGTTCTAAAGGGTATACACTTTTCATTATATTTTTATTTTTTTCAGAAAATAAAGGGACACATCTTTATACTAAAGGGTATACAATTTAACACAAAATTTTAAATGCACATGGAGTATGCTTCCGTGCGCCTGGGCGCACACAAGTTTTTTCCTTGTAAAATAAAGGACACACATCTTTATACTAAAAGGTATACAATTTAGCACAAAATTCTAAAGGCACACGGAATGTGCTCCCGTGTGCCCGGACACACACAAGCTTTTGCCTATTTTAATTCATTATTATCATACTTTAACTACAAATTAACATATCTTATCTATATAACACCTGTCTAACGTAATTACCGTCTCACAAGAGAGTTTGTCTTAGTTTGTCTTTCTTAATAATTTAAAACATTGATATGTATAATGTTTTTAATCTTTAATACTCCTCTATTCCATAAATATTTTCATATTTTTAATTTTGTTAGTTTCCTAAAAGTTTCATATTTCTAATCTTTATTATTATATATAATAAGACCAATTTATCACCTATTTTTACACTAATCTTTCCCCCCCAAAATTGATTTCACCACTTTTGGTTAATTAATATTCACCTAAAGGTAACTTATATCCACTTGATCTCAACCCTTTTTACTTCTGTCTCATTTTTCATTCTTCTCTCACCTTACGTTTCTCTCACCTTTCACTCTTCTCTTCATTCTCTGGATAAATTCTCTCAAAATTCACCTCATTTTGTGAAGACTGTGTAGAAGATATGGAGAGAGACGAGCTGACATATATAGGGTTTATCATATTTCGTAGGAACACACCAGTTTTGTGAAGACTATGGAGAAGATTTTGAGAGAGATAGCGCACATAGGGTTTATCCTATTTTGGAGGTACCCCACAAGGGGGATTTTAAATTGTTTGCACAACTTTTCTTGATTCGTCTTCATCTTTAATATTTATGATTCGATTTGTATTCGATCTATGTTATGTTAATCCTTGATTCTAGGCAAGCGGTGTTTTCCGATTGAGGCGAAAGGGGCCCGACATTTTCCCACCGGCAACGTCGTTTGAGGAGATGGGGTTCTCCTTGGATGTGATGAAAAACATGCAGAGTTGTGAGTACTTGCACACCACGCCCATCCAAAAGCACGCGATTCCCCTGGCCATGAATGGGAGGGATTCGATGGCTTGTGCGCAGCGAGATTTATCAAACTACTGTTTTATGGGGGTATTCTAAACTTAATCTATGACAACTACTAATTTATTGATTGGCATTGTTTTTTTTCTATTTTTTCCAGATGGCTCTATGTAATTCTTCAATCTCAGGATACTGATTCCATTACGCGTACAAATTCAGGTAATATACATACGTATTAATTTCCTGATTTTTTTAATTATTATTATATTTTAATAATGTGCATTACTTAATGCCAAAATCTCTAGATTACGGCTTGATGAAATATGTTATGTTCGTGAATGATGTTATGTTCCTGAATTGACTGATATTTGTTTTTTTATTAATGACATGACAGTAGGAGAATTTTTTAATTTCTTATCTAAAACATTTATTTCATCTATTTTTAGTTCTTTATTTTCATTAATTTATTAATGAATTTTTGTGTTTAGATGTCAAAATGTAATTTTCTTTTTATAATTAACTGTGTTGTTCTGATTACGATAGCGTGGAAGAGAGAGATTGGATGCATAGAGAGAGATTGGATGCACATGAACATATTATATATTTTTTCTCTATTTCCAGTATATTAGAATTATTGGTAATTTAAAATTTTAAGAAGTACTTTTTGTGCACGTTTTAATAAGTGTAGTATAAAATATAATTTTGAGTCTCTTATTAATTAAATTCATACTATACTTCAAACTAAATAATTAAAATTAAAATTGATAAATAATACATTATCAAATTAATTCTGTCAATTACCTTCCTTATAAGCTATATAATCAAATTTAATTTCATAAATAATTATGCTCAATACCTTCAAAAATCTTATCAATTATCTTCCATATAAAGAACTAATAATCAAATTCAATTTAGAAATAATTACTCTCAATTTATTTAGAACTCTTATAAATTATCTTCCATATAAAGAGTTATATAATAAATTCAATTTTAAAAAATAATTATTCTCAATTTCTTTAAAAACTCTACCAATTGCCTTCCATAAAAAAAAACTATATAATCAAAAATAATTTTAGATATAATAAGATCTAGTCCCTTCATTATAACTAATATTTTTATAATTAAAAGCAAAACATTAAATTTTCTAAATTAATTATAATTATTACGTTATTTCATTCTATTAATGATTATTTACCATATAAAGATATTTAGATATGGATGATTGATATAAATTATGATTGATTACATAATTGATTGAAATCAACAAACAAACAATATTGTATATTTTATGAAATTTAAATAAAATACTTATTAAATTTTTATTGTCTATATTCACATCATTAATATTAATTCCACCAATTTTTCATAAAAAAATTTGACGAATAAAAGTCTCAAAGTTGTTATACATTTGATGTGTTTATTAATCCACGGATTCTCTCTTATTTATTTATTTATTTATATATTTAAGTAATTGATGATTGATTTTGAAAAATTCAATAAAAAAGGTCATAATAATTGAATCATTATCTTCTCAATTTTACACAACAAAATAATCTTACTTTCCGAAAGTTAACACTATTGAAATTAAAAAAAAAGAAATTAACTCTAAATTTATCATACTAAAATTTAGATTAAAAAATGTTAGAGAACTTCAAATCAAAAGATTTTGATTTTATGGGATGATTATATTTGATTAGTGATATTCAATTATTAATTAATTTATTTATGTTATAATTCAAACCTTTTGATTGAGGAATTAAAAAATTGATTATCAAATCACTTAAATGTTTAAACGGTTAATCGATATTTGTTTGATTATGGTAAGAAAAATTAGTCAACATATTGTTTAACCGTAAATTATTTCACGATATTCATATTAAGACAAGTAATGCATTAATTGAGATTGGAAAAACGCAATACTCCCTTCGTATCATACGTATGTTTACTTTGTAGGGAGATTAATAAATATAATATTCTAATATACGGTGAGTTTAGGGATATAATATTCAACCTTATATCATCTGAGTAATGATACATCAACCCGCCAGTTCTTTTATGAGGCGCAGAGGGGAGAATTTATCCTGGAAGCGGAAGAACTGCTCAAACTCCACGAAACCTCACAAGGGTTTATGTACAAAGGACGGGTAAACCATTATGAGTTGTATCTGAAGACATGGATAATTGTATTAGTTTTATGTTTGAGTTTCATAAAAATTATATATATTAATTATTTCATTTATGGGTTTCATTTACCAAATGAGACACCCAACTTAAAAATTATGTAAAAATTAAAATGTGATGGAGAAAATTTATTAAATTAATAACTCTATATATTTACTAAATCTCAGTTGATGCATAACAAAATGTTTAATTTACAAGCACCAACTGGGGAATGCATGTGAGTATTAAAGGTCCACAACATTCATTAAAATTCTTATATACTTAAATTATTAGAGCACCAACTAAGCATTAATTCTAAATAAAATATGGAATATTTTAGAAAATATAATAGTTTAGGGCCCGAGATTATGCAATGATTAATAGAACATTATGGGATGATTAAAATATGAAGAATTTATGTACCGATATTTTATAATTAATAGAATATGTCATAATTAAAATATGAAGAATTTATGCACATAATTAAAGCACTCAATAAATTTTGGAATGCACCGATTATGCACTTTAATTATTATACTCGATTTGGATTTAATAAAAGTTCTTTAACATTACTTAATATTCAATATCCTTAATTTACTTTCAATTAACATAGATTGCGAAATATAAAAATATAAAAAAATATAATTAATAATAATTTTTATTTATTTATGTTTTTGGTTTAATAGTGCATAATTGAATGCATAATCATCGATCATTTATAATTGGGCCGGACTATACCCAAAATGCTAAAACATATCGATTTAAATATATAAATGATTTAAATTAAAATATTCTCAATCAATAAGAGTAAAATATCATTTTAAGTTAAAATATATCAAATATCTTTTTTTAGTTACACCTATTCATATCCTATTTTTTTCTTAATGCACCCCATAAGTTTTAAAATTAAAGTATTCTAATATCTTTAAATTAATTAATATATTTGAACAATATAAATACAATCAAATAACTCTCATGTATAAATAATTCTGTCTAATTCAATTATCAAATTGTTTTTCAATCATTGAAAATAGAGGAATTGAAGGGTTTAATTATGGAATTTGGTGAAAATTAACATATTCGGTTACTCTTTCTATTTTCTCTAGAAATTGAATAAAATGGGCTAATATTACTATGAATAACAAAAATTCTGATTTTTAATTTTCCATAAATCGTGTAAAAACTACGATGGAACAATTTCTCCCTTGACATATTTCTCTAAACAAAATTTTTGCAAAATTCTAAACAATTTTATTTGTATACACTTGAGAAATTAAATGAATTTAAAAAGAGTTATTGTAAAGAGATTTGCAAATTCTAAATAGTATTTATATATTTAAAAAACTAAATATGTTTTTAATTTATTTTAAATAATAAAACATATATAAACACATTTAATAGTATTTTTTTCTTAAAAAAAGTTTTAAAATGTCTAATTATGTATAAATTTTAATATATTTATTAAATAGTGGAATTTTTTAGTCACTTGAATATTATAATTTTGTAAATAAGATCAGGCAAAATTATAAAATAAATATAATTAAGAAATAGTACATAGTGCGTTGATGGTGTTTATGTCATTTTTCTTTTTATTATCTTTGGATATTTTTTTTACATCATGTTAGTAGTGATGGTGTGAAATTTAGTGTGTATCTTTTTTACATCATGGTATCTTTGGATATCTTTTTTCATCATGTTATTATCGTGGTCTGCTCATTTATGGTGTTGTTAATATCTTTTAGAGACTGTAGATTGCTTCCTTTTTTTTCTTCTATGTTCTGAAATTCTAATTGTAGATCCTGTTTCCATTCATATTCTATTGTTTTAAAAGATTTCTTCTTCTTGGTTTTATATGTTAAATATTTACTATGAATTGTGTAATTGATGTAGTTGGATATCTTAAATAATAAATAATATTTTCTTCCATTTTCGACTTATTGTCATTACTATGTCCTTTACTAGATGTGTATTCATTTTGAAAAATATTTTGCTTTCTATAGGAATTCTTTAGGTGTCTAGCAATATGACATGCTTTAATTCCTGAAGGGGACGATTCCAATAATAAGATTCGGTATCAAGTCATCTCTTGACGAGTCTGTTTTAGTCACTGCTGCAAAGAATTTCAGTATCTTCTCTACAGGCATGTGATTTTTTATTGTTGTTTTATGGATTAGAAGATAACATTGTTTTAAGTGAGACTTAAAATCGGCTGAATGCAGGTGACGTCCATATTGATTTATGTACATTAGTCACATATTGAGAAGATAAGGAAGTTGTAGGATGTATCATATATGAGATTTTATATGTTTAAATGAGTAAGATGTATTAATAAACAAGGCAGTCTCTTTGTGATGTATTAAGCATGTGGGGAAAGAATGATTAGGTGCAATGTTGTATTAATAGGTTTACATATAGGATGTAAAAATTATTTTGTGGATGTATTCGGAAAACACATTTAGGCACAAGATGTATTAATAAACGAGGAAAATTTCTGTCATAAGCATGTGCTAGATAGTGTGAGAGCATGTGGGAAAAGTATCCACACAATGTTAGTGTTATAACTTGCAAAAATGATGCATGTTTTTCATGAATACTCTTTCTATGATCCATTTTCCTTGAGTTACATTATATTAGTCTTCACCAGGCACAATTTATTAACTTTAATTAAAGTATGTTCTGAAATGTGAAAGTAAATAGCTGGTTTTTTTATACGATATTTGAGTGATAATTTGAGATTTATTTACGATCAAACACAGGCAATGTGTCGCCAATTGATATAAGGTTTTCAGGTTGTTCTTTCTAGGGCTGGTGTGCATTATGTTTTCTAAATATCATATCATGATTTATGTGCATAAATATATATGTATATATTGTTAAATTCACATACATATATTATAAGTTTAATTAATCTATATTCTCTATATTCTGTATTAGTATTAACTAATTTCAACTTTTTTATAAAAATTTCATGGCCGATTTATCATGTATTATTCAATTTTTCATTAGATTTTAAATAAGTTCCTGAATCGACTGATGTTTATTGTTCTTCAGTAATGGTATGATGTTATTTTATTTTATTGCAGAACAATTGAGGCTTATGCTACATAATAGAAGAGAAATGAGCATGATTCCTTATGTCCATTTTGAAAATCACATATTCGCGGTTTTCGATTGCAACTATTTGAGTCGTAGAACGAAAATGTGTTGTGGGTACCGGGAGATTGTGGAACTCTCTGAGAAATCTCGATGTATCTTAATTTAGTTTGTAATTTTATTGCTGAATCGAATATTTTAAATTTCTTTGTTGTTTAATTTTCTAGAAACTCTTCATCTTTTTATACATCTGCAGTTACTATGAATGGGGTGGAGGCGTCATACGAACTGTTCAATAAATTGAGTTGTTCCATTATTAATGATGGATTGATTCTTAAGGTATAATATTTGCTTAATATTGATGAATTTTATGCTGTGTTTATGCTTTAAGTATATGGTTCTTAATATCTTATTATTACTATTTTGGAAGCGTCAAAGCTTCTTATTAGTTGTGATAAATTCATTTATTTGTGTTTGAGACCTTATCAGTTGATTTTCATTATATAGATTTGTTTTTCTGTAACTTTTAAATACAGGAAGAGCTTTAGCTGACATTGTTCAATATAACAAGCAGTAATAATCTTTTTGTGGACAGGGTAAATCTTAATTATTCTTGATCTGTTTGGATTTGATATTCTGTTATAGACTGCATTGTACATTGAGATGGTTTTCAATAGTCAATACAACTCATCTTGAGATTAAAGGCAATCCATGATTTTGGTACTCATGATTAAATGCAATAGCGCAATAGGCTTCACATATTTTTACAGCATTTCGATGGCCGATTTATCAGGTATTATTCACTTTTTATATCTTGATTTTAAATAAGTTACTGACTAACCTTCTCTAAAATTGCGTCGGATTGTGTCATCTATAGGTCTCCGTCTCTTCTTCTTCAATGTCTTTCCACATGAAGTTATATGTAGTATAGGCACTCTCTAAACAATTGGTATTTATACATTAACTTATACAACTATTTATACAACAAATACATCTATTTATACAACAAAGTGATGTGCTATTAAAAAATATGAATGGAATTTGCATCTCATTAGTGATTCATTGCTGCATAATTTAGATTTTTGGCCATAATTCTCTAATTTCAATATTCTATGATTTATCAAATAGTTTTTGTATGTTCATATCATTGCCACATGAAATAAACTTACTCCTTTTCAATTTTATCAGTTTACTGCTGCTGGTATTGGTGGATTAAAGCAAGTTTTGACAGAATTGATTGTTGTACAATAAAAATATGCAGGTATGAAAGTGGAACTTCAAGGCTGAAAGGTGATGCATTCTGAATTTCAACAATTAAACATGAATTGCTCATGAGGCCTTTTTAAATCCTTTGTGATCTTGATCATGGTGTTGAGAGATGTGCTATATTAAGTAGTTTTTTTAAAACTTTATTTCTATTTTTAATTTGCTGAATAATTCTTCCTGATTGCTCATAAAGTTATTATGGAATTTATAGGAGGACTAAAATGTTACTCATTACATTTCAGTGAAATAGAGAAGAAGATCGATAGTTCGGATCAAAACTATCTTAGAAACATGTTAATATTGTATTTTTTTGTCTCTATCTTGAATGTGTGCTTTCCAAAAGAATTTGTAGGCACATGAGGAAAAAAGTTGATTTCTTATATCTTCTAATTATTTATGTACAACATGGTTTCTTTCATCTTATTTATGTATAACCAATTAACTTGTGTATGTGGTTTCTATGTTTGATTAATGTTTTTAAATATTGAAATTTTTTTAACTTCTTTAAGGTTGTGTTTGGATGGAAAGATTTGAGGACTGATTTTTATGTCTGAATGTTACTGGAAAATCTTATCATCTATTGAAAAGTGGGAGAAATCAAGAGGCAATTAGAAGAATGCAAAATGGATAAAAAAAAATTGCCAAGTTGCTGATTACTGATAAAAACAAATGTTGCTGACTAGTCACAAATAGCATACAATATATGATTATCCATTCAAGTGATTTAAATAAAAACTAAAAAATTTCTTTGCAATTTAGGTATTGAAGAACTCTATAGGAATGCTTCAATTATTAATTGATTGATTTCCTCTTATAAAGAACTCTATTGAATTCATGGGTAGTGCTGCAATTTTTTTGCATTTTTTATTCTTTGTGGTGGGAGTGAATGGAGCAACTCGGGTTTTCAATTTATTAAGCTTTTCTTGAACTTTGTTTTGTTATACAGATTATTATGTTTTCTGCAAAAACTTTGGTTCTTCATTTTTTTTCTTGAAGTGCAGGTTGATCTAACTATTAATGTAAGAGATGGAGATAAAAAAATTTTTGCCCCGTAAGTTTGGCCATGTACAATTTTTGCCCCAAAAAGATAACATTTGGGGATTTGTCCCACTATCTTCATAATTGCGCCAATGTTATCCTATTTTCACCGGAATTTGACATTGTCGCCGGAATAGATCACGTGCTTGTCACGTGATCATCAGACGTGGTATTTTTCGGCAACTTCACTGACGTGGCGCACAGTTGGCATCATTGTCAACAATAATAATAATATATTAATGGTAATTTAATAAAAAAAATAACTAAATAAAGAAAAAAAATCTGAAAACAAATATATAAATCAAATAAAAAAATGTCAAAACTAAAAACTAAAGATTAAAATTGTGATTTCTCAAAACCTAAAAACACTGCCAAACCTAAAACCCCAAATTGGAGACACAATTCTCAAATCATACAAGCCCTAGATTCCAAACGTGAAATTCCCTGAATCATCTATCTCACGCAACGTCAATATAGAGCCGATCCCGTATGGTGTAGTTGTCAAAGAATCTAATTGTCGACTAGAGAGATGGTGTTTTTCGGAAGAAAGGGGTGACGAACTGGGATAGCCCAAAATATCGTAAGTTGTTTAATTTTTTTCTCACTCCCTCTGCTATGTCACATGTTTTAGGATAGAATATTTAATGGTGGTGGTTGTTGTGGTCCAATGTAGGAGTAAATGGGTAGTCAGTGGGGACATTTTTTGTTGGGGGTTGGGTTTAGGGAATCTTGCTTTTTTGTTGTATGTGTCATACTTTTATTTTATTCATTGTTAATTTGTAAAAGTTGACTGTTGTCTATGTTCTTTTACTTGACTTTTTTTTGTTTAAATTTGCAGCTCCCAACAGTGATTACATCACTGTAGAATTTCACTTCCATGGCACTTTTGTGAACATACCTTTGACAGAGTACAGTGGGGGAGATAAATTTTAATTGACTGGGTTAAGGCTAAGGAGTGAAATTTTCTGATTTAGATGAGTTTAGTGAAAACGCTGGGGTCATAGGTAACAAGAGATACCATCTGATGCTTGGGGATATGAGTTTTAAGATGATTATTGATGATAAAGATCTTAGGAAATGGGCGGCAAAGTTTATCGTGGAAAGGAAATTGAAAGTGTATGTGGAATTAATGGATGAACCTGAACTTAGTATTGATATGGACAAAAAGCAATGGATGGGGATAGTAATGTTGCTGAGGATGAGGATCTAGAATTGTTTGAAGAGGATCCTGACTATGTAATTGGTAATGAAGTTTCAGATGAGGATGATGAACTATATAATGAAAGTGTAGTTGAGGTAGAAGATGAATATGATGCGATTGACTCAGCAAATATGTATCAGTCTGCACATTTTGAGCCATCAAGTTCTGGAATAGGAAATGTTAAGGATAGACATGTTGCAAATGCTAATGATATGGGTGAGGGTGAAGATAATGGTGATGAGAATGAATCTGAATCTGAAAGTGACATTGATGTTGACGTAGTTGAAGATGGTCATGACTTTGATGAGAAGAGGTTATCTGATAGTGGTAAGGATGAGCCTAGTTATCCAGTGTTTAATCCTGCAACCATTTATGACCCTCATTTTGAGGAGGGTTTGGTGTTTTCCATCAAAGAAGAGTTCAGGAAAGTTGCAATATCACATGCCATTAAGAATAAGAGGAATATTCGTTTTCCAAAGAGTGACAAGAGAAGGATATACTGTAAGTGTGCTAATGAAAAATGTAGGTGGCAGATTAATGCTCTAAAAAGAATAAATGAAGTTTCATTTCAGATTCGGAAGTATAACCCAAAACATACATGTGCTCCTGTCCCAAAAGTTAAAAATTTGACTGCTACTTGGTTGAGCGATAGATTTCTTCAGAGATTTCATTCTGATGGTAAGAGAAACACATCTGGTTTTATGCATGATGCTTCATATGACATCAGGTTGCAAATTACTAGGGGGGCAAGCTTTTAGAGCTAAGAAAAAGGCATTGGAAAAGATTGAGGGTGATCCTGATGCACAATATGCCAAACTTTGGTCATACACTGAAGAACTTAAGAAAACTAATCCTGGGTCAACTATACTCTTGGGCACAATAGTTGTCAATGGTGTGACAATGTTTAGTAGGCTTTATGTCTGTTTTGATGGGTTGAAAAGGGGGGTCTTGGCAGGGTGTAGACCAATACTTGGGGTAGATGAATGCCATTTAAAGTGTAACCATGGAGGAGTGCTCTTAACAGCTGTTGGGGTGGACGAGAATAACAACCTCTTTCCTGTTGCATATGCTGTAGTTGATAAGGAAAATGGTGAGATTTGGGAGTGGTTTTTGACTGTTCTCAAGCAAGACCTGAATATTAAGGCAGAGGAATTCACATTTATCACTGATAAGCAAAAAGGATTGATCATGGCAGTTAATAATGTTTTCCCAAGTTGTTAGCATAGGTTTTGTGTTCAACACATGCATAACAATCTTAAAAAATTTGGGTGTGGGGCACCTGCAATCAAAACAACTATGTGGAAAGCAGCATATTGTACTACACCTAAGGAACATTTGATAGTAATGGATAAATTGAAGGAAGTGAGTGAAGAAGCATATAATTGGTTTGGTGACAAGCCACCTACCCGATGGTCAAAAGCATTCTACTCTGAGAGACCTAAATGTGACATGCTATTGAATAATGTGTAAATCATTCAACTTTAGCATATTACCAGCTAGGAGCATGACTATCATAACAATGTTGGAGTGGATTCGAATCCATTTGGTGAAGAGGCTTCAGCAAAATAGGGACAGGGCCAATGCCAAATGGACTGCGAAGTTGTGTCCTAGGATTAGGAAATTACTGCAGAGAAATACTGAAATGGTAGCAGATTGGCTTCCCATCAAGTCAAGTAATAGGCACTATGAAGTTTCATGCTTCAATGGTGTAAAATATACTGTGGATTTACAATTGGAGATTTGTTCATGTAGATCTTGGCAGCTAACTGGTATTTCGTGCACTCATGCTATTGCTGCCTTATTGAACCAACGTTTAGACCCAGAGGATTTTGTGCATTCATTCTATAGTGTAGACACCTATAAGAGGGCATATGAGAATCCTATCATAGGAATAAGCTATGATGCATTATGGGGAACCAGTTTGTATATCCCTCCTCTACCTCCCAACTTTGGTGTTAGGGCAAGAAGGGGTAGGAAAACAACTAAGAAAAATTTAAAGCCTGATGAAAAAAACAAGGGGAAGAACAAGGGTAAGCAATTCAGAATAAAAAGACAGCAAACAACCATAAAATGTGGGAAGTGTGGGATAGCAGGACATAATATAAGGAGTTGTAAACAACCTCGGGTACACATCTACTTATTCAGTTTTATGCTTCTTACTTTAATTTCATTTTGTACTGCATTCTAATTATTTTAATAATAGCAGAAAGATGGGAATACGACTGATAATGAATTTGGTAAAGATATTGAGGCTGATGCTAATATTGGAAGTGTTAGTGGGGGTACTCAAGAACATATAGTAAGTTAAATGATCAAAACCCGTAGTAGATTTTTATATATTGAAAGTGATTTAATTTTTTAAATAATTTATGTTGTCTTTATGTAGATTGCACCACCAAAATCTGTACCAATGCAAGTGGAAGTGTCAGATGTTGCAGAGGGACAACAACTCAACAAATTCAGATTACCACGGTGAGATGGTATAAGACACCCCAACCTCCTCAACTTCAAGGTCCTTCCATGTATCAGCAATTTCAAATGTGCCAGCCTCACTTGCAAGACAGTGTCCAGTTCAGACCACCTCCACGAATGGGAGATGGACACTTTTCCTACAAGAGCACCTCCACCCGCAGTTCGGTTACGAAGGGAAAGAAGAAGACAGTCTAATCACTTTAATTAGACTATTTGTTTCGTGGTTCTGATTGAACATATTATGTAATGTTACAATCTATTTTGGTTTAACATTATGGGAGGCACATGTGATGAACTAGGATGTGGTTTTTGCAAGATCTTAATATTTGCTGACTAGTGATCTTGACTATGAATTTGGGTTTTGTGCATTGATATTGTTAGTGTAATGTGCACTTATGATGTTCATGTGAACAATTTATCAATGTAATGATTTTGATACCTTGATTTGGTTAGTGATGTTTTATGTTTATGGTTTGCACTTGTATGTTTGAATGAGTGTGAAAAACTGAAAAAATTGCTGGGATTTAAAAAATTGTAGGAATTTCTTAAATAACAAAATGCTGGTACAAGCAGGTTGCCATTTGTCAGTATTTAATTTAATGACTTTTTTGTGCTTCACCTTACATGTTTGATACTCTTGTTTTGGATTTGTTTCTTATTACAGATATATTTTTAAAAAAGTCAGTATCATTCTTTAAATTAACCGAATGATTTTGTGGTTAATTAAGTCAGTATTATTTTAAAAAAGTTATTATCATTTCTAAAATTAAACTTTGTAAGTAATCAATCCAAGGAGCTGATTCATTATTAAAAAAAAGGAAAGATGGGGTTAATAATTTATACTGTAATTTACCATCCCTGCGATAATTATTAATAAACAATTCACTACTAACAGTCTGAGCACAATCTGATCACAGATCATTAAACAGAGCACATGATATTCAACACTTAAAAATAATCATAAAACAGAGCACAACATCCATATTTTGCTTACTTGAGAATATACTCCAACATTACAGATTACTACTAACAATACATTTGCAACCTTAAATAAAATACCTACCAACATCATTTTTTTATTGTTGGATACATCATCATTTACCAATTATTTGCCCATTTCAAACAAGAACCAGGACAAACATATTACGATCAATGTTAGCTTCATCGTTCGTTTGAACACCGTATAGACATGATGACGATGATGATCCTTATCCTCCTTCAACTTCAAACACTGATCAACTAAGAACTTATTTTCCCTCTTCAATGCAATATTCTCTTCTTCCAACTTGTGGTTCACCCTCTTCAACTCCCTCTTTAATTCAAGTTTTTGGTTCACCCTGTTTAATGCACTATTCGCCTCTTTCAGCACTTGGTTCACCCTTTTTAATGCAATATTTTCCTCCTGCAGTAGTTCGTTCATCTTGTTCAAAGAAATTTTCTTCTCTTCCAGCTCTTGGTTCACCCTCTTCAACTCATTGCCTTTTCTTATTAGTCCGGGAATGATTTGCTTTGATCTCATACACATTGGGGGATCAATCCACTGAAAAAATTTGCAGCGCCCAGGATCCTATAATATACATATATTTTTAGAAAATTTGTTAGAAATCTAGATATTTTCAGATAATTTGAAGCGCCCACTTGAATCTCTCCACAACTACAAACACAGTACAAAGAAAGTATAAATAAAAAATTACAACATAATATCTTACTGGAAATCTTCCACACCTCAAAAACCTTCGACCAGCGTTATCCTCTTTCCACGTGGTTGCAATTGATGCTGGAAATTGACAAAAGTAAAGACTCTCCGAGTTTTCACTATCCTGAGATATCGTGTAATGGATTAGAAGAGTATTCTAGGATGACGGTAGGAATGGTGGATGAATTTCAGACGTGGAATGCATTTCTCCCAATATCAATTAGGGTTCTTTTCACAATCGCGTAGCAGATTTGAGAAAGTTCTGATCAATTTGAGGATTTTTTAGGTTTTGAGAAATCATGATTTTTATCTTTCAGTTTTTAATCTTTAGTTTTTAGTTTTGACGTTTTTGTTTTTTTTATTTGATTTATATATTTGTTTTCAGATTTTTTTTTGTTTTTTCTTTATTTAGTTATTTTTTATTAAATTACAATTAATATATTATTATTAATGTTGACAAGGATGCCAAATGTGCGCCACGTCAGTGAAGTTGCTGAAAAATACCACGTCTGATGATCACGTGACAAGCACGTGATAGATTCCGGCGACAATGTCAAATTCCGGCGAAAATAGGGCAACATTAGCGCAATTATAAAGATAGTGGGACAAATCCCCAAATGTTATCTTTTTTGGGGCAAAAATTGTACATGACCAAACTTACGGGGCAAAAAAATTTTTTATCTCGTAAGAGATGCTTTTGATTAGTCACAGATAATATACACGTAGTCAGAGATAATATATGTTGTGTGATTAACCATCCAGGTGATTTAAATAAAATTTAAGATCTTCTTTGTAATTTAGGTGTAGAGAAATGTATAGATATCTCAGGATTGATAATTATAATAGGCAGTGATTTCAAGAACTGGTTGGACCGGCCGGTTGAACCGGTTCAATCGGGAACCGGTCCAAAACCCCTATAAAACCATTTTTTGAATTGAATAGGTCAGAACCGGTCAAAATCGGCCAAAACTGGGAAAATCGGAAAAATCGGTTGAACCGGTCCAATAGGTTTTTTGATTTTTTTGATTTTTTTAATTTTTCTTTTTATATTTTATTTTTATATTTTTTAACTTTTATTTTTATTTATTTTAAAATATAATATTTAAATTTTGAATTAAATTATGTAATTTTTTTGGAGTGGTGCACCAAATGTATAATAATTTGAGTATAAATTATGTAATATCCTATTGAGAAAATATATAAAAATTTGTATAAAATATGAATTATAAACTATAAATATTTTATCTAATCATATTTTTATGTAAATTGAATTTTCTATTTATAAAATAATTTTGGTTAGTATAAATTTTTTTATGAATTGTAAATATTATAAAAAATAATTGAAAATATGTAAAATTTAATTTTTTGGTTGAACCGCCGGTCGAACTGGTCCGACCGGTTGAACCTCGAACCGTTGTATCTACCGATTTAGCCTCCAATCCGGTTATGAAAACACTGATAATAGGTATCTTGCAGAATTTAAACAAACAATCATAACTGAGAGGTTGTTGATCAGTCACAGATAATATATGAGATATGATTATCCATGGATAAGAGAGATATTTAAATGCAAGATTTGTTCATATTTTTTAATTTAATAATCATTCTTCCTTCTCAATAGATTGCCCATTTATTATTTTATATATATTATGCTCTAAAATGAGAATGTGACAAGATAAATGATTGGAGCATGAGATTCAAAATCAAGGAAGATGGGTTTCTTTATGCCCGTGGCCAACCATTCCATAAATTTGGTATGACACAATCCTGCATGTGTATACTTTTCATCTTCTTTATTTGAAAAGTTGGATTTTGTATTAATCTTGCCTTTTCAGCTGGAGAAGAGTGATTCTTTTTTTTGTATGATAAAACATTAATATTTTTGTCTCTTACAATATTCAGAAGATATCCAGAGGATATTCGTTGAGGTTATGGATTATGTTTGGGAGTTGATGGTTCATCAGTTTGGGAATTATTGAGAACTGTGGAGGTTTGCAATCAAGAACAGATTAGTCAGTTGATTTTTGTTGGTGACCGATAATGTAGCTACAGTTATGGAATCTGCACTGACATAAATGTGTACATACTTATTGCTCCTTTGAGGAATTATGCCTAACTGGTATAGTTGTAGTATAGTATTACGAAGTAGAGTGTCGTATAATGAAACAAATTTTGAGACACTATACATCCATCGAAACTAAATTTATTTAATTTGGTTGGAGATAGAGCAATGTATTAAGGAATATATAATGTCTCTTTAATTTTACTATTACACCTAATATGTAATTTTACTTGAAAATCGATTACATGCTTATAGATTAATAAAAAAATAGCTTAGCAGCCAAATTCTAATTGACTACATACTTATAGATTAATAAAGAAAATTTCATTTACAAACAATGGTCAAACAAAACTAAACAACATGTGGGTTGCCCTCTGCAGATCTTAAAATATTTAGTGTACAGTCTGTGAGAGTACTTTGTTGATAGTTGGTATTTAAGTTGTCAATTATATTAACAGAGAAATTCTTAGCCGAAATTTAAGAGTAATTGAACCATCCATGATCTTAACTGTAAGATTTGTATATTTCTTGAGTATTTTGTTATGTCATTGAACCTTCTAATATTTGAAAAAGTTTGCAGAATTCTTAGTTACATTTACTTTTGGAGAATAGATGAGTTTATGTTGGATTTCTTTGTATTGTTTCTTGATGTTTGATTAAGGGTGTCTTTTATTTATAGGGTTTGAGTGTTAAAGAATTGAAGAAATAACTTTACCAGATATAAAGATGCATCTTGATTTAGACAGGACAGCTCCTGCACATATTTGATTCACCACAACATAGAGATACATATACGTATAAGATGAACTGATCCAGGTTAACATGAAAAGACCTAAGCAGATTTATTATATTATTACATATTTTAGTTTTCTTTATCCATACTGAGTACTATGGTTACACTTATTCAAACAGAAGTAAAGGGGAATATTGAGTCCAGTCTTGGCAAATTCCTCTTATGCCTAATACTAAATCTATCAGGTTTGCTATTAACTCAATACTATTTATTAGTGTCTCAAATTTTAAAAATTTATTGAGTTATTATATTATATTGAGAAAAAATATTTGATTTAGTTATTAATTTTTATGATTGTTTCGATGTTTCTTAAAGGCAGAGTCGAATATCTGAATTGGGGACTCTTTCTTTTTTTGTATTATCTGAGGAAGAGTTTGAAATTCCAGTATGAGCACAATGATGAACAATAATTTGTACTTCTTCATAACAACTTAATTTAAGGTTTTGGAGTAGAAAATTATGTCTGATGAAAACACTAAGACATGAAAATTGTTGCTGTGTTTTGACAAAGAGAATATTTATAGTTGGGTTATTTGTTGATAAGAACGGTTCTATCCTTTTCTTGAAAATGCAGTTGACTTTCTTTATATGTTCAATTATAGCTAGGATTCCAAAACATAGTGTGCAAAAATTGTAGGTTTTTCTGTCTTAATTTAAGGTATAATGTCGACCTATTTGTACTTCATTTCGTGTCACCTTACTAGATACTTGTGTTTTCTGGGAAAAAGAAGAGTCAGTCGGTATTCTTGAATATGTGATCATGTAGGCTTCCTTAAAATTTATGCTTTTAAGGAATTTTTACTTTAACTATTCTTGAGTCCTATAATTTTTGTTGTCGAAATGTTTTCTCCTTGGATTCGTATTTGTAAAAATAAAAGAGTCATTGTTCGATTATGTAGGGAACTCTGCCTCAATTTCAATCCTTTAAAAGACATAAATTGGGACCTGAGTCAATGATATCCACTTATTGATGATAGATATTTCTTGCAATGGTTATTGAAGGTTTTTGTGCTTACATTTGTTTTTCTTCTATAAACTTTATGCTCCCACTACTAACTTTTTTAATTGTTGCCAGTAAGATTCCATCTTAACAAGAGCAGTTGAGGGCTTGACAAATTAGTGCTAAATAGATAAATAAAATAGAAGAGCTCTGGAAGACTAATCCAGATGTTTCACTGGAAGATCTTGAGAAACCTGGTGCGAAAGATGAGCCCTTACCTGTATTTTTTAAGTATGAAGATGCTTACTAGGTTCTCTTTAATTAGATGATTGAAGTCAATTTTGATATAATTTTTTACAAGAGTATTGGTATTCAGTTGTCCTAATTAATTTTATGGCTAATTTGTTTCTTCTGCAATATCAAAATGTTTTTGCACCACTCATCAAGCTTGAGTCAAATTATGATAAAGTACAAATATAATTTGTTATGGTCAATGATAAAAGCTATCTGATGTTCAGCTTCAAATTCACATTTGAATTGTATGTGAGCTTTAAAAGAGAGTTGTAAAACTATTTTAATTTGTATCTAACATATTTTAAGAAAATTATTTTATAGTGAAGATATAGTCATTATGAGGTATGGAATGAATCAGATTGCACTTTCTGATTTTTTGTGTTTGTTGTATATTTTATAAGTTCACCTCTAATCAAACTGCATCCTGAGTCTATGTTTGTTCATTCGTTGATTCTATAGATGTAGTCCTGACACATTCATAAGTTGTATAAGAGTATGTCTGCTGATCTTTGTACTTTACAAAAATCCATTTTTGTCTTTTCCTCTTCTACATTATCTCTTTGATAGCGAAAATTTTGTTCATTAGTTTTAAAATGAAATTCTTTTTGTAGAGTTTCATTGAGGTGACTAAAGTTGTGGTTTTTTGTATATGATATTAGTGTATGATTGCTTTGGTTATCTAATATTTGTAAAAAATGCAAGAATGAATTGTTTTATTACATGGGGATGCATTGCATATGTTTGTAAAGGAGAAGAGTAAGAAGAAAAAGAAGAGCAGTAGACTGAGTAATTATGCCAATTTTGCACTGAGTATTTTTACATGGATGGGCTAAAATGTTGTATGATGAAGAGCATTCTGTCGAGGCGAAGAACTTGGTATATATTATATCTCATTGTCCTCTATTTAAATTTTAGTTTTACATATGTGTTTGTGCGAATGTTGTAATGGATTTAATGTTTGAGGCATGTGCTCTTTCTGTAAGTTATGCTTTTTTATGATAATTTGTTGTTTTACTTGTTTATTTTGATATTTAGTGATGATCAGAATGATGTCTTTAGAGCTCTTCCTTTTCTTTAAGCTTTGTTTGTTTTTGCGAATGGTGTACTGCATTTAATGTTTAAGACATATGCTCATTCTATAAGCTATACTTTTGAATGATGATATGTTTCTTTTACAAGTTTATTTTGATATTTAGTGATGATCAGAATACTGTAGTTAGATCTTGGTTAGGGTTGTGACTACAGAAAATATTTTCAAACATGTTACGTATGTTGTATTAAGCTTAAAGTTGTAGGAATGTACTCTTTTAATTAGTTGTTCTTTTGTATGATAATGTGTTTATTATGAGAGTTTAGTTTGATATGTAGCAGTGACAATGTCTTTAGGACAAAATTAGGGTTGGGACTGCAAAAAGTGTAATTGTTCACTTGGTTTGACATAGTAACCCAAAGTCTTGATTTAATAAATGCATGAGTCAATTAATTCACATTCATAAGTGATCAGTCTATCCTTTGTAGTTTGTTTATCAAAGCTTTCCTCTAATTATTTCTTTATAGTTAACTTTTTGTTTATCAAATATTTCATTCATGTACCTTGCATGAAATATTTTATTAATTTTGGGGGTATTTCTAAATACAGAAGTTGTCTAATCCTTTTCCTTTTAAGAATTGAAGCTGCTTTTTTTATTAAATCATGTTGGAACACTGATTGGTTTTGATTATATTGTTTCTAAATGTTTACGCATTATATCCTGCCTTCAAGTTTTTCAGTTTAATAATTTCATTTATACTCTGCAGGTAATATATATTTTTGAAGTTTTAGTCTTCAACTATTTAAGGCCTTGATTGTTATATGAATTCAGTTGTGGTTGAATAATAGAAGAACCTACCATTCTGTAATGGTCTGTATTAAGGGTTAAGAGGTTTGTGTAACATAATTAGGCTCTTGGTTACCAATTTGGGGAAACACGTTTTGCATGCACTGTTGTTGACTGGAACTAATGCAGGAGAGGTAGTGCTCATTCTAAGATTTACATTAACACCTACTGATATTAGTATTCTTTTTAGGTTCCAAAGAAGGCAGTTTCCAGTGATCGTGTCGCATGCAATGACTATAAACAAGAGTCAAGGCCAATCGCTTTCAAATATTGGTTTGTACTTGAGGAGACCATTATTTAGTCATGGCCAACTGTACGTTGCTGTGTCAAGATCAACCACGAAAGCAAGTTTGAAGATTTTGTTGGACAAGGACATCGGCGGTGAAACAGTTATTTGCAAGAATTATGTTTTTAGAGAAGTTTTTAGAAATGTTTGATTATTATCTTTATAGTTGGGCATCATCATATTCTTCGATTCAAACATTAGAATGAATTAAGTTTCTTTATTTAATTAAGGCATAAATAATATTTTGGATTTCATTCTTTATTTCTATTGAGTTTTGCTAAAATTGGTGATTTTGAGTCCGATTTTTTATATAATTATTAGGTATTATTGAGGAATATATAAATTTACAAATAATACATTTCAAAGTGATTGAATAATAAATTGTGAAGTGTTAGTAGGTGAGGATTAGATTCAAATATTCCAACATTATATATATATATATATATATATATATATATATATATATATATATATATATATATATATATATATATATATATATATATATATATATTACTTCATTTGGCAGTACATACGGAATTTTTCTTAATTAGTTATGTACTGAAATTATATAATGTTTAATATTGCTTTAAATTTATTACTAAGGTGTTTAATAATGTTGATGCCCTTATAGCATTACAAGCATAAAAAATATCTCAACTCATATATATCTTTAAATGGGAGTTGTTATATTTTTTTTTTAATTTTATTGTTTATTTTTATAGAAGTTTAATTAGTTAAGTTTTTAAAGCTTTGTTGATTTAATT
Organism: Pogostemon cablin; assembly: GCA_023678885.1. Classification (NCBI taxonomy): domain Eukaryota; kingdom Viridiplantae; phylum Streptophyta; class Magnoliopsida; order Lamiales; family Lamiaceae; genus Pogostemon; species Pogostemon cablin. The sequence goes on along the minus strand of CM042994.1, from coordinate 18,884,554 downwards.
TCTTTGTTAAGCACAAAAATATATTATGTTGATTTAATTATATTATTTGTAAATATTTATATTTAGCCTATTAATTTTTATAAAAATTATGTCAATGTTACATTAAAGCTTCGATTTTAAATTGACTAACCAATCATTTTTTAAAGTCTTCGCTTTCATTTTTCATAATATAACAAAATCTCAATTTCAAATTTTATTATTGTAGACCTAAACATCTTTCATATACATGCTATTATATTATATTAATAAGGGATTTATTATATTAGTCTTAATATATTAAAATTTTAACCAAAAATAATGTATTGGATTGCACTTACAATATCTTACCTTAAATGCAATTAAATAACTTTAGTATAATTTCCAATAAGAAAAGCTCATTCTTTTAAACTTTTTATAAATTATAAATAAATAAATTATGGCTTATTCTTTTAAACTTTTTATAAATTACAAACAAATACATTATTTTTGTCATAACGTCTCCCCGTACATCACACGAGTTAAAACGCTAGCGGTAATAATTAACTTCCTCATACACTTTATTAACAAAAAATATTATCATTTCACATATTTTATCATTTATTATTATTATAAAAAAATATTGTAATACAATTAAAGTAACAACATTCTTAACATACGACCAGAAATAAATTTGAAAACAATTATGGAGCTGAAGAGTATAATACAATGATATAATTTTTATTATTATTTATTTTAAAGAAAATAAAGTATTTTAGCTGTAAAAATTAAAAAAAAAGAACAAATAAAATTTTATTAATTAATGAAAATTAAGAATTTTGTATTTTAATATATGATAGATACTTTTTAATTGTATTTTTTACTTTCTTACAATTGATATGTATAATGTTTTTAATCTTTAATACTCCTCTATTCCATAAATATTTTCATATTTTTAATTTTAATTGACAAAAGCTCATGTGCCCCTGGGGACAAGGAGGGATACTTCGTGTCCCCATGTGAACACAATCATCCCCTCTATATTCTATTTAAATTTATGTATTGCTAGAGGTTTAAATTATAAAAGAGCATATAAATTGCACAATCATCCCCTCTATATTCTATTTAAATTTATGTATTGCTAGGGGTTTAAATTATAAAAGAGCATAGAAATTGCAAAGGGGCACGGATCTAAATCCGTATGCCCGGGCGCACAAGAGGCTCACTCTTTTTAATTTTGTTAGTTTCCTAAAAGTTTCAAATTTCTAATGGTAATAATTAGCATTCCTCATACACTATATTAACAAAAAACATTATCCATACAATATTTCACATATTTTATCATTTATTATTATTATTATAAAAAATACTGTAATGCAATTAAAGTAACAACATTCTTAACATACGACCAGATATAAATATGAAAACAATTATGGACCTGAAGAGTATAATACAATGATATAATTTTATTATTATTATTATTTATTTTAAAGAAAATAAAATATTTTAGCTGTAAAAATTAAAAAAAGAATAAATAAAATTTTATTAATTAATGGAAATTAAGAATTTTGTATTTTAATATATAATAATAGATAGATACTTTTTAGTTGTATTTTTACTTTCTTACCTATCTTTAATTAAAATTGATGACAAACTATTTAATATTACAAAAAAAATATAGAAAGCAAATATTCCTTGCATTTGGTTTATGTCTATTTTATTTTTAGGATGCTTATTTATGGTATGTGTTATATTTTAGGGAATAATATTTATTAGAGTGTTGTTATGTGCACACCCTTTTTTTATTAATTACAACACTTTTATTAAGTTCACATTCCTTTTAAATTTTTAAATTTTAATTTTATTGTATACACACCCTTCAAATTTTGATTTTACACTCCAAATCCACCTTTCAATTTTACTAATATAAACTCCTTTGTAGAACATAAATTAATATCAAATAAATTTCATTAATCTTAATATATATAAAAGTAGAATAAATACAATCCTGGTCATCTATTTCTAAAATAAATCTCAGCCACCTATTAAAATAATTAAATAATTATAATTATGACATTTTCAAATTAGGAAATAATTTAGTCAAAATTTTGACCATTTATTTCTAAAAAAATCTCAGACACCCATTAAAATAATTAAATAATTATAATTATGACATTTTCAAATTAGAAAATAATTTAGTCAAAATTCTAACCATCTATTTTTCAAACAAATCTCAGTCACCTATTAAAATAATTAAATAATTATAATTAGAGTGTATATTGGGTGCACCCGGGTGCAAGGATGCACTCATATGTGTATGACTTTTTATTCTACTTTGTATACATATTATTCTATTTTGTATACATATTTTGTAATAATTGTATAGTTTTTTCACACTAAATTTTTCATTAAAAAACTAACATCCATATGTGTATAACTTTTTATTCAATAGTGTATATATGTTTTTTAATAATTTTATATTTTTTTACACTCAATTTTTCATTAAAAAAACTAACAATTAAATTGTATGTATTTTTGCTCATAATTGTATATGTTTTTGTTTATATTTGTATATGGGTGCACCCTAAGATAGGGTGCACCAGGTTGCACACTATAATTAGTCTTATAATTATTACTTTTTCAAATTAGAAAATACGATATTATTATAAATTCAATTATGACCATCTATTTTTTAAACAAATTTTAGTAACCCATTAAAATAATTAAATAATTAAAATTATAATTTTTCAAATTAGGAAATAAAATATTAGTAATTAAAAAATTAATAATATTAAATATAAATCAAATCTTAACCATCAAAGGGTTTAGGGTTTAAGATTTAGGGGTTTAGGGTTTTAGGATTTAAGGTTTTAGGGTTTTAGGGTTTAGAGTTTAGGGTTTTAGGATTTATGGCATAATGTTTCCAAAGGGCTAAATCCTGACCATATATTTCTAAAACAAATCTCAGCCACCCATTAAAATAATTAAATAATTGTATTTATGATTTTTTCAAATCAGGAAATAATTTAGTACCCATTAAATTAAAATAATTAAATAATTATAATTATGACTATTTCAAATTAGAAATAAAATATTATTTATTAAAAATTTAATAATATTAAGTATAAATCCAATCGTAACCCTCAAAGGGTTTAGAGTTTAAGGCATAATGTTTCTAGAAAAAAAAATTCTGACCATCTATTTCTTAAACAAATCTCTGTCACTCATTAAAATAATTAAATAATTATAGTTATGACTTTTTCAAATCAGAAAATAAGATATTATTTATTAAAATTTATAATAATATTAAATATATTATTTGAATGTATTCTAAAATTTCAATCAAATCTCATCCACCCATTGAAATAATTAAATAATTATAATTATGTTTTTTTTCAAATCAGGAAATAATTTAGTCAAAATTCTAACCATCTATTTTTTAAACAAATCTCAGCCACCCATTAAAATAATTAAATAATTATAATTATTACTTTTTTCAAATTAGAAAATAAGATATCATTATAAATCCATCATGACCATTTAATTTTTAAACAGATTTCAGCCACCCATTAAAATAATGAAATAATTAAAATTATGACTTTTTCAAATTAGAAAATAAAATATTAGTTATTAAAAAATTAATAATATTAAATATAAATCAAATCCTAACCATCAAAGGGTTTAGATTTTAGGATTTAGGGGTGTAGGGTTTTAGGATTTAAGGTTTTAGGGTTTAGAGTTTAGGGTTTTAGGGTTTATGGCATGATGTTTCCAGAGGGCTAAATCCTGACCATATATTTCTAAAACAAATCTCAGTCACCCATTAAAATAATTAAATAATTGTATTTATGATTTTTTCAAATCAGGAAATAATTTAGTACCCATTAAATTAAAATAATTAAATAATTATAATTATGACTTTTCTAAATTAGAAAATAAAATATTATTTATTAAAAAATTAATAATATTAAATATAAATTCAATCCTAACCCTCAAAGGGCTTAGGGTTTAAGGCATAATGTTTCCAAAAAAAAAATCATGACTATCTATTTTTCTTAAACAAATCTCCGCCACTCATTTAAATAAATAAATAATTATAATTATGACTTTTTCAAATTAGGAAATAAGATATTATTATAAATCCAATCATGACCATCTATTTCTTAAACAAATTTCAGCCACCCTTTAAAATAATTAAATAATTATAATTATAACATTTTCAAATTAGGAAATAAAATATTAGTTATTAAAAAAATTAATAATATTAAATTTAAATCAAATCATAACCATCAAATAGTTTAGGGATTAGGATTTAGGGGTTTAGGATTTATGGCATAATGTATCTAGAGGGCCAAATCCTGACCATCTATGTCTAAAATAAATCTCAGCCACCCACTAAAATAATTAAATAATTGCAATTATGGTTTTTTCAAATTAGGAAATAATTTAGTACAAATCCTGACCATCTATTTCTCAAATAAATCTCAGTCACCCATTAAAATAATTAAATAATTATAGTTATAACTTTTTCAAATAAGGAAATAAGATATTATTTATTAAAATGTATAATAATATTAAATATATTATTTGAATATATTCTAAAATTTCAATCAAATCTCATCCACCCATTGAAATAATTAAATAATTATAATTATGTTTTTTTCAAATCAGGAAATAAGATAATATTTATTAAAAATTAAATAATATTAAATATATTATTTGAATATATTATAATTTTCAAATAAATTTCAGCCACCTATTAAAATAATTAAATGATTGCTTACATGAAACTTTAGATGAGTCTTTTAAATTATTTGCAATGGAAGTTTGATTGAGTTAATTCAAATAACACATAAAATTCAAATAAATATTATTCGGTTCAAACTCATAAAATTAAGTGAAGTTGTTGCCCTAAAAATAACACACCCCGTGCAACGCACGGGTTCAATTACTAGTCCATATAAGAAATAAAAACAAGGATCTCACATAAATTCTTATCAAATAAATTCCATTAATCCATAAGAAATAAAAATAAGGCTGCTTGTAATAATTAAAGAAGATACGTTGGTATCTCATATTCATACAGTCTTTTTTATTCTGGTCTTTTTTTTTTTTTTACATATTAAGTTCTTTAATTTTAATTAAGTTAACCAACTAGATTTAAATTAGTTTTTAATTAGTTTGACATATTTTTTATTTAAAATATACTATTAATCTTTTTAAATTAGTAACTACTTAAATTTAATTTAACTCAATTTTTTAATTATATATATATATATATTAAAATACTATTAATTAAGTTAAGAAAAATTAATGAAATGAATATTTAATTTTTTAAAATAATAGAACGTGTTATATATGGAACTGTTAAAATGGGATGGTGAGTCGGGTTGATCCACAACTCACCATTTTATGGGACGAGCCTATATGAATTTTAGTCATTTGTGATGCGGGCCTATATGGGTTGGGTCATGCAGATCAAATCTCATTTTCATATTTTCTACATAAAATTTATTTATAAAAAAAAATTAAAAAATAAACATATGAAAACAAGATATTTAATTAACTAATTGATGAATACTACAAAAAAATCATCAAAACTAATAAGTTTTATAAATTAAATCTGGTGGATTATTAATGGAACGAGTCGTATGTGAGACATATCATTTACAAGGTGGCAATTTGCGAATTGGACTATTGATGGGTTGGGACGGATTGGCTACGCATACCGAACACATTATGATATCTCTAGATATATGAACTGACACGACCCACCTTACATAACTTATAATTCAAATACTATTTAACATAAACATCATCATTATAAAAACCTGCATATAATTTTTTTTCACATAATATGTTTATAACCAACACCATCACACCAGTTCAACATACGTGACTGGTTTCTGATACCACTTCAAACCACCCAAACATGTGATAATACTTATTATATTACACAACCAAAATATTAGCGGAAACAAAATAAACCCACGGCCTAGCCCAACAGGTCGTCATCTATGTACATCCGCTCAAAACCTTGAAGGAGCTCCACAGCTTGCACAGTCACATCACAAACTCAATCATCAACAGGCTCACCTACAATGCATAAACTAGTGAGATAAAAATCTCAGTAAGTAGAAATCATGCATGTCAGTGCATGAAAATGCATTTAGTTCTCTATCGCCTATTTCCTAATTTTTCTAATTGATCTCTTTTATTTTGAAAACTGTTCACGTTGCGGGATCCCCACGACACACTTATGATATGCACCCCAAATGAGCTCAATGGGGACGATTTTTCCGAACCCCGAAAATAGTGCCGAGAACGATTTTTCCGAACTCTGGCAAAGTGGTGGGGACGATTTTTCCGAACCCCTAATAAAAATGTCGGGAACGATTTTTCCGAACCCTGACAGAGATGCATATATAGTGGCCGCACACACCATTAGTATCTTATTAATTTTGAGGAAAACACTTTTCATGTTTATGCATGGTATGCACCCAAAACAATTAAATGTGCTTCATAAACCATTTACAATATCAATATCAACATTTAATCACAATAAAGCAACAACTTAATTTCAATTCACACAAATCCACTTCTAAAATAACAACTTCACCTCAATTCCATAGATCCATTTATAGAATAATCACTTCACCCTGGGATCACACAGATCTCTTTTTGGAATCAAACTTCATCTTGGATCCCACAGATCCTTATAACCAATATTTTCTCAAACCATATAAATATATTTGCAACAGTTTCCAATCACACAGATCTATATAGGATGATGATATTATTTCAAATCATATGGATCCTCAACTTATATCACAAAATTATCACAAATAATTTACAAATACTATTGTTAAATATGAACCCTACTTTCTCCAAATCACATAAATTCACAACTTGTATAACAAATTAATCTCAAATAATTCATATCGTAATTAAACTAATTACAAATAATCCATGACATAATTATCACATATTAATTACAAATAATTCACAAACAACATGTTTATGCATTGTAGTTGGACTTCTACTTACCTGGATTCTGACAGTAATATAAACCCCGTAAAGAACTGTAACTAATTTGCTCCGACACGCACGTTCCGGCGCGCTCCCTCTTCTCTTTCTCTTCTTCCTCTCTCTCTCCTCTCTCTCCCTTTCTTCTCTCTCTCCTCTCTCTCCCTTTCTCTCTCTCTCTTTTTTTTCTTTTTTTTTTACTTAGCAGCTACTACCGCTGCTTCTCACCACATTAACATATATAGAGGGGTGGGGTGGAAGTCGTACACGACTATCCCACCGCCTCAACCTTTTTCTTTTTTTTTTATTATTTTATTTTATTATTATCCATTCTTAATTTATGTGCAATACTTAATAGCTAAGATATAATACATTTACAAATTAATACACATACGTGTATATTTTTCTACCCACTATTATTATTACGAGAACACGTGTGATACTTAATAATTAAGAAAAGTGTATTTATACTCATAAAATAATTTACTCATATATCCAAATTAATGCACGTAAATATTTATACACTCATATATTCACACACCGTCCCAATTTTTATCACGAATGTCTCAAATAAAATGTAACGATAAATAAAATGTAGAAACAATTGTCACATAATTGTCACATTATTATCACATAATTGCCACATAATTATCACATAATTATAAAATGCACATAATACAAATTAAATTATATTGACACATGAGTAGTGAGAAGCTCGGGTATCACATCCTCCCCAACTTATAAGAATTTCGTCCTCGAAATTTACTTACCTGAAGAGGTCTGGATATTTAGCCATCATCTCATCCTCTCTTTCCCAAGTAGCCTCCTCAACTAGTTGGTTCCTCCATAATACTTTTACTAATGGTATTTCTTTATTTCTGAGCTTCTTCACTTCTCGCCACAAGATCTCAACTGGTTCCTGTCTGAGAACATGAGATGGATTTGGGACATATTTCCTCAACACAGATACATGAAACACGTCATGTACTCTAGACATCGATGCTGGTAACTCCAATTTGTAGGCAACACTGCCAACTCTCTCAATGATAGTGAACGGACCAACATATCTTGGACTGAGTTTCCCTTTTCTCCCAAACCGCATTATCCCCTTCATTGGAGATACTTTCAAAAATACCTGATTACCCACTTCAAATTCCAATTCTCTCCTCCGTTTGTCTGCATAACTCTTTTGCCGATCTTGAGCAACTTTCATCTTCTCTCGTATACGGGTAACAGCTTCTGACATTTGACGAATCAAGTCTGGACCCAAAAGTTTCCTCTCTCCAACTTCATCCCAATGAACTGGAGATCTACACTTCCTCCCATATAATGCTTCATATGGAGCCATCCCGATAGTAGATTGATAACTGTTATTGTACGAAAACTCTATCAAAGGCAAAAATTTACTCCACTGACCTTGAAAATCCAACACACACGCTCTGAGCATATCCTCCAAGATTTGTATTGTACGCTCTGATTGACCATCTGTCTGTGGATAGAATGCTGTGCTGAAAGATAACTGTGTCCCTAACGCCTTATGTATACTTTTCCAGAAAGCAGACAAGAATCTCGTATCTCTGTCTGACACAATGGTAAGTGGTACTCCATGGAGTCTGACAATCTCTTGTATATATAGTTGGGCATAACGATCCATGGAATACGTAGAGCTAATAGGAAGAAAATGAGCTGACTTAGTCAATCGATCTACAATAACACAAATGGCATCGTGACCTTTCACTTCTTCGGTAGCCCGATAACAAAATCCATCGTGATATTCTCCCACTTCCATTCTGGAATAAATAAAGGCTGCAAAGTTCCTGCTGGTCTCTGATGTTCGGCTTTGACTTGCTGACAAATCAAACATTGCTCCACATATCGAGCAACATCTCTCTTCATCCCTGGCCACCAATAATGTGCCTTCAATCTCTATACATCTTAGTTGCTCCTGGATGTACAGAGTAGGGTGTTGAATGAGCTTCTATCATCACTTCTTTTCGAATATCATTCACTTCGGATAGACATAATCGACCTCCATAACGAATCACGCCATCATCTCCTAATTGGAAGTCAGAAGACTTTCCAGAGCTGATATCATTCTTTATTTTGTCAAACAATTCATCCTCCTGTTGGCTCTGTTGAATCTTATCCATCAGAGTTGGTCGAAGTGTCAGAGCTGCCATCATTGCTTCCAACGATCCTTCCTGAATGATCTCCACACCCATCATTTGCAAATCAAGCAACTCTGGTTTCTGATTTACTGTCATAGCAGCTACACTCTGTATTGCCTTTCGGCTCAATGCATCAGCAACCACATTGGCTTTTCCCGGGTGATAATTGATAACACAGTCATAATCCTTCACCAATTCCAACCATCTTCTTTGCCTCATATTTAACTCTTTCTGAGTGAAAAAGTACTTCAAACTCTTATGATCAGTATAGATTTCACAACATTCCCCATACAGATAATGCCTCCATATCTTGAGTGCAAACACTACTGCAGCTAACTCTAAATCATGAGTTGGATAATTCTTCTCATACTCCCTTAACTGTCTGGATGCATATTCTATCACTTTTCCATTCTGCATCAATACACACCCAAGACCATTCTTTGAAGCATCACTATAAACCTTGAAGTTTCCCGTCTCCGTAGGAATAGTTAAGATAGGTGCTGATGTCAATCGTCTCTTCAATTCTTGGAAACTCTGTTCACGTTCCTCCGTCCATGTGAACTTCACATTCTTCCTGGTCAACTGTGTTAATGGTGAAGCAATCTTAGAAAATCCTTCAGCAAACCTTCGATAATATCCCGCCAATCCAAGAAAGCTACGAACCTCAGTGGGATTTGAGGGTTGTGGCCAATCATGGATTGCTTTAACTTTACCTGGATCCACTGAAATTCCTTCTCCCGATACCACGTGCCCCAAGAAAACAACTCGGTCTAACCAAAACTCACACTTCTTGAACTTCGCATACAACTGCCTCTCCTTCAGAATCTCTAGCACCTTTCTCAAGTGCAATGCATGATCCTCCTTATTCTTAGAGTAAATTAGAATATCATCGATAAACACAATCACAAATTTATCGAGAAATTCCTAAAATATTCTATTCATCAAATCCATAAATGCTGCAGGAGCATTTGTTAATCCAAACGGCATCACTAAGAACTTATAATGCCCGTACCTTGTACTGAATGCAGTCTTTGGAATATCCTTCTTCATTATCTTCAACTGATGATACCCCGACCGCAAATCAATCTTCGAAAAGATAGCTGCACCCTGTAACTGATCAAACAGATCATCAATGCGAGGCAATGGATATTTATTCTTCACCGTAACTTTGTTGAGATCCCGATAATCAATGCACATCCTCAATGTGCCATCCTTCTTTCGAACAAACAGAACTGGTGCTCCCCAAGGAGAGAAACTAGGTTGGATGAATCCTTTGTCTAGCAACTCTTGTAACTGTATCTTCAATTCCTTCAGTTCAGCTGGTGCCATTCTGTATGGCGCTTTAGATATAGGAGCAGTTCCTGGTTGTAGCTCAATAACAAACTCTATTTCTCGCTCTGGTGGCAAACCTGGAAGATCATCTGGAAATACCTCCAGATATTCCCGAACTACTGGTACACTATCAAGAACTGGACATTGCTGTCCCTCAACATTTATTACACTCACCAGATACCCCTCACAACCACTTTCCAACAACCGCTGTGCTTTTGCTGCTGATATCATCGGAAATCTAAAGCTTTTCTTGATTCCAACAAAAGTGAACGGTTCTCCTTTCACTGGCTGAAAAGTGATACTCTTCTTCTGACAATCTATTGTAGCACCGTATTTTGACAACCAATCCATGCCCAATATGATATCATAATCATTCATACTTAACACAATCAAATTAGCGAGGAGTCTTCTTCCTTCAATGGGAATAACACAACCTCGAAGAAGTTGATTAGTTTGCTTTGACTCACCAGAAGGTATCATCACCTCATAATTAGTTTCTATCAAGTTAGGTGTTCCACCCAACTTTTTCACATACTCAGTGGATACAAATGAATGTGTTGCTCCAGAATCAAATAGCACATATATAGAAGTGCCAAAAATAGAGAACTTACCCGTGACAACTGAGGGATTCGCGTCTGCCTCCTCTCGCGTCAAAGTATACACCCTCGCTGGAGCTCTTCCCTGCTGTGTCTGCTTCCCTTTCTTAGGATAAGTAGTAGTCATATGTCCTTTCTCCCCGCATGTGTATTCTCGGAGGAATTTGACACTCTCCACCATGTGATCTGAGACAATTAGGGCATACGGGTAGTGGCGGCGCCGGTGGCACCTTACCCTGATCGAATTTAGGACGCTTGTTGGGTTCTCCTCGTCTCTGTCCTTGCTCCACTTGAACATTTGAATTCGACCTCTGAAATGGCATCGGCCTCTTATCAACTCTCCCAGACTGCTGCATTGGTTTCTGCTGAAATTGATGTCTGATAGCTTGCACTTGTCTGATCCTCATCTCCGCTTGCTCAGCAATTTGAGCTCTTTCTGCAACTTGTGAGTATGTTGCTCCATGCAGTCCCGCCATACTCACATCTCTGTAAAGTTCAGGCCTTAAGCCTTCCACAAATCTCTCCACTTTCAGTGCCTCCGTACTCACCATATGCTCAGCAAACCTCGACAACTGCTCAAACTTACGAAGGTAATCTGTGACTGACATGCCACCTTGCCTCAACTGTATGAACTCGTTCATCTTCATGGCTCTCACTGGTGCCGTAAAGTACTTGTTTCTGAAAAGCTCCTTGAACCTTTCCCATGTCATAGTCGTGACATCCTCGATACTTTTAATCGTATCCCACCAGTGGCCCGCACTTCCTCGTAACATGAAAGAAGCACATAGCACTCTATCCCCATCTGGAATTCTACTGTATTGAAACATGTTTTCCACCGTGCGTAACCAATCCTCTGCATCTGTGGGGTCTGCTGCCTCCTCAAATATTGGAGGGCTCAACTTTCGAAACCTCTCACAAACCATTTCCACACGTTCTACTTGACGTCTATCTTGGTTTGCATTACCCTCTGGTTGTCCACCCATATCTCTCTGCTGAATCAGTTGTTGTATCTGTTGGGACTGGCGCTCAACCAGTTCCATTAGTCGAGTAATCACTGCATCACGATTATTCTCTTCAGGAGGTGCTGCTTGCTCAACAGTCCTATCCCCTTCAGAACTTTCACCTGTAGCTCTTACCATTTTGTCTACTAACTACACTTCCTATATCACATAGCCAATATAATTTATAAGACACATAACAACACAGAATGAAAATAACACTTACTTGCAAAGCTGCGCTCCCAAAGAATGAGTTCATGTACATAGACAGTCTGCAGGACCCAAACCGTGCTCTGATACCACTCTGACACGACCCACCTTACATAACTTATAATTCAAATACTATTTAACATAAACATCATCATTATAAAAACCTGCATATAATTTTTTTTTCACATAATATGTTTATAACCAGCACCATCACACCAGTTCAACATACGTGACTGGTTTCTGATACCACTTCAAACCACCCAAACATGTGATAATACTTATTATATTACACAACCAAAATATTAGCGGAAACAAAATAAACCCACGGCCTAGCCCAACAGGTTGTCATCTATGTACATCCGCTCAAAACCTTGAAGGAGCTCCACAGCTTGCACAGTCACATCACAAACTCAATCATCAACAGGCTCACCTACAATGCATAAACTAGTGAGATAAAAATCTCAGTAAGTAGAAATCATGCATGTCAGTGCATGAAAATGCATTTAGTTCTCTATCGTCTATTTCCTAATTTTTCTAATTGATCTCTTTTATTTTGAAAACTGTTCATGTTGCGGGATCCCCACGACACACTTATGATATGCACCCCAAATGAGCTCAATGGGGACGATTTTTCCGAACCCCGAAAATAGTGCCGAGAACGATTTTTCCGAACTCTGGCAAAGTGGTGGGGACGATTTTTCCGAACCCCTAATAAAAATGTCGGGAACGATTTTTCCGAACCCTGACAGAGATGCATATATAGTGGCCGCACACACCATTAGTATCTTATTAATTTTGAGGAAAACACTTTTCATGTTTATGCATGGTATGCACCCAAAACAATTAAATGTGCTTCATAAACCATTTACAATATCAATATCAACATTTAATCACAATAAAGCAACAACTTAATTTCAATTCACACAAATCCACTTCTAAAATAACAACTTCACCTCAATCCCATAGATCCATTTATAGAATAATCACTTCACCCTGGGATCACACGGATCTCTTTTTGGAATCAAACTTCATCTTGGATCCCACAGATCCTTATAACCAATATTTTCTCAAACCATATAAATATATTTGCAACAGTTTCCAATCACACAGATCTATATAGGATGATGATATTATTTCAAATCATATGGATCCTCAACTTGTATCACAAAATTATCACAAATAATTTACAAATACTATTGTTAAATATGAACCCTACTTTCTCCAAATCACATAAATCCACAACTTGTATAACAAATTAATCTCAAATAATTCATATCGTAATTAAACTAATTACAAATAGTCCATGACATAATTATCACATATTAATTACAAATAATTCACAAACAACATGTTTATGCATTGTAGTTGGACTTCTACTTACCTGGATTCTGACAGTAATATAAACCCCGTAAAGAACTGTAACTAATTTGCTCCGACACGCACGTTCCGGCGCGCTCCCTCTTCTCTTTCTCTTCTTCCTCTCTCTCTCCTCTCTCTCCCTTTCTTCTCTCTCTCCTCTCTCTCCCTTTCTCTCTCTCTCTTTTTTTTTTCTTTTTTTTTTACTTAGCAGCTACTACCGCTGCTTCTCACCACATTAACATATATAGAGGGGTGGGGTGGAAGTCGTACACGACTATCCCACCGCCTCAACCTTTTCCTTTTTTTATTATTTTATTTTATTATTATCCATTCTTAATTTACGTGCAATACTTAATAGCTAAGATATAATACATTTATAAATTAATACACATACGTGTATATTTTTCTACCCACTATTATTATTACGAGAACACGTGTGATACTTAATAATTAAGAAAAGTGTATTTATACTCATAAAATAATTTACTCATATATCCAAATTAATGCACGTAAATATTTATACACTCATATATTCACACACCGTCCCAATTTTTATCACGAATGTCTCAAATAAAATGTAACGATAAATAAAATGTAGAAACAATTGTCACATAATTGTCACATTATTATCACATAATTGCCACATAATTATCACATAATTATAAAATGCACATAATACAAATTAAATTATATTGACACATGAGTAGTGAGAAGCTCGGGTATCACATGAACGATGATGCTAAAATTTAAATAAAAAGTGATAATTAATAATGAATAAAAAGAAAGAAAACCATCAAATTAAATTATTAATGAACAATTCGTATGACTAATAAAAAGTGACACTTAATTAAGGAAAAAGTGATATATGTTCAATTGAAGTATTTCATGAAAATTTTACAGGACAGATAAAAAATAATTTTTTAATCAAAAGTGACATCTAATACTCCCTCTGTCCGCTTCTATGGTGTCCATTTTACTATTTTTGGCGTCCATTTCAAAGATATTCATTTTCCATATATAGTAAAAAAATACACAATATGGTTCACTACTTCCCTCTAATACAAATACTCACTTTATATATAATAATACTCCTTAATCCACGTGCAAAAAGTAAATGAACACCTTAGAATCGGACGGAGAGAGTAAATGAAAATTGATTATCATCCAATTGAACCGTTTTGTGAACTATTTGTGGCGGATGAAATGTGATAAAAAAATTAATAAAAAATAATAATTGGTCAAAAGAAAAAGTGATAACTGATGGGAGTGTAAATTCATATATTTTGGACTCTGATTTGTGGGAAATTAAGTACGATTGAGTCTTTCATTAAGACAAATCGGAATATTTATGGAAAAGCCACTAATCAGAGGATACTAGGGCTTTTTGAGCATATTTGCACAGGAACACAGATCGTAAGGGCTCAGAATTGGATGATACGATTTTTGAGGCGATTTTCGAAAGTTGTTCGACCTCAGGACCTTGTTCGACCATCATCACTTTAGTCGAACAAGGTGGTCAAGTTGAGTAAAATATGCAGAAACGTACAGAGAGCTTGCTCGACCAAGTGATGTTGTTCGACCAACATCATCTTGGTCGAACAGATGAGGCTTGGTCGAATAAAATGTGCAAAAACTTATAGAAAGCTTGCTCGACCGTTGCTCGACCAGGAGGCCTTGCTCGACCATTCGAGGCTTGGTCGAACGGATTTTCGCTGCTTCTATTTTTGGAAATTCTAGGATTTTTTACCAAATTTGACGTAGCCTCAAGCCAAAGCCCATCCAAAGCCCGTAAGGAGGTTCCACGAGTATAAAAGAAGAGCTTTCGCAAGAGAAAAAGACACACACCACTTCATCACCATTGAAACCCTACCGTCATCTGAAGAGCTGTGGAGAGAGGTTCGTCTGTCAAACCAAGTGAGAATCAAGTGAAGATTCAAGACAGAGAGAGTTGCGACGGCGCCCGTATCTAGGGTCAACTTCGCTACTTAATTTATCTTTTAATTTTCAAGACTATGAATAAGATCCTACCAACTACCATGATTGTTCTTCGATCAATCATGGGCTAGAATTGCTTCGGTAATTCTAGGATTATGAAAATTTTATGAGTTACTTTGTCTTTCATGTGTAAACTCTGTACAACACTAATTGTGGTTTATTTTATATAAGATTGCACTTTTTAAATTTATACTCACAGTCGCTTTGTGCATCATTAACTGTTAAGCAGAGTCTGAATATATATCTTGGTTATTGATTGAGTGCATTCACTGCTGAACAGGATTACATACTATAATTCTAAGTGAAGGGATTCCGAAGTCTTATTAAAACTATCTTATATGAATACTTGTTAATTGAATAATATTCGGTTTAATAAGTAGGATAAAAAGTATAACTTCATAGTACCTATAAAGGGAGATAATATTGGGTTAGAGTACTAAGTGCACGGGAAATAATTGATACTAATAGTACCTAAAAAGGGGGGTGAATTATATCTCTTGCTCCGAGGATATTCACACGTGTCATACGCATGTTTACTTATGTCTATAGAGTGAACTTGCATGGTTTATGATGCATTCATAAACCACAAGGCAGAGTCGGACAACAACGCATGGAAGAGAGATTAATACGTAAAATTGGATGACCCGAAGAACTACCTAATTTCTCACTTGATCACAGTCGTATTATCTCCAATGCTTGTTTACTTTATTTGCTATTTTAATTACTTGTTATTTAGTTATTTAATCACCATAAATAATTTGCCAACATATTCTTAATAAATTAGAATATAACTGAATTAATAATCATCCATCCCTTGGGTTCGATAATCACTTAGTCGTCTATTGAAACAACAATTGATATCCTTCATACTTGGGGATTATTTTGTGTGTTGAGAAAACGTTCATCAAGTTCTTGGCGCCGTTGCCGGGGACGACTTAATTATTAATCTATTATTTCTAGTTTAATTAGGACTATTTTATTCTTGTTTTCTTTTCTTTCTAACTTTGAATTTTTCTCAGGTGTATGCACACTAGATCGAAGGGAACTAATCTAGAACCTTTTAATCCGAAACCAGAGGCATCCACGAGGAAAAGGAACGCTAAGAAGAAGAAGAACAAGAATAAGAACAAGGAGCCAACCGACACTATTGATCAAGTAGTTGACGTTGGAGAGCTAATTCCGCAATAAACTGAAGTTGCAACCGAATTCAACTTGGAAGCAGAAGCAGTCAACATGACGGCGAATCCCGATACACTTGCCATCCGTCAAGTCTTTAAGAACAATGGAGGAGGCAATGCGGGGCAGTTAGGAGCAAGAGGGGCCGGAGCCGATTTTGATCTACACCCTGCTCTTATCACCATGATTGAAATGAGTCCCTTCTCTGAGTGAACCTTTGAAGATTCTCACAATATCTAAATAAGTATCTTGGGTATGCAAGTAAACAAAAAGATGCAGGATCTCATGAGGATGCGAGGAAGATCATTTTGTTTAAGTTCTCACTGAATGAAAAAGCGAGAGATTGGTACGATAATCTTAATGCTGCTGAATGTGATACCTGGGAGAAGTTGAAAGTGAAATTCTTGGAGAGATACATGCCACCTTCGAAGGTGTTTAAGATGAAGCAAGAAATCAATCAATTTGTTATCCATGATAATGAGAAGTTTCATGAAGCTTGGGACAGATTCAAGGACATGCTTCGGAAGTGTCCACAACATGGCCTATCTAAAGCTCAATACATCAGTATTTTCTATAATGGGTTGGATTGCGATTCTCGTGTGTTACTTGATGCTTCATCTAATGGAGCATTGCTTACGAAGTCGCTCATAGAGGACAAAAAGCTCTTTGAGGATATTTCGATGAATTCATGAGATTAGCCGACTGATAGAGTGAGAGGTAATTATGTTCTTGGTAAAGTAGCACAGGTTGAGCATACTATGGTGAAGTTGGGAAGAGATGATGAGATCGTCTCTAGCTTGGTTAATATCAACAAGTTACTCGAGTCTCAGCAAAAGCAAATTATGGATATATCTCAGAGAGCACCAATGATGCAGCAGAATGGTAGCTATGAAGGAGCTACCCAAGAGGAGATTGAGGAGGCTAACTACGCCATGGATCAAAGTATTCAAGGAACGAGGTTCCAAAATCAAGAAAACCAGAATTATCAGTGGAACTACAATAATCGTGGTCCGCTGGGTAATTATCAACAACCAATGAGGTCGGAGTTTTCATGGAGTAATCCCAATAATGTATTACAACTTCCTATCGGTGTTGATCCGGGTGCTAAAGTAGAAAAAGGGAAAATGGGTTTCGAGGATACGGTGAACAGGTACATGGCAAGGAGCGATGCAAGAGTGGATCGTCTTGAGGCCAAGTTATAAAAGAAGATTGATGATAATCATGAGGATTTGTCTAAACAAGTGAAAGAACTTACATTGTTGATGGGGGAGATGGCCGGAAACTTAAACAAATTGACTCAAACTATTGAGAAGGGGAAGTTTTCATCTCAAAGTATTGAGAATCCAAAGCCTTGACATACCATCACATTAAGGTCAGGTACTCAATATGAAGGTCTGATGATGCCGGCGAGTGAAAATGAAGCAGGGGAGTTGCTCGACCAAACTTCAGTTGTTCGACCAGGCCTACTGGTTGAACGGAGGTCGAGCAAACTCTGGAGAAATAGAATTATGGTGCTCTATTTTTAGACAATCCATTCTACCAATGCCATTCTGTTCGACCAGACCATCTTGGTCGAATGGAGGTCGAACAGTAGCTGGAGAATGGGATTGCTCGATCTGTAAAGTCATTCGACCAAAACATTTCCGTTCGACCAGGCCATCTTGGTTGAATGGAGGTCAAACAACTCATGAATAATAGGAGTTCGTGATCAGCCAAGTTGTTTGACCACCCCCAGTCTGTTCAACCAGACCATTTCGATCAAACAGAGGTCGAGCAGTTTAGTTCAGAGCCCGATTCGATCCCGATTGCTACACTCGTTGATCAAAACATCATAGTACCATCTCAAGAGCATAACACTGAGGTTAAAGTTGAGAAGAAGTGGAAAGAGCCAAGAGATTGAAAGCCAAAAAGGATAAAGCGGAGAAGGTTGAACGTGATGAATGGGGGATTCCCAAAACAAAGATACCTCCACTGTTTCCTTATAAGCTTGTCAAAAAGGGATTGGAAGAAAAGTTCAAGAGGTTTTTAGACATCATAAATAAAATAAGCTTGAACATTCCTTTCTCCGAAACGATTTTGGAGATGCCGTATTACACCCGTTTTCTGAAGGATATACTTTTGAAGAAGAGAAGTTTGAACGGAATTGAAAGATCCGGGGAGCTTTACTATCTTGTGTGAAATTTGAAAGGGGTCGGCACGACGAGCCTTGTGCGATCTTGGGGCAAGCATTAATTTGATGTCATTGTCCAATTTTAAAAAGGCTTGGTTTGGGGGAGCTAACTCCCACAACGGTTGCTCTACAATTGGCGGATAGGTCTATGACTTTTCCAAAGGGTGTTATTTAAGATGTTCTTGTCAAAATAGAGAAGCTTGTCTTTCCTGTGGACTTTCTTGTGCTTGAGATGGAAGATGACAAGGATAATATCACTCAAATCTTAGGGAGACATTTCCTTGCGACTGCGGGAGCTATGATTGATGTGCAAAAGGGTGAGCTATGGCTGAGGTTGGATAAAGAAGAGATCTTATTTAACCTTGACAAAACAATGAAGATGCCCATGGAGACCGTTAGGCTTTTTTGCGGACTCCAATTTAATCCTCAAGTATAAGGATGTCAATCGTAGCAACAAGTACCCAAGTTAAATTATCGATCCCACTAAGACAACTAATTATTTATTTAATCTAGATTACTATCTAATCAGGATTGAGTAACCAATTTCCAAAGTTTTGAATGTAATTAACTAAATAACGAAATAATAAATTACTGAATAATTAAAGAAAAGAAAAATAAGCAAGTTTTAATCATGGGATAAACGACAGTTCTAAGGTATTAGGTATAGACCAATTAATTCGGGTTACTAGACCTTCAATTGTTCATTCATGCAGTTTTAATGAAAATATACCATTTAATCCCGTTAACCCACCAGATATGATCTGATTTTAAGCTAACAGTATATTCTGGTTTAAATCCTAAGGTGCAAATATTACCAAGCCTTATTCCTAGATACTAATCAAAGCAAACAACAATACCTCCGGACGATAAGTTCGACTAACAAGTTATTCTCTGGAATTACTACAAGGTTCTATTCACTTCATACTTGAATGTCTAATTACATTGTTTCACTAAATAATTCAAGTATTTATTTACCAGTTCATGGAATCAAAGTGTTTATAGCAGAGCTAGTTCAATCCCTAACAGATAGACAATACAAATCATGAACGTAGACAAGCTAACACAATAATTCAAGCATTATAGCGGATGTCATGAAAATATTATGAAGATATTACGAAGCAGAAAAGCAAGTCTTAATAAAATAAGCAAAAATCAAAATATCAACTGCATAAAATCTCAATATTTGGTCTAGGTTCCCAAATCAATCAAATCAAACCATCAAACCCTAGAACTGTTTGAGAAAATTAGCCCATGAGATTATAATCAACACTCATGATTATGCAATTCATATCAAAAATCAAGAAAAAAGAAAAGAAAAGATAAAAAACACGAAACTCTAGTGTAAGCGTAGTTGGGCATTCCTTCTCCGTCTCTCCGATCGCCCGATCTACCTCAAGTAGCACTTGGAATACACTTGGAGATGGATGGAAGATGAAATCAGATGTGAATCTGATGTGGAAGTATTGGTGGAGTGAATTGATGATGAATTATGGATGGGTTCTCTCCAATTTGTGTATTTATCTCCCCTAATATTTCTTGGACTGTTGCAGGGCTATTTTCAACCATTTTGCCTTAAAACGCGACCTGAAGGGTATAAATACAGTGCTGTATCGAACAGGCCTCGTCTAGGCCCAATTTTGGGCAGCTCGGCACCCAACTCGGCCCGAGCTAGGTATGGACCTAGCCGAGTGGCATCCGAGCTGATACAGGGTGACTTGCTACGTCATCTGGGCCCTATTTAGATCCTACTCATCGGAAAATGGCTGCCGAGCCAGGCTAGCTCGCCCCGAGCTGCCAGCCGAGCGGAAGAGACTGCACTGCGCTATCTCACCATTTTGATCATAACTTTCTCATACGGACTCCGATTTGAGTGATTTTTAGGCCAAAACAATCCTCTCTTCCGTGGCTTTCCAACCATATATCACATGATCAATTTAGACTTCTAGAAGAATATAGAAAAATTACACAACATGGACGTGTATTTTTCATCATTCCTTCACACTTTCTCTCTTCATTCCAGCTTTGAACTTTTAATCATGTTTTACCCTTCAAAACTCAACAAAACACCTTAGTAGCATACTAATTATGCAAGATATGAAAATCACATCATTCTACACAAAATCATGGCCACATTCTATCAAAAATGGTGTAATGTGAGACCTAAAACACGTGAAATTCCACTCTCAATAAACCCCCAAACTTACTTGTTGCTCGTCCCGAGGCAACGACGTAGAAAACCAATAGAGTAATTGAGAGGAAATTTCACAACAGAAGACAACCAAGACAATATAACAATTCAAAAATCATACTTCAAATACAAGATAACCATCCATCTAGAAACATACAATTCAAATCAACTACTTCACTTTTTCGGAGTGTTCATCCACCCATTCTCAAGGGTAGTATTTACGCTCTTCGCTCAAGTGCGAGATATACACTTTAGGGTAAGGTGTTTACACTCATAATCAACTCGACTAAAGGAATAATTTTGACAATAGGATCACAAAGGTCTTGTATTAGTTGGTAACGTTGGCTCTTTGGTAAAGGTAGATAATATATGGATAAAGTGACTAATTCACTAGTAGAGAATCGAAGAAGACTTACAGCTTTTCAACAAACAGCTTCATTTTCTTCTTTCTTCTTCAATGCTCTTCACTGCTTCTTGCAACTCGTTTCCTCCTTCACTTTCAAGCATAACTTCCTTACTTAAAATTTTTTTTATTTTTCTCTTTTTTTTTCTTCTTTCAACTAAGGGTATCAGTTTTAGGTACTACCCTTTTTCATGGGGTACCAGTTTCAGGCACTACGCCTTCATGCAAGTTTTAACTACTCTCTTTACAATTTTCATCACGTCCAACTCATTTCTCCTTATATACTTCATCACAAGAGACCAACTTAATTCCTTCAACTCTCTACTAGGTAGGAATTTTTAAGGCTAGCAAAAGGATCAATTGGCTAATCACGTAGGCTTCCAACAAATAAGGCTTTTAGGCTCAAAAGAATTGACTACGGATAATTTCAATAGGTAGGAAAATAATTTGGCTAATGACTAATAAACAACGAAGATGGCTTAAGATCATCTCCTATTGTCTAATCAAACGCGTAGCTTCAAGCAAGATACAAAGCTAAGTTATAGAATACGTGTGTATGAACGACACTCACAAGAATAAACTAAATCATGCAACTTGTCATGATTTCAAAAGGCTCAAATCTCACATGGCTGTAGGAATGAACGAACAATCCTAATAAAGCTACAGAGCTAATCTTCCTTGCACATAATCAAATTTCAAGCATCTCAATATCAAAGAACAATCTTAAACTGTTTCTCAAACACAATCACACATATAATCAAGAGGTAAAATGCACTTCTGGTCCCATACAAGAAGTTTGATTTCATTTTTGGTCCTATTCATTGCAATTTTGGTCCCGTTGCTTTTTTTAAACTTCCGTCAAATAATTAAACGAAATCAGCAAGTGAGCAGCACGTGTCCATCAGTAAGAGAGAGGTTTGAATGGATTTGAATCATATGTTCTTAGATTTCCCCTTTTCCTAGAAACCCTAAATGCTCATCTCAATTCCTTCATCCAAAATACATCGCATAATTAATCGAATTCAAGAAGATGCTTGCATAGGATAAATTGGAAATCGGTCGCCAACCACTCCCCGCCGTGTTGCAAAATTATTACCTATGCACCAAGAAATCCGACGTCTCCGCTCTTCTATCATTCAAGAAGATGATCCTCAAAGACCCAAACGATGCCATTTCCGATTGGAAGCTCTCCAGCCCTCCACATGGTGTGGAATCACCTGCAACGATGTTGGAAGAGTCGCCACCATTTATCTTGCTCAATCCAATCTCCTCGGCCAAATCTCTTTCTCTCTCTTTTCTTCCATGGATATGCTCATCTTTTTCAATTTCTCTGCCAATTCTTTCCATGTACAAGCCACCATAAATTTACTATGAATCCGCACCTCCAGCTCTTTCTTTCTGGGATTTTTAGCTATTTTCCCTAATTTTTTTGGCCAATTGCCCTAATTTCTAGTATGTCAGATTTGCTTTCAATAACATCATCGGTTTCCTCCCCTTAAGAACTTCTTCTCTGAATCAATAAATTGTAGTATCGAAACCTCAATGGCAAGAATGAAGCAAAGCTTCCATCATCTTCCATGTTTTCCACCTCTTCATTCTCCAATTTATCCTCAAACCAGACGAGCACTCTATAGTTGTTGAATAATAATAGGTCTCTGCGCTTTCCTTCCTCCCAGCGATCTCTCATCATCATTTCTATGGCTCCGCCCAAACCTGGTGAAAAACCTAAAAGAGGGTATTCAAATGTGTAATTCTAATCTTCCGTTGTTATTCGATTTTCTTGATTATTAAACCTTTGCTTTGTATTTTATTTTGTATCTGTCCTACTGGCGACTGTTTTCATATATGTGCATTAAGCTCATTATTATTGTTAATTTTTTGGGATGATTGGCAGTGGTTGGGGTGTTGAATTTGGCTCTGGAGGCCGAAAAAGCGACTCTGGCGCCGCCAGTGGGTCCCGCATTGGGTGCGTAGGGTGTGAATATAGTGGCATTTTGTAAGGACTACAATGATAGAACTGCTGACAAACCCAGTTATATCATTCCTGTTGAAATTACAGTTTACGACGTGAGTTTCATTTGCTCTCAATATACATTAATCATTTTTATTTGTTTATTTTTTGATTAATTTTTTATTATTTCCAAGATCGAATCTTCACATTCATCTTGAAGACTCCGCCTGCTTCTGTTTTGTTATTGAAAGCTGCTAGTAATTCTCCTCTCCTATTTATAACACCTTTATACTATTCTCATAAAACAACCTCTTCGGTTCAATTTTCGATTTGAGAATAGAAACATGTGGCTCTCCATCCAACCTCAATTGTTCGGGGAACAACCTGATCCCTTCTGGCATCATTTTCCAATTGTACAAGACTGAATCAGCTGATCTGCCAGAAAATTTCTTATCACGGTAGTGTATGGCAATAGATCGAGGAAGGTTATTTATCTGTTTGCCCCAAGGAGCTTTATTGCCTGTCACACTCAGAGTCAGTGTGGAAATTGAGTTTAGTACCAAGGTATGAGCGCATTTGTGACTATGACCATCCCCGACAGCGTGGACGCTGAGTTTCTAGTTGAGTTATGGAGTTAAACTAAATCTTTTCTTTACTGAAATTAATTTATACTATAATACATATTGTTTGACATTGTTTTGAGATTTATATTTCTGGTGAATTTTTGTTATTTATTATGTGTGGTTGTTCTTTATTTTTCTTCATTTGATTGTGGATTTTGAGATTTAATTTTTCTTTTTTTTATTTAACGATTTTCGTCAAAAAACTAACGGCAGGGACCAAAATTGTAAGTTTTGGGACCAAAAAAAAGGTTAGAGACCAAAAATGAAATCAGACTTCTTGTATGAGATCAAAAGTGCATTTTACCCTATAATCAAGTACTAAGAAAAATCGAAAAATCATCCTAGAGAACCATAAATCGACTACACTAACACTAAGACCAACAAACAATAACAAACACGAAACCTGGAAAATCGTAAAAAATTAAATCCTCAACATCATCGAATAAATCAAAAATATCAAAAATTAACAAAAAATCGACCCTCCAAGCACACAAAACAATGCAGAAAATTTACTTCAGTGCAGCAAGATAAGGTATGTACGTAACTCTCCCCCAAACTTAGATCAAACGAAGTCAGAAGCTAAGTTTGCAAAGAAGTATATACCGCAGTCAAGCAACACCTAATAAAATTCCTATACCAACACAAACATATAAAAGCAATAAAATGGGAGGGACAGCCCCTAACAGGCGTTCATGTTTAACGTCGGAGAGTCACGACGAAATATCTCTTTTTGATTAATCGGTCGGAGGACAGTCTTCTCGTATTCTTACCTTCAAGTACTTCTTTCCTCTCTTATTCTTAACTCTAACCACCTCACCTTTCTTTGTCACTGCAACAGTATCCATTGACTTCATTTCTTCCCATGACTGGCTTGATTCTTTCTTGTCAGTCCTCCACTCAATTGTAGGCTCAACCTGTGTAGCAAAACGAGGATTAAACAAGTTAGAATTTCCATTGCTAATACAAGAATAAAAATCTGGAGGTAAGTTCGGAGGCTTCAGATATGGATCATCAATCTTTCCTGCAACCAAGAGATTATTAAACATCACATTAGAGTTAGTAGTATAAAAAGTAAGAGATCCGCTTGCTTCTGCGGTCTCCTCTACCACTTCAACTCTCTTGCCCTCATATTTCTCTTCCTTAGCAGCAGGCTCCTCTACCACTTCAACTCTCTTGCCCTCATATTTCTCTTCCTTAGCAGCAGGCTTCATCTCTTCTTCAACAGTGGCCTTCTTAGTGTGATTCTCCATTTTAGCAGTGACCTTCCTTTTCAGTTCATCCCTGGCATCACCTAGTGCAAGTAACTTCTCAAGATAGTCAATACATGAATCGTTAGATAAACTCTCAAACTCTGCATCAGACAAGGTGAAGTTCTCCACTACTTCCACGACATTACATTGCTGCTGATCTGCAAGCCACTTCATCTCTTTATTCAAAGAGAAGACAATTACCCTCTCATTGGCCCTAAGCCTCAACTGCCCTTTGAACACATCTATGAAAGCTCTTCCAGTAGCAAGGAATGGACGCCCTAAGATCAGAGGCGCACCATCCTTGCCATCCTCCATATCTAGAACAAGAAAGTCCACAGGAAAAATCAAGTTCGACACCTTTACCAGCATATCTTCAATAACTCCTTCAGGATATGTCAACGACCGATCTGCTAACTGTAAAGCAACAGATATGGGTTTTAACTCCCCCAAACCAAGCTTCTTGAATACTGATAAAGACATTAAATTGATGTTGGCTCCTAAATCACAAAGTGCTCTCCTAGATGGTCCTTTTCCAATTTCACAGGGAATGACAAAGCTTCCTGGATCCTTCAATTTTCTGTAGCTTCTTCTGAATAATGGAGCTTCTCTGTCAAATTCACTGTCTCCACACTGTTCAGCTTTCTCTTCCTCGAGATGAGTTCCTTGATGAACCTTGCATAATGTAGCATCTCTTCCAATGCATCCGAGAATGGAATAGTGACTTGGACATCCCTCATAATATCAGCCAACTTCCAAAACTTCTCATCTAGGATCTTCGACAAGAATCTCTGAGGGAAAAGAATTGGTACCTTTGTTATCGGAAGTCCCAAACTATCTTTCTCAAATACCACGTCTGCTTCTCTCAGTTTCTTAGCTATCTGCCATTTTTTATCAGTAATTGCCTGATCAGATTGACTTTGTACAGAATTCAGACACGCAGAAAAACTTGAAGGGCTACTCGGTGGCTCACTATACCCGAGCGGTAGATAAACCTGGCCGAGCAGGGGTTGGTTCGAACCTGAAGACCTGTATGAACTGGTCTGGACCCCACTCAGCTACAACTCGGTCCCTATTTCGAGCTGGCTGAGTGGTCCTGCTCTGCCCTTGTTTCGTCCTGCTTCAGGTCTGCTTCATTCTGTACCTGTTCTGTTACGTCCTACATCAGTTTTGTACCTTTACACTGCTTCCCGAACCTCAAATTAATCGCATTTACACTCTCTTTAGCATTTATTTCCATATCTAAAGGAAACTTTCCCTTCTGAATATGTTGCTGTTGTTGATTTACCATAGTGGTGATTTGGCCCATAGAATATGACAAATTCTGCAACTGCTTGTTCACTTTCTCATTCTGTTTTGTCATATTCGAATCCAATAGAACTATGCAGTTATTGATCTTGTTTATGTCAGCATCATTCTTCTTCATATATCTTGCTAACACTTCATCAATACCAGTCTTCCCTTCTTCAGCCTTGACACCATGGTCAAAATTAGGAGGATATGGAACTGCATTATTCGGATTTAAATAAGAGAAGTTCTCATGCCTTTGATTCTGCCAATTGCCTCCTTGATTACTATGACCTCCCCCTTGGTTATTCATTTGGTTTTAATTAGCTTGATGGTACTTATTTTCTTGCCATTTCTGAGGAGCTCTCAAACCTTGAAGACTATGTCCCATAGCCCAATTAGCATCCTCTACCTCTTGAAGGTTCATCACCACATCATCACTTGCAGGTCCTCGGTTGCTTCCCCCATTATTACCTGATATAAGAGTAACCAGGTGTTTGTTCATCTGTTCCAATTGAGAGACAACTTTATCATTCTTATCAGCTTCAGAAAATTTCTTCTCAACCTTTGCAACTTTACCAAGTATGTAAGTTCCTCGGATCCTTTTAGATGGTCAATCTCTAGTGTTCATAGAGATATCATCAAACAATTTTTCCACAACATTTGATGTTTTGCCAAAGATTGTTCCTCCAGCAGAAGCATCAACCAACTCTCTCGATTCGTTGTCAAGGCCATTATAGAAGACACTGATGAGTTGAGACTTTTTAAATCCATGTTGTGGGCATCTCCTCAATGCATAAGTAAACCTTTCCCAAACCTCTCCAAACGATTCATCTCTTCTCTGCTTGAATTGATTGATCTTTTGTTTCAGTAATAGAATCTTACCCAGTGGCATAAATCGATCCACAAACAACTGCTGCAACTCAGTCCAGTTTGAGCAATTATCTCCTTTCAACTTATCATACCACTCACTGCCTTATCAACCAATAAAAACTAAAAAATCCTCATCTTCCATCTATCATTAGTAGCATCAGCACCTTTCCCTGTATCCATGTAGCTATTGAAATGTTTAAGATAGCTGTAAGACTCATCAAAAATGCCTCCGGCGAAGGGGTTTTTCTCCACCATATTAATCAAGGCTGGCCTTATGTCGTTCGCTTCATCAGCTTGAATGTCTCCAACTACGCCTGATCCTCCTAGATTGGTGGACTTGAATGTTTCTCGGATGACGATGTCATCCTCATCAGTTCTATATCCCATAGTTGCTGTTTCTGATTCGGATTTTGATTCTGATTCAGCCTTGTCTGGGTTAACCTGATTTTCTATCTGCTCTTTTTCCTCCTCTATGACTGCTTTAGGATCCGGTAATCTGTTTTCTTCTTCGGAAGTGGTTCCTTAGCAGCTTTAGGAGGTGCTTTGAGATTATTTCCTGTTCCTCTTCTTTTCATAATAGAAGCTTCTATTTCCGGATCAAATTTAAGATCTTTCAATCCTGTCTTCGATCTAGTACGCATGCAACTCAAGAAAAATTCAAGTTAAAGACAATTAAATCTCAACAAAATTATTCTAATTAAATAAGTAATGAAAGACAAATAAACAATTAAAACTGTCCCCGGCACAACAGCGCCATAAACTTGATAGGCTTTTTTGCGGACTCCAATTTAATCCTCAAGTATAAGGATGTCAATCGTAGCAGCAAGTACCCAAGTTAAATTATCGATCCCACTGAGACAGCTAATTATTTATTTAATCTAGATTACTATCTAATCAGGATTGAGTAACCAATTTCCAAAGTTTTGAATGTAATTAACTATATAACGAAATAATAAATTACTGTATAATTAAAGAAAATGAAAATAAGTAAGTTTTAATCAGGGAATAAATGACAGTTCTAAGGTATCAGGTATAGACCAATTAATTCGGGTTACTAGACCTTCAATTATTCATTCATGCAGTTTCAATGAAAATACACCACTTAATCCTGTTAACCCACCAGATATAATCCGATTTTAAGCTAACAGTATATTCTGGTTTAAATCCTAAGGTGAGCAAATATTACCAAGTCTTATTCCTAGATACTAATCAAAGCAAACAGCAATACCTCCGGACGGTAAGTTCGACTAACAAGTTATTCTGTGGAATTACTACAATGTTCTATTCACATCCTACTTGAATGTTTAATTGCATTGTTCCACTAAAAAATTCAAGTATTTGATTTACCAGTTCATGGAATTGAAGTGTTTATAGCGGAACTACATCAATCCCTAACAGATAGACAATACCAATCATGAACGCACACAAGCTAACACAATAATTCAAGCATTATAGCTGATGTCATGAAAATATTATGATGACATTACGAAGCAGAAAAACAAGTCTTGATAAAATAAGTAAAATCAAAATATCAACTACATAAAATCTTAATCTTTGGTCTAGGTTCCCAAATCAATCAAATCAAACTATCAAACCTTAGAACTGTTTGAGAAAATTAGCCCATGAGGTTACAATCAACACTCATGGCTATGCAATTCATATCAAAAATCAAGACAAAAGAAAAGGAAAGATAAGAAATACGAAACTCCAGCGTAAGCGTAGTTGGGCGTTCCTTCTCCGTTTCTTTGATCATTCGATCTCCCTAAATTAGCACTTGGAACACACTTGGAGATGGATGGAAGATGAAATTAGATGTGAATCTGATGTGGAAGTGTTGGTGGAGTGAATTGATGATGAATTATTGATGGGTTCTCTTCAATTTGTGTATTGATCTCCCCTAATATTTCTTGGACTGTTGCAGGGCTGTTTTTAGACCATTCTGCCTCATAACCCAACCTGAAGGGTATAAATACAGTGTTGTATTGAACAGGCCTCATCTGGGCCCGATTTTAGGCCACTCGGCACCCAACTTGGCCCGAGCTGGGTATGGACCTAGCCGAGTGGCATCCGAGCTGATACAAGGTGACTTGCTATGTCATTTGGGCCCCATTTGAACCCTACTCACTGGAAAATGGCTGCTGAGCCAGGCTAGCTCGCCCCGAGCTGCCAGCCAAATGGGAGAGACTGCACTTCGCGATCTCACCGTTTTGAGCATAACTTTCTCATACGGACTCTGATTTGAGTGATTTTTATGCCAAAACAAACCTCTCTTCCGTGGTTTTTCAACCATATATCACATGATCAATTTGGACTTCTACAAGAATACAAAAAAATTACGCAACGTGGACGTGTGTTTTTCAGCATTCCTTCACACTTTCACTCTTCATTCCAACTTTGAACTTTTGATCATGTTTTACCCTTCAAACTCAACAAAACACCTTAGTAGCATATTATTATGCAAGATATGAAAACCACATCATTCTACACAAAATTATGGCTAAAAAAACGATGTAATGTGAGACCTAAAACACGTGAAATTCCACTCCCAACAGAGACGCAATGTCACAGTATTGATGTGGTGGAGGAGATTGTAAATGAAGATATGTCTTTTATCCTCTCTAAGGATCCTCTTGAAACATGCTTGGCGGAGTCTCTTACTTTTTCCACCACAGAGCTAGATGAACTCTCCAACGAGGTATGTATTTATATTCTTGAAAATTTACTTGCTTTGGGTGATGACAAGTATGAGTCGAAAAGGACCAAGATTGAAGAGGTGAAGTGGACTAGGAAGTACTTGCCTCTGGATAGAGAGAGCACACCTCAAGAAGAGAAGAAAGAGGAGTTGAAACCGCTATCGGAGCACTTGAAGTATGCCTATCTAGGTGACAATGAGAAATATCCGGTAATTGTATCTTCTTCCCTTGATGATGATCAACTTGAAGAATTGTTAGATGTGCTTAGGAAGTATAAGTCTGCGATTGGTTGGTCTCTTAATGATTTAAAAGGCATTAATCCTTCATATTGCGTGCATAGAATAAGGTTGTTAGATGAGGCCAAGAGTAGTATACAGAATCTGCGAAAGGTGAATCCCGCTATTCAAGAAGTGATTAGGAAGCAAATCCTAATATGGCTAGATGCAGGAATTTTTTATCCAATTAGTGATAGTCTCCATGTCAGTCCATTGCATGTTGTAGCTAAGAAGGGGGCCATGACTATTGTGAAAGCCGAGGATGGAGAGACATTAGACACTAGGATTCCCACGGGATGGCGTGTGTGCACGGATTGTAGGAAACTTAATGAAAATACATGCAAAGACCATTTTTCCCTTCCTTTCATAGATCAAATGCTTGATCGTCTTGCAGGGTATGAGTTTTATTGTTTCTTGGATATGTACTCTAGTTATAATCAAATCATGATTGCACTCGAGGACCAAGAAAAGACTACTTTCACTTGTCTTTATGGAACTTTTGCCTTTAGAAAGATGCCTTTTGGGTTATCTAATGCACCTGATACATTTCTGCATTGCATGATTGCCATATTTGACGGGTTGATAGAAAAGATCATGGAGGTGTTTATGGATGATTTTTCTGTGTTTGGTTCCTCCTTTGATATTTGTTTATCTAACCTTGGTACTGTTTTGAAGAGATACCAAGAAACTAATCTTGTCTTGAATTGGGAGAAGTGCCACTTCATGGTAAAAGATAGGATTGTTCTTGGCCATCATATTTCGGCCAAGGGATTGCAGGTGGATAGAGTAAAAATGGTGGCAATTGAGAAGCTTCCACTACCTACTAATATAAAGGGAGTGCGGTCCTTCCTTGGACACGCCGGTTTTTATAGAAGATTCATAAAAGACTTCTCGAAATACTCCAAGCCCTTATCTCATTTACTTGAAAAGGATGTTCCTTTTATTTTTGATGAAGAGTGTCTAACAACTTTTAAGGTTTTGAAAGAGGCGCTTATTACTGCACCTATCTTGATCACACCGGATTAGACTCAGCCGTTTGTACTTATGTGTGATGCAAGTGACTTAGCACTTGGAGTGGTGCTTGGGCAGTTGAGGGAGAAAAAGTTCTGCGTCATCTACTATGCGAATAAGACTTTTGATGCTGTACAAAAGAACTACATGATGACTAAAAAGCAGTTTCTAGCTGTGGTGTATGCATTAAATAAGTTTCGACAGTATTTGGTTGGAATGAAAACTATAGTGTATACGGATCATTCTGCGATCCGATACTTAATGTAGAAGAAGGAAACGAAGCCAAGGATCATTAGATATGAAGAGGAATGGTCTTGTGCTTACAATGGATATTCATATCAACCTTATCAAGAGAATTCTTATTCTGGTTCGACCGGAGTTTCCCAAGAATTGCTAGACGCTATAGATGCCTCCGAAAAGAAGTAAGAAGAATCCATACAAATGATGAAAGTTAAATCGCAGGTTTTCATGCAGGAGTTTAATGGAAGTGTAGGAAAAATTAAAAATATCTTGCGAGCATAGCTAAAGTTTAAATATTATTCAACTTCAACAAGAGAAAAGAATGAATAAAGAAGTGGTTGACTCTTAGGATAGAGCTGCGCAGATATGGAGACTCATTCATTCAAGAGCTTAGATGTGATGGAGGAGATCGTGGATGAAGATATGTCATTGGTCCTATCTAAGCATCCCTTGGAGACGTGTTCAAACGATTTTCTTACTTTTCCCACTACGGAGTTAGATGAGTTGTTTAATGAGTTATATATTGAATTTCTTGAAAACTTACATGCATTGAATGATGATAGGTTAGCACAAGGAGAAGAAACAACAGTTGAAGAAGAAGAATTAGATATTAATGAAGAATCTGAGAATGTTGAGGAAGAAAAGAAAGAAGAAGAGTAAAGTCATAAAACAACTGAAGAGGACTTGAAGAATAAAATGAGTATTTCTAAACATTTAAATTCTTTAAGTTACATTGAATTTAATGATATTATTTCTATTGAACTTTTTTTACCTATTGATTCTCATGATTCCTCACATATTCTTATGGACAAGAAGGAGTCGAAAAAGAAGCTGGGAATTATTGTCGGAAGAAGAAATAAGTGGTGGAGTAGAATGAAGAGGTTGATGAAGAAGGTTGATCAAAATATGGTTGGCAAAGTAAAGATAAATTTTAAGAAAGCCAATTAGGCCATCACTTGCCATATGTATTGGATTGATGAAGAAGCACAGTGATTAGAATACGATGGCAAGGATCAGGGACGGAGCCATGAATTCCGTCTAGGGGGCCCAATTTATTAGTAATGT
Source organism: Pogostemon cablin (assembly GCA_023678885.1). Classification (NCBI taxonomy): domain Eukaryota; kingdom Viridiplantae; phylum Streptophyta; class Magnoliopsida; order Lamiales; family Lamiaceae; genus Pogostemon; species Pogostemon cablin. The sequence continues at coordinate 18,851,713 of CM042994.1, read as the reverse complement.
TATAGTACTCCCTCAGTTTCGGTAAACTTTTCACTTTATCTGTAAATACAGAGTTTAAGAAATATTATTTTTTAACCAATTTTATTAACTTTTGCGGTATTTTGTGGTATTTTTAAGTAACAAATACAAAATAAAATTATGTGAATTAGGTGAGAGTAACATTTTTAAAATATGATGTATTAAGAAAATATTTATTTGAAGAGTATAATATAGCAAGAGATACTCTCTTGTGAGACGGGTTTTTTGTGAGACGGGTCAACCCATTACTAAAATATGCTTATTATATAGGTAAAGTATTCTTATTTGTAGTTAAAATATGTCAATAATGAATCATATTATAACACCTTAAAATTATACTTTAATTCATCATTTATCATACTTTTGAAAACATACTTTAACAACCGTGAAACATACTTTATATATATAATAGGCATACTTTAACACGTCTTACAACCGTCTCACATATATAAGTCTCACAAGAGAGTTTGTCATATAACAAATAAATAAGAGAAAAGTATATAAAATAAAAATAAATAAAATTACAGGAATTGAATAATTTATAGGATGAATGGATTAATATACTTGTAAAATTTGGAGTATTTGATAATAAAACAAAAATCAAATGATTTAAATTCATTTATAAATAAATTAAATACTTTAAATAGGAGAAATAAGAAAAGAGGGCGTAAATTAGTTTAAAATATTAATCAATAGAGAAAAAAAACATTATGAAAGTAACATACAAAATATATTACTAAATAATAAAAGAAATAGGAAAAGTGAATAAATAGGCAAAAAATCGAATTTAAAAAAAAAAGAGCAGCAAAAAAATTATAGGAAAAAATAATAAAAGAAATAGGAAAATTAATTAAATAGGCAAAAAATCAAATTAAAAAAAGAGCAGTAAATAAATTAAAAGGAAAAAATAGAAAAGATGAGCGCATGCCATGGGATTTGATCCCAAAAAACCTAAGCATTGGTAATAGAATCCCTTCACCACTGAGACAACTACTAAAGATATAAAATTCTTAACCACATATATATATATATATATATATATATATATATATATATATTTAAAATTATTTTAGGGGGGGCCCAGTGCACCCCCGGCCCAGTATAGCTCCGTCCTTGGCAAGGATGAAAGATATTCATGGCCATTTCGATGAGCCTGCTGTATACCATCGTGACTCTCCGACGTTAAACATGAGCGCCTGTTGGGGGTTTGTCCCTTCCATTTTATTGCTTTATTCTTTTGTGTGAGTGAGGAATTATTATATTTAAAGTGCTCACATTTCGGCAATTACATCTCTTTTCAAAATTAGTTTCAACTTACATTTTTACTAAGTTTGGGGGTTGTGATGTACTTACCTCGTCTTATGAGCACTAAGGGTATAATTTTTCCTTTCGTTGGTTGTTTATTTGTTTGGAGGTTGATTTTTTGCGGCATATTAATATTTTAACTGTTGTTGGTATGTCGATTTTTTGCAACTTACCTAATGTTTTGTGTGTTGTTTTTGTGTGTTTCCTAATGTTAGTGATCGAGTTTTTAATTTTTCGCCTCTTCGATTTTTCTGGTGTCTCTTATTTTATTATTGATGAATCTGTGATGATGAAGTGTGCTTGAGCTTTGATGATAGAAAAGGTAAAAGAGTGGCAAGATGAGTTCTACACTGAGGCTTTGACCTTTTTTTTTTTATCGGACAAAGTTAGTTGTTAGTATAGCTAGTAGTTAGTTCACCAAGTCTCCATACACTCTTATTCTCCCAAACCTTCTTATAACTCCCCTCTTATTTGTTTCCAAAGGGAATCGAGTCCGGGTCACTCACTTGTATAAGGAGCCCAGTGGCCAGGTGTGTGGAGACTTGGTGATCATTCGTGATCGTTTTGAAGAAAAATTAGGTGCCCTCGTTTCCTTATTCTAATTTTTATATGTGCTTTTAATTCATGAGAGTGGAAGGATTGAGTTTTTGATTTTGGTGATTCACATGAGCTTATATTTTTAAATTGTGCTTGAAATTCATATGCTTTTGAAATTGATGAAGGAATTGTACTTGAATTATATTGTGGTATGAAGTTCTATGTGTACTTGTGGGATATTACTTACCATGAATGGTGCTCTATTACTTGTTAAAAACTCATGTGAGATTTTGAGCCTCGTTGATCATGTACATAATCACATGATATTTTTTCTAGTGAGTATCATTCTTGTGTGTGTATTCTAGAACTTGTCTTTTGTCTTACTTGAGACTACATGTTATGTTAGATGATGGGAGATGATTTAAGACAATCTTTGAATTTATAAGTCACTTAGTCAAAATTCCCTACCTAATGATTTTTATGAATATGATAAGTATTACTCTATTATTTAATAATTTGTTAATTTACATAAAAATAATTAAATTAGAATACTCCCTCCGTTCCACGTAATTTTACACACTTTCCGTATTGGGTTTCTCACGTATTTTTACTTTTTTCATTAATGGTAAAAATACACTATACTCCATATTACCTACTTTTTACACTTTATTTATCAATCCAAACAATTTTATTTACTTTTTTATATTTAATTTATCATTCCTAACAACTTTATTTACTTTTTTTCTTTCAAAATTACCAATTTATCTCTATTTTTTCTTATATTATATATTAAAAAAAACAACACTTCTTAATTTTTGCACCCGTACAAACGGATAAAAATACTCAAGAGGGATATAGTATAATATTGAATTTAAACATGTGTTTTAAATAAAATTTTTATTAAAAAATAATATAAATCAACTTAAAAAATCCAAACTAATATATTATCAAGGTTCATATGAAGAAAATAAAAAGGCAAAATTTTAAATAATACGTGCCCAATTATAAATTTAATAATTTAAGTTTGATTACTAAGAATTATTTAATCCTGATTACTAAGAATTTATGACTAAACATTAATAGTCAAATGAATAGTAGGTGGACACACTTTTTAAAAATTTAGAATGAATAATAGAATGACACATACTCCATTAAAATTAGAAGTTAACCACATTATGCCACCTATAATTTTTTAAAAAATTAAATAATAAAAACACTATTTTTTGATTAGTAGTATAAGATAAGATATATTTTTAAAATATATTGGAGTGTATTTAATAAATAGCAGTATATTTAGCAATGTTGAGGATGCAAATAACTGGCTCCTAATTTTAATGCTTCAATAAGTGGCCTATAGTATTTAATACTCCATTGTTTATTTTCGCGCATGGAATTAAAGAAATTTTACTCTTTGACGTGTAAAGTAAGAAAAATTATAAATATTTTAAGTAATTTAATGAAAAAATATATGTAAAAAATTTATATTATATTAGGATGTATGTACAATTAATGTAAATACATATTATTGAGATGCATTTTTGTCACACTTATAAAGAAATAAAAGAGTGAAATACTTTATGTATGTATCAAATGAAAAGTGATAGTGCGAAATACTTTTTGGGACGAAAGGAGTATTAGACATTAGTACGAATGTCCTCGGACCATGATTTACATTTTTATAAAAAAATAATTTTAAATACACACTTCCTTTAAATGTCACTGCATTCGACGGTAACTAGCTTCACAATAATCACATATAATTTTTAGGATTTAAACAACTCTCACTGACTTTACATGCTTTTTCCATATAGGTATATCGATTAGCACACTGCCAAACAACTCCATCATGTTTGACCCACGAACTTCTGCTTTGAAAATATGATACACAAAACCTTCTTACAACTTACTAAAGTTGTACAAAAAATATATACTTTGCACTCTTATGTATTCCCTGAATTTTCAGTTGCACACCCTTCTGAACATATGTGTCCCCCTTCTGTTTTCCCAGATTAGCAGCAAAGAAAGACTACATAAAAGATATATTGGCACTGAAACTTTACAGAAAAGAACATCAACGCACCGTCCCACCAACGTCATCTGAAGTGCGCTCCATTTCTGAAATTTTACGGTATTCCTAAGTTCCCGCGTCATCTCATGTTGTACGAACTGTTTACAGGCATAGAAACCAAATACTAAATACAAAGTAAATATAAGATTTAGGATTAGCATTAGTTAGCCAAAAGACTAAATGTTGTACACATTCATCATCAGCACACATCATATATCATAGAAATTATAATTTTTTACCCACTGACGCATCTATTTTAGCTTGTACCATATGTCATGACATGTCTAAAAAATGGTGATGCATAATTGAATGACATTTTCTGTAATCATAATAACCTGTAGCTGTGCCAATAGGAAAACATTATATGTCTCTCTTAAATATGCAAATACATCTCACATTCACCTTGTGTCGATTACTCATACTCCACATTTTAAGACAGAGCTACATTTGACTTTCTTTTGCATAAATTATTTGAGCCTGGTTGACCATTTAATTTTCCACCAGAGTTCCATAAATTGTGCACATATTTTATTATTTATCGTTGCTCATATAGTTTTATAAAGCAATGAAGAGAGTACATTATTGTCAGTACCTTATTCTTACGTAATACGATTGAATTCTTGTTACAAAATCATTTTTAAATGGGAATGGGAAAAAATTACTATTTACTGATTACGTAAGCAACCCTACGCTACCTTCACTAGAAGAGACAACAACAACAACTTCACATGTTGTTGACACCTTTTGAAAGTACTTGATTTTCCGTTAGATAATGTCTTTAAAAATATACTATCTCTCTTAAAAAGTATAGTATTTCTCATGTTCAATAACTATAATCACCTCACATATGCTTCATCTTATTGACTGACTATCATACACACACATTTATAAGAACGGTGATAAATTGCATTTTCTGATAGTAAAACAGTCTGTATCCTTTCTAACGTTAACACACCACAATGCCAGGTGAAATCTTTCTGGGTTCACGCAACCTTGACGATTAAAAAATGCCCACAGCGCTTCTACTTCCTAGGCTGCCCAGATACAACTTGTTTGAAATAAAGTGGTGCTCCATACGGGACATAATTAATTCAAGTGTCTATTCTGCAACAACCACTACTCGAGCCCAATACCAGTGTAAGTCACACAGCCTAAACTAATCACATTTACAGCCACCAACCCACTTGACTTGTTTTGTACTGCCTTTGAATTTTATTTCTTCATTACATTGGTTATTGTCCTTTTACCTACACAAAATTATTTCTCATTTTTTTAGGTCACCTACCTGATTCCAAATAATTTTTCTACGTAAAATTCTTCATGACCATGACACAAAGCTCTGCTTCCTAATGTTAGATACATAATAAGATATTTACCATTAGTGCCTCCCACATTAAAACCGATAGCTTCCTGGTTCAATTTATTCCCTATTTGTTCATGTCATCAATGATGATTAAATAAAAGAAAAAATGACAGTCAGCAAACACTTTCACAAAGCATAAATGGACTCCCTTGTTCCACTTTTGTTACTCTATTTCATCAGCAATAAAAAACATTCCCTCGCGCTGACTAGAGTTCAGTTAGTATGATATATTACTTATGTTGTCGGCCTACTCACTGCTTTTACGAAAAAGTTTCCTATCTACCCCCATATACCAACTCTATTTTTATCTTACTATATTAGTAACCCCATTTTCACATTAATCTGGTACAGGTTACGCTTCGAAGTTGAACTATCTGACGAGACTGGTAAATTACCTGTTAATGTAGAAAAAATAGAAGCGGAAATAATATTAGGAAGGGGCCCAGGCTACAGTACCCATTGTAAAAAGAAAATATTCAAAAATGCCCGGTACAGTATGAAAAATGCAAAAATGCCAACTTTTAATCTAATTTGACATATTTGTCCTTGATTTGACTTAAAAAAGCCTTTGACCTGTTTTTTTCTTGATTCTCGTGTAATGTGGGTGTAGTAAGATAAAAGCCCGAGTGGTTTACATACGTAAAAACACATTCTGCACTCAGTCTTTTAATTCTTATTCAAACACTACTCGGTTTTTCATCTTTTCTGTTAATAAATGTTTATTATTCTACTACTCGATCTCTCCTCTATTTTTTTAGGAATTACTCGGACTTTCAATTTTTTTTGTTAATTAATTAACAAAAAAATATATTAAGAGTTGAGTCTCAATAAGAATTGAAAATGTTGGAAAACTCACGTTCATATAAACACACAAACATATAAAGAGAGTAATCTCACTTACCTCTCTCCGTAGAGTTTATGTCACAGCGGAAGAGTATGTACGAACCAGTTGATACTCACATTGTTAAACTGTGATCTCTGGATCAATCCTTCAACATTGGGTTGAAAGATTATGTTTTCATGATATGCTAATAATCTGTGAAATATGATTAACTGGAATTGTGTTGTGATTTTGGGGGAGAAAAAATTCCGATAGAGAAAATGTTCAGCATTTTGTATTCAGTGTTCTTCGTGTTGCGTTTTCAACATCTTAAGTCAACTGCCTTGCGCAGTATTTTATTTCCAAGGAGACAGGAGTTAATAAACTGTTTCATTAACTCACACACTCTCTCTCTCTTATCCATTATCATATGTGGAATATAATATTAAATAAATAATATTAACTATTATTTACATCTCTCACTCACATATGAAGTCAAAAGTCGTCTGACTTATTTTCTTCATGAATCATATTTTCGTACAGATTAATACATCGTGTGACCCATGAGATATAAGTTTTAATCGTTATACACTTGTTAGAGATATATAGCAACTCAACCAGTTTATTAAAGAAACTCAACAAGCTCGCTATATCCCAGAATTTTTTAACATTAACATAAGTTGACCTATCTCATTTCAATCCCTGAACTTATCAGAGCATATTCAACCTTTTTGCAAATAACTGTGTATTCATAATCAAGAACCCTACTTGATTGACTAGTCAATGAATCACAATAGTATATGTTAAATTAAGATTTTCTTCCCATCTCACTAAGTATCTACAGTCTCCCACTGTAGTTGCTTTCCTAGACAAGTACCACATCGCCGTTATTAACCATAGCTCTTTTGGTAACATGCTAAAGTAGCAACACCAAAGTGAAAACTTAGAATATAGTAGAAAGACATAAGGGCAACCAATAGATAAGGACTAATAATTTTGAGAAAATAGGGATAATTTTCTCAATCCTGTTGGAATCAACTTAGCACATGTTGTTTTTCTAAGATACATGTCACAATGTCTTTAACTTCCTTCTAAAAAAACGCATGTCGTATTTCATCTAATTTAGACATCGTGTAAATCAGAGTTCAAGTGTGTCCCATACACTTAACACAGATATCCTCCCTCCAACGTACATTATTTTCGTCGATTTAGCTTTACAGCAAGTTAGATTAGATTCGTGGTGAAATCTATTCCGATTACATTAATTATTGTAATCTCATCTCTGTGCTCCCACTTAGCCAGAGGCGATTGTTCGTATGAGAGAGTCAATCATAAGTTGCCGACATACTATTATATATGAACCATCACATATAATTTATAATATATATATATATATAGTTTAACCACTAACAATTTCATTAACATACACAAACATATTCAATACATTGTTTTAAATCCTTCGCAAACTCAATCTCTTTACATGTCCTATGTATACATATCTAGGAATTGGTTTGGTAAAAGGATCTTCTAACATCAAACGAGTAGAAATGTAACTAAGAATCACTTTCTTCTTGTCTACAATATCTCTAACAAAGTTAAACATCGTATCAATGTGTTTGGTTTTTCCATGATATTTATGGTTTTTGTGTTAGCAATAGCTGCTTGATTATCACAATTAATTAAAACAGCTCCCACTGGAGTGTTTGAGACCTCCAAATGTTTCATGAATCTTCTCAACTAAATAGCCTCTTGAACTGCAGACGCACATGCTAAAAACTCGGCTTCCATAGTAGACAGTGCTATACAAGTCTGTTTCTTGCTACACTATGAGATTGCTCCATTGTTGAGCAAGAAGACATAACTGGGAGTTGATTTACATTTATTTAAATCACCACTCCAGTCAATGTCTGTATACCCATTCAGTGTACTGTTATTCCCTTGATAACAGAGAGAATAATCTGCAGTGAATCACATTGGCATATGGTACTCTGGCCATTTTATTCTTTTAATCTTGAGCCTTGAGACACATCTGCTGACTCAATGATTCGCCTTTCACAATGGGAGTATCATTAGGTTTGCAGGTGTCCATCTTGTATCGTTATAAAAGTTTCTTGATGTAAGTCTCTTGAGACAAACCAAATAACTTGTTTGAACGATCCCTATGGATCTTCATACCAAGTATGTACTCTGCTTCACCCATGTCTTTTATTTCGAAATTCAAAGATAACCATCCTTTTATAGTTTCAAGATACTCTTTGTTACTTCCAACTAGTAGTATGTCATCCACATAATCACAAAACATCCACAGTGGTCTTCGTTTATCATAATGAAGTTATATAAGATGATCGTAGTGTGAAACCTCAAATACCACTATCCAGAGGATTGTTTGAGCCCATAGATCGACTTCTTCAATCTACAAACTTTATCCTTTTGACCTCAAAGAATAAATCTCACAGGCTGTTGCATGTAGATTTTTTCTTCTAATTCTCCATTGAGAAATGCGGTCTTAACATCCATTTGGTGTAACTCTAAATCTATACTAGCCATTATAGCCAATATTAGACGAATCGAGACAGACCTCACCACAGGTGAAAAAGTTTCTTCATAATCAAACCCTCTTGTTGAATATAACCTTTTTCCACCAGACGAACTTTATATCTCTCTATTGAGCCTTTCTCTTGATTTTGAAAAGTCTATTTATTCCCAATTGCCTTTCGTCCCTTCGGAAGATCTACAAGTTCTCAGACTTGATTTGACTTCATAAGCTCCATCTCCTCTTACATCCATTTCTTCTTTGTTGGACAAGTTAGAGTTTCTCTAATATTTCTGGGCTCTTCCTCATCAACAGAAGAAACATCTCCATTTTCTGGTGAAACAAAGAAGGCATGTCCTTCAATATCATAATGCCTTTTGGGCACATGTTTCCTAGAACTTTCCGAGATAGCTGTTGATGGTCTTCTGCAGATAAAATGATCTCGATGGGAATTATCTGATCCTCAATCGGCAAATATCTATCAAGATCCATACCATCAGTTTAAATACTACCACTTGTATCTTGTAGGTATTGATTTTCTACTACCTCGAAAATAGGTTCAACATCCCTGATGCCCCTCTACTAGGAAATTCAGTTTCCAAAAAATGAGCATTACGTGATTCTATTTCAGTTAAGCTCCCATCCTGATCTCCTATGAACAAGTAACCCTTAGAATGTTCGTAGTATCTTATAAAGATACACTTTTTGTCTCTAGGACCCAACTTTCCATACTGACTCGATGAATCATGTACGTAAGCTACTGATTCCCAAGCTCTAAGGTTACTCAAGTCAGGTTTTCTACCCGTCCAAGGTTCATATGTAGTCGAAGCAACTGACTTAGAAGGCACGCGATTAATCACATAAGCTGCCGCAAGTAACGCATCTCCCCAAAGAGATCGGTAGATTAGCTTGTGCCATCCTCCAACAAAGTCCTATTCCTTCTTTCAGCAACATCATTTTGTTGAGGTGTATAAAGAACAGTTAATTATTGGATTATACCCTTTTCATTACAAAATTCCTTGAATTGTTCTAATAGATTTTCACGTCCTCTATCAGTTCTTAAAACTTTGATAGATTTGTCTTTTTGATTCCAACTTCACTCAAGATTTTCACGTCCTCTATCAGTTCTTAAAACTTTGATAGATTTGTCTTTTTGATTCCAACTTCACTCAAGAATCGTCTAAAACAATCCAATGCTTCAGACTTATGAGATATTAAATAGACATATCCAAAATGTGAATAATCATCAATGAACATAATGAAATAGTGAGCTCTATGTCGTGCTCTAACATTTACAGAACCATATATATTAGAATGGATTACTTCTAATGGAGATTAAGACACAATAGCTTTACAAAAAGGTTTTTTAGTCATTTTGCCAGCAAGATAATGATTGCATTTGGATAATTTGACTTTTAGAAGAAAGATTCAACAATCCTTCTTGCACAAGTCTATTAATCATATCTTGCCTTATATACCTAATCTAGCATGCCAAACATCATCATTCACATTTGCATTACTAGAAGAACGAGCATTTAGCGAATATGAATAATCATCATAATAACTAAACGTCATTCTATTATAATTTAAAACCATAAAGCCATCAGTCATATGTCCATATGAGTAACAAGTATCATTAATGCTCATTACCATAGTGCCTTTAGTGAATAATTCATTCATAACCCAAATTAAGTAGAACTGAAACAGAAATTAAATTTCGTGTGATTCTCCGGAGCATATAGAATATCATGTATGATAAAGTCCCGACCATCGTCAAGGTCCAATTTGCAAGTCTAAAGTCCTTTGACTTTGACTCGAGCATTATTTCCTACATATATCCACCTAGTCCCCTTTAGAACATGACGAAAATCTACAAAAGCTCCTCTGTCTCTAGTCACATGGTCTGTTGCTCCTGAGTCTATAATCCACAAAGGATAAGAATCAGACAGCAAGAGAGTACTCAAGATATTAATTTCACACAAAACAGAATAAGATGAATCCACCTTGTCCCTCCTGGGCTCAGGGCATTCACGAGCATAATGACTAAGCTTACTACAATTGCAACATGGCATCTTACTTTTATCCTTCTTATTCTTTTTGTCACGCTTCTTTTTCTTTTTTCGTTCATCAATTTTAGTTGTTGGATTATTTTCAGGCTTACCACTACCACCATCAGATCGTCTTCCCTTCTTTCCCTTCTTCCAATTCCTTTTCCTGTTGAAACTCGAAGCTCCCTTGGGTAGAACCGGTATAGAAGGCCCCAGAAGAAGGATTTGAGACTCCGAGCCTCTCATCTTCTAGCTCAACATGACAAGCAGTGTCATTAAAAGTTTTAATGCTTTCATTATGCGTCAAGTTGACTTTGAGATGTTCCCAACGATCAGGTAAAGAGCGGATTAGGACTTGGATTTGTTGTTCATCAGAGAGTATATGACCGGTAGTCTTAAGTTCGATAATCATATTAGACATCTCTCTGACATGTTGTCTAATGTTATGATCAGGTTTCTTTTTGTAGGTGTCAAACTTAATAGTCAACTGCCTAAGCCTTGTAACATATGTACCACCATTCTTCTCACGCAGATACACCTAGATATCATATGCGGTAGGATGTTGCTCACATTCATGAATCATCGCATCGATTACTGAGCTTACCAGAATACCTCATGCAATGAAATTTTTCTTTTTCCATGCCTGGTAGCTTCTTGGTCACGTCCTTGTGTCACTATTATCACCATCGAGTTTCTCACCTTTGTTTAACTCAGCAATAATAGATTTTGATGTTGTTTTCTTTGATAGAGATTAAAGTGATTCAGTATGTTAATAATATTTTATCTAAATTTTACGTTAAGCCAAACAGAGACATCTCAATAAATACACAAGACTTAATCTCGAAAAATAGCTCGGAGACTACTAATCATCAATCTAATCAAGTGTTATAATACTAGATTCTTGCTTCAAAACGTAAAAACAAATTGTTCAAGTAATTAATCAAATAACATTGAACAACCACTTGTAGACAGAACTTAAACAACCATCCACAATAGCAAAAACTCCAAGTCTGACAAGTCATGAACATAAAATTCTAATGAACTCCTTGAGTTTCCAATTAAAAATACAATGGAAATAAACTAGCGATAAATACTGATCGTATCACATAATTTATCACTAGATTTAAAATATCATTCCCAATCAAGTTCTCTAGTCCCCACACTAAAGACAGCTCGCCCTAGAGGATCTATATGAGGATTCTATCTGATGTTTGTCTCGACCACTCAATCTCAAAAAATTAGAACGTCGAATCATTCCCATCCTCAAGCAGGCTGATCTCAGTGCATGTGTCCTATCTTCTGCTACAGAAGCATCGACCAAATCAAGCATAATGAAATAACCATTAGTTTTCACTTGGTAAGACTCCCACTTAACCCAAAAAAACCTTTTTAAGGTAGGGAGGCAAAGTGTTCACCCAGGTTTGAGGACTAGTAATTTGAAAATACTTATTACTTGGAATTGTTTTGTTATAAATCAAACGCATTATCTAGTTGTAGAGTTCAATCAAAACCAATGTGTGGTCCCTTATGTTGTGTGTAGGCTTCATTTTATAATTCAAGAATTCATAGAGAACTTCATCCTTAGTCCTAATGTCTTCCTCTGTAATTATTCCCGATCCTGACATGCCTCTGAGAAAAAACGAGCAACCAAATATCAAACACACCAGTGTTAGTCAAACTATATCACATGAATTTCCTCTCCATATAATGCACATGGAAACAACTTTCCAAGATGCAATAGGCACATTCACAAGTGAATAAGTCCAACTCATTTTGGCTCCCACTTTCATAGGCTACAGGAGTTTGAACAATTCTAACATCATGAATTTAAAATTAAAAGACATATTAAGGTGCATTAGTATCAAAAATTGCAACCAAATAGCCACCCCATAGGTTTCTATTCAATAAATATGTCACAAAATGAAGTAAAACTACAAATACACACTTAAGATGACGTCAAATATTGAAAACATCACCATTGGACTCCACGCTCCGAAACACGTCGGAAAAAGTTATCCAATCGAGGGAAAATGCCTCCACGCGCCAGCACGTGCCGCCACGTGCCCGCACGCACCGAATGTCGGTTGGCTACTGACAGGCTCGTGAACTTCATGCGCCGTCACCGGAGTCACCGTCTTACCGGCGCATAGGCTCCACACGCCACCGTGGGAGAAGGTATGGTCGGCGCGTGAACTCCAGGCGTCGGCCACCTGCACGTGGGCGTCACGCGCCGCTGCCGGAGCCGTCGTCTCCCGACATGTGACCTTCACGCGCCACCTCTGTTCGCTGCCCTCTGGTGGGCTACGATCTCGGGCTGACCCGCCTAGTTTAACTCGGTCAGGGTCTGACCCGGTCCGACCCAATTCAGATGCAATTATATTTTAATTACAGAAAGGTCCCTGAACTTTCTCTAATTTTCAAAAAATGACCTCCCAATTTTCTGAAACTTTACAGATTTGGCACAATTTCGGGAAAAACTTCAAAAAATCATAACTTGAGTTTTAGAAGGCCGAAAAATGCATAAAAAATACTGACGGAATCCTCTTGACGAGGCCTATCCAGTGGAATAAATAAAACGTGATTTTACATGCATGAAAAAATGACGAAAAGTAACACCCTTAAGTATCCATGGTGAATCACAATGTCATATACACATATCCACTGGAAACAAAGTAATCTCCCTCAAAATCACATTAATGACCCATCAATGTCACATAATACAACTATCATATAACACTAAACATGAATCATGCAAGGGCATTAAATCATAAAGACAGAAAACTTTAAACCCATGATTCCAGAGACAAAGAAAAACGGAGTACCAACCATTAGCTCTGATATCAAAGTTGGTAAACTCACGTTCATATAAACACGCAAACATAAAAAGAGAGTAATCTCACTTACCTTTCTCCGTAGAGTTTATGTCCAGCGGAAGAGAATGTACGAACCGGTTGATACACACGTTGTTAAAATGTGATCTCTAGATCAATCCTTCAACACGAGGTTGAAAGATTATGTTTCACGATATGGTAATAATCTGTGAAACATGATTAACTGGAATTGTGTTGTGATTTTGGGAGAGAAAATTTTTCGAGAGAGAAAACACTCAACGTTCTGTATTCAGCGTTCTTCGTGTTGCGTTTTCAGCATCTTAAGATAACTGCCTTGTACAGTATTTTATTTCCAAGGAGACAGGAGTTAATAAATTGTTTCATTAACTCCCTCTCTCCCTCTTTTATCCACTATCATATGTGGAATATAACATTAAATAAATAATATTAACTATTATTTACAGAAAGAACAGAAACTATTAAGAGTTATGTCTAAATAAAAAATGTTCAATTATTCTTCTCTTTTTTCTCTTTTTAACTAATTTAGTAATTACCTTAATAAAATATTTTATTCCATTAAATTTTATGGCAAAAACTTGTGTGTATCCGGGCGCACGAGGAATACTCTGTGCGTCTTTAGAATTTTGTGTTAAATTGTATACCCTTTAGTTTAAAGATGTGTACCCTTTATTTTCTGAAGAAAAATAAAAAATATTAATGAAAAGTGTATACCCTTTAAAACAAAATGGTGTACCCTTATTAATTAAAGTGGTGTACCCTTTAGAACAAAATAATGTACCCTTACCCATAATACTAAATTCTAAAGGAGTACGGTGTGTCCTTGGAAGCACGCAAGACCAACTCAAATTTTATTAGTATATTTTAATATTTAAATGTTAATTTGAATATTAAATATTAATATTAATTTAATATTATAATTTTTGTCAAATTAACTATTAATATTCATTTAATAATTTAATATGGATATTAATTTATGTCATAATATACAATTTTTATTTCTTTAAATCTTTTATTTTTGTTAAATTAAAACATAAAATACTTATAGTTTCTGTTTATTTTTATTATAATTTTATTTTTAGAATATTTATTTACTACTTTAATTTTTTGTCAATTTTTAATTTTTTTTGCATTTCTGTTAATTTTTTAATATTAGTGAAATATTTAGAAAGAAAATTTTATTATATTCTATAATCTTAATTTTTCAAAATATATAAATATATATGCATATATTAAAGAATTTTTTCTAATATTTTAGACATATATTTGAAAGTGTATCATTTTGAACTTAATATCCAGATATTTATTGTTAAAAAAAACAAAGAATTGATGAAAAGCTTAATAGTTAGCAAAAAAAAAATATTGTAAACCCGAGTCGTTTACTAATAAGAGGCAAGACCGAGTGGTTGAATTATAAACAATAATTAACAGAGAAAATTGAAAAATCGAGTTGTGAGTTATGTATGAGAATTAAAAGACCAAGTGCAAAAACGACGTATAAGACCGAGTAGTTGAATTAAAAGGCGAGTGAGAAAAGAGTATAAAACCGAGTAGTTGAATAAGAGTTAGTTGAATAAGAGTTACGTATGAGAATTAAAAGACAAAGACGTTAGACCAAGTAGTTAAATAAGAGTTATGTTGAGAATTAAAAAACCGAGTGCAGAAAAGATGTAAGACCGAGTGTTTGAATAAGGGTTGTCTCTGAACGAGAATTAAAAGAACGAATACAAAAAGACATAAAACCGAGTAGTTGAACAATTAATATCAATTAACAGAAAGATAACAATAATTAACATAATGAAAGTCGAATGGTTTAATAATTATTTTAAAAAAATATTAATAGTTACATTGATGAATGAGAATGTTAAATTATTCTTTTCTTTTTTTCTTTTAATTAATATAATAATTACCGCAAAAATAGTAAGTATTTTATGTTTATCCATCTTTGATTTCTTTTAAATTAAAATATAATGTATTTATAATTTATCTGGATTTTTATTATAATTTAAGATTTAGATTATTTATTTACAAATTTAATTTTGTCAATTTTTGAATATTGATAATTTATGTTAATATTTGGATATAATTCATATCATTTGGCTAATTTATTCAAATTAAATATTTGTTAAAGTTAATTATTTTTTAATTAATGAAATTTTTTAAAAGGAATAATTTGTTATATTTTTGTCAAGGGGACGACTATTTACAGCCCCGAATTTACTACACCCCCAAATTTACTAGATGTACTCCATAAATTTATTAAGCTAAAATATCTCTAATTAAAATTACATAAATAACCTTAAAGTATATAATTAAGATTCAAACTATTCACAGATTTATATGTTAGAACATATACTCGCTCCATATATCCAAAAAATATCATTTGTTCGGTTCCTTCATCCGAACCAATTTTACATTCATCATAATAACAACCTTCACTAAGTAAATTAGTTACTGCAAGAAATTAGCTAATTAATCCAAAAACTTAAAGCTTACATTATACCCTTTAGAATTTGCTCTTCTCAATTCGGCTCTGGCATCAGTCGGTGTCGACTGCGACGGCAGCATTGCTGGTTTTGGCGACGACATCGAAAATTCGCAATGACACAGCATCATCGACAGCCACTTGAGGATGCCCTTGATCGGCAGCTTCTTCTCCGCAGTTTCATTAATGTCCCTGTCTTCCTCTTCACATCATCACCTTTGAATTTAGCAAGCGATAAGTTGTAATCAGCATTGGGATCGGAGTCCACGAGGGTATAATTGAATGGTATTTACAATCTACGGGTATAATTGTCATAATTGGGGGTGTGTTTAGTAATGTTTATACATACTAGTGAAACATAATGGGGTGTATTTAGTAAATGGGGTACGTTAAGTAATTTCGGGGTCTTATTCTTTTAATTTAAAACCCACTTGGTCTTTTAATTTAGAACTCACCGTGGTTTGTTAAAAATGTTTATTGTGTCCTTATTTCAAAAATTAATATTAGAAATCTCAAAAAACTGACACATATTAGGGATATATAAGTAAAATCATCTCAAAAGTGGGCAATTTTGCTTATAATTAGTCAAAGTAGGCATTTTTTTAAGTGTCAAAATTCATTTGGGCAGGATACCACAATTCTATATTAGGAATACCAGCTGATGTAGTGATGGCAGCTGAGGAATAGGTACAAACAATAAGAATTTAAACTTCCTCACACAAAAAGTTACCCCGTACTAACGCCAATTTTCATGTCAATAAGGGGAATGCATGAAGTGAACAACAAGTCCAAGGATGTGAAGATACTTTTCCACATTAGAACATCACTCATCGACCCCAAATCAGGTCCCAAATACTCCAGATACACAATTATGGAGTACATCTCAATAGGTGATCCAACAGCAGCATCATCAATGTCTTCTGAAAGTGGAACGTCAATGGCAGCCTCAATTGCAGCGCAATCTTCATCGGAAAAACAACTGCCTAAACGTACCATCTATGCTCCCACTAAAAGTACCCATCTTATCATAAAACAAACGAAACAGAATTAAGGTACCATAACCACTACCTATTGGCATAGCACTACTTCAATTAAGTTTTTAAATTCATTAACACATTCTAACGAGCTCTAATTGATCTTTACTGCATTTTTAAAAATCCAACATGAACCATAGTTAACCACCATGCATTCTGTACGGTAGCGTTCCCTGATCATTTCTCTATAACTAATTAATTTTGCTGCACTTCTGGTACTTAATCATATTACAAAATTGATATGTTTGGGGAATTACATTGTTTGACTTCTTAATTTTCTCCTTCTATGTCACATGTGGAGTATCTAACTGGATATGGATGCGTTCGGCGAAGTTGGGTCTTAGTTTTACCACTTGTTGTTTAGGTCACTGTAATCATGAGACAAGGTTTTTCCCTGATTTCCCCACTTTCTGCTTACACCACTGTACTCAAGATTCACTGTTTCTGCTGACCGATAATGCTCATTTGTCCATCATCGTGCCCTTCTAAATTCACATTCATTATTTGAATTTCAAAAGATAACTTAAATAACACGTCTCTTTATTTCTAACAACTCTATTTATTGTTCATTTGTAATTTTCATATAATTGACTTGTGGCATTGCAGATTGCTGCAGCTTTTGTGGGCAGGCATGCCAACACTACGTACAACGCAGCACCAGATAATTTTCATCAACTTCTTGCGAGTTCTGTTTGCTGCTCTTTTGATTTTGCCATGTACAAATTCTAACTATACCCTAGATTGCCACTGCTAATGTATATGTGCATCTTTTGGCAATGGCCTGGTTTTTTGATTTTGCCATATACAAATTCTAAGTATAACCACTGCTAATGTATAGGTGCATTTTATGGCAATGACCTTCTGATATCAATATAAATTATTGCACGCATGTATATATTTTATACCAATAGTTTCTAGCAACATAAATTTGCTTTCTTATAACAGAAACTAATGCTGAGAACAGACACTAGAACGGGCTAACACCTGATGAAGACCAAAAAATGAACTATTTCTAACAACATAAATCTGCTTTCTTGTTTGGAAGGTAGCATGTGTATTCTTGTTTGGGCTCTCTTCGTCCTTTTTTTTTTTTGCTTGTTCGTTATTTCCTTTCTTCTCTTGCACAATATCCCATCAAACCTTGTTAATCACCATCTCCTCAATCACTCACACAAAAGGTGTATATATAAGGCTTAAGAGGAAAATCATGGCATGTAATGTGCTTATATCACAAGATAAGCTTATAGGCTCAAAATGGCTAAATAGGGATGATGTATAAGGTAAAGAAATATATGGCAATGACTATAAATAACAATGCTGGCCTTAAATCATATCACTAACCTCTACTAATCGGGTTCATTCTCGTAGTCCTTGAGCAAGTTCTAACTTATCAAACTCAATCGATTCACTCATGAAGAAGTAACCATGTGTGCATGGTTGAAGCTCAAATGCTCACAAGCTTATGCTCGGACCTTGAGGGACCTATTACACCAACATTCATCTCAAAATTGAACAAGTTAAAAAAAAACATGTTACAATTTCAAATAGTAGAGATTCCTAACATAATTTGCAATCACTTATCACCACAATATGTCATCACTCATATTCAAAAACGTCTCACGACATTCCAAAAAAACCACCAAACATTCTCTAAACAAGAAAAATACAAACAAAACACATAATAAAGACACACCAAACAGAAAACAAAACAAAAACACATAACATGAAAAAATAGAAATTCAATCCATCAATAGAAAATAAAGCACACACCTTCAATATCCATTATCAAATATGCTAAAAATATCCCCATCTTATTCACAAATAGCAATACTAAATAATGAAAGTAAACCTCCAAAAAATATAACATATGAAGTAGCAAACCAATCATAAACAATCCAAATCAATATCAGGCTAAATCAAGTTTATGCTAATGGAAATGATAAGAGCAATTTAAAGCAAACTCTATCATGGTTCCGGAAGTGGAAATGGCTGGCACGAAAAACCGAGCTGCATGTACGAAAAGCTAGAAATTTTGGAAATCGGACCAACTCGACACGAGTTTGTCACTCGACTCGTGCTGTCTGCTTCTACTCGACTCGAGCTTCCTACTCGACCAAGACATGGTCGAGTTGATATTTCAGGTGTCATCACACGGCCTGTGTACAGGCCTGAGCTCGGCCCTCGACTTGAGCTCAGAACCAAGCTCGACTCGAGTTGTGAACTCGACTCCAATCTGGTCAAGCAGGCAACTCTGATGTCGAAGTTCGACTTCTATACAGGGCTGAGCTCCAGATTCGGCTCGAGTCCCAACAGCTTTTTTTTTAATTCTACACTTCAAACCCTATTTTGGCATATTTATATGCTTCAGATATACCTCATATATGCTTAACAACTCATCAAAAACCATCAGCTCAACAAATGCAATAAAAATATGGACTAGCATGCACTTTTACACAACCAATCGTACTAAAATCAAATCAGTACTCTTGAGAAAAAAATTAAATTACCCCTAAAATACGAGAAGCATATACATCACAAAAACTCAAGGTATGTCACCATGCACTATCCTCCCAAACTTAAATTGAAACAAGTGTTGAAATTTAAGTTTGTAAAAAGTGGTGAGACACGTTCACACTTCAAATCAAGCACTTCTCGTATCTTCAATACGTATTCTCCTCACGAGCACATCCACCTACATGTCAAAAATAAGCAAAAAACATAAAAATCTAATAAAAGCAAAAAAAAATAATGATGGGTTGCCTCCCATCTAGCGCTAAGTTTAACGTCTTCATGCCGGACAAAATTATTGAGCTTATGGTGGTCTAGAATAATCCTTAGGTACTCTCATAGGCTTCTTCTTGAAATAGTGCTTTGTGCTCTCACGCTCAACCACAAGAACGTCTCCTTTCTTGTTAAATAGCTCAAGAAATTGTTCTCCAAAGACGTTCTTCAAAAGGAATGGTCATTTCCATTTGTTCCACTTTTTCCATCGGGCTCCATATGAGTTTTAAAATTTCAACAACATCCCCCGGTAAGAATTCGGGCAATGAAATGTGTTGGTACCCTCTTCCAACCTTTGTCCTACAATCACCAACAAATAATTTTTTATCAATGAAATTATGAAAATTCGTAAGAGAGCTAGAAATTTCCATAGAATGAGAAATTTTTGGCTCATGTGGAGTGAAATCAATGATCTTAGTTTTCGGAGGTTTCTTTTCTTCCATAAGTGCATGAATTTCTTCATGATTTCGAAGCTTTACTTTCTCAATCATCATATCAAGAGACTCAACAAATCTATCGAATTCCTCCTTCAACTCTTCTTTCAACCCTTGTGCTTTTATCCACTTAGGTACTATTTCTCTCTTCTCCTTTATAGCCTCATCTTCCCCCAAACTATCCTCCCTATTCTCTTTCAACAACCTTGCATTCCTCCAACCCTTCTTCAACCATACTATCCTCATTCCGAGCTCTAATGGCCATGCATTGATTTTTTATTCCGAAAGTAGAAGGCTTATTGTTTTCTTTTTGAAGTATCTCAACGGTGGACATAATTTGGCTAATTTGATGCTCCATGGAATTCAACCTAGCATCAAATGCTACGATTGTATTCGTCACTATTTCACACTAATTTTTGATTCTATCCATCCAAGCATCATTAGACTTCATCACATTTTCCAAGCATGCCACAATCTTCTCAAATAAATCTTCTCTAAGCACACATTTATGGCCACTTTGATTGGAAAAGAGGAGGTGGGGTCTTGAAAATCTCCCCATAATTGTGGTTGGTTTCCTTCTTGATTTCTAAGAAATTTTCTTGAAAATTTCTCCCTTACATGTAATCAACATCTTCCACAACTTGTGGGTATACTTGTTGTTGCATATGATGGGGAACCCCAAAATTCTCATAACTTAGTTGTTGGAATTGCATATCTTGTTGGCCAACTCCAAAATCCGGTTGCAAGTTTGGCTCAAATGGTAGAGGTTGATTCAAATTTGGCATTTGAACTCCTTGAAAATTTCTCACATCTCCTTGTGCGTTCGCAATGGGAAGAGCACTTTTATTCACCATGTTTCGAATAATATCCATGTAGCTCATATTTTTGGGATTGTTCATCTTTGTCTTCCCTCTCAAGGTTTGCAATTACAAGAGAAAGAAAAATTAGAACGCAATTTTAACAAGAAAAATGTCCTTATTAAGACCATTCTAAACAATCCTTAGTCAAACTTAAAAAATTACGTTGATCTCCCCGGCAACGGCGACAAAAACTTGATTGAATATTTTTTTATGTAAAAGAGTGCACTCTATCGTTCGTAGGCACGAGCAACCAAGTTAAATTATCGATCCAAAGAAATCAAGAATTTAAGAGTTTAAGAGATCTCAAGTTTATTGTGATTTTATAAGGACGATGGAAGGGAGGATAGATAAGTATGCAAATAAAAAGAAATTAAACTAATGAAAATAAGATGAATGCAAAAATGAAGGGGTTATAAATGATGCAAGGTGAGAATAACAACAATCATGGCATAGATAATAAAGAAATCATACAATTAATTACAATCTTTCATGAACATGGCATAGGAGCGATCACTAATATATCCTAAGCTCTCTCTCGAGCCACTTAAGTCGTAGGCCCTTAGTAAGGATCCCAAAAGCTCATAGGATCGAGACCAAAGTGAACACCTCCCAATAGGTACTAATTACTCTACGAGTTCCCTAATTAGGTACTAAATCATAGACAATATTCCCTTTTAAGGTACTATAAATTCACTAATGACTTTAATCTCATCATCTAGTCAGCTAATCTCTCGATTAAACTAATAGAATGTTCTATTAAATAATTTAGAATGATATCTCTATCACATTCTAAATTAATGCACATGAAGTGTACGATGAAATGATTCAATGAACTATCCTAAACACATAATTAATTTCTCAATCTAATCACATGCCCAAGATAATTAATCACACAAATCAACCATAAAATCAAGTAATTAACATCAATGATAGAAATAACACAAATGTCAATTAAGATTAAAACTAAATTGCATAATAACTAAATTATACAACACCAATTATGGAGCTAATCTCACAAAGGAGATTAGCCTATCATAGTCTTAGAGAAAACATCATAGACAATTGTATCTATAAATTCCATGATAAAACTATAAAGAAGTCTACAAAAATTAGAAATAGAGTTCCCCTTTGAATGTCTTCAATGGAGATTCTCCTTCTTCTTCTTACAATCTTCACTTTCCCTTACTTCCTTGATCACTTGGATAATGGATTTTATGGATGGATTCAAGGATAGATGAATGGAATGGAGAATGGATGGAATGGAGAGAAAAGTGTATGAAAAATAGCGTGAATTAGGTGTAGATTTGATCCAGAATTGACTCCTCTTTAAAAATCACGCAAATGGAGTATTTATATGCCTAGAACCTTCTAGAATACCCGCTGAATAAAATTCCATCAAATTGATGGACTCGACTCGAGCAGGTGTAGCTCGAGTCAAGTCATGTTTTCTCGGTGGCTGTCGGCACTTTACGGAGATCGACTCGAGCTCTGAACTTGAGTAATATGGGAGGCTGAGCAGGTGTCTCTGATGTGTACAGTCGACCATCGGAGTCGGAGGTCAAGCCAGCAAAGCTCGACTTAAACTTCATCACCAACTCAACTCGAGTAGGAGACTCGAGCCGAGTTCCGTCGAGTTTTTTCTCCTTTCTCGTTTTCAACTCCCGACTTCGTTTTGCTCCGTTTTAACCTATTTTTCATACATTTAAGTTTATTTTCACACATTTTCATAATAACATAAACACCACCAAAAGATACTTAAAACGGATAAAATAATACGAAAATACACATAAAAATTACTCTAAAATTTAGGTGAAAATAGCAACGATCAACTTGTTTGTGACCGGCTACGCTGCAGTAAAATTTGACCAAATTTTCCTAAGTGTGGTCGAATTTTTGCACTATTTTCTCCATTTTTGCTCGTTTCACCATCCTAACACCTGTACATGCTAATTTTGAGATTAGATACGTATTTTCCACCTTATTCATCAAAACTAAAACAAAACACGAAACAGAGATGAAACAAGCTAAAACTAGGTGAATTCAACGACGATCAAAAATATTACTCCCTCCGTCCCATAGAAGTTGACACACTTTCCTTTTTGGTTTGTCCCACTAAAGTTGACACATTTTCTTTTTAATACATGGGACCCACATAAAACAATTAATCTACTCTAATAGGCCCTACATATCACCTCTAATACAACTACCCACTATACATTAAATATTATTTTTCTCACTTCACTTTACTTCACTTTACATTAAATTATTATATTCCTTAATCTCTGTGCCCAAAAAAAATTATACCAACTTTAATGGGACGGAGGGAGTATCATTTTTCATTAATTGAGTATCACTTTTCATTATACAAGTTATCACTTTTTATCTGTCAAACTTAAGCCCTTATGTCACAAAAGTCTTTGCCCTTTATAATTTATTTATACTTAAAAATTCTACATTACCCTTCAAAAGTTAATAAAGTTGGTCAAAAAATAACTTTTCTTAAACTCTGTATCTACGGTAATGGTGAAAATATTGTGAGGGATAATATGGGACGGAGGGAATATTTCTCAATCCACTGCACATTAAAATACCATCCAGCGTTAAAGTTTACAGTTTTCATTTTGGTTTGCCAAGTTAAAGTTTACTTTTTTTTTGTCAAGTTGGGCCATACAAAATAATTAATTATTTCATATAGGGCCTACACACAATATTAAGGGACCGTTTACATAAGTTGGCAGGGATACCCTTCTTTGGAGATAACCCAACCCTGTAAGGTGGGTGAACCTAAGTCATCCCTTAGAACCACTTCCATTTACTTAGAGGTTTGGAGGAGAATATATTTACAAAATTATCCTTGACATTTATTTAAAGCAAGGATATAAATGCCACGCAGCACCACCCAATTCAAGCAAGCAGAATATAACGATTCACGATGCACAATCCTCCGGCCAGTTTCAATCACCACACTGTCCTCTCCCTCACATGTGACTTCAAGTGACTCAGGAAGTTCGACGGCCGTGTGAATATCAGTACCGATACAGATCCATAGAAACCGCGCTGGAGAAATAAAGTAAAGCAGGATGGATCATGCCACCACCGTCGCCGCCACTTCAATCTTCAACCAAACCCAACATCTTCTTGAAGATGACAATAATTACGAAAGCTCCAACAATGACGAAAATAATTCTACCTTTGCCGTCGTTGACGATCTGGAGCAGGATGAAGATCACGGAGGAGAAGAGGCAGAGGGATAGGGTTAGAAAGATACAGCTGGAGGCGGCGCCAATGATCATTCGACAGCAGAGGCGCTCACAATCGGCAATCGCTTTTTATTTTGGTGGTTGATTTTCTCACACCAGCAATATATTTTGACGAATGGAGAAATGAGATGATTGATAAGAGTGATGTAAGGGGGGAAAATAAAAGGGTAATAACGTAATTTTCTATGTTAACCCTCGTAACTTTTATCTGGTCAAAATGGAGTGACAGCTTATCCCATTGCACATTGGCATTTGAACCGGGCTGCCAAAGCCCATGTCACTTTTTGAAAAGATAACTTGAAATGTAAACAGAGTGATGAATACTTAAAATAAGAGTTAACACATGTTAACATCCTATGTAAATGGTCCCTATACAATTACCCACTTCATATTAAATATTATTTTTCTAACTTCATTATTTCAGCTTACGTTAAGATATTATATTTGTTAATTTACGTGTAAAAATCTAACGTAAATATTAATATGGGACAGAGAAAATATTTTATTCTTTACAGTCTTGCCGTGTGTGGTTAATTATTTCCACATTGAGATTGTGATGATTTATTCATTGTTTTGTAAGTTTTTTTATTGTGTGATGTGTATGTGATTTGATTTCATTAATATAGTAGTTAAACTTTTGTCGCTGGGAAACTTACTCTATGGGGAGCTTTACTATAATCCAAATATGTTTACAGTATCAATCTTGGTGTATTTGTGTCTATTTATTAATTTGTGATAACACTGACTCTTAGTATGTGGTGTCTACCTGTATTAAGAACAAAATTAAGTTAAGAATATTGACTTGAGAAAATGAAATTCTCGACATTATAATGGCTTATCAATTAAACTCATGTTCGTGCTTGAGCAAAACATATGGAAATGTGACTATACAAATTTTCTTTTTATCTACTGATTTTGTTGAAACTAGAAAGTGGGTACTTGTACACCCTAATTTATTATTTCTTGCTATTTAGTTTCTTTCTCAGTTCTGAGTAATTTTATGTCTCCTGGTGAACAGAAGAAACCAGAGGGTTCAACGTAGACACGTTTAGCATCACAAAATTTGTAATTAGGTATCCTTAGCCTTACTTTGCTTTACATTCTTTTCATTTAGCAAGTTTTCAGCCAGTCATTGCGCCTTTTGTGTTTCTATCTCAGCAAAGTATTTATTATGTTTTGCTTTGTGCGGTGTCTGTGGCTATCAATTGCCCCAGTGGCATGCTACTATGACTCTTTCCTTCTTAACAAAGCCATCATTATAGAAAGCAATCCTTGTATCTAAAAATATAATTTCTCAATTGTGTATCAAATGGTAGATGCATATATGGTAAATAATTGTGCCTTTTACTTGCAAAATGTAAATATCTTTAGCTAGCCATCTTAAGCTTTTCAGTTTGTTGAAATCATTCCACAGAGACTTCATGATTTAGCATCCTCTTTAAATCCTACTATTTTATTACAGGCCAAGTGTTTAAGATATAGTTACCTTTCATACACCGAACATTTGTCATACGACCACATTATTTGACTTATATTCTGCTCATGTTTTTATGGATTTTTATGATGAAAGTTGTGAATATAAGGGAAATGTCATACTCGTGTCATGGTGGGGACTATTATCAGGAATAAATTTGGCTCACTTCAAGTAATCTAGATTCTAAATAGTAAATAATACCAAAAAAAGGCCCTAAAGCTGGTACTCAGATGGAGGACTGAACACATGAATTTATGGGTATTCATACATTGTTTATGATATTACTTTTTCAAATTGTGTGTTTCACCCTTCTATAAGAATACTTATTTGACTTGTTATGCTAGGTTTAAGGATTGGTCATTCTGTTTTTAACCGTTGTTATTTTTTCGATTCCCATTGTACACATTCAAGTGTTTAATGTTTCTCATATATACATCACTTGGGGTACTACTCTTTTCATGTTTATTAGTATTACTCTTTTCATTCTAGGTTAGTCCTCATGAAGATTCTAAGCGTTTTAATGTTTACATAACACTTTGACCTTCTTCAATTAGTGAAAGACGATTTAAATGCGACCTTAAAGGGTGTATCTTTGTCTTCATAATTAGTTAGAGATTTAGTCTTGCACCTTAGACCACTAGACATTTGTATGATGAAAAATTCAAGGCACAACCATCTAGGAATTTTTGCAGGAGAGATGCCTAACTCTTTGTTTATTTAGAAGAGAGTATGTGTGTTTCATATGTGTTTCATATATCGGGTTATCTACCAAACAGCCAACCGCTCACAACTAAAAAAGATAAGATAGATGAAAGTAGGTGATCACTAATAACTATGTGAACTGGTAGAGATGAATGCATAAACCACCTATACATTCCATTAAACAAGAAATCAAAGTGTCTAAGCAACACCGACAATACCCGCTTCTGTGTTCTTTAACTCGAAAAGAGACAAGGTATTCTTAAACGCATTCAGAACCTATGGGAGCCCTCCAGTGATGTAGAACTTATAGACATGGGTTCAAATTGCTTCCCTTTTAGAGAGAAGACAAAGAAACATTTTCGACAGATAAAATTTTATTTTCTAGCATGGGTAGTTTAGTTATCAGTGGCAAATTAGTTCCCTCGATTTCAATAGTCTAGGTCTAGGCCCTGTTTCATGATGGGTATGATGGGAGCCAACGAAATTGAAAATAAGGTGGAGTGATGAGAAGTAAATTTTTTAATATTTACAATTCACGTGCATGCAAATTCCACTACTTCCGGTAATTGAATTGTATTGTACACGTTCGTAGAGCATCATTCAATATTTGGGATGACCCAAACAATATTGACATCAAGTGTGATTGAATAATGTTGCTATACTAGCTTTACTTCGGTTATGTTTTCAAGTGCTAAAAAAATGTGAGAATCTTATTTCTTTCATATTAGGAAAACAATTAATTGAAGCACCCTTACTTGCTACCTATCTTCTGTTGAAAAAAAAAATCATTAGCTCATCATTTACTTTTGAATCACTTCATACATTTTCATTTATGAAATAGTTTAGCAGTTTTAGTATAACTGGTACACATTTTAGTTTCAAGAAAAGTATACATGCTACACATTATAACTCTGTGATGTGTATTGTGACTTTTAAACATATTCACAATTTATTTGTAATTTAGGTGGGCAATTACGTAAGCAGGGTCAGATTTGATTTTGTTCATGGGCCTTATTCATTATTCATGTTTTTAAACTTCGTCCTCTTGTGTTTTAAGTGATTGTCCTGACATTAGATCATGGAAAAAATAGCATTCATAGACTTTAATTATTTGAAATGTCAAATTATTCTTTGACATGGTTGATAAACAGATCAAGAATTTTATTATATGAATTTTTAAAAAGCAGCAAACTCATGATTTTTGATAAAGATAGTTCTATCGGTTAAGTTTTCATTTTGATATTCAGCAAAAAAGTAACAATTTACGGTGATTGTGTGCACAATTGAGGTTCGTTGGTGATGAACTTGCATTGCAATTAATAAAAACCTATGAAAGGGTAGATATGTAGCTTGGAGCCTGATCAAATGCTAAAAATAGAGAGTTTGGTGTTGTAGACGTAAGATTCTACCAACAAATATAGTTGCCTATGTTTTTACTTCATGTGAATGTTGAACTCAATTATTTAGAGTAAGATTTTAGAAACCCTTCGACATAATCTACTCCACCTTCGAGATCGTCGCTTGAAAAAGAAGTCATACATTACTTGTTTATTTGTTATTTGAGTTTTCAATTTCTGGCTGTGTTATATTCAGTTTTGACAAATTATAAAGTAAAGATGGAACCCTTTTGATGAGTTCATTAGTAGTTTGTTCATTGAAGAAAATGATTTGGAAGATTTTTAATGTCGGTTGCTTGAGTCTTCATGCATTTTAATTTACCCGGAGAGCTCATTTCTTTAAATATATTATTTCTCTAATTTAATTTTCCTTTATAAAAATATTAGATTAACTCTGTTCGTAAATATTACGTTCATAAATTGTAATGTGAGATATTAATTTAGTCTGATTTGTTCATGCATTTTTATTTACCCGTAGAGTTCATTTCTTTAAATATATTATTTCTCTAATTTAACTTTTCTTTTTAAAAATATTAGATTGATTCTGTTCGTAAATATTATGTTCATAAATTGTAATGTAAGATATTAATTTAGGCCGATTTGTTAATTTTAATAATATTGCAGTGGATGTCAAGTAGAATAAACAGTTAATGCTTAAAAAAATATTTCACTTGTGCTATTACATGAATATATCTTATTAAATCAAATAGAAAAATTAACTCAAGTTCACTTCAATTCTCACCCTCTCAAATCAAGTAAGAAGTTGTTCTAACTTAATAATGTTTCCTGAAATTTTTATTCTTGCTTATATATCTTTTTTACTGAAAACCATTTTGCATCTTTTGTTGTTGGCTAATTATTTCTTCATCCTTCACCAATGGGTGTAATCATGATTCCCTAATTTTGACAATGAGGTTGCAATGACCACTGCATAATACAAAGTTGTTCTCTATTGTTTCCTTCACATTGTAGAAATTATCATGCCCATTACATTATTGGTACTATTTTTTGCATACGTTAATTTCCTTTTTTTCCCAGCTGCTGTAGTATCCCTGATTGCTATATGCAATACGAAGCTTACACAAATAAAAAAGGTATGTGCTTCATTCCTAACTACTTGTACTGTAGTTTCCAGCTTGTTTTTTGGCAAACTCCTTTTTCAGTCCATCGTCATAATCATTTCCTGGACTTATTTTAGGCTCCTTATAAAATTTCTCTTCCACGTTTCATAATAATTTTGCACAACTCTTATTATATTTTCGGTATAGTTTCTTTAAAATAAAACTTACTTAAAAGAGATATTGTTTCCACTTCATTATCTATTTGTCTTTATTACTTCATTTAATAATAATGCCAAAGAAAAAAAACCTAGCTACCACCGGTAAAAGAAAATATTCTAGCTATGAAGATCAAAGATTAGCAAAGAATAGTCGCCGACGAAAGCTTAAAAATCCATCCCCAAGTACATCATACTAGCCAAGTGTAAATATTGACCCTTTACAATGTCTACCACACACTCCTGACGTCCTACCTAATGTGTCAAACTGTGAATTTTGTCATGCAA
The DNA here is from genome assembly GCA_023678885.1 of Pogostemon cablin. Lineage (NCBI taxonomy): Eukaryota > Viridiplantae > Streptophyta > Magnoliopsida > Lamiales > Lamiaceae > Pogostemon > Pogostemon cablin. Next base: position 18,822,181 of record CM042994.1, on the reverse strand, counting down.
AGTGTATCTACTTGGAATCACCTAGTTTCTGTTGTTCATTAGGAGATAGAATTATTACAATCAGAAATGCCTCCAGGCTTGGTGCAATTGTATGTTAGTAACACTAACTAGGCTAAAGAATTTCATAACTATATTCGCAGTTACAATAACATGTTTGCTTTCACATCATTAGGTATACATTATGATAAATCCTTATCTAAGAGAAACCCAGGAATTTATACATTTCGAGTACAATGCCAGGTTTATCATTTTCTTAACTCACTAATGCCAACGGAATTTGAAAACCCAAAAAATTTTTAGCTATACTTCTTTGATACTGAATGTTTATAATAAACTCACAGACCAGAATGTTTATAATAAACCGTCTACATCCAAAGTAGCTGGAATATGCTTATACACTTACACAAATTACCAAAGTACAGGCCCACATTTTCAGATTTACCCGAACAATAGCTATCTACAAATCATTAAACATTATTTCGGCTGTTACGATCCTATGCAATACCCTTTAATATTCCCGAATGGAGAATCTGGTTGGCATCGTGGCATTAAAAAATTACATCAAAGGCCCAAAAAAGTCCTCTAGGACAGCATGTGACGGAGAACATGTCCAAAATATCCATAGCGTTGAAGATTTCCTACAATCTGAAAGCCACCAAGGTAATATTTAAAAATTAAAAACTCATGTGAAAAAACGTTATTCTTTCTATTACAATTTTAAATACTTACTATTTTTTTAGGTACCCAAGAAAAATATAACAAAAGAACAACAGTGTCTTTTCGTGAATACTATTGTTATATGTTACAAATTAGAGAAAATGATACGTCATACTTATTACATGTTGGCAGAGTTCTGCAACAATACATTGTGGACATGTACATTAAAATTGAAACATCAAGATTGGAATTTTTCAGAAGTGCATATATCCAAAGACATTTAAGAAAAGACATATATCGTGGGTTATTAGATGGTATTGAACAAGGATATGAAATGGGTGTTGAAATTGGATCACGTACATTATTACCTGCATCATTTGTTAGAGGTCCTAGAGTCATGCGCAAAAGATACATGGATGTCATAGCTTTACTTTAGCGTTATGGAAAACCCGGCATTTTCTTAACAATGACTTCTAATCCAAATTGGCCAGTAATAAAGGTATTGTGTTTACCTTCAGATGAAATCCAAAATAGACCCGACTTAGTAGCTAGAATATTTCATGCAAAGCTCCAAGTTTTAAAGAAAGACCTACTTGACAGAGAAATTTTTGGCCATGTTATTGCTTACAATTACGTAATAGAATTTTTAAAAAGAGATTTACCTCATGCTCACTTCTTACTTATCTTGAGTCAAGAATCAAAGATGTTTACTCTAGAAGCATTTGACATAATTGTTTCTGCAGAATTACCCTACCCAAATACTGACACATTTATTTTCTTTATTAACAAATCATATGATGCATGGTCCTTGTGGTCCTCTAAATCCTACTTGCCCCTGCATGAAAAATAATCACTGCAAATTTAAATACCCTAAATCGTTCTCCGATAATACAAAAATTGGAAAAAATACATACCCTATATATCGACGTGCTAACAACAAGGGAACTGTAACTGTTAGAGGTTCACAGGTTGACAATAGGTGGGTCGTGCCTTATAACTCATACCTTTTGGCGACATTTAATTGCCACATTAGTTTTGAAATATGTTCTACTATCCAAGCTGTAAAATACATATACAAATATATTTATAAAGGTCACGACAAAATTTTCTACACTTGAACACGAAAATGACACAATTATTGATGAGATAAAAAAACTTCTAAAATGCAAGATGAATTTCACCTCATGAAGCAGTCTGGCGAATTTTTAAATTCGAACTCAGCGATATCTACTCACCAGCTATATGCCTACCAATTCATTTAGAAAATGAACATACAATCGCTTTCTCTGACGATCAATTCTTAGAAAGCATTGCCAACAATTCTAAAAGTAAAAAAACTATGCTAACAGAATTCTTTTACATGAATAAATACGATGCGTATGCAAAAAGTCTCAATTGCTTATATATTGAGTTCCCTGAAAACTTTACTTGGCATAACGACTCAAAAGAATGGAAACCTCGCCAGAGAGGTCAAGCAGTGGCTAGAATTGCAAGTTGTAAGTCATCTGAAGGCGAAAAATTCTATCTAAAACTATTATTAATGCACAAGAGAAAACCACCCTCATTTACAGACTTAAAAACAAGCAGTGACATAACAACTTTAACATACAGAGAGGCATCACGAATCTTAGGACTAATACAAGATGACAACACAGCTGAAATGTGTCTTCAAGAAGGCATAGCGTATTTAATGCCTTGTGCTTTACGATAATTATTTGCTATTGTCCTTGTTTACTGTAACCCAAAAAACCCGCAACATTTGTGGTCAAAATTTGAAGATTTCTTATCGGAAGACTTTACAAAAAATAATTCCCTTCTGTATCACATGATACGACTTGAAGTCCTGAACATTTTCGACTATTATCTTTATTCAATAGAAAAAACTGGAAGATTTTTTCACTGCAAATAGAGAGGCACCTGCAAATTTCCATACCAGCTTAACGAAAGAATTACAGGCTGAATATAATATACACATACCTAATGAAGATATTTTAACAGTTGAAGAGCTGAATTAGGAACAAAAAAAATGCTTTTGATCGAATATTGCATCATGTTGAAAATAATTTACCTAGGGCCTTTTTTGTAGATGGCCCTGGAGGCACTGGAAAAACTTTTCTTTACAGAGCCCTTCTTGCAACAATAAGATCAAAAGGTCATATTACACTTGGTACAGCTACCTCAGGTGTGGCAGCATCTTTACTCCCTGGAGGGAGGACTTCACACTCAAGATTTAAAATACCTTTAAATGAAAATGAGTTCCAATCTTGCAATGTCAATAAGCAGAGTACATTAGCCCATCTCATAAGATAATCTAAATTAATTGTCTGGGATGAAGCGTCAATGGCAAAACGTAATACCATTGAAAATTTTGATGAAATGCTTTGAGACATAATGAACTCAAACACAAATTTTGATGGCAAAATTATTGTCTTTAGAGGAGATTTTCGGCAAACTTTGGCAGTAGTTGCTCAAGGTTCTAAAAATGACATAATAGACACATCAATTATCATGTCACCCTTGTGGAATCATCTTGAAAAGATTAAATTACACCAGAATATGCGAGCTTTGCTTGATCCTGATTTCTCAGCTTATTTGCTAAGAGTTGGTGATGGAATAGAACAAACAAATGAAAAGATGAAATTCAAATCCCGCCTAAAATTTACATTCCTTACATAGATGACACCACATCATTAGACGCATTAATTAACACAGTATTCCCATAAATTAATAGCCCTTGTTTGGATTTTTCTGAATTTGTTCAAAGAGCTATACTTACCACGAGAAATGAATTTGTACATGAAATAAATGATATCTTAATTAATAATTTCATGGAGTCGAAACTACATACATTAGTTATGATGAAAGCACATGCCCTTACATTACAAAAGAACAACAAGAATTCTTTCATTCTTTAACTCCCTCAAGTCTTCCTCCCCACAAATTATGCTTAAAAATAAATGCACCAATTATGCTGCTTAGAAATATTAATCCCACCAAAGGACTTTGCAATGGTACACGTCTTACTTGCAAAGGTTTTGACAAAAAACATTGTGCATGCTGAAATTTCAGTAGGTGCGCATGCAGGAAAACCTGTATTCATTCCCCGTATAACATTAGAGGCTCCAAATGATAACTCCTCATCTATTTCATTTAAACGAACACAATTTCCAATACGATTATGCTATGCAATGACAATTAATAAAGCACAAGGGCAAACTTTATATTATGCTGGTGTTTACCTAAAAGAACCAGTATTTTCGCATGGTCAACTTTACGTTGCGCTATCTAGGGCAAAAACTGCAGCTCAGATAAAAGTTCTTATAAGACCAACAACACCGTTAGTACAAAGTACAACATACACAAAAAATATCATGTACGAAGAGGTTCTACAAGCTGGTAAATCTACTTAAATTTTAAGGTGATAACCAATATAAATATTAATAACACCTATAGCATATTTATTAACAGCTTAAACTCATTTTCCCCAATAGGTGCGGCGCATGTTCAATTTGACCATTTGCGTCAACATTACAATACAACAAACGCAACTTGGCTTTAAAGGTATCTACCTTTTTTCCCTTTTTCACCTTTAAATCTATAAAATGAGTTCTCACTTCATTGTTATGTCTTTGTGTTAACTATTTTGTTCGATTGGCTAAGGCGATATTTCATAATTCTATGTTGTTTCTGATTATTTTCTTTGTTTGATGTCAGAATATGGAATATAAAACTTAAGGAGGGCTTCTGGTTTTTTATTTGTGGTTCTGTTCTTATTATTACATGGATATAACACGATCGCACAATTAATCGTCATCCACTGAAACTCATAATTTTTTATCATATGTGTCAATGTTAGGCTGCAATACCAACAAATTTGTGTGTCAATGTTAGGTTGCAATAACAACAAATTTGTGCTGGCTATTTACTTGTACTAATTGCAATAATATTTTCATTGATATCTCTTCTTTTCCTATTTCACAAGTCCATGCCTTTATGTTATTTGTGATAATTTACTTTGTCTCTTGTCATGGAACATAAAATTTAAATTAGATTGCTGGTTTTAAGTTGTGGTTAACTATTATTTTTATTACTAAATGGATATGACGCAAACTCATGATCCAGTTAAATTCATAAATTTTAATCATATGTGACAACCTTAATACTTAATACTTTGCTTTCTGTTTGTTATCTTTTGATCATAACATAAGATTTGCTGGCACACCTTATACTGTATAGGAAGTCAACAGTACCAAGTCAACAATCAAGAATCAGAATAACTTAAAACGAACAAAAGATTATCAGCACAACAGTGCTTGGTTAAACTTCCTACATAAGATATTAATAAGGATATCAATAAAAATGGTCTTTTTTCCTCCCAAAGCATTGCAATGATGAACACATTTTAATTAGTAATAACCAAATCCGGCCATATCTGATTTGGTAAACTGCCGTCCGGCTTCCGAACCATTTCCCAAGAGCAAAATCCTTCCATTTCGCCTCACAGCAACCTCACGTATTCTGCGAACAAGACCCGTTATTGGGTCACTGAAGATCTTCGTCTCCAAATTTCCTTCCAAATACACTATAGAATTGGGGCCAAAATTCTTCACCGCAAGTTCCCCTAGCCTTTCAGGATACACCGACACCCGGTGCCATTGAATGGCACATCGATTTGCATACTCTTTTGGGTCTTCATTATCCAAAGGCCTTCTATTGTTCCGTATACCACCAGTTCCAAGTGAAATCAGAGTTACCACTTTCCCACTCCTTAGTTTCTTCTGAATTGGGGCCTGCCCAACTTGCCCTACCAAGATTGCCCTGTATATGCCGGGGTCTAAGCCATTTTCAAGGGGTCGATCAGAATTAGCTTGACGCTGATTATTCGAAGAAGGTGAAGAATCTGGGGCAAAATGGGGTGAATCTGACTCAGAATCAGACAGTGAGTCAGTTTCTGCAGAGGATAGACTTTTGGAGCAGAAAGTAAGAGGAGATAGCTTCGATACTGAAGGTTTTGATGTATACCGTGAGAAAATCAAATGGGACAACTTTCTGGAGAGTGAAGACGCCATTGGAATTACTACGAAAGGTTCAAAAAACCTAAAAAAATGTTTTAAAAGAAACAATAAGATGCCTTTAAAGTAAAAAAGGAAACAATATGAAACAAAAAGGCGACTCACTAAATTCAAATGAAAGATTATGATTTTAGTATGACTTTACATTGGAAAATGAAAACACAACGCAAATAAACAGTAAGAGAAAGAATTTTGAAGAAATCACTTACCACATTACTTGGGGGATGCACTTTAAGAGATTTATCTCAGTGCCGCATATAGAGGTTCATCTGGCAAAACCAACACTCTGTCAAAATTTATCTTGAAAGACAGTGATTTTAAAAAATAACTTCTCACAGAGGCTACAGAATGTTGTGCATAGAAATTCGTCAAGGACACAAGTAAATAAAGTGATGGCCAATAGGTAGATTCACATTCTTTCCCTAACTAATTTTCCATGGAGTGATTCTATTTAGATTAGAGTGATTTGCCCTTAGGCCCTTAATATTCACATCCTATATTTATAAGCTTATTTCCTTGAGAAAGGTTTCTTCCCAAACTTGTTACTTATTTAAGAATAGCCTCTCTTCCTCATATCCGAAAACACTGTTTCAACCAAATCCAATCAGACTTCATCAATGCAACCTAAGAGATGTTAAAGGACTCTACTTTCTATCTCCCTCTTCTCATTCTATTAAGGATGCACCCTACATATTACCTGAAAATGATACTTAAATTTGGAGTTTTGTTTGGCCTCCCCAAGAAATGCAAGGAATCTTGTCCACTAATCAAGATGGCATTGCTAAATATTCAATCACAATTAATCAGTAACCTTACATATATTCTCTCCATATCTTACATACTCGAGGAAAAAAGACAAATAATTTGCGATCAAGCCAACAAATAACCAATATTTACAAGCTAATTAAACTCTGCACCCCCATAGAAATAAAAATAAACTCCTTAAATATTTCCCATGAAACAATTCTTAAAATGAACGCCACAACAGAATTCAGAAACATATTATTTAAGTTATGTGCTAGACCAAGTAAAAGCTACTGAAATATTTGCTAATTAAGAGATCATGGTAGCAGACACAAGAGCGAGGTAAATTATTAAAATTATTAGAGGGGTTAAAGTAGTTTCTCTATTTAGAGGGGTTAAAGTAGTTTCTCTAATTAGCCATCTATACCTTAACCTAATAAAATTATTAAAATTAGCAGCAGGTAAATTAAATCTTCTTTAATGATCAAATTTTGTTTTATTAAAAATACATCACAAGTCAGAAAGGACATTTTTGTGTCACCACTAATCCTCATCCAAATGGACTAATCTTATTTATTATTAATTGAACACATATGAACCCTATTAAAATTTAGATACATTTTTGGAACATACTATAACATAAAAGAAAGCATACCATAAGCCACATACCAAGATATCTTTGTTAGTTGGGGGAAAAATCCGCACGAATCGGATTTTTTGAGGAATGTATCTAGAGAAACAAAGGTGGATAACCATAGGTTCATTGAAAAACTAAACAATCAATAGAAACAGCACATGTATTCATTCAGCTTCTCATAATTATGATTTGAGCTCTACTGATAATAACTCAATTAAACTTCACCAATTACTTGTATCAGAACTGGATAAAAATTCATATTCAAAGCAACAAGTTCTGCATATCTAAATGGTCAAGGGCAGGTAGAAATAAACGATCAAGATCATTACAGGTTCATGTTACTACAACCGAACGACCGTATTACGTGCATTCATTAATAGTGCAAGTCTTATAAGTCACCCAAGTTAATGAATACATCAGATTTCAATTCATACAACCACCACGCAAGAGGAAAAAGGGACCTAAGTTGGTTACAATTTAAGATGAAGTGGAATCTGAAAATTTAACATGACCATCTTAGCTTGGCCCTAAAGCACGATGTAGGTGGGAGTTATATGCATTCATGAGATTTTCTGATACTAAAACATGCAATATACTTGCCATCCGAAAGAAATTAACCCTGGCTACTCTTTCCCTTCCCTAACACAAGGCATACATGAATGCGAGAAGGCACAAAGAGGAAATCATAACAAGGACTTCTATGAGGCAATTTGTCATACATCTGGTGGGCAGAAGTATCCAAGAAAATTAAGAAGATGAAAAAATTCTAACTTCTAGCACCCGAAGAGAGATGACTGAATAGGAAGAAGGAACTGTTGCAAGAGAAAATAACAAAAAAAAAACTTAAAGAGAATCACCTTGTCGTCGCAAGGCCAGAACAAATGCAGAGGGGGGAGAGAGAGAGGCCGACCATGACGTTAAGGGGTGAAGGGATACGGGTGTATATATCAGAAATGGAGTATTTGATGAGAATTTGGGGAGGCTGAGAAGGGGACGCATAAAAGGAGTATTGATGGGCTACCGGTGAGTTACTAGCCCATGTACCGGGTTTCAGACTTTATAGGAAGTACCAGTAAGGGGACACCTCACAAATGGACACCTCACGACTTCGTGAGGTGTGTACCCTGTTTTAGTGCCCATTCTGTTGATATTACAAAAATTACTGTACAACAAAAATAGTATTTACAATGGTAATTGTTTGTCTTTGTGGTAATCTAGCTATTTTTATTTTTTGACTCTTGGGTTTACTTTTATGAAGTGGGATATAAATAAAGTGAATTGGACAATTTATGCTGCCAAATGTATAAACTTCATTTTCACTATGGGTTGCCTTCGTCATTACACCTACTGTAATAGCAAGAGTAGTTAACATAGCCTGCAAAAGTGTGACTAGTACATGTACATAAGTTAACATTTGAATATAATACGTCAATATAGATACACCTTTCAGGGGAAATAGCACACTGGTAAAGTTGAACGTATTTGCACCAGCCACATACGCAACGAGTCAATGGCTCTTTCTGTAATTCATGCAAACGCATAACAATATAAATGTTCCAACTTATTATGGGATACCACTCATAAAAAAACCAATTACATAAGTTGCTTTAATATGATATTAACTAAAAAGAACAACAACAACGATGGTGTAAAAGTTGCAGGTGTTTCAAGGGGAAAAGCACATAAGTGAAGGGCAACATCATTTAAGTTCAACAAATCTGTTTTGTCAAATTTTTTTAAGCTCAGCAAACTATTACTGATCATACTCCTATGAATTATTTAAAAAAAAAAAAAAGATCATAGTCCTACAGATAAATGTCGAGGTACTTCTTACTTCAGTAATTACCTAATTAAAGGGCAAAAACCACAAGTACGAAACCACCAAACAATGAGTTGGGGTTCTACAGTCTATAGTCTATACTAAGGCACCATTTAATTCATAATTGAGTAAAAAAGACACAGAAGCAGTAGATAATCACACCAACCTAAGAGTTAAAATAGTATGTGTCTAGGGTAATTAATCAAGCAACAAAAGAGATAAAAGTAGCATATCTCTATGGCAATTATCATACACCGATGGGCAGTAATATACCAGGTGTACCCAATACTAAATGTAGAAGTAACACTTAGAATGAATTCCCGCATGCAGGGGGGCGAAGCTGTAACCGGGAGATAGGCAAACATTTTAAGGGATCATTAATTGTAGGCAGCATGTTAGATGTAGTTTTACATGAGTTTGCATACTGTTTTTTCTGATGAGCATTCTTAGCTAATTTTCGGTCTTCCAAGCAATTGTATTTTCTTTTGTAAGAACTTTTTGATTGACGTGATATAGGTATTGAAGTTCCTTTTCTTGGCATTATGACTATCAGTTCCAAAACACCAAATAAACAAAAATGTGCAAATATTCTTCAGCTGTGAAGATCGTGAAAGAGCAATTCACTACAATGCACAAAAGGCAACTTTATAAAGCACTAAGTAAATTGTAAGAGAAGTGCATGCCTTTTCTAGATAGTAACAGTTACGTGTACCGTTGTGCAGTGCGCGTCGCGAGCAGCACCTACTATAGCGTGCTGGAAAATAAAACCATAAATGTTGTTAGCTCTCGTAAATAATTTTAAAATCAATGTATGCAAATATTAAGCAAAATAAAATTCATGCGAGCCCGATCAGAATATGCCCTAGTCGTATTTGATTCAAATTAACCCCGAATGTTGGAGTAGACAACTCCAACATTTAAGTTTTTATAGATGTAATAAGTGGCATGACTATGTTTAATACGAACGTAGCCCGAAACTTGGGGTACGTTGTGGCAAGATTATAATTTTTGTTTAGGCAACTAAATTGACAATTCATTGCATTTTATTTTAGTAAATAAAGAGTGCATTTTTCATGAAGGCAGGGAAAAAAATAGAGTAAATTACATATGTAAAAAGTTGATTTCTCGCATGAAGGAAATACTTAAATTCCTTATTTGTTCCCTCCTGATCATAACAAGCAGTAAACAAGCTGAAGCTCTTTATAACAACTCTTAAACATAATCCAACGGGAACTTTATCAAAATTAAGAATCAAACAAAAAATCATCAAGAATTTCAAAACAATCACCATATCCTCCCCTAAATCCAGAGGGCTTATTAAAACAAAAGTTAGTGCATTTTAGAATTAGTATATTTTAGTTGGTTATTAGTATGTAATAATAATAGTAATTGCTGACATCCAATGAAATTACAGAGGCCAAGTAAATGTACTAAGCAAACCTAAAGTAAAAGAGATCGATTCATTTCGAGTACATAATTGAATGCTAATCAAACCTTGAGCAGGATCATATTTCAAATGCAAAATTGATGTTTTTTTCCTGGTTGTAAACTACTAATTAAACCTAGTTTTCTATTTGAAAGATTTTTTTTTTCTTTTTTGTGCCAAATGTTTCATAGTGTTTTAGAACATTTAAAATAGTTTAACATGTAGACTTTGAGGTATTTTAGAACGGATATACTAATCAAATCAAGGGTTAAGAATTTTTTACAATAGTTAAGCATGTAGAATTTGAGGTATTTCAGAACTAACAACCTGAATATACTAATCAAATCGAGGATTCAGAAACAGATGATTTAAGGTATTTCAGAGTTCAGACACAAAGTCGACTACTTAAATATACCAAGCAAAATAGAATAAAAACATCTGCCTGTTTTTTTTAGATATATGTAACAATTAATATTTAAAAGTCCTATAAATTATTCATATTTTTTACTGTAATTTACTATGCAATCTAGGGAATGCACATGAAACTTTGGATAATTGAGCTTTGGGCATTTTCAATCATTGGTTTTATGGCAGTGATGTCAATAATGATCTCCAATCGCTGACTACAGAGGCAAAGGGGCAAAACTTTTAAGAACAACAGAAGGAGCTCGTATTGCAGTGTGACGCCGTAGGGTTTATTTCTTCTTTCCCTAATTCAATTGGCCTTAAATTTATATATATTAAATTGAGTTGGAAGCCAAGGTTTGTTTTATGTTCATCAATATAGATGCAATAATGAAAGTTTGTAAAGAACATGAGTCTGAAATTAAGTATAGTAATTTGATTTTGGACCACAGGTCAAAACCATGCACAATGTTATACAGGTACGTACATACATACATGCGTACGCAATGTTAGAAGTGGGCGTTATGGTGATGAGGCAAACATAAATTTGACATCAGATGTTTAACCCCATTAAACGATGAAAATGGAAATTGTTTCATATCTCATTTCTTGCTTACATTATGACCATTACCTACACCAATTTACTTTTCCACTTCCGCCTAATCGATAAGAACACATTAATTTCTGGATATCCAAAGTTGACAAACACAAGGATATTTTAAACTCAAATAAATGATTAATTGGAATTTAATGTTTAGAGGACTTTTTCTTATGACTGTATATATGTAATTTGAGTTAGCAATAGGTTATAATTTGCACATATATATTATTATATTGATAGTAGTATGTATATATATCATTAAAGGGGTGGGAGGCAGAGGTTTCATGTACTTGTGTTGAGGGTTAAACTCAAATAAATTGTAAAGAGATGGAGATGTTTATTAGTAAGTTGTAGCATGGATGTTTTTAAAATTAAGTAAAGAATTAAAAATTTCAACTTCCATAATAAATTAGATATTGAATTGCATTGGGGCGATTGATAAGTAATTCTAACATCATGAGTAAGCCACCCAATATTATACATACGTACTGCATCTATATATGTGAATGTTGTTACGCAATCATGGTGGATTATTTTTATTTTTAATTTCAACCATTATTAAATATGGATCTTACATATGCAAGAATTTAAGATTTGGGTTCAGATTTAGCAGCCATGTGGTTGGATTTGTTGGAAATTTAGTTTTGCTTTAAAAGCACCTAGCTGCTCAATGTACTTTCTTTTCTTTTATTTCTTGTATGTACATGCGTGTATCATGTATGTAATTTGGTAGAGTCTACATTAGATGGTAGAATCTACTGGCTGCATGTATAAAATAACATGATGAAATCGGGTGTGTGTGTATGTATGTGAAAATATTATATATTAGAAGTAACTGAGAATCACTACCCTTCCATTCTCCTTACCCTCCCCTTACCAAGAGTCCCTTAAGAAGGCCATAATCACCTAGAAAGCATGCTTTAGGGAACCTTGAATGAACATAAAAAGAAAGCAACATAACCATTATAGAAACAAAAACTGGACAGAAAACATGGAATAAGTTTACAGACAACAGAGAGTTTTACTAAGAAGATAGTTATACCAAGAGAAAAGATAAGTCTAAAAATTTTCATTAATACTGTTTCCTTCCTTCTACCTTTCCCTTCAGCTGAAGCAACACATATATGCATAACACTGGCATGTAGCACATTATGAGCCTATTGCGTCATGTTTATATAGCTTTTACACAAGTTATCAAGTATGATAAGAGGAAATAAAGAATCTGAATCATTTGGATTGAGCTGACGGATATAACTACCAAAATAACAAATGTATGATTTAAACAAAATAATAATTATAATAATAAACACCATAAGAAAGGGATTCATAGATTCATAGTGAAATCACATAGATTCATAATCCAGAGAGGCAATGAATTTAAGAACCCGAACACTGCGTAGCCGAAAAACCAGTAGGAGTCGCTCACCAGGAAGGGGAGGAACTTGAATGCAGAAAAGATACCTGAAACAGAACAAAAACTGTTAAATCTGCAGGGAAATTAGGGTAACTAAAAGGAAGCCCCAAAAAATCCCAAAAATAACTTACTAATTTGGACGTAGAAGGAGGCACAACGAAGACGGCCGACGGAGGGAGTGGAGCAGACAGATGAGGATGAGAGATGAAGTTTACCGAGAGAGAAAAAACGGGAGAGTGATGGCAGAAGCGGGTGAATTCCTATTCTGCTCTTCAGACACGTATGGAGGGGGTGAGGGACAGGATAGATATAATAAAAATTGGATAAATATGAAAATTGGTCATGACATTTTTCAACTTTAATCATTTTTCTTTTGTAATTCTTAATTTTGATCTTTTTTTTCACTTTTAATCCTTTTAGTTCAAGTTTAGTCATTTTTGTTCAAATTTAGTCATTTATATTAAAAAAAATTCAAAAATGGTCCGAAAGTATATACATAAAGGACTAAAAGTGAACCCAAAAACAAGCAAATTTTGAGAAAATGACCAAAACTGGACTAGAAGGACTAAAAGTTGACAAAAAATAACCAAAATTGAGAATTGCAAAAGAAAAATGACAAAAGTTGGAAAACGTCATACTTACAGGACTAATTTTGATATTTACCCAATAAAAATACTTTTTAAAAATATTTAAATTACTTTTAATTAATTTATTAAATACACTCCTTATTTAAAATTAAATTATGGAGTATTTTATATGCATTGTTATTTTACGGATATAGACCCGACTCAGAGTCTGATCTAGTTATGTTTTCACGGTTTCTATTTAAGACGTTAAAGCAAATCAATTTTAATACAGAAATGAGAAAATTTTCCATTGATATCAGCTACAGGGCGGGCTTGAATTCATATCCTCATGGTATGTGAAAAAACCTTCCTAAAATTAAAAAAATGAAATTCATTATCATTTTTGCTGGATTTATGTAACCATAACGATCTTATACAAGACTTATCCCTTAAATTATAGGGTAGCGCCCTACAATGGAATTGGTTAAAGGAAGCAATTTTTACAAGATAGCTTGAAGAAATTTTTAACATGAAAAAAATAAAAAAATAAAAAAGGAAGAACGAAAGAAAGACAAATGTTTTTTTAATTTTCTCTTACTCAATAAAGAATATGAGACACATTAGCCACCAAATTATCTATACTAATTTGCGTTCCAATTCACATATGACAAGTGCAAATACAAATGATTAGTTGAAATGTGCCACTGCTACTTGGACACATTATTATTTACTTTCGATTACAAAGAACCATAAATTCTATTGATCGTGATAATTTTACATGAGATAATGAAATTGGTCACTTAGATGAGAAAGATATCAAATCTTTTTCCATAATAACTTCGACATTACGTCATGTAAGACAAAAAAAATTGCCTTATGTCTTGCTAATGATGTGCAAGAAAATTACAAAAAATAGTGTGTTGGCCTATATTGCCTAGTCCATTTCAACTCCTGCAATCGCCCTCTAACACGAACACTTAACAGTGAGATGGCATTGCAATCGGCAGAACTCAAAATTTGATCTACCAGAGTGCAGATTGTATCTTATTCGGGTTCGTACTGGACACACCCACAGTAGCATCTATATATACGTACTTGACTCGTTTGGATGGCTGCAGGAACCATACAAACTCAGCTAGAATCCGATTAAACTTTACTCAAATAGTCGGTCACTCGTGCGTTGTAATGCATCATATTTTTGAACGCTTCAAGTAGACTAGTACACCAATGCTGATCAGCACCACTGCTGATCCGGCAAACAACCCATACTGGAGAGAGCTTGGTCGTGCCGCCTTCTCCACTGTCGCTCTATCAGAAGAGATCTCCCTCTTCTCTTGGCTTGAATCATGGTAGTCGAGATGTAATCTCAGGACCTGATGAGGCGAAACATGGAATTAGAAGTTGTAAACACCATTAGAGTCTATTCTAGCTAGCTCCAGAGTCAATTTCCCTATGAACAAATGGAATAAACATTTTGATCAAGCTAATCAAGTGATTTAGAGCTGCAGTCATAGTTGCGGAGAAACAGTTAAGAGATGGTAGTGACTACTGAAATGGCAACATAAACACAATTTCATTAATATTCCAAGAAAGATTTGAGCTGCTAATAAGCAATCTGGATAAAGTAGGCCAATGCTATGCCACTATCAACTACAACAAAATAGCATTCCAAAGAAAATAGTTCAATTTTTTTCTGATTGTACACAGATTTAGATACGAGCTACATGTCCTGTCATGGGGAATACACAGCCAAAGATAAGGTACATGCCCTATGAAATATCTTAATGATGACAGAACTGGGGACTACATAATCAATAAAGACTTGAAAGTCATGAAACTTGAATAAACAAGATTTATTCACGTTATAGCTCCAGAAAGATTTGCAATTTCAAAAGTGGAATTTAAGAGCAGCTTTATTTTCAGTTTCGTATCTTAATCAGATATTCATTTCTACACAAAATGAAGTCCTTCGCTTGGTCTTGATATAGCTATAAGCTCAGTGAATGGGGATGAGGGAATAATCTCGAATAAATTAAATAATAATGCATTTTCAGAAGGTACATGAAAACAATAAAGGGATATCTCCAAAGATTTTATTCCAATATCCCCAAATGTGAGGATAAACGTTTTTCATGTGATTCATATTTCTCTAAATATAAGAATGAATATTCTTACCTTTTGTCCGGCTGATCTCGCATGGGCTACAGCACTGATCAAATCCCCATCTGTTGTGAGCAGAACTCTGTCACCTTCATCATCTTCATACTAAGAGACAAAATGGAAAAAGCATTAAAGCATCTAACTAAATAAATGATAAAAAATTCCACATATGTTTAAACACCCACCAGAAGTTGAGGGCAATTTTGATCATTGGATGCACCCACTCGCTGCATAACAGCGGATACAAGTTCAGTTAAGCTCTCTGTGCCTAATTGGAAAAGAAAGAGAGAAATTACATTATAACAAATTAATGATCTACTGCTAGAACCCTTGATTGAGCTTATAGAACACGTACACTGAAAACTAGGATGCTTCAACAATAAATACTTTAGGAATCAAACATCTTAATTCACATCAAGATCCAGAAGTCGCAGAATAATGCTAGTTTCACAACAAGAAGCCCCATATACAAGCATCAGTCAAGGCACTAACACAACAAAACACCTTGACACTTCACTGTGTGAAATCCAGATGACAGTTACTTTCCATTTAAAGCACTCTTCTAAGAATTACCACTTTATATTACCAATCTGGTATAATTTTTCGTGTAAAGGACATATATTGCAGGGGCTTGTAAATCTTGAAGTAAGTTTTTACTTATTTAACACATGAAAAACTTGGAAGGATACAAATAATGATATGAAATTCACACAAATTGGGAAGAAAGTAAAAGGTTTCCACATAATGATATCTCACCAAAATTAAATCGGTGCACACGCCCTTTATGGTCCATGAGTTTGAAAGAAAATGTATTTTCAACTGACGGGTAGGAAGACTTCAGGTGTTCTGGAGCATCTGACATCAAATACTGAGACATAGACATCTCACTGTTTAAAGAAGCAAACAAAACATTAATTGAAATAAACTTTTAATCATCAAAAAAATTTACAAGTAAAATCCAAAGCAAGACCTCTGAGTGTCATAATCATCAGGAGCCTCCAAGTTAAGCGCTGAATCCCAGAACTTTTGCATCACCGTATTCGCAAAATCATTAACCATACCAGAGCCATTTTCAACCTAAAGAAAAAAAAAATTGAAGGAAGTTACTCACTGCCTTTTTCCAAGTTAATTAATTCAACATAGTTTCCATTAGTATATCTAAAGTTTTCATTAGTTATCATTAAAAGTGACAATGTAGAAGAAAATCTCAATTGACTAGAACTTTACTTAAGATAAAATTATGTGAACATGGATTTTTCTAATTTAAAAAAATTGAAGAATGTAAACAAGTTTGGTATACATGGTTCCAAAATTAATGATGGGTGGCCCGAAACTAGAATCTTACTTTCTTAAACAGATGTGTAATCACTAATCATCATTAATAATGTCATAAAAGAGGATTTAAATGCTTCACTTTCATTGCTGAAACTTATTTTGAGAAGTGTAAAGTGAAGAAAAATGGAAATTGTTTTGAAGTTACTCACTGCCAACTTGCCAAGTTAATTAATTCAACATTCCATTAGTAAATCTCAAATTTTCAATAGTTATGAATGCAAGTGACAAGGTAGAATAAAATCTCAACCGACTAGAACAGCACTTAACATATAATTATGTGGACATGAATTTTTCTAATTTAACAAAATTGAAGAATGTAAACAAGTTTGTTAAACATGGGAACATTTAGGATGCAGGACATGTTCAAAGTCGCAAGTTACCACTATTCAAAAGATTTTATAGTAATTCTACAATCACAATGTGAATAAAAGTAGTCAAAGTGCCAGTCGACACACTTTTACGGAGACATTTGATCTACAATAAAACTGAACCAAGAGGGATCCAAGAACATAATCCATAAATTATAGCTGCACTTGATCTATGTCAAACAGGAGAAAAGAATTTACCATAGAAATTGCAGTATGAGTTATTTGCAAAACATCAACACAGGCTGCAATGCATCCATCTGCCAAGGACAAAAGCATTAAAGCCCAATAATAAGAAGAAAAAACTATTAAACGTGTACCAACCTTTGTCAACAACAGGAAGATGTAAGAACTTCCCATCACGCATTATGTGCAATGCTTCAAGAATAGTGGTCTCCAATGTTGCACATTCAGGGTTAGGCGTCATAACCTTGATAAAAAGAAATATCATGAAAGAATGATAAGAACACAGAAATATATTAGATTAAGAAATTATTTAACAAGAGGAACAGTGATTTTTTTTCTTTTTTTTTTCATAATCCTGATAAGGAACCCCCTAGTGGGTTCTTCTGGAGACACATGACGTAAATGTCAAGAGATCTGTTATCATATGTTCTGTAATCTCGTGTAATTCTTGAAATGCATGTCATATTTTCTAAATCTCAAAGACAAAGTCTCTTGTGAGACGTTACTTATTTAAGACGGTTTGTGAGACGTGTTAAAGTATGTCTATTATTTAGATAAAGTATGTTAAATGGTTGTTAAAGTATGTTTTCTAAAGTATGTTGGATTATGCATTAAAGTATGATTTTAGTGTGTTATAATTTGATTTATCATTGACATACTTTAACTATAAATAAGCATACTTTAGTGATGGGTTGACCCGTCTCATACCCGTCTCACAAATAACCCGTCTCACAAGAGAGTAACTCAATCTCAAAAGTCAAAACTTCATGTACATTTTTTTTCTTTTGTTTTTTATTTAGATCAAGTGGGGGTGGCTGAATTATGAGTCTTATTACAACAACAAGTGGAGAACTAAGAACTTCTGAGAGGGTAGGATGCTTATACGCTCTTAAACAAGTAATTAATGCAGCCTATGCAGGACATATGTGTTATTAAGAAGCTTAGGCAGCCTCACGATTCATAATTTCACAGTGGTAAGTAAATAAATTCTAAGAGTTGATGCTGTATGCAAGATAATTTAACTAATTTGGAGATGGATCACTAAAATGAAAATGCTGTCAAACCTTTTCCACTAGAGTCAGCTCAGGAGAGAGGTTTTGGGCCACAACTCGCATGAGTATATCTTTAGAGCTGAAATTTTCAAAAATGTTAACCATTAACATAATTAACTTTTGGGAAAAAAACAGATATCAATTATGATACCCCTGACATAAGTGCAAGGATTATACGTGAGAATCCCCTGGATGGAGTTTCCAGCCGTAATAATAACTGAATTCACCCGTAGATCACGCATTTTTTTAGTGGCAACATGAACAGGGTCTGAAGGAGACACAATTGCAACCCTAAAGACAAGAAAAAATTCAGATGCAGTAACATATATGCCAAGAAACCACAATGTCGTAGAAAGAAAAACCATCAGGAAGTACAATTTACTTAGAATTTTCTGAGATGATAGTGGAAAGAGAAGGCTTGAACATCCGTTCTCTAAGCGTTTCTATAAGAGCTGATGGTGCTGAAATACAAAAAGAAGATATTAAAATACGCTATCAACTTAAATGAACTTGTCCAAATAAAAGACATCAAATTAAAATGAGAAGCACATAGGAAGTAATATAAGCTCCAAAAACAATAATATCCATACAAATTTCTACTATAAGACAGAACAATGGCTGAACCATTTCAAAACACCAATATGAAGAAATTCTAAACCCAGTACTCTGGACTCAAATTATATCATATAATATCTTATTATCTTAGTCATTAATCCAGAATCAATGATGGTAAGAGACCACACCTCATGTTAGAGAGAAAATATTTCTTTATACTCTTCCTTACATTTATTTCACTAAGTTTATCACCAATACAGCCTCTCTACAAATAACAGGTGAAGGCAAATTTCCGAAAGGTTGCTTTTTTAACCACAACTTCACCTTTTAAAGTAACAAGTGAAAACATGTCCATTCTTGGAGTAAAGGACTCTGTGCAACTTTACAATTACAAGACACCACTTACACACTTCATAAATGTTCTTACAGGAAGCAAATTCAAGCCACAAAAGAATATTCTTTCATAAGAATACAAATAATCAAGAAAATGAGCATATGTAGGTAACATTACTTCTTCAACATCGACGAAAAGTTCTTCCAACAACTTGCGGCTAATCTTTCCAATAAACTATCTGTAATTACATTTCTTAGCAAATAAAAAATTAGAAGTAAGAACTAACCTGAGAAATTGTTTCCAAATTGGCGTTCAACTCCTTCAACTGCTGCTGCAATAGCACTTCCCTGCTCTGCTGCCTTCTCCATTCTTGATATGGCATCATAAAGACACTTAGTGATATCTAACAGGGCTATAACTTCACCATTCTCAACAACAGGGAGGTGCCTAAATTTCCCTATTAAATCAGACAGATTAAACAATTAGCCAATTGACGTTTATGTTTCTGAATGAAGCAAAACTTCACGGAAGTTTAGATAATACTGAATATCTACAAAAAATAACTTAGGCAAACATCAGGGAGAAGAGGAGAACAGCACTATTAATCGGCTAATGTTATCTATATTAGTGCAACCTTATTTATACTTCTGTAAATCTTCGTTGAAGTAGCCCAATGCACAATTGGAAGTTATGTTCTAGTTCAACAGCAAATCATACATTAAGCATAAGAATTTTCTGAAGCAAGAGGGCACAGAAGAGAAACCTTGGACCATCTTCTGCAAAGCATCAATAGCCAAGGAATCTGAATTCACAAAAATTGGGTTCCTTGTCATCACTTTTGACACTATTGTCTGTTCTGGTCTCAAATCCTCAGCTATAACCCTGGTTGATATATCCTGTGCACAAGAGAATCAGGGAATTCAAACAGAAAAATCTCAAAATGACAATGCTGGAAGTATTTAAAGGCCAGAGCGTGCAGTGACAATTTTAAGATCAACAATGCAAGCATGCCTTCAGTTCTCCTCCTAGCTTTCACTCGTACCATATAATCGAATTGGAACACACACACACAAGGTGGAGGAAATAATTAAACTACATCCAGTAAGTTAATTAGAGTACCTTATCAGTGACAATACCCGATAGCAGGGCATTAGCATCGGTTAGAAGAACAGCATCAACTCGCCTAGCTGCCATTCTCCTACATGCCTCTGACACAGAGGTCCCCTCAGGAATTGTAAGTGCCTTAGATAGCCTGAGTTTCTTCACAGTCCTCTCCAAAGAAACAGACCTATATATACATATGACAAGTGACAACTGAACATAGTCAACTTAAAATTCTATCAGAGCTTAAAAGATTTATGCTTCTATCTACAGATGTTGATAAATTGGCAATCATCGACTTAAACGAGACAAAGAAAAAATTTACACATTGTTTTAATATTTTAACCATTAGATGAAAAAAGATGCATAAAAAACATTTAAGGCGTAGGCATTTGAACCTAAAAATGCATGAACATTAACAAATAGTTGCAGACAAAACACACAAGCAATCAACATTTTGATACCCTCTACCAGAACATATAAAGCGTAAATGCACCAACCCCACTGACTTTGCCTGTACATTGATAACACCACCACCTAGAAAAATAAAAGAGTGTGTGACAGTATACGGCTTATCTATTCCCAGAGCAAACATTTCGATACACAAGAATCATACTCTTAAACTGGAAATTCACAAAGTAGAAGGAAAACTTATAAACAACGGCACCTTTCAATTCTATTAGCAGCAACTTAAAACAATAATTAGTTTTCTTCCAGTTGCATCTAAATCTAAGGGGCGGTTGCTACTATTACGTCAACAATTGAAACTGCATCCTGTTCAAATTATTTTGATCATCAAGTAAGAGAAGCATATCAAAAGTCCAATTCAAGCCTTCCAAAAAAAGAGAGAGAGAAACAATACGAAAAGCAACACATGCCCGCAACTAGTGTCCGAAAATTCCTTTTCCTTTATCTTTACTTTAAAGGATCGGAGGAAGAGGATATTCAGGGGAACCGAAGCTTACGAGTTAGAAGGGGAGATAGGCTTGGCAGTGGTGCCATTACTGGCGGAGCCGTTCTCCGATGGAGGCGCCGATGACTTCTTCACGGCAGAGAGATTCCGTCTTTGGGTCGAACTGCTGCGCCTCTGCGCCGTTAGACCACTCATCCTCCTTCTCTGGTGCAGCTACACAGAAATCCTCCCGTCGCACGGCGCACAAGGGGATTCGATTGGAGTGGTCAATCGAGAAACGGAAAAGATTCAGGAAAGGAGATTCAAGTGAACGGCGGCGGGAGATTGGCGCAACCCTCTCCTCCCGACTTCCTTGACTTCTGTATGGTGTTGAAATTTGAAAGAGACATGGCTTTGAAGTTGAATTCTCTCTGTCACCGGCTTTCCGCTACCAGAATCTCGTGAAATGACTCTTTAGCCCCCAGATTTCAAAGTTTTGGTGGTGTTAGTTATCGCATTAACTACGATCATGAAATAACGTATTCGAAGGCATTTGAAAATTTAAAAATTTGTTTTAAAAAAAAATGGTGTACCCCACCATTAGGGGCCCCCACCGCCCCTGCCCTGGGGATTGGTGGAGGAGGTAAATCGCAGGATGTGCCTCAAGTGGCTTATAGAGAGGGCTCACTGTTAAACTTGTGCTTGCAAGGGGCCAAATCCATGCCAAAGGCAGGATTCGAACCCCCACCCTGCAGCAACCAAGCTCAGCTGGAAGGCCTTTCCACCCTCCCCTCTACCACTGGAAGGCATTTGTTTTATGATGGAAGGAAATGACATTGTTTGTTCATGTTTTAAATTTGAATTTTACTCAAATTTTAAAATGTACACTCTTGTAAGAACTACTCCCTCCGTCTCAATAAGTATTTTACGTATTGGTGTGCGCGGGACTTAAGAAAATTTTGTATTTTTATGTATAAAGTAAGAAAGAGAATATATATTTTAGTTGATTTAATTAAAAAGGTGTATAAAGTTATTGGGAGGTGTGTAAAGTTGTTGGGAGATATGAAAAAGTAATATTATATTGGGATGTGTGTAAAAAGTGAGTATTGTTATAATGTATTTTTTACCAAATTTAGTAAAAGTAAAGTGTAAAATACTTTGAGGGATGGATGAAAAAGGAAAGTGTGAAATACTTTGGGGATGGATGGAGTACTAGTATATTCCCTCCCTTCATATACGAGGAGGTTTTTTATTTTGGAAAATTTTTAACAATGCCACTTTCAATAAAAAAAATTTTAAAATGTCACCCACCATAATATTTTTTTTAAAATGTCACTTTTTAATTTTTTTTTACCCAAATGCACTTCACTCACATAAAGTATATTATCTCTTCTTTCACTGTTGTTCATTTTGCCTCATTCTCTCTTCTCACTCTATCATTCTTCTTCAAAAATTTAAAGATTTAGAATGCAACCATACGAGGGTCATATAGTTGGTCGTATACAAAAAATCACGTACAGGATCGTACGTACAGTTGGTCGCATAAATGGTTACGTACAGGGTCGCATAAATGGTTACGTACAGGGTCGCACAAAAGGTCGCATGGTATTGTGCGACCTTTCTTGCGACTGTTTGTGTGACCAAATAATGCGGTTATATGTTTCTGTTGCCTATAGTCGCACAAGTGGTCCCATGCAGGATCGCACAAAAGGTCGCATGCAGGGTTACACATAAGGTCGCGTGTGTTGTCTTGTAAGCAGTTGCATAATTAGTTTCACAAGAAGTTGCTTATACTTGAAGCGTAGAGTCGCACAATAGGTCGCACAGACAGTCGCAGGTAGGGTCTCTTATGTGGTTGAAGGGTATTTGGGTCAAAAAAATTAAAAAGTGGAAAATTTTAAAAAAAATTATTGTGGGTGTCATTTTTAAAAAAAAGTTCATTGAAAGTGGCACTCTTGTAAATTTCCCTTTTATTTTTCAGGTGGATTAATAAATATTACATTATTTTAGGTAATGTTTGATTTGGATTTAATTATACTGATTTTAGATTTAATAAATATTCTTAAATCTCCCTTGTACAAGCCTACAAATTCTATTAATACTTACCCACCCTTATTATACATTATCTCAACTTATTGAGTAATATTTTTTTCTCTCTTTCTCTATTTTCCTTTTATCTCTTTCTGCCACCTCAATTAATACTTATTTAAAAATACCCTACTTAAACCCAAAACAAACACAACAAAAGAAGATGACAAAGTTTCCTATAGACAATTTGATAAGAGGGGACATGTCTAGCACAGTCTTTTATGCAGCCCGGAACCCCATAAAGCATCTTCAAGCTTTACAGTCCAATCTCTTCTATTGGTTCCGATAACCTTCTCCAAAATCTGTTTCACTTGGCGGTTGGAGACTTCAGCTTGTCCATTCGCTTGAGGATGATAGGGCGTGGTCACCCTATGCCTCACACCATAATCCTTGAGAACCTTTTCAATCAACTTATTGATGAAGTGTGTACCTTCATCACTTACAAGCGCTCTAGGAACTCCATAGCGGACAAAGATATTCTTCAAGAAAGAAAGAACGGTTCTAACATTATTCAAGCGAGTTGGAATCGCTTCCACCTACTTAGACACATAATCCACTGATAGAAGGATGTAGAGACACTATAAGAAACTGTCAGATTACCGACGGAATTACTGACGGAAAAAAGCTGTCAGCAATTACCAACGGATTTTCGATGTTTTTTATATAATATTATTTATTTTTAAAAAAATTACAGTAAGAAATCTCCGACGATGTTTGTGACGGATTACCGACGAAAATAGCGATGATTTTTGTTCCGTCGGTAAATCCGTCATTATTTTGGAGGTATTAAATGTCGAAAATTTACCGACGACTAATTTTCATCGATAATTATAATAAATTTTATTAAAAAATTAATTTGAGACTTTAAGTTACCGACGGATTTATTCCGTCGGTAAATATTTTTTAGTATTTTTTTAAAAGAAAATATTAGTTTTTATTTTTCCGATGGAATTTATCCGTTGGTAAATTGAATATTATTTACCGACAGATTAAATTCGTTGGAAAATGTGAAATTTTATTTTTTAAATAACTTTTTTTTAATTTACCGACGGATTATTCCGTCGGTAATGTAAAACTTCTTTTTTTAATAGTAGGGTTGTCTTTGAAATCTTCATTACGCACCAGTCCTAAAACGCTGCCGATGCCTGTCGATCACGGTGTTGCTCCACCAGCTGGAAACGCTGTCGACGCCCATCGATCATGCTGCCGCGCCACCAGCCGATGATTTTCTTGCCAATTTGCAAACAGCCGTATTTGTGCGTAGATCGTTCCTTCGCTTGATGCTGGTTCCGTTGGACCGAATTACAGTCGCCGTATTTATAATATTTTAGTTCAACTAGATTTTTTTTAGAAAGCCCAAAACCTATTTATTTATTTTTATAGCCCAAAAGGCCAGCCCAATTAAGCCCAATTAGATTTTTTTTAGAAAGCCCAAAACCTATTTATTTATTTTTATAGCCCAAAAGGCCAGCCCAATTAAGCCCAACTAGATTTTTTTAGAAAGCCCAAACTTATTTATTTATTTTGTGGCCCAAAGTTTCAGCCCACTTAAATAGCCTGATATATAATTAATAAGGCTAAAGTTAAAAAAAAAAAAGAGAGAGAGAAGAACGGGAGAAGAAAAGTAAAAGAGGGGAAAGAAAAGAGTGAAGAGGAGAAACCCTTGTTGATCAAATTCTCCCTTACAACCCTCATCCTAGGTGGTTTCTAAGTTGTTTTGAGGTAAGTGGTGTGTGAATTAAGCTTTCTTCTTCCATGATTTTGTAATTTTGTGGGGTTTTTCTTTTTGGTATGTGGGTAATTTGCAGACTGTTCAAACTGATTTTGACATAGCTATTACCCTTGAAAGTTTGCAAACTTAATTTCTGTACGTAGCTGAACTCGTTAGCTTTCCGTAGCCACTTGAAACGCCTCAATCCGATTATTCTACAATTAGTTATGATTTTTCTCGTAAACTACCGCTAGCTGGAAAATTTCAGAATTTTTATGTCGAATTCAAACTTATTTTTTTATCGTTTCGTTTAGTTAATGTATTGAAACGGTTATATGGGATTGGGAACTGATGTTAAGGAGTTACATGTTATTTTTACTTAATATCGACTCGTTCGAACTCGATTAGGATTTGTTTTTAGCAATGAAAGGGATGTTAACGCTAATAGTTAGTTATATTTAATTTGTCTTTAATTACTCATCTCCTTTCTAGGTAAAGAACTATCGACGAAGGGCAAGGGACCGACTTCAGATTCCGGAGAGAGTTAATCACTTCCTTGTGAGTTGATAATTCGGGAACGCCTTCTCTTGTGGGAAGTGTGGACCCTCGATAAATGTGCATTTATTTTAGTTTTAGTTAATTGATAAGAAAATTATTTGGTATTATGTTATGTGGTAAAGAGCTTGATTGGCTCGATTGCTCTGGTTAGAGTCATGTTAGCCATTTTATGAGTATTATTGATTTCTGGTTATTCTTGTGTGCCAATTAAGACTCTAACTTGAGTCGTTATTCATCTTATGATGCACATGCATATGTATGTCTGGTACCAAGGTTAAGTAGCTCGAATTGGTCACGGTTCGGGTGAGTTGGAGCGACATTGATTAAGTAGCTCGAATTGTCGCGGTTCAGGTGAGTTAGAGTGACAACCAAGTTGCCCGTGATTGGCAAACCTGGGTGAGTTAGATCTAACGGGGCACCTGTCCATTTGCCAAATACTGATACTCTGGTTGGTGATCGTTAGATGGATCACTCTATTATAGGCTCAGTCAACGTCATCGGTGTGGGACATGCATGTCATATATGTTTATATGTTTGATCATTTCAAGTATTCACGTCGATATTGAATTGTGAACTTTAGCACTTGGCGTATTGAGAAAGAATATTAATGTGCATTTTATCTAGAATAACGGTGACGGGCTTGGACTGTCTCTCGACGGAGAGCTCAGTTCGAGAAGGATATTGACTACCCACGCGTCTTTTATGTGATAACATGTTGTTTGAACTAATTGTGTTATTCGTAAATGTGCACTAAGGTTTTTATTTTCATTAATATGTATACTGAGTGAGAAATAGTTATTGTGGGACGAAATGTGGGATTTTATGTTATGAACCGCGAGTGGAATACATGCTTCGTATAAGGGTCGGGGTGACCGGCTTATCACCTCACTGAGCTAGTGGTTTTGCTCACCCCCATCATTCTTTCCTTTTCAGGCTGTTGATATCGTTTTGGTTGGAGGTTTGCCTATCGTTTGCTCGTCATCCAATCCGTATTTTGAGTACTTTCTCTTTTATGTAAATTGACGGATTCATTGGCGAGATTGTATAGTTTATATTTGGTGACCCCCTTGATATTCTTTTTGTACCTTCGCGATGTTATATCGTTCATGTATATTTTCTTTAAACTAAGTTACACCGTTGTATTTTGTACCTTTGTAAATCCTTGTTGATACTTTATGAGATGATGTCCTTGGGTTGTACCCATTGTTATCAGTTGTTCAGTTCTACAGGTACTTGATAGCAAGCCTTACGTTTTCTATAAACTTTGTGGAGTGGAGTGCACCCATTCTGCGAAATTTATGGTTAACGTGGCGGTTGTCGCGTTCTGTCTGGGGTCGGGGTGTGACAACTTTCTCGGTATCAGAGCCTGGTTTTATGATTCTCATTCTTTTTGTGTCAAGCCAATGAGTCCAACTTTGTTTCTATGTCATCCTAAGGTATCATATTGCCTTGACGTTGACCTTGCATTTTCTTTCCTTTCTTCCTTTCAGTCATTATGGCACCTCCAGTTCGTCGTCGAGGTCGAGGTCGAGGACACGCTCCTCGTGATCCTCCGAGTCCTCTACTCTCTTCTGTTCCTCGTGGACCTGGAGGACATGTTTCTTCTGATCATGTCATTCCTCCGACGGTTACGGACCCTATCGATTCTGATCATAGGGTGCCAGTTTCCCAGGTAGAGCAACCACGGGCCCAGTTGCGGGTTGAGCACATGATGACACCCGAGCAGTACCAATTGTATTATGATCACATTCGAATACATGGTGTTCCACCACCTACAACGGCTCATACAACTACGACTGTCACTGAAGAGGTTCTTCGTGCTAATGAATCGATTCGACCTACATCTAATGTACCAGTTTTTACTCCAGAAATGGCTTTAGGAGGTTCTACTTCTCGAGGTGCACTTTTTATACCTGATTTGGTGCAGTTGAAAACATGGGGACTTCAAAATTTGACGAGGCAAGAGATGCTTCTAAAGCGGGGGCATGGTTAAAGGAGATTACAGAGACCTTTGACACCTTGATGATTGAAGAATGTTATCGTGTGGTCAATGCGACCAAGCTGTTAGGCCCAGAGGCACGACGATGGTGGCAGAATCTAAAAGAGACATCTTCGGTTACTATTACGTGGGCTATCTTTGTGGAACGATTCAAAGATCGATACTTCTCTCAGTACATCAAGGATCAGAAGAGAAAGGAGTTCTTCAACCTCTTTCAAGGCATTATGTCGGTCGTTGAGTACGAAAGCAAATTTCTGGAATTGCGAGAATTCGCTCCTGAGTCATATACGACGAGAGACTTATGCAAGAGATTTGAAGATGGTCTTAATTTAAATATTCGAGATCGCATCAAGTCCGGAGACAAGTACGAGAGTCTTGACGATCTCGTAGAAGAAGCCCTGAGGGTAGAAGGTTTAGTTCATGCGAGACATAAGCTTGCAGAACGATCTCAAAAGAAAAGGCAAGGGAGCGCATTTCCAGGAAATGCATCGAAGGTGTATAGGGGTGTGGGATCTTCGTGTGGCGCACCAAGTTCGGCATCTATTAGTTTTCCTCAACCCCGGGAGCAGTTTAGTAGAGGCGGGAGCAATGTCTCGGGATCGGTTGGTGAAAATCGCAAGTGCCAGAATTGCCTAAAATATCATGACGGCCCCTGTAAGGCTCCTCAAGTATGTTTTCAGTGTCGACAGCCGGGGCATATGCGAAGTTCTTGTCCTCAGCTTATGGGAACGAGCAGTCAGGGTTCTGGTCAGCTTCGTGGTAAACTAACATATTCTACACCCAGAGATACTCGATCTGCAGTTACCAGAGTGCCCGATGCCTCAAGCGGCCCTAGTACTCAATCACCTATGCAAGGAAGGAAACAAACTAGAGTATTTCATATTTCCCAAGAAGAGGCTCGCTCAGATCCGAAGGTTGTGACAGGTAATTTATAATTTGAGTATTTTCACATGCTAAATCTAACCCCGCCTTGTTATGCCACTTGATTACGAATAAAACATTCGTAAGAAATTCTATCTTTTCAAATTTTTAAATCACAATCTCACCTAATATTGCTTCTTTAGGCCATGTGTTTGTGGGAGACCATCAGGTCTACGCTTTATTTGACCCAGGTTCTGATAGGTCTTATATCCGAGATGATCTTACTGCGATATTAGATTATCCTATCTCTCATTTGTCACCTGGAATCATCGTTCATACCCCTCTTGGAGAGCGTCTAATTCGTGATTCGGTATTCCTTGGTTGTCCATTGAAGATCAAAGATGTCATTTTAGAGGCTGAATTGATACCATTGCCTTTGATTGATCTTAATGTTATTCTTGGCATGGATTGGCTTTCTTCTCATCATGCAATTCTCGATTGCCACGAGAAGCTTGTTATTTTTCGTAGACCAGGATTCTCAAAACTTGTTTTTGAGGGTAAACTTCAAACGAGATCCCTCTCTTTTATTTCAATGTTGACTGCGCATAAATTAATGCGTAAGGGTTGTGAGGCATTCTTGGCATTTGTCATCGATACTTCTCTTTCTGAAACTAAACTAGATGACATCCCAATCGTGAATGAATTTCCTGATGTCTTTCCCGAAGACTTACCAGGACAACCTCCGAATCGAGAGATTGATTTTTTCATTGACGTACTTCCTGGAATCACACCTATATCGATTACTCCATATCGAATGTCGCCTGCTGAGCTTAAGGAACTCCAGACACAACTTGGGGAATTATTGGAGAAGGGTTTCATACGACCTAGCACATCTCCATGGGGTGCTCCAGTTCTTTTTGTCAAGAAGAAAGATGGATCACTTCGTCTATGTGTCGACTACCGTCAATTGAACAAGGTGACAATCAAGAACAAATATCCTCTTCCAAGAATCGATGATCTGTTTGATCAATTGCAAGGAGCAACTGTGTTCTCAAAAATTGATTTGCGATCCGGTTATCACCAACTCAAGATTAGGGAATCTGATATCCCTAAGTCTGCTTTTCGAACCAGATACGGTCATTTTGAATTCTGTGTTATGCCTTTTGGACTCACAAATGCTCCTGCAGCTTTTATGGATCTTATGAATCGGGTCTTTCGGCCGTACTTAGATAAGTTTGTCATCATCTTCATTGATGACATTCTTATTTATTCTAAATCGGACGACGAGCATTCTCATCATCTAAGAATTGCTCTGAACATTCTCAGAGAAAATCAGCTTTATGCTAAATTCTCGAAGTGTGAATTTTGGCTTCGCGAGGTAAGCTTTTTGGGTCATCACATTTCTAAAGAAGGAATCTACGTCGATCCAGTGAAGATTCAAGCTATACTAGATTGGGAGCGTCCAAAGAACGTGACAGAGATTCGTAGTTTTTTGGGATTAGCTGGATATTATTGATGGTTTGTCAAAGACTTTTCGTTATTGGCTTCATCTTTGACTAAATTGACTCGGAAAGGGGTAAAATTTGAATGGAGTGAAGAATGCGAGGAAGCATTTCAAGAATTGAAAAGACGACTCGTTTCAGCTCCTATTCTTGCTTTGCCAGACCCAGCGATTGGAGAATTTACCATTTATAGTGACGCCTAGAGACAAGGATTAGGATGCGTTCTCATGCAAGAAGGAAAGGTTATTGCCTACGCTTCAAGGCAATTGAAGAAGAACGAAGAAAATTATCCTACACATGATTTAGAGTTGGCTGCAATCGTCTTTGCATTGAAGATATGGAGGCACTATCTGTATGGTGCAACTTGTCGGGTTTTCACTGATCACAAGAGCTTAAAGAATATCACCACGCAAAAGGAGCTCAACCTCAGGGAAAGGCGATGGATGGAGTTGATTAGTGACTATGACTTAGTCATCGATTATCATCCTGGCAAGGCGAACGTTGTTGCAGATGCTCTGAGTAGAAAGTCTTCTACCTCACTTGCTTCAATTCAATCTTTTTATCTTCCTATGTTGGAGCAATTTAAATCTTTACACATTTCGCTCGATTGTGAAAAGTCTAATGATTCTACCTTAATCGCCAAATTCGAGGTTAGACCTACCTTGTTCGAGAAAATTCGAGAAAGACAATCACACGATGTTTATTTACAACAGAAGATGGCGAAGCTAAATCAAGAAAAAGAAACAGAATATCAAATTCGGGATGATGGACTTCTTACTTTTAAAAATCGTGTTTGTGTTCCATCAGAACTTGATGTTCGTAGAGCTATTCTTGAGGAAGCCCATTCTTCAGTCTATGCTATGCATCCTGGTAGTACCAAAATGTATAGAACACTTCGGGAGCATTATTGGTGGCCAGGTATGAAACGGGACACTACTGAATTTGTATCAAAGTGCTTATCTTGCCAACAGATTAAAGCGGAACACCAAAAACCAGCCGGCATGCTTCAACCACTACCTATTCCTGAGTGGAAATGGGAAAACGTCACAATGGATTTTGTTTCTGGTTTACCTCGAACCCAAAAGGGTCATGACTCAATTTGGGTCATTGTCGATCGTCTGACGAAATCTGCACATTTCCTTCCAGTGCATACCAACGAATCTTTAGAGAAACTTGCCAAGTTATATGTCGATGAGATCGTGAGATTGCACGGAGTACCAGTGTCAATCATATCTGACCGTGATCCAAGATTCACTTCCCATTTTTGGCCTAGTCTGCAGAAAGCGCTAGGTACAAAATTACTATTCAGTACCTCGTTTCATCCACAGACTGATGGACAGTCAGAGAGAACTACACAGACGCTAGAAGACATGTTACGTGTAGTGGTGTTGAATTTGGGAGGTAGCTGGGATAAGTACGTGACTTTGGTGGAGTTCGCTTATAACAACAGTTATCATTCAAGCATTGGAATGCCCCCGTACGAAGCTCTGTATGGCCGAAAGTGTCGAACACCACTCTTTTGGGATGAGGTTGGCGAGAGACAAATCGAACAAGTAGAGCTTATCGAAGATGCGAAGGCAAAAATACAACTTATTCGAGACAGACTTAAGGCAGCACAAAATCGACAGAAAAGTTACGCAGATAATAGGAGGCGCGATTTGGAGTTTAATGAAGGAGACAAAGTTTTTCTGAAAGTTTCTCCATGGAAGGGCGTGTTGCGATTCCGCCGTCGAGGAAAGTTGAGTCCAAGGTATATTGGCCCGTTTACGATCGTGCAAAGGATTGGTCATGTCGCGTATCGACTTGAGCTACCATCGGAATTGTCGAAGATTCACGATGTCTTCCATGTCTCTATGCTTAGAAAATATGAACCAGATCCTTCGCACGTGCTCAAAGATCCCCCAGTTGTATTAAAGGAAAATCTATCGTACGAAGTACAACCTGTTCAAATTGTAGATCGCCGAGAGAAAATGCTTCGTAACAAATCCATTCCTATGGTGAGAATTCTATGGAGAAGTGATCAAATTGAAGAAGAAACATGGGAACCAGAGTCAGTCATGCGTCAACACCATCCAAATCTCTTTTCATCTCTAGGTACGTTTATGTTTCGAGGACGAAACTTTTTGGAGGAGGGGATACTTTATAATATCTTAGTTCAACTAGATTTTTTTTAGAAAGCCCAAAACCTATTTATTTATTTTTATAGCCCAAAAGGTCAGCCCAATTAAGCCCAACTAGATTTTTTTTAGAAAGCTCAAAACCTATTTATTTATTTTTATAGCCCAAAAGGCCAGTCCAATTAAGCCCAACTAGATTTTTTTAGAAAGCCCAAACTTATTTATTTATTTATTTTGTGGCCCAAAGTTTCAGCCCACTTAAATGGTCTGATATATAATTAGTAAGGAAAAAGTTAAAAAAAAAGAGTGAGAAGAACGGGAGAAGAAAAGCAAAAGAGGGGAAAGAAAAGAGTGAAGAGGAGAAACCCTTGTTGATCAAATTCTCCCTTACAACCCTCATCCTAGGTGGTTTCTAAGTTGTTTTGAGGTAAGTGGTGTGTTAATTAAGCTTCCTTCTTCCATGATTTTGTAATTTTGTGGGGTTTTTCTTTTTGGTATGTGGGTAATTTGCAGACTGTTCGAACTGATTTTGACATAGCTATTACCCTTGAAAGTTTGCAAACTTAATTTCTGTACGTAGCTGAACTCGTTAGCTTTCCGTAGCCACTTTAAACGCCTCAATCCGATTATTCTACAATTAGTTATGATTTTTCTCGTAAACTGCCGCTAGCTGGAAAATTTCAGAATTTTTATGTCGAATTCAAACTTATTTTTTTATCGTTTCGTTTAGTTAATGTATTGAAACGGTTATATGGGATTGGGAACTGATGTTAAGGAGTTACATGCCATTTTTATTTAATATCGACTCGTTCGAACTCGATTAGGATTTGTTTTTAGCAATGAAAGGGATGTTAACGCTAATAGTTAGTTATATTTAATTTGTCTTTAATTACTCATCTCCTTTCTAGGTAAAGAACCATCGACGAAGGGCAAGGGACCGACTTCAGATTCCGGAGAGAGTTAATCACTTCCTTGTGAGTTGATAATTCTGGAACGCCTTCTCTTGTTGGAAGTGTGGACCCTCGATAAATGTGCATTTATTTTAGTTTTAGTTAATTGATAAGAAAATTATTTGGTATTATGTTATGTGGTAAAGAGCCTGATTGGCTCGATTGCTCTGGTTAGAGTCATGTTAGCCATTTTATGAGTATTATTGATTTCTGGTTATTCTTGTGTGCCAATTAAGACTCTAACTTGAGTCGTTATTCATCTTATGATGCACATGCATATGTATGCCTGGTACCAAGGTTAAGTAGCCCGAATTGGTCACGGTTCGGGTGAGTTGGAGCGACATTGATTAAGTAGCCCGAATTGTCTCGGTTCGGGTGAGTTAGAGTGACAACCAAGTTGCCCGTGATTGGCAAACCTGGGTGAGTTAGATCTAACGGGGCACCTGTCCATTTGCCAAATACTGATACTCTGGTTGGTGATCGTTAGATGGATCAGTCTATTATAGGCTCAGTCAACGTCACCGGTGTGGGACATGCATGTCATATATGTTTATATGTTTGATCATTTCAAGTATTCACGTCGATATTGAATTGTGAACTTTAGCACTTGGCGAATTGAGAAAGAATATTAATATGCATTTTATCTAGAGTAACGGTGACGGGCTTGGACTGTCTCTCGACGGAGAGCTCAGTTCGAGGAGGATATTGACTACCCACGCGTCTTTTATGTGATAACATGTTGTTTGAACTAATTGTGTTATTCGTAAATGTGCACTAAGGTTTTTATTTTCATTAATATGTATACTGAGTGAGAAATAGTTATTGTGGGACGAAATGTGGGATTTTATGTTATGAACCGCGAGTGGAATACATGCTTCGTATAAGGGTCGGGGTGACCGACTTATCACCTCACTGAGCTAGTGGTTTTGCTCACCCCCATCATTCTTTCCTTTTCAGGCTGTTGATATCGTTTTGGTTGGAGGTTTGCCTATCGTTTGCTCGTCATCCAATCCGTATTTTGGGTACTTTCTCTTTTATGTAAATTGACGGATTCATTGGCGAGATTGTATAGTTTATATTTGGTGACCCCCTTGATGTTCTTTTTGTACCTTCGCGATGTTATATCGTTCATGTATATTTTCTTTATACTAAGTTACACCGTTGTATTTTGTACCTTTGTAAATCCTTGTTGATACTTTATGAGATGATGTCCTCGGGTTGTACCCATTGTTATCAGTTGTTCAGTTCTACAGGTACTTGATAGCAAGCCTTACGTTTTCTATAAACTTTGTGGAGTCTGCGAAATTTATGGTTAACGTGGCGGTTGTCGCGTTCTGTCTGGGGTCGGGGCGTGATAGTATTACTTTTTACCACTGAAAAATTGTGACCACAGCACCGTCGATCAAAGTAGAAACACTGACGCCATCTCACCAAGCACCAGGTATATGCATTTTCTTTGATTTCTACATATTTGAATTGTATGGTCACCAAACTCTAATTCTTATAATCTATGTTTGTTTGCTACTTGAAACAAATTATTCTTTAAAAACAACAAGATCTTCATACATTGCCATTCAAATCATCCATTTTTTTCAATTTTGGTATGTGTGGTGGGTGTGGAAATGTATGAATATGACCAGGTATCCAAGTTAATCATTGATTTGAATTTAATTCAACTTTTTAAAAGTAAAAAAGATAAAGAATATATACCTAACTCCTATACAAATTGATACTAGAAAGCAAATGAACATCAAATTTGAACAATCTGTTTTATTTGGAGTACTTGAAGGCTGAAGCCACATGGCTATGGCTGGCAATCTTCGACTCCTTTAGATTGTGGGGAGAATAATGGGGTTAGAGATGATAATGCTAGTGGGGCTTTAGAAGAATCACAGTCCATCGATGGTGTTCGATCAAATGCTCCAAAGAAAGTTAATTATTTTAGTGCCCTAATTTTCTCCAATCTTGGTACTGTGATTTCAATAATAGCAAGCAATTAGTGATTCACAAGCTTTCCTCCTTTTCCATGAGTCCCTCCTACTCTACTTTAATATTGTTTGATTCTCTATTTTTGTGCAATTATATGTACTGTTGTGGGTAAGTGTACTGTAGTATATCTATTTTATGGTACTCCAAATCAGTTAACCATAAAAACCAGTATTGCAAAAATAAATAAATATTAATTTAAACTAAATAAAGCAGCTTCTCTCTATAGAAAATCAAATTTGTATTTGTGCTGTCAATTCTTTTAGGGGTAGAATCTTGATGATCGATCCGTTCAGGATTGTGATTGGATGAAAATGCAACCACCAATACAAGTAGTGCACTCCTTATTACAATAGTATTTATTTATTTTAACATTTAAAATATTTTATTGAAGCTAGCTAGGGATCATATAAGAATATTCAAAATGCATAAATTCGTAAAATAGAGGGACAACATTTTATTATTGTTGGGGCACTAAGTATTAGCAGTTAGTGGATAATTAATTACTCCATATATTAATCCAAACTATACTATCAAAACTTGTGATTACTAATGTAGCTTTATTACAACACTATGTTCACTTTTAATTTGCTACTACGTACGTATGGTGTTAATATCCATGCTTTTGAGATTAATCTGTATACATTCAATTATGAGATTAATATCCATGCTATGTAAAACTTGTTGTTCTTGATTTTTCTATTATTATATATTTATGTTGTTTATATTGTAAACTTATTTAGATGTCAAATTTCAAAGCTTTAAGAGCCAAAGTATATATTAAATAATAAG
Source organism: Pogostemon cablin (assembly GCA_023678885.1). NCBI lineage: Eukaryota > Viridiplantae > Streptophyta > Magnoliopsida > Lamiales > Lamiaceae > Pogostemon > Pogostemon cablin. The sequence continues at coordinate 18,786,296 of CM042994.1, read as the reverse complement.
AGGTACGCGTAAATTTTCTTACTAAACTAGTTTTACCATATATGATTTATGTCATTAATTTCAGATTATGTCTTTTTTCTAAAATGTGAATTTAGGTTTTTCATTATTAAGGTTTTTTAAAAAAATAGATAATACTTGAATTTACACTAATCCATATTTGGATGTCATTAGATTTGTATTATTTTTAGGATAATACTTGTATGATAGTTTTGTATTCTATGTATGTTCCTTAACTTAGGAAAATATACAAAATAAATATTTTATCGCTGCATGAAAATCTCATTAATTATGAATACAAAGACTTGATTGTACTATGAAGTCAACTCGTTTGTGGATGTACAATCGCATGAGAAATGGGGGATTGACTTGTGAATTTTTGAATGAGCTTGATAAATTCATTGAATTTGCAACTAGTCAACATGAGTGGAAGGATGGTGAAAAAATTAAGTGTCCATGTGTTAAAAGAAAATATCGAAACAAAGGCTTTTTACCTATTGACGTAGTAAAAGGACATCTAGTCAGAAATGGATTCATTCGAGATTATTTTGAGTGGGTTTTCCATGGTGAGCGATGGTCGAGAGATGACATGGAGATAGATGCTGATGGATCAATTCCTTCATCTCCTCATGAAATTAATGAGGAAGAATATAGTTCATACCACGAAATGGTCATGGATGCGGCTGGACCAGCTTTTAATGCTGAAAACGTTGATGAAGAGAATCTTAATTCAGAAGCTCAAAAATTCTTTGACATGCTTGAAGCAGCAGACCAGGACTTGTGGCCCAGATGTAGTCATTCACAATTATCATTCATTTCTCGACTTATGAGAATGAAATCAGAGAATCACATGTCCGAGAAGTTGTTTAATGAGGTTGTCGGATTAGTAAAATAGTTAGCACCTGAAGAAAACTCTGTTCCTGACGACTTCTACAAGTTCAAGAAATTGCTATGGGGAATAGGCTTACCAGTGCAAAAGATTGATTGTTGTCCTAAAAATTGCATGATTTATTGGCGAGCAGAAGAGGAGTTGACTTGTTGCAAGTTCTGTAATGAACCTCAATATGATAAGAAAAATGTAGCCCGCAAAATTATATATTTCTTTCCTTTGGCTCCGCGTTTACAAAGATTGTATGCCTCTAAAGCTACGACTAATGAGATGAGGTGGCATGTTAATCATGACAAGGATCAGGGTATGGAATATCCATCCAACTCGGAGGCATGGAAACAATTGAACGATAGGTTTTTTTAGTTGCAGCAGAGTCAACCAATCATGTCAGTTGGCGAGATTGATTCAAGGATAGCAAGTGAATTTGCAACTTGGTTCAAATCTCATGTAAGAGTAAATTTCCTAAATTTATATGTTATGCATATTGTAAGATTCTTGCAATACATAATTTAAAAATCTCCTTACAACGACTTATATTATTAGGTGCTCAACAATCCAATCGTTCATAGTAAAATGATTAGAGATATCGCAAATGGCCCATCTCGCAGAGTTAAGATATATCATGGATATTATGTGAAGGGCTATAAATTTCACAATGTTCGATATGGAGCTTCTAAATCAACATCAAATAGGGGGTTTGCATAAAAGGAACAAATTACCTTACAGATGAGAGTGACTATTATGTGATGTTGGATGAGGTAGTTGATTTAGATTACCCTGGGTTACCTGTTAAAAAGGTTGTGTTGTTCAAGTGCGAGTGGTTTGACCCATCACATTTGGGAACAAGAATTCATCCGGAATATAAACTTGTCAAGATTAACCACAAAAAGAGGTTCAGTCAATATGAGCCATTTGTATTGGCAATTCAAGCTGTCCAAGTGTATTATTGTACATATCCAACTGAGAAGAAAATAAAGAGTGATTGGTGGTCAGTTTGTAAAGTAAAGTCAAAGTTGCACATTGCAAAAATGTCTAAAAGTTGTGAAGATTCTATTCCTCCTCCATTTCAAGAAGAATTCATAGATGAGCCCAACAATGTGCAATCAGATGATGGTCCGTCGGTTTAAATGATGAAAGTGGTGCATTCATGGAAATCATTGATGAGGAAGATGATATCGAAGAAGAGTTGCAATCTGAAAATAGTTTTGAAAATTCGAATAATTCAGATTCAGAAAATAACTCTTGACACCGATTTTATAGATGTATTTCACAAACTATATATGATATGTATAAAGGCTTTTGTGAGTTTCTTCTTCTTCTTATTTTTATTTGTACTTTACAATATTTAATATAATTTATAGCTTGAAAAATTGGATATATTATAATTTTTTGGGTTGCAGATGACAGGTGGACGTACTAATACACGTACAGATGGACGTATTGGTGGACGTGGTCGGGTTGGAAGTAGTGCATCTTCGGCTGCACCATCAACTTCAGCTGCTCCATCAACTTCAGCTGCAACACCTATACCTTCCGAACCATCAACTCAGCTCCACCTCCCATACTATCTGCACCATCAACCTCAACTCCACCTACTGTACCATCTGCACCAGCACCATCAACATCATCTGCTGTAGAGAATTCTCAAACTACGACTGAAAAGCAAGAAGTATGAATCACTGAAGGAAGGTAATTATTTCCTTATAATTCTTATAGTGTGTATAATTATAAATTATGTTGTGTAACCACGATTTGCTTAATTTGTAGTTTACAACCTGGTCATAAACTATCCCACATGTTTAGAGAGATAATTTTAGGTCGGGTTGAAAAAGGAGCAACTCGTTGGAAGAAGATATCTGCGGAGACCAAACATATATATTTTAAGGAGTTTAAGGTATGCTTAAAAAGTTTAGAGTTCTATTTTGATATAATCTTAATCTTTTATTTAAATTATGTAGAAAAGATGCGTGTGGAGCAAGGACATCATGTACTAGTTCGGAACAAATGGAACTTTCTATGTGCTCGTCGTTATGGTGACATTTTTCATAACTGGAAGAAAATATGGTAAGATAAGAAGGAAAAACCAGAATATATGAGTGATGAGACTTGAGCTAGCTTTATTTCTCATTGGCAAGAACCAAAAGAGAAATCAAAAGCTAAACATAATAAGAAAAATCGTAGAAGTGAGCCGGCATGAGTGGGTACTGGTATTTCTTGCCATTAAGGAGGTTCAATAGGAGCTTGTGAATTTGCTGAAAAGTTTATGAGTTTCTATCTCTTATTCACTTATCTTTTATGAATATCTATTGTGTTAATTAATCTTTTTAATGTTTTGGCTAAAATTATTTGCAGTAAGTTTACATTTTTAATACATTTTAGTAAATGGAGACATGAAAAAGTTAATGTTTAATTGTAATTCTTTAGCAAGTTTGACTTAAAAAATAATATATAGGTTCGAAAATATATGACGATGCAGTATGATTGGGTCTTATCTGATTCATGTATATTCTCTTTGGTTTTTGGTAATTGATGAATTTTTTGTAGATTGTGTTGGTTTACAAATATGTTTAATTTGTTTTCTTTGTTAATAAGGCCAAAAAGCATAAAAAAGAAGCCAATGAGTATGACATCTTTTTAAATTTCCACCCTCCGGATGAAAATGGAAAGTACGCCTATGCAGTAGCTGAAAATGTGGCTGTAAGTATAATATTTTGTGTTTTTTAAGTATTTATGATTTCAAGTAAAATGATAAATCTATAATATATGATTAATAATTCATTATTAACCATGTAAATTCACAGAAAGCAATCCAACAAAAGAAAGATGAACTGAGTCAAATTTCTGATGCTCCTGAAATTAATATGGGAGATATCTTCCGTCAAACTATTGCACCAAAAAAAGGTCGCATCTTCGGCATTGGAAATGTGGGAGAAGGAAGTTCAAGCAGCCAATCTAGTGTTACTCAAGGTGTCTGTTCAAAATCAGAGATCAAGAGACGGTTAGATGAAAAGATCTTGGAGGTGCGTACTGAGATGCAAGGAGAAATTCAAGTGCTTCAAGCCCAAGTGCAACAACTTATGGAAATGATGCGAGGTGGAAGTACAATGGCTTCTCCTTATGGTGGTGGATCTACATCTGGTGTCGGTCATAATGATGTTGATGACGATATTGATGCTGATGACGAGGTTGATGCTGATTTGGGAGACTTGTGATCATGTTTATCATATTTAGATGTTTTGTGTCAAGGATTGAGTAGAATTTGATATTTTGTGTCAAATTTGGATAATCTATTTCAAATTGTGGAGATTGTTGAATTTAAATCTTACATTGGGTTGTGTTTTGAAGATTTAATTAATTAGAATTTTATATTATTTAACAGGTATCACTACAACAAAAAAGCATTAAGACACCAGTGATTACACTACATATATTTAAAATATGTGTAGTCGTATGCTTTACATATGTAGTTTTAAATATATATGTTGTCTTAAATTTTTTGCACGCACAAAGACAACACATATTGACTGGTTGTGTCTTAATGTGGTGTCATATATGTTATTTTTCAAGGTAATTTATTATAAGACAACATATATGACAACATATGATTTCGTAAATTTTTTTTACGCAAAGACAACATATATGACAATATATGTTGTCCTAAATTATTGTAATAATTTTTTCTTATAAACTACATAGTACTATGTGACAATACTCATAAATTTGTAACTTTTTTAAAAAACTAATTGGGAAAATAGATTTTTTTGTCCGCTAATTTTGTCCAATTTTGAATTTAGGCCATAAAATTTTCACTTTTTGAAAATCGTCCATTATATTTGCAGAATTTTGAAAATCGTCCATTATATTTGAAAATTTTGAAAATCGTCTATCATGTTTACCAAGTTCAACAAAATCGTCCGTTTCAACAGGTCATTAGCAGGTTATTCTAAAAAATAAAAATACTCAAAAATATGTAATATATATATATATATATATATATATATATATATATATATATATATATATACATATATATATATACTATTTTAAAAAAAGTAGCCTCCACAAAGAATTTATATTATACTCTCTCCGTCCGACCGAAAGAGGGCATTTTGCTTTTGTGCACGTTGATTAAGAATTATTGTTATTTAATGTGTAGTGGGTAGTTATATTAGTGGAAATATGGATCCTATATTTTAATTGTATTAGTGAGTGTGTGTGGATTTCATGTATGTAAAAAAGGAAGTGACCCTCTTTGGAACGGACAACCAAAATGAAAAAAAAACTCTCTTTCGAGCGGACGGAGGAAGTATCAATATTTAGTCAAATTTGCTCCACTTTAGTAATGAGATTAATATTGTTTGTTTGGTATACGGAAGTGAAAAATAAAAAGTGAGATAAAATTGGTTAAATAAAAATATGATATAGATTACTTGGGGTGAAAATATTCAAATGACCTGCCATAGCAGGTCAAATGATCAAAATATTGAATTTTATGAAGTTAATGGACTAATTTCAAAATTGTTATAAAATTAACAGACTAATTTCAAAATTAAAAAAGTTAATGGACTAATTTCAAAATGAATGAAAGTTAGCGCACGAAAAAATCTATTTTCCCAAACTAATTAAACATAATAATAAATTCTTTAATTTTAAATAAATATGAAATAAATATAAAAAATAATTATAAAATTAATGACTAGTTTTGTAATTATTTCAATGTTTTCAATTGCCGATCAATGGAACTGTAAGTTTAAGTCCATGGAAACGATTTGTTTCCGTTGGTTTGTGAAATTTGATGTTCTGCATGAGAAAGGAGATAACGATTTGTATAAAATATTTATAATTTAATATTATGAATTAAGGTTAAAATTATTTTTTACAAACATATATTTTAATTATGGTATGTATTTAATATATTATTTTTTAAAAATATTTATTTTAATTTTATAACAATAGTGCATGTATTTTTTTTTACCCCACCATTAGGTAGTGCATGTATTTAATAGGAAGATGTGTGCAAATAAGTATGTTTAAAATTACCATATTACTAGATTTTTTTTATGGATTTAAAAAATAAAAATAATTACCATATTACAAGGATTATAATGTGAATTAGAAAATATAATCTCTTTATAATCACATAAAAAATGTTTAAAAAAAATAACTCACACAAAAAATACAATTTTTTCTATATAATCTCTCTTTCCTAGTAAATCTAGATTTCAATAATTTAATATGACTATTATATAGATTAGTATATATAGTATCTGCACTAAATCACTCTAACAAAAATATATCTACACATTTAATATTCCATAGGAATATATTCTTATTTTAGATATTAAATCCTCAAAATTCTCATATTAATAGATAATTTAGATATTATATCCTCAAAAATCTCATCTCTCGTCTCAAATATTGGTATTGTTTCTAGAAAAAAAAAATCTAATTAATTTAAAAATTAATCTTGGATTAGAATATAACTAATTGCAGTCCAATTGAGTGAAGAAGAAATGGTATTGGTGGCGGAATGACGAGTTTAGCGAGTTGCAACGACGACGTTTTGGAAGAAATCCTATTAAGGCTTCCTGTAAAATCCCTAATCAGATTTCAATCCGTATACAGGCAATGGCCATGACTGATATTCGGCGATGAATTCCGCCGTCTCCGCACCCTCCGCCGCCATGAACCCCAGCCCTGTCTCATCCTCCGCCCCCGCTTCTTCTATTATTTTCGTCCATTCTCGCATGTTCCTAAATTTGTGCCTTTCACCCTTCCTCACCACAAAATACTGAGCTCCTGCAATGGTCTGCTGCTGCTGCGATCTTCTCGCCTTAATTACAAATGTGTTCCTGTTTATTCGTCACCGGCACGTCTCTTCTCGTCGATGCGCTTCCCCGCCATCGTCTCTGTTCTCATCGTCACTTTGGCCTTGTGTCAATCACGCTCAACAACGCCCTATTTAGGGCTTTTTCCCAATTTTATCCTGTGACCACCACACCTAATATCGTCCAGGATTTTTTACTTTGAAGTCTCCCTCTGTGCCGGCTCATCTGATGCGGCTCTCTCCTCCGGAGTGCGTTGATGGAAGGGGCTTTTTGAGGGATCGATTGCTCGATCCCAATATTAGCGAGGTCAGGGAATTGCTGGTTTTCCTGTTTTCGAAATGTTTTTCATCCCGCCGCCGACCTGCAATTTGAGAAATCACTAGCAGCTGTCCTTCTCTGACGTGCTTCCTGCCTTCACCATTGCATTATGTGATTTTTTATATCGTTTTGCCGCCGACTGGTTCTCTTTGCTGATTCTTCCTTTGGTGCGCACTGCTCCGATGTGCCCTTAGGTAGGTTTTTCAATTTTCTCTTGGATTTCTAATTTTTTATCTGTTCCTATTCATTTGATATAATTTTATTGAATTACAGTTTTCAATTTCTTTCTTTTGCTACGAATTGAATCGAATGCTCTCTAGAATAAACCTCAACTTCCTGATTTCATAAATCCCTTTTATTTGCAGAGCTGTCAGTGGAAGACTCTTGGGAAGTAATCCCTCAATTTTGAAGTAATCTCTTTTACCCAATTCATCTCTTGCTGAAACTTCAATTCAATTTCTCTTTTATTTTCAATGCAGTCAGTGAAAAACTCTTGGGAACCTCTATGAAGTCCTCTCTCTCTCTCTCGGCCCCCCCATTGGATCCATACAAGGTGCGAAATAGTGTATTTTGATTGATTTATGGTTGTTTTTGATAGGTTTGGATTGAATTACTACTGATTTGTTTTTCTGTAAGTTATTTACTGGATACTTGATTTGTATATTTCATCAAGTGTGATGAACTTAATCCCCCTCGAGTTGTTCTCTCTTTAGATCTTCTTAGTTTATTTCTTTAGTATTTATGCCATCTTCAGTACATTAGAAAATAAGGGGATTTGGGAATGAGGTGGACTAGCTTTTGGGAAACCGAGTTTCTTAATTTGTTCCTTCTTCGTTGCTACTTTAATTTATTAGAAATGCTTTGTTTTTATCAGGTTGGTGGCCTCATTGAATGGTAACATATCATTCTATTTCTTGTCTCAAGGATGGGTCATGACCACACAATCTCCACTTTATATCCTTTGAAAGCGAGCTACTGTTATTGTAAATATATCTCAAGCTACCTTTATAGAGTGTCAATAAGGACTTCCTTCAACCATGTCCCGTAAGTATGATATATCTTCATTGTTGGTACTTGTCTACATTTTACTTGGAAAAGGCTAGAACTCAGTTATGCTCTTATTACATGTTTAACTAGTGGTTGCTGCTGGTTTTTTTACTTTTTTTGTTTAAAACTTAATTGTTCAGGTTAGGAATTGGTGATATGTTCAAAGTTGACTATAGTGGTGTGAAATTGGTAATTTTTATCATGATTCAATCTAATTATTTTTCACCCTAAAAAAGAACTCAAAATAGGGCTACTTCATTTCATTGATCTATTGTGTGCTCATTTGATTCAGTTGATATTACTGTTTTTCTTAACTTGCTTAGTGCTTAAAAAAGACTAATGAAATATTGGATGAGGACGTTGGTATTTTTAATGCTATTTTTACTTTGTTGTTCTGCAATAAATTTATCTCCTTGCATGTTTTCTTTCATTTGTTGTATATTTGTGTCTAACCTAGATGTTGGAATGGCTATCTTATGTTTACAGAAAGGAGGCAGTGCACCAGCTAATGGTGAAGGTCAACAGGGCGAACAACCTCTAGAGTGCAAAGCTATAACGATGACATCACGAGAATGATAACATATGGTAGAACCCTTGTTTTTTGTGCATTTGAAGTTTCTGTTTAATTTATCAAGAATCTAAATGCACATTCATGCATGATGTTTTGAAGTGCCAATGATTTTTTGTTTATGTTCTAGCCTATTATTTTCTTGGCCCCCATTCGTATTTGTTGTAAATATTGAAAAATCATTTGTATTTGAGATGGTTATTTAATGTTGTGTATTGTGGATCATTTAGAATGTATTTAATTATTTTTTAATTTTGTTATCTCCTTTATCAAGTAATTAATAAATTTTGTGTATATTATTTTTGTCAAGGCAAAGTAACAGGTTAATAAATATATTAATCAATTAAAAAAATAGATAAAAGATGCACAAAGATAACATATATAATGTGTTGTCTTTGTGCGTAATTTTTTTTAAAAAAAGACGCACAAAGACAACATATATAATCTGTTGTCTTTGTGCGTAATTTTTTAAAAAAAGACGCACAAAGACAACACATATAATGTGTTTTCTTTGTGCGTCTTTTTTAAGCACAAAGACTACACATATAATGTGTTTTCTTTGTGGTCTTTTTTAAGAAAAACGCACAAAAACTATACATTATATGTGTAGTCATAAATAGACTTTAAGACAACAGGAGCTTTGACTACATAGCATTTTCCCTAAAATAAGCTAATGGACAACAGATTATATATGTTGTCTTAATGTTTTTTTGTTGTAGTGTATTAATATTAATTTTAAAATATAAAATTCAAATATATACATAAATTTGCGATGGAAATTTTTGTCGATAACTGAAATATGTAATTTCAAAAACTACTATTACCGACTAAATATTCCGTCACTAAATTTGTGACGGATTATTTTCGTCGGTAATTACCGACGAAATCGCCGATGGATTATCGTAAGTAAACTAACTTTCGTATGATTTTGCATTTTTTAATTTGCGATGAAATTTCCATCGGCAATTTGCGACGGATATTTTCGTCGGTAAATCCGTCGTTAATTTACAACATCCGATGAATTTGATTTGCATAACTACCGATGGAAAATTCTATTTATCGACGTCCATAATTCATCGATAATTACCGACAGAATGTAATTTCCGTCGGTAATAAATTATCGACCATGGTTTTAGCGACGGATCGATATCCGTCGGTAACCTCATTAGCGACGGATTTTCCAGGTTTTACCGACAAAAATTTTCGTCGGTAATCCGGCAGTTTTTTGTAGTGAGAAATCCATTAGATGGTTGAAAAAGCCCCATAAAATAAATTTCAAGGACTGAGCTTCAGTGAGCTTTGAGGATGCTGCTAGTTCCCCTGTTGTGTTGGCATCTGCTACTGCTATGACTAGCCTTGAGGCTTCTCCAAATTTTGTTAAATCATTTATGAGTATTTTAACAACACCAGTGTCGCGATTGTTGAATCATGAGAAGGAAACATCTACGCTACTCGTGTTTGAGAGCATTCAATCTCATGGTGCTCCATCAAAATTGCACGTCATAAAGTCTAGCGTTGTTCATGTGGATACTCAGGTTAAATATTCAGACTACACAGATCTCTGTTCCATGGGGGAAATGGAGGAATTCCCAACTCTTAAAAGCATTATGGAGAAACAGAAACGAGACAGGCCAAGGAAAAACTTTTATCAACCAACAACTAAGCCCAACACTCGTTTACAAGCGAAGCTCAATACTCCAAAGATGAATCTGCATGAGCTTATGCATATTCCAGCAATCAAAAAGATGAGAGAAGAATTACATAATATTAATTAGTTTTATTTATAGGTTACTAGTTTTGATCCTTATTTCAAGTCGCTTGTTTATACTTTGTTTAAACATCTGAACTTTTTCTGTTCTCCCTTCCCATTCTTATATATTTCCTTTTTCTTTTTAACAATATTGCATCTATTGGTCTAAAAGAGAAATATACTCAATACAACTAACCTCTCAATACACTTTATTTTATACAATCTCACCCTCACCTAACACACATAACATACTCTATGTTTTATTTATTAAAAAAAATCAAACTACCCCAAAAAGTGAGCTTCCTTAATTTGTGTACCAAAAAATGTGTCAACACTTCCAACATGGAGGAACTCTATAATTAATGCTATATATTTAGATGAGGCAGAAGGTGTACAAGGTTTTAAGTTTAACATATTTCTAAGTAATGAATGATTCAATGCATGAGGCATTGGCCCAATATAAATAACAAAGTCAATTTATTTTTAAAAATATTAAGGAACCTATCTAAATAACAAACAAATTTATTTTAAGAATAATAAGGAACCTTATAGTGTGTTTCTTATAAAGTCATTATATATATATATATTGTTAATGGCACCCAAGACCCTATAAAATTTCATACAAAAATACTGTTTAACCCCACACCTCAAATATGCAACCAATGTGTTAATAGCTAAACCTACCCCAAACACCCGCACAGTCTCACCTCATAAATTACACAACTACTCAACAGTCAACCCACCCCAATCCCCCTCCCTCTTCACAGAACATAACATTTCGACACTGAGGAATGGCATATTCAACCTATGCAATGCCAATACCACCACCACACGTAGAATTATTTAGTCAGTTTCATAATTATTTATATTTATAAAAAGTTTTATTGTAGTCAACACAATGTCAATCAAAATTTAAAGTCGATCCTGACTCGAAATTTTAATGACTAGATTTTGAAGTAGATGAGTATGAATGAAGTTAAAGTTTGGCGCAAAAGCTATATATAATACCAGTGCAGAACCTACATTAAAAATAAAATTTATAGTGGGTTGTTAATTAAACAGTCACTAATACAATTTAAAGGAACCACACAATGTTCTTATTTAAAAACAGATAAGTTAATTACCTCCTTTTGTGCTATAGATAAGTTTATAGTGGCTATGAATCCTTATTGGTGATGGCAACGTTTATATATGTTTCCATGGCATGATTATATCACGTCAAAGATGTCGCATCAATTCCTTTTCTCTTGTATATAAAAGCCATATACATCAGTTGAAGCTACTTTGCAACAGAGATTATCTAGAGAAGCCTCTCAGTGTTCCTTGTCATTCTTGGATTAACATGACCTGCGTAAATCATGAAACTGGTGTGGTATGTCCAATTATTTCATTAGAGCTATATGTTGTTTTCAGCTTAATTTATAATAATGGATACACTGTTATTTTTTATTCTTTTGTATTAAACTTAATTCACCGTTAGACAGAGAAGAGAAAATGGCAAAATAGTGTGTGGTGGTTTGTTAGTGGATACATATTAGAGGAGTGTACAGTTAATATTGGGTTTGGTATATATGTTATGGTGTGGGGATTAAAATAGTATTTTGCATAAATTATTTTAGGGTTTTGGGTGCTCTTAGTAATGTATCGGGTGACAATAGCACGACCCTAAGATTAATTCATTTAAAATTTATTACATAAATTAATGGATAATTTTTATATATATTATCAGACTCTTTGAGTGATCACTAATCAGTTTCATGTTATATTTGTTAATAAATTAATTTAACATTCAATTTAAAAAAATTAAAAGAAAAAAAATCTTAAGAGCATCTCATTGGTAAGTTATTTTTTATTTTAAACTCAAAAGTTGATGTAACTAGTTTATGTGGGTGGGAGTTTAAACTATCACCCAACATATCTACCATATACTAGTTCATACCCATGAACTGAGTTCATTAGTTAATTTTATGGAATAAAAAATATATAGATAGAGAGAGTAAGCAACACTTACCATTTGATTGGAGAGTGGAAGTGATATGACATGAAAGTATGTGGAGAGTATAATATGTGGGGCCACCAACTCCTAGTTGATTTCTTTAATATTTATAAAATTATTATTAATGAAAGGTGAGTTTAAAATAAAAAAGAATGAAGGTATTAATTGAATTTAATTCGAATGTATGTAAAAAGGGGACGGCTATTTACACCCCCGAAACTACTCAGTGTACCCTATTTTATTAAGAATTAAAATACTCTTTAATAATAAGACATAAATGTCCCTATAAAATTATATAATTAAAATTAACTAATAAATTAATTATCTACCTTATTCTTTTTTCCACTTCTCATCTCACAAGTTCATCCGGTGCTGTAACCAATCCAATCCTAATTCAAGGATTCATTATCTGCCTAATCTCTTCTCCACTGCTCATCTCCATTATAGTTTTAATTTCTACATTAAATCCCCATTTCCGCCACCACGACCACTGCTGCTCAACACGATGGTGCCACCACCCATCATTCCACCACCAACTACTATCACGGTGGGCAGGTGTATCATCATACTCTTCTCAATATTCACGCTTATACAGGAACCACACCACCGGCATCGAGTTACCGCCGTTCAATGGCAGAGAATTAGAATCTAGGTTACCACTCAGCGACCCAGAATCTGTGCTCTCTTCAACCTCCATTTCTGTCTTCTCTAGGAAACAAGATCCTTTCAGTCATCACCACTGCCCAGCCAAGCACGCCGGTCAGATCTGCCGTCTCCCATCACTTCTAGCCAGAATTGCAATGCCAGCAACCACTTTTCACCACCAACCACGGGCACAGCTCCGAAGCGCCGCCGTCCACGCTGTCAGAAATCCCTAGCCTTGGCATTGGTTCACCGCCAGCTACTGCTACCATCGCGCGCTACAACTAGGAGCGACACCACAGTCCGACGTCGGGAGTCGCCGCCTCCGCCGCTGGAGCTGCCCGCCTTTCTCAGCTCGCGCACAGCCGCCAATCGCCGCCAAGGCTTTTTGGAGAATCTAGCTTGCCAAGCCACCATTCGCCGCTGCCATTCCCCATCTTGGTAGAGAAAGTTTGTAAAGTTGAGTTCCCTCTGGAGTTGAAAAGAGAAAAGAAGAAAAGATTAAATTGTCAATCATCGTTGTTTCTTTCAATTCAATTTACCCTAAGTTTTAAATTTTAATTCTCCATCATCGTTGTTCCTTTCTGTTTGTGAAGCTGGAGAGGGAGAGTAAATTATATAGCAATGTATTATTTAATTAAAACTCTAAAAGGATTTATTTATTTTAATTAAAAGGGTAAAATAGTAAGAAATGGGGTGCATTTAGTAATTTATGTGTATATTTATTAATTTTGATAGGGTATGTTTAGTAGTTGGAGTTCGTTTAGTAAAACTAGGGGTGCAAATAGCCGCTCCATGTAAAAATTAAGTAAATAGAAAAAAGTTGGGTTTAATGCTTGTGGATGCTATAATGGTGTCAAGTACAACTATGTACAATTTTAAAATAAATAAATTGAATGATTTTATGATATATGATTAGAACTCTAGTTTAAGAAGAAAAAAAGTTTTTCTTTATTTAATATACTCCATCCATCCCCTTGAAATGTAACCATTTATTTTTTGCACGTGGATTAAAGAGTATAATAATTTAATAGGTAGTGAATTGAGAGATATGATATAATATTTTAATGGGTAGTGAGTTCTTATACTAGTGTTGAGTGTGGGCCCCTGATCGTCGTTATTTAACCTAAATTTTAGTGCCTTTATATGTGTTATTTTTGTATTATTTATATGTTTCTTGTAGTTATTTGTGGTGTTTATTATTCATTTGGAGATTATGTATGTATTGAGATGAAAATATGTGAAAATGATCATAATGATGTGTAAAACAGAGCAAAATGGAGTCGGGAGCCGCAACGGATGAAAATGGGCACGGGATGACCGAACTCGACACAATCGTGCAACTCAACTCGAGTTCGTACATCAGGTCCTAGTCGAGTTCCGTATGTCCACCCCTGGATGTCGATTGCCGACATAAAAATATGAACATGAACTCCCTTGTTCGTTGAGCTCCGGAGCTCACGTCGAGCTGTGCCACGCTACCACACCTGCCTAGAAAGTTGCTGGAACTTGAGTCGAGCTACAGAGCTCGAGTCGAGTTGCTCGATTTTTCCAACTTATTCAGCACCAATTCTAAAAGATTCCAGGTATATAAATACATCATTTGCGTAATATTACGAGATGAATTCATTTCTGGAGTAGTTATACACATTTTACACCAAAATTCATACACACATTCTTTCCTACCTTCCATCTAGCATTTCCATCCATTTGATCATCAATTTCTGTCCAATTTTCTCAATTCACTCCATAGATCCATACATCACCATTCTAAGGAGGAGCAATTACATTGAAGAGGATTTGGGCATGAGAGAGGGATATACTTCTCACGTGACAAGAGAAGCATTCAACCTTTAGAAGTGTTCATTTTCTAATTTTGTAGCAACAATGGTTTGTAATCAAATTTGTATTGATTTTATGATGAAGTTGCAAGGCTAGTCTCATTAGTGAGACTAGCAACATGATTAATTAAGGATTTTAGACTTGTACACCATGTGTTTGATTAATTGATTGATTATGAATATTTTCTATCATGAATGTTTATCTCTCAATTTATGTGATGATTTGTATGATTAATTGTTCATGGCATGAAGATAGAGTGTGAACTTATATGCATGTGATGAATTGTTAATTGAATCAATTATTATATGAATTGTTTATACTATAAGTGTGAATTGAGTTTGTGAAGACCAAGACATGCTTAGAGCATCATGATAGGACACGTAGGAAGAGTTGTGTGTGAACGAGCTTAGATGACGTGAAAGGACTTCTCTCTGGGGCCTTATTACCTCATTAGGAATATATGAAGTATAGTGAAACTCTCTTAGGTGCTTTTTAGGGGTTGCTTAGGTAACCTACATCTAAGTTGTGTCTTGTGAAGGAGTTCTTAGTGGAATTAGTGAGAGCTTTTAATATCATAATCCATGATATTCATCAATGCATGTGAATGTATGAGTCTTGACTGTCCATTCCATGAATATTGTTGTTAGTCTTACTTGCTCCTTGGATTGATCTACCACATCCATTCCATATAACTTGTTTCTTTGTTTACTTGTTTGATATTTCACTTTAATTGCTTTTATTAGTTGGTCATTGTAGTTAAATAACTTATCCAATCATTGATTAGTCTTTCTAGAGTGAGCTTATTACGAATACGGCTACACAACCTTCTCCTTTGGGATTTGATATTTTTTATTACTTGGTCACCGATACTATACAACAATAGATTATACTTGCTCTACATAAGGTAAGAAGCCAATCAGCTTCATATGTAGTGAGTTCAGTATAATAATTATTTTTTTTTGTCACATCAACCAAAAAAAAAAATTGATACTTTGTATTGAGACAAATCAAAATAGTAAAATGAATATGTATCAAGGGAACTAAAGGAGTACATATTCATACAATTTTTACTAATTAAAGGTACAACAAAAACATATTTAATGGACAAAATTTCAGTTTGGTGTACCCCTTGTTGCCTACTATATGTGTTCCTATGGCAAGCAAAAATTTTGAATAATTGTACGTATATATTTGTATAAATATTCATTTTATATACTAAAATGTTTTTATCAATATTTAAATACGATTCCTTAATTTTTTTTTAAAAAAAATTGTAATTCGAGATATAGGGAGTAATTTATTTCAGAAATTTTATAATAATATTGTTTATTTATTTTTAAAAAAAGTATTAATTTCCATTATTATGTAGCTATTTTATTTAATTAGAATAATTAATCATTCTAAAATATTGAATAACTATTAAGTATTTTTTAATATTTTAAAATTTAAAATTTTAGATTCTTTTTAAGAACTTTCAAATAAAAATTTAATGGAAAATAATTAATTAAAATCGATAAATAAAATTTTTAATTATATTTAGTTATAATTGAATATTGCAAAATCTCTATTGTCAATTCATATGTATAAGTACATGAGTACATGTACCTAGCTCTTACCGCTTGCACAGCTAACTTCTAAACCTATAAACTAGTTTAATACTCTTTCAATAATTTGTTGTCCAGCAGCTTCTTGATGGTGGAATCCCGCATCTCTTTTGGATTGTATTGATACTTTTGACGTTGAATAACGCTTCACACTTGTTCTTTCTTTGCCCTTTTATAGTGGAAGTGTGGAAGAAGGTAAAATGGTGGCTAAGTTGGAGTAGGTCAGTTCATACTGTCCAAGCAGACTTTAAAAGAATTTACAAAGATATGTAGGCTTCTCTTACATGAAAAAGCGGTTCGATTCTCTGTGCCATTTGGTACATCATCTCCTGTGTCACACCATTAGATGGTCGACACGTAGGAGAGAGAAATTATACCATAATCCTTAAACCCTAGGGACAATGGTTGGATTTATTTTTTTCTCTTACGTGTCAATCAATTAACGTATGACACAAAAGATGATGCACAAAAATGGCGGCGCAGAAGATCTGGTGTGCTGAAAAAGCATGCAGTTAACGTTACCGCTTGTTATTTGTGTGGCGAGAGTACCGTGGGACCACAAAAATGCAGTTCTATTTGATAATGCTAGCATCTCCACGATGCAACTAGGATCGAATCATTCTAGAAGTGTGTAGATTGAAGTTGTTATTTTAATATTTTTGCTCTAGAGTGATTGACTTTTGTTTGGAGTCAGTAAACTTATGAATTGCCGTTTGAATAATATTTTACATTTTTAAGAAATAAAGTTCAGGTAATTTTTCAGAATTTTTTAAAATTTCCATAAAAAAAATAACAACATAAATTAAACAAAAAAAATGACTAATATTAAAAGAAAAAACGATAGCAAATTTGTTATAAGTTGGACAATGAAATGATATACATTCACTATCTTTACGACATACATTACATGTTATTAACTCACTGGGGGGCATAAAACCAAGATGATCACGAACTAAGCAATTTCACCAATCAAAATCAAATTATATGATGATCTTTTATTCTTAACATTCAAATATACTCCATTCCTAGACTTTCCACCTATGCAGCTCCGAACTGAGAGCAGCTGGTATCATGCAGCAGCAACGAAGAACTGAACCTTAGCTTCGACGAACCCACCTCAAATTCAAGCAAATAATTCTCCATTTGATACCCTCCCACCTCTATCGCCGTTGTTGGTCCATCATTAAACCTCCGTCTTCCCTCCACGAATGCAAGACACATAACATCATTACCAACACGAACCATCGAGTTCGATCCATAAAATCTCCAATACACATTCTTGCTTTGAAAAACTAGATCGATGGTCGGCACGTCCGGCCCCGTCTTCGAGCTCCGAATTGTCTTCGAATCGAAGCATGCCCCGAAAGGAGCCACCGCCGCCACTTTTTGATATTCATGGACGCTGTGGATCTCACAAACTCATTGACTAGAGCTCGGAAGATCGAGGGGTGGAGGATAGTATATGCTCTCACTGGGCGTATATTAGTTCACCCACCCCCGGTTCTCCTGTCTATCGGACAGGAGAGTTTTGTTGTGTCTAAGCTCCGTCCCACCAACTCTAATGGACGACACACTGATGAAATACTCCACTGAAAAATTTCCCACCGTCTCATCACCAACACCATAAGTGTTGACGGGGTTTCGGACGAGAGTAGTGGTTAAGAGAGTTTCAGATACTGCTCCGAAAGGTGGCACGTGGGCCGCGTCTCCAACAATGATTTTTACCGGCATTGCCGGAAATCGGAATGCAGAGAGAGAATTTCTGACGGATATTGAAAGTGGAAGCCAGCTGCGCTTGGAGTGAGACCCTAGTCCGGCCAAGTCCGACAACACCGGCAGCGCCGGCGGCCAGCCCTTGCTGTAAAAATGAGTTGGCATACTGGAAGGGGAAATTTGGGACCCGGTACCTAAGGCCACCCGTGGAGTAGACTCGCAGGACGTCGGTGTAGAGGCCGCTGTAGAAGATGTTTCCGGTGAAGGGGTTGAGGGCGTCGACGGAACAGGTGTTGTTGGTGCAGCTGGGGACGGGCGGGGAGAGGAAGCAGAAGACGCAGCCGATGCCGTTGGATAAGCGGCATAGCGGGGTTTCGCAGAGGATGGGGCGGAAGGAGGAGGCGGCGTTGAAGTAGTCGGTGGAGGTGAACCAGAGGAACTCGCGGCCGAGATCGATGACGAGGTTGAGGGTGGTGGCATTGGAGCCTAAAAAAAATAGTATAAATAGTATTATGGTGCATTTCAAAGACTTCTACCTACGCTGTCCGAACTGAGAGCAGCTGGTATCATGCAGCAGCAACGAAGAACTGAACTTTAGCTTCGACGAACGTCACGAACCCACCTCAAATTCCAGCAAATAATTCTCCATTTGATACCCTCCACCTCTATCGCACTTACTGGTCCATTACTCTCACTCCGTTACCCCTCCACGAATGCAAGACACATCACATCATTACCAACACCAACCATCGAGTTCGACCCATAAAATCTCCAATATACATTCTTGTTCTGGAGAACGAGATCGATGGTCGGCACGTCCGGCCCCGTTTTCGAACTCCGAATCGTCCTAGAGTCGAAGCAAGCCCCGAAGGGATCCACCGTCGCCACTCTTTTGATGTTCATGGACGCTATGGACCTCACGAACTCGTTGATTAGAGCTCGGAAGATCGAGGGGTGGAGGACAGTATATGCACGACCGTGCTTATACTGGTTCCTCCATCCCCGGTTCTCTGTCGATAGACAGGAGAGTTTTGTTCAGTCTCAGCACCGTCCCACCAACTTTAATGGACGACACACTGATGAAGTACTCCACTGAGAAATTTCCCACCTGCTCGTCGCCTTAGGTGCTGATGGGATTTCTGACGAGAGGGGTGGAGGAGAGCGAACTGTATACTTCTCCAAACGGCGGGGCGTTGCCTATGATGAGCTTTCCGGCGTTGCCGGAAGTTGGAATGCAGAGAGAGAATTTCTTAGGGATATTGAAAGTGGAAGCCAGCTGTGCTGGGAGAGAGATCCTAGTCCGTCCAAGTCCGACCACGCCGGCGGCGGCGGTGGCAAGCCCGTCCCGTAAATCCCGACTGGCATACTGGAAAGGGAAATTGCGGACGGTGTACTGACGGCCTCGCGTGGAGTAGACGCGCAGCGTGTCCTGGCCGAGGCCGCTGTAGCCGAGGGTGCCGGAGAAGGGGTTGTGGGAGTAGTCGGAGCAGGTGTTGTTGGTGCAGCCGGGGAGAGGAAGCAGAAGACGCAGCCGATGCCGTTGGCGATGCGGCATTGCGGGGTGCCGCAGAGGATGGGGCGGAAGGAGGAGGCGGCGTTGAAGTAGTCGGGGGAGTTGAACCAGAGGAACTTGCCTCCGAGTTCAACAACGACGTTTAGGGTGGTGGCGTCGGAGCCAAATTAGATGGTGGTGTAATACTGGTTGGTGGCGTCGTCTTTGTTGATGGGAAAAGTGAAAGCTGGTGGGTTGGGAGAGGTGCTTTGAGAGGAAGAGGGAAGAATTAGGAGTGAGATGATTGGAATGGTGGAATGCGCAGTTGAACGATGACGCAGCTTATATTCATTCTCTCTCGTGGATTGGATGCATGTATTTATACTGCACATTTTTGTGATGAGATGGGTTTAAATTATTATTGCTTGACATGTAAAGAGTAACACTTGGTTAGAGATATTAGGGGAGGGGAGGGTAATTGGAATGAAATGATATTGATTCTCATACTTCATGATTGGTTAGAGGTAATGTGATTCAAATCCCTCAATTATCCTCATTAAATCAAGGCAAAAGCTCCTGCGCTCTCGAAGACACGGAGGAATACTCCGTGTCCCCATGTGAACACAACCATTCCCCCTCCAATCATATTTAAACATATGTATTGCTAGGGGCCTAAATTGCAAAGGGACATGAAAATTGCAAAGGCGCACAGAATGTGCTCCGTGCTCCCGGGTGCAAAGGAGCCTCACTCTTAAATCAATGTATACCCCCTTCCCTTCAATCACTTTCATTCTCATTCCCATTATCTTCATTAATAATTCCCATTACCATTATTATTCCGGAATTTGAATCAAGCGGCTCCTAAGTATAGTCGAATTCATAATTGATAATTTTGTGGAGTTTGAAAACTGAAGTTATTTTTGTTTTAGGTTTTTTTTTAGTTTTAACTTTATATACTCCCTCCATCCCGCTCAAACGTCACCGTTTACTTTTTATGCGTAGATTAAGGAGCATTTTTATTATATGTATAGTCGGTAGTTGTATTAGTAGTGAGTGATAGGCCACATGTTGTACATTTTTACAAAAAATGGGAAATGAGGACATTTGGATGAGACGTCCAATATAATAAAATGGTGACCTTTCGGTGGGACGTAGGGAGTATATTAAATTAATGTGTAAAAATGTACTACTCCCTCCGTCCCGACACAAAATGTGCGTTTCTTAATGTAGAGTGGGTATGTATATTAGTGTGATGTGTGAGTCCTATGGAGATATAGAGTATTAATTATATTGTGTGGGTCTTATTTATTAAAAAAGAAAATGCATATCTTATGTTGGGACGGACAAAAATGAAAAAATACACTCCTTGTTGTGGGACGAAGAGAGAATTAATTTATGTAAAAAAAATAGATGAAAGAGGAGAGATAAAAGAGAGAAAATGTACTATTAAGTAATTGATAGGAATGAATTTGCTTATGTACTCCCTCTGTCCCAACACAATTTTCACACCTCACCTCCTTTGTAAATTACAAAGGAGGTGTGAAAGTTTTGCTGGACGGAGGGAGTACTTAGATGGATAGGGGGTGGTTTTTAAAATTGTATGAGTATTTTGAAAATCAGATTCTGAGTTGAAATCCTGAAAACGAACATCTTAGTATTTTAATTATCAATTTTTGACCTTTTCTGTTCATTTTTAATTTCCTTTTATTTAATTTTAATTGATCGAAAAATACTAAATCTAGTTCGGGATGTGCACATGCCTCCATTAATATTTTTATCAACAAAATATTATAGTTAAAATATTAATATTTTTGTAGCCTAAGTTTAGGCTCTCTACCCATTAAAAACTTGGTTTTGGATCGACCTTTTTAACAGATGATCCGGCTAGCTTGGACTTTTTAAAAGCAATACTTATTTAATTATTTAAATAGGTCAGACTCAGTTCATTTCGTATCCATTCTAATTCAAGTCTTTTTTTTTTTTAATTTCAAATTCAGAATTCAAAATTATTTTTAAATTCCATTTTCTAATGGGGATTAATCGAATAAATGATGTGTCAAATGGATTGGATGAATTTATTTTGGGAAGCCACATATTTAGGATGACATTGCGTGACATTTCCGGTTGACTTTTTACTTATCAATCAAAATTGAATTAAGGGAAAAGGATAGGCGCTCCAACTTATCTATTAAGATCACTTAAACCCTTGAACTTTATTTTTGTACATGCACACCACTTACCTTTATAAATAGGGTCAAATAAGCTATTTTAAAAAAAAAATAAAACATAGGAGCTCCTTAATATTAAATATTAGTACTATATATAGAGCATGGAACCTAAAGTTGATTTGTACTTTTCTATTTACGCGAACCTTGTGTTTTATTATTTTTGTTCTTACAATTTTATATTTAATTTTTATGGTTTATTGTTACTCATTTAATTATTTCTAAAAATAAATACTTATTAATTTAATCTTAGAGTTTCAAATGATTTAATTATAATTTTATTTTGCAGTTTATGATCCATTTTATCCCTAGTAATAAATATTTATTTTAGGTTTAGGATTAATTTTAAAAATATAAGTACCATAGTAATAATAGATAATAAAAAAATAAAAAATGAAGAGGGTTAATTTAACGTATATTAATGTTTCAGTTTTAAAAGACAATGGTTTATATATATCTTATTAATAGTAATAACTAAAAACAACATGAATGAAAAATAAAATAGATTGGGAGCTTGCATCAAATATTATTTTATTGTTCATTCCATTCAATTTTTTATAATTCTATTCTAAAAATTTACATTAAATTCTAAAAATAAATAAGAAATTTTATGATAAGTAATAAATTATGTTACATATAACACATGAGTAAAATTAAATTATCTACTTAAAATTAACATTAAATCATGAAAATAAATATAAAATTGTAAGAACAAAAAATAAGGTTTGCATAAATAGAAAAGTAAAATAAATCATAAATTATAGTAAATATTATATATATATATATATATATATATATATATATATATTAATTATCAAAGTTATAATTAATAAAGAAAAGACAAAAAGAAAAGAAAAAATCGAAGGTAAGTTAGATGCTATATTTATAAATGGTGTACCCCACCATTAGGGGCCACCACCGCCCCTGCCCTGGGGATTGGTGGAGGAGGTAAATCGCAGGATGTGCCTCAAGTGGCTTATAGAGAGGGCTCACTGTTAAACTTGTGCTTGCAAGGGGCCAAATCCATGCCAAAGGCAGGATTCGAACCCCCACCCTGCAGCAACCAAGCTCAGCTGGAAGGCCTTTCCACCCTCCCCTCTACCACTTGAGCTATGCCCTGGGGGCTAGATGCTATATTTATAGATTTAATATAATGGTGCTCTTATGTTTTATTTTTAAAAAATAAAGGGTTCATTTGATTCTATATATTAGTAAAAGTCGGTGGTGTATGTACAAAAAGAAAGTTTAGGGGCTTAATTGATCTTCACGGATAAATTGAGGAGCTTGGATGTCCTTTAAAATCCAATAATATTAATAAGGGAAAAGGGTCAATTTGAACACTCAACTTATTCCATTGGATCATATTGAACCCTAATCTAATTTTTTGTTCAGTGAGCCCTCATCTATTTTAATGGGTTCAGATAACCCATTCTACAAAAAAATTAAATATCAAAATAATTACTCTTTTCTCTCTCCTAGTTAATTTAGGTTAGAAACAAATTAATCTCTTTTACATGTGATTTAGCAGAATTTAAGAAAAAGAAAAGTAGTAATTGCACACAGTATCTTCCTTCTAAATCGCCGGTGGGTTGGTGCTTCAGATGCCAAGTACTCCGGCCCAAAACACACCACCCAAATCCCACGTCGACGACCTAGAGCACGCTCCTACTTCATTTTTCTAGATTTTCTGATTGAATTTAATTTTTTTCTAATATGTTTGGTAATTCTGAAGTCGATTTTGTGTACACTGATTGGATTCATGGTTGGTTTGTTCTGTGAAGACAAAATTGGAAAAATGGAGGCTTCGTCACTGTTTGAGCCCAATTCCAAATCTGCGAGGAGGAGGAGGATCGAAATCCATCAGTTTATTTCGTTCCCACCGATTCGGCGGTGGCGCCACCGATAGACAGCGGAGGCAAGAGGAAGACGCAGAACCTGGACGGTGTCGTTCCGGTTTTGCCTCCGAGAGAGTGCATGAACACGGTTCACAGCTGTGTTGCTTTGGAAGAGAAAGACAACAAACTTTCCTGTGAAATCGAGCCGGAAGTTAAGGCGGCAGACTCGAGAAGCTGCGAAGTTATTCCGATTGTTAATCCGAAAGTTGGAATGACCTCTATTTGCAGCAGAAGAAGAGATATGAAGAGGCCGTGGCAGTTGCCATTCCATTTCTTCCGATGACCATGGATGCAATTATCATTACTCCTTAAATGCATATTAATTAGGAGAGAGACAAAAATAATTGTTTTGATATTTAATTTTTTGTGATTGATGAGTGATATTTTCACCTAGATTTTAGTGTCTTTTTATGTGTGTTTTCGTATTATTTTATCCGTATTTGTGTAATATTTGGTTGTGTATTGTGTTTTTATGAAGATATGTGTGAATGAGCTTAAATGTATGATTTTCAGGCAAAAATAGATCTTAGACGCGAAAAGAAAGACGTAGGAAAAAGCGGATCTCAATTCGGAGTTGAAACGAGGGAGAACGAGCCGAAATAAAATTGTAAAAACAGGGGTTGAACCAACACGGCCGACCGTATTGCAGCACACGAGCCATGTTGCGCAACACGGTCCTATTGATCGTTGTCATTTTCACCTAGATTTTAGTATATTTGTTTGTGGATTTTCAGATATTTTTATCCGTATTTGTGTCTTTTGGTGGAGTTATTGTAATTATGAGAAATGTGATATGGATTGATAGAATTGTGTAAATGAGCTTAAATATGTGTGAAACATGTCAAGAAATTGAGAAAAATGGAGTCGGAAGCAAAATGGAGACGGAAGTACAGGGCACGCTCGAACACGGGCAGTGTGCGGAACATGGGCCTGTCTGAGGTGGCCGTGTACTATCATTAGAACGACGAGCTCGCCCAAGAGGAAGGCTGTATTCTGGCGCACGAGTCGTGCACCAGTGCACGCCTCGTGTGCAGAACACGGGTTTGTAAGAGGAAACTGTGCAGTATCGTCAGAAAACGCTACACGCCCATGACCTAGGCCATGTAGCGCAGCTCGAGCCATGTCCGGAAGCACGCACAACACGCCGAAGTAGGTGTGCGCTGCTACATGGCCCGTGTAGGTGCAAAAAGCTGTACAGATTTCAGAATGTTCCGGAAAGCTTCTAGAAGGCCCATAAATGATATAAAAGGATGACTTGTACGAAAATTCAGAAAGGAGATCATAATTAGAGCAGTTACACACACTCCACACCATATTTTCACACACTAGATCCATTTCATCCATCTCCATACATTCGATCCATCAATTCTACTTGATCTTCAACAATCCATCCATCAATTCATCTATCCACCACTAGAGAAGAGGAAAACATCAATGATTGAAGAAGTTAGCATATTGAAGAGAATGAAGGATTTCTTCATAAAAGGAAAGTCAATCTACTTTTCAATTGTTAATTTTCTTCTTATTTTAGCTCTAATGGAGCAAGCCTTTGGTTGTATTGATTTAAACATAATGTGTAGTGGCTAGTCCTATAGTAGGGCTAATCATATGTTTGGTTAAGAAGAATGCTAGACATGTAGAATTTGAGATGTTGAATTGAGTTAATTTTGGACTTCCTTTTATGATAAATGAATCATGTTTCATTTCAATATTTGTGTGATTAAATTCTCTATTCATAGTGTTAGGATGACCATTCTAATATTATGATTAGTGGTTTAATTGAATCATATATTAAGATGTGCATGCATGTTAGTGTGAGGGAAGTAAGCCATACCCTTCTTATGCTTAGAACATTCATAGGGGGACACTTAAGAAATTGAGTGAAAAGAACTAAACTTATGATCATAGTACCTTAAGGGAATTGAGAGTAAGAACAATCTTAGGAGATTTAGACTTGTCAAAGAGTCAAGAACCTAATTGCCTTGGCCATAAGAATTAGGGGTAAAAACGTGATTGCTTTTAGTCCACAATTAATGAAGTTCATTATCAAGAGTTATGCATATCTAGCTAGATTCTTAACCATGATTATGATTAGCCTTGCTCTCTTCTTAAGTGAATTCTATCTCCATTCCATTCATCATTTGTTCATTGTCGGATATATTTCATTGTTAGTTTATTCTTAGTTAATTGAGTATAACAATAAGTAGTAGTCTAAATACCAAAACTTCAATCTATCATTCTTACAAAGTATAAATCAACGGAAAATTTGGATATAACCATGAGTTTACTTTCCTTTGGGATGACAATCATATAAATTTTGTACTTGGTCACACGTGTACTCGACGATAGAGTCTCTTACTCTTAAACATTTTACAAGAATTGCGACTAAGAACACCTGTAAACCTTGGCCGTTTTCTGACATCCAAAACGCCTACACGGCCACCCTGTGACCGTGTTGCAGCACACGAGTCGTGTTGCTGCAGGATCAGAAACATATCAGAATCCTTCTAGAAGCTTCCCAAGGGGTATAAATACCCAGTACTTAAATATTTGATCAGTTTTCGAAGGGTTCACCCCTGCACACACCTCGCACACCATTTCCTCCATTTTACACCATGATCTTCATTCATTCTTCATCCATCCCATTTACCATCATCCCACCATCAAAACCTTCATCTAATTGAGGAAAAGAAGCAAGGAAGAGGGGATAATTGCAAGGGAAGAAAGGAGATCACCATTGAAGCACTTCAAGGGAATTTTCATCCGTACTTTGTAGTGAAATCTTATTGTTTATCATGTTTTCTAAGGATCTTAATGTCTATGTTGATTTCCTTTTGAATATGGTAGGTTAATCTCCCTTATGAGATTAACAATATGAGAGTTGTTGGATAATTTTGAGATTTATGTATTTAAATTCATATATATGTTGATTGGGTTAATTGATTTTCTATCATTGATGCTTTAAATCTTGTTGTTTATGATGATTTGTGTGGTTTGTTGTTTTAAACATGTGATTAGATTGAGAAGTCAATTGCATATTTATGATAATTAATTGAATCATTTTGTCATATACATCATGTGCATTATAAATTGTAAAGAGATTGAAAAACCCTTTGGAATTTAAAACCCTTTGATAGGACATCCGATTGGTTTGATCGAGAGGTTTATTAATCGTGTGAAGAAATTCTCATTTCAAGCTTAGTACCTAGTTTGAATTATTTGAGTGAGAATCAATCCATTGAGCTAATTGAGATTCATATCGTATCCATCTCGAGAGGGAGCTTAGGTGAACTTAATGTTGACTCTTAGTCTTATACCCATGATCATATGAATTGATGCATTTATGCTAGGATTTCCAATTCTTAATTGTTGTTAATCTCACTTTTACTTAACTTGGAAAACCACTCATCCATTTATCTATTTTGTTTGTTGATCATTGCTTGTTTGCTTGCTTTGATTGATTTTATTACTTGTTTGAAACACATATCCATTGATGATTCGTCTCTATAAAATTACAAGAACGTGATATCGCTTAAGCACTAGTACCTACCTCCACGTGGTTCGATAAATTCTTGAATTAGTCAACCCGACTACAAGTTATGGCTAATCAATGAGAAGGGGCAATTTGAACCCATTAAAATAGATGAATGGCCTAGTTGAATAAAAATTTACTTTAGGGGCTAATTTGATTCAATAGTATAAGGTGAGGGTTCAAAGTGACCCTTTTCCCTATTAATAGTTGTGGGAGGAAATTGAAAAGAATATTTTCTTTTCCAGACTAAAATTGAAGGGTCCTTTTATCACGAGACTAAAATGATTTCAACTCATTAATAACGGTAATACACCATCCGTCTGGTTCTAAGTTGTCCGTTTATTTTTTACAAGTGGATTAAGAAGTATTATTATACGTAAAGTAGGTAGTTGTATTAAAGGGTAGTGGTGGGACATATTGTGTACTTTTTTACTAAATAGGGGAAATAGATACCTTTGAATCGGACGTAAAAAATAGTAAAATGGACACCTTAGAAGTGGACAGAGGGAGTAGTATATTTTATATAAAAAAATAAGTAGAGTAATATTTTATTGTACAAAAGAGTAATTTCTGTTTCATGCTACTTTTTATTGGCAAAGACTCGTGTGAGACCGTCTCACGCAAGATGGATAAAAAGTGTTAACATCATTAATAAAAAAAGTAATACTCTATCTATGAAAAATGGTAATGATGCAATGAACTATTTTGAAAATTTTTTTAAATAAATAAAAAGTAATAATATTTTATAATAAAAAATAATAATTAATTAGAAAAACATAAATAATATTGATACGATTTCACACCAAACTTGCACATTTTTATTAAACAGCGGTACTACATCTTCATATTACTTTTTTAAAAAAATGAAATAAATGTAGGAGAACAAATCTAAATCCCATACGATTATGTGGAGCCTAACGACACATCGGTACGTATATTAAGTTTTTCTAATTCGTGAATACAAAATAATAAGGTAAACAATTACTCCCTCCGTCTCTTGGTAGAAGTCTCATTTACTTTTGAACATGTAGATTAAGAAGTATTATTATTTAATATGTAGTGAATAGTTGTATTAGTGGGTGTGTGAGCCCCATGTTTTAATTGTATTAGTGGGTGTGGATGAGTCCCATATGTCCAAAAAAGGAAATGAGATCCTTTAGATGAGACAACCAAAATGATAAAATGAAACACTTACTTAGGGACGGAGGGAGTATGTAATGTAAGATCGTCTCATGAAATAATTAAATTCGATAAAATAAATAAAAAAATAATATTTTAATACAATAATAAATAGTACTCCCTCCGTCCCAAATTCATTTTCACGTTTACTATAGATACGGAGTTTAAGAAAAATCATTTTTTGACTTACTTTTGAGGGTAGTATGATATTTTTAGGTAATAAATAAATGATAAAGTATGTTATGTGATGTAAAAATGTGATGACAAATTTGAAATTAAAGCATGATAGAGGGATATTAGTTAGTTGTTTTTTTCCTTTTATGGAAGTGTGAAGTTGAATTTGGGAAGGACCAAAACTGAAAGTGTGAAGTTGAAATTGGGACAGAAGGAGTAATTGATAAAAAATATAATAGTCCAATAAACTATTTCATAAACAATATTAAATATAAATAAAAAGTGATAAAATTTTTAATTAAAAGTGATATTATATTTATTAAAAAATTAATGTTTAAAAAAAACTATAATGATCCATCTTCTCAAAAAACAATCTCATACAAGTGTTACAAAAATAATAATACTCACTCCGTCTCAAAAAACTTTTCACTCTTTCCATATTAATCTGTTCCAATATACTATTCACCAATCACCACTTAAAAATATTATAAATTTAAAAATAAATAATATCTTAATACATGATATAGAAGTATCATTTTTACCTAATTCACCTTAACTTTTTTTATTCATTATTTAAAAATATCATCTTATCCAAAAAAAATCAATTAAGTTAATATAAATAAATAAATTTTATTTGATAAAGATGAATAGTGAGTTACTGGATGGAATGAGTAATGAATAAATAAAAAAAATGAAATAAATCACATCATTATCAGCTTCCAATCCGTTTCATTTATTAATTAATCTTGAATATTCAAAGTCAACATCTCCAACTCAATCCAAAGCCCGAAGTCAAAGCTGTATGGTTGAAGGGGGTTTAAGCCCCCCTGCCCTCACCAAATTAAAGTTGTCAAGAAATTTCGATTGGAGCTACTTACTCCCTCCTCCATATATAATAGTCTCATGGTTGTCCCACTTAAAAAATTAAATTTCCTTTTTTTGACATATAGCACCACCTACACCCACTAATACAATTAAAACATGGGACTCACACATCCACTAATACAACTACCCACTACATATTAAATAATAATATTCCTTAATTCACTTGCCCAAAAGAAAATGAGACTCTTATTAAAAGACAAAGGAATATTAATTTAAGGGTCATTCTTACCTGACCCGTGGTCAGTTTGGCCCTAAATTTTACAGGTTGCAGGTTTATAAAGGTCACACTCATACACGTTGCAGCGTTGCAGGGATATTTTGTCCACTCATTAATAATTTGATTGATTGTTTTATTGGAGCCACTTTCATAAATGTTATTAGTACTATTTTATGATAGTTAATTTATTATAATCCTGCTATCCATTATTGTTATATTTTACTGCTTTAGCATATTTTAAAATTATTAATAAAATCTTTATATAAAAGAAATTAATTATTTGTATTAAAAACTGAAAATTATGTAGTTAATTTCTTTTTATGTATAACAATGATCACCAAAAATTTTAATGTGCAAAATGAAATTCATATATTCATTACAATTATTTAGAATTATATATGTGACGACAAATATTTAAAATAAAATAAAATATGTTATTACGTGTGTATGTAATCATCGATATCTAATGTATAAATTTAATTGGGTATGTATTTTATTTATAATTAATTTGTATACAATATTATTCTTATACTAATAAATTAATAAATTAATACAATTTTTTTTACACATAATTATATATTTTTACTAGACTATATATCCCAAATGACAAAATCTCTTTTGAGACAGAAATATAATACGGTTTGTGAGACGTCTGCTTTAAAGTTTCATTATTATGATCAGTTTAAGTATACTTATCGGTAATTAAAATATATTACTCTATCTGTCCCATAATAACTGTCTTACTTTCTATTTTCGTCTATCCCACAATAACTGTCACACCCCAAAAATGGAAATTTCATATTAACCAACAACCTCAAAAGTTATCTTAATTTCAAAAATATAACTCTCACATAACACACATAACATACTTTATAATTATTTTTTTACTTAAAAATACCACAATACCTCTAAAAAGTCAATAAAGTTGGTTACAAAGTAACTTTTCTTAAACTCTGTGTCTACAGTAACTACGAGTATGTTTTTTTAAACATGATGAATGATCTATTAAAATACTCCATCCGTCCCATTATAATGACTACAAATTTTTAATTCGGCGTTCCATCCTAATGATTACATTTCCCTTTTTGGTATATGGGACCCACACAAATCAACCAAAATATCTCCATGGGACACACCTTCAACACTAATACAACTATGCAATATACATTAAATTATTATTCTCTCACCTCAATACACATTAAAATACTATATTCCTTAATTCCCGTACAAAAAACAACGTAACTATTAGGACGGGATAGAAGAAGTATATTTTTAAGATGTTATACTCCTATGTAGTACGGAGTATAGTTTATTACTGACATATTGTAACTAATATTAAGCATACTTTACCTTTATACTACGTATATTTTAATGATAGGTCCCCATCTCACAAAAGAATGTTTCATTTCAAATTCATTGAATTAAAATTCATTGAATTAAAATTACAATACACTTCAAATAATTAAAAAATTAATATTTTTAATTTGTTATAAATACATAGTATTTATTTTCAATAAATATTGATTAATAAAAATATGTATATTTTAATGATAGGTTGACTCATCTCACAAAAGAATGTCTCATTTCAAATTTATTGAATTAAAATTACAGTACACGTCCAATAATAAAAAAATTAACTATATGTTGTATATTTTTAATTTGTTATAAATACATAGTATTTATTTCCAGCAA
Organism: Pogostemon cablin; assembly: GCA_023678885.1. Taxonomy (NCBI): domain Eukaryota; kingdom Viridiplantae; phylum Streptophyta; class Magnoliopsida; order Lamiales; family Lamiaceae; genus Pogostemon; species Pogostemon cablin. The sequence goes on along the minus strand of CM042994.1, from coordinate 18,754,811 downwards.
ATATTGATCAATAATTATTAATTAGCTAGGGGTATGTATTATCGCTATTTATTCATTTTACAAAAATTGTATGTATGGCGATTTTACGGGATTAATTATTATTATAGGGAGATAATTGATTGTGTTAATAGTTTCCTTAATAACAAATTAACAACCTATTTAATATATCTTAATTTGACGTTGGAATGACTATTTATTAAAATAGCTATTATTTTGTTATTCAAATTGTAATTAAATAATTAATGATTATGGAAAATTATAATTTACTGAAAATAACTACCATAATCTTAATATTTTTTTTTAAAACTAAAAGATATTATAGATATCAACTCACCGAATTATCGATGTGATCAAGGTTAACAACATTATTAGGCAACGCCGATGAAACAAAAGATGTCTCAGTAGAGAAAGCATAAGAAGCTAGATTATGAACTAAAACATTATTCTTCCGCCTACTATAACATAGTTTTTTCCTCTGACACGTCTTCATCTCTCCAAAATGACGTGTATTTTTTCTCAATTTTTTTTATTATTTTTTATTTTTTATTTTTCTTATTTACTTTCAATTAATTTCATTATTTAAATAGAATAAGAGGAATGAAAAGGGACTAAAAGGACCGATTCAAGTAATTTCCTTACTTTCAATTAATTTCCTTATTTACTTTCAATTAATTTTCTTATTTCAATTAATAAAAGGTTCTTGAATCGATTTATCTTTAGAGAATCGATTTAAATATTTTTCAAGGAGTGAGACTCCTGTGCACCCGGGCGCACAGAGCACATTCCGTATGCCTTTGCCATTTTCGTGCCCCTTTACAATTTAAACCTCTAGCAATACATAGGTTTAAATAGAATATAGAGGGGGAGGGTTGTGTTCACATGGTGATACAGACTATCCCTCCGTGTCCTCGGGGACACAGGAGCTTTTGCCTTTTTCACTAGGAATAAAATGACCGATTCAAGCATTCTTGAGACGATTTACTTCTAAAGAACAGATGTAAGTTTATTCTTCAACAAGAATAAGAGGGACGGAAGGAGTAGTTATTTTGTGATTGTATACTAGTATATGACCTGCGTAAGATGATTATAAAATTTTATATTTAAATATTTTATCTAATAATATAAAATATGTTTTATTTTTATAATTGAATATACACCCATACATTATATAGAGTGAGTGAATAAAAAATATTTTTGATTATTTATATTAATTGTATTTTGATTTTGATATAATTATTAATTGTAATGTCATTAATTTGTGCCTATATCTTTATTAATATAAAATTTTTAATATTAAAAGTGTAGAAAATATTATATAACTAGTATGAAACCCGCGTACAACGCGGGATCATTCAATTATTATTCTTATTTTTATAATTAAATAATCCATGTTATATAATGTAACAACATTAATTTAGGAGTTTTTTTCTTATTACTAGACAATTTGTTTCATCAATTAAAAAAATTTACAATAATTTATAACATTTGACTTTTGATAATGTAATATATAACTAAATCATGTAAAAAATTAATATATATGTACATATATTCTAATTATTTAAAAAAATCTTGACTTGTATTTTTTTTAAATGTTACTTTATAATATAATACAATTGAAAACTATTTATTACTCCCCCTGCCTCTCTAAAAAAATGTGCAACCATATATGCGCAATTTTGTCTCTTTGATGTATATTTATGCAATTGTTAGTATTTTATTTTTTCATTGTATTTAAGCGCAATTATGATCAAAGTATGTCACTCTTAGTAATTAATCCTTAATTTTACTGTTTGTCTAAAATAAATATCAATTATATATAAAATAAAACTCAATTTATTATTTTTTTCATGGTTTGATTTGATACTAATTAATTAATTTATTTATATCGAATGATTTTTTATTAATTACATTTAATTATACTAAAATAAATAAGTCATAATAAGTGCATAAGAAAAATAAATAAATAGTAAGACTATATATGTGAACAACATGTTAGCGAAAAAATACTTTGCTATACTATACTTAAAATATATATATTGATTATTTATAGAAAATAAAGTCAAATATTTTATAAGTAATTAAAGCAAAATTATTAAAATATTTTAAATAGCTTATATATATATATATATATATATATATATATATATATATATATATATATATATATATATATATATATATATATATATATATATATATATATGATGAGTGTAAATTCACGTATTTTAAGCCCTGATTCTTGTGATAATGATGTATGATTTGATCGTAAGTTAAGATAAATCAAGATATGTAGTGGAAAGTCACGAATTAGGTTTATTTGAGGCCGTTTTAATGGATTTTCGAAGAAAAACGGGACAGAAGTGATCGAAATCAGAAAAGGGGTGTTGTCGGCACCAGGTTCGACCAAATGGGGGGTGATTCGACCAGCACACCTGGTTGAACCAGGCGCCGGAAGTTAGCAGAAGTGTGGTTCGACCACGACAGTGCAGTTCGACCAGGCGTGTTGGTCGAACCGTGGTCGAACCAAAAGCATAACTTTTCGCAGGTGAGGTTCTACCAGCCATTCGTGTCGAACCAGGAGCCTGCCAAGTTGTTACAGGCCGGTTCGACTAGGCCTTGGTTGATTCGACCAAGGGCCTTGGTCGAACCAATGTTCGAGAAATCTCCGAATTCGTATTTTTACACCTTTAGTACGTGTTTTCGCTGAAAAAGCCCATCCTAGGTTTATAAGGAGAGCCAAAGTTATAAAAGAAAGACCCTACGCAGCTGAAAGGGGACGACGTTCACCACCACCTTCATTCTACACAACATCCGAAATCCTATCATCATTCACGGAGCTGTGGAGAGCGATTCGTCTATCGAATCAAGTGAGAACCAAATGAAAATTCAAGACGGAGAGAGACGTGACGGCGCCCACATCTAGGGTGTTCTTCGCATCTTAATTTATCTTATAATTTTCAAGACTATGGGTAAGATCTATCCAACCACCATATTGTTCTTCGATCAATCATGGGCTAGAACCGCTTCGATAGTTCTAGAGTTTATGAAGGTTTTATGAGTTAATTGAACTTCCGTGTGTATACTTCGTACAACACTACTTGTAGTTTATTTTATATAAGACTATGCGTTTTTAATTCATACTCAGAATTGTTTTGTGCATCATTAATTGTTATGTAGAGTCTGAATACATATCTTGAGTATTGATTGAGTGCGTTCACTGTTGAGCAGGATTCTATGTTATGATTCTAAGTGAGGGGACTTCGAAGTCTCATTAGAACTATCTTATATAAATACCTGTTAATTGAATAAGATTCGGGTTAATAAGTAGGACAAATAGAATAATTTCATAGTACTTATAAAGGGAGATCATATCGGGTTAGAGTACTTAGTGCACGAGAAATAATTGATATACTGATAGTACCTAGAAAGGGGGTTGAATTATATCGCTTGCTCCAAGGATATTAACACGTGTCACACGCTTATTCACTTGTAACTATAGAGTAGATTTGTATGGTTTAGTGATGCGTCCATACTCCACAAGGCAGAGTCGAACATTGATACAATGAAGGAAAATTAATAAGTAAAACTGGATGGTCCGAAGAGCTACCTCTCTTCTCACTTATTCACTTTCGTTTTATCTCTACTGTTATTTATTTTAATTGTTCTTCTAATTATTTGTTTATTGGTTACTTAATCATCAAAACTATATTGTCATACTAGTCTTAATAAGTTAGAGTATAATTAAATTGATAATAATACGTCCTTTGGGTTCGATAAACACTTGGTCAATTATCAAAGCTACAATAACATCCTTAACACTTGAGAATTAATATTGTGTGTTGAGAAAACGCTCATCAATATATATATATATATATATATATATATATATATATATATATATATATATATATATATATATATATATATATATATATATATATAATATTATAAATAATATTTTAATGGAGTATTACTTGTTAATCATTATTATGGTTTAGTATTTCTTAATTAACAATATAATAATAATTCTATTTCCATTAATTGTTATTTTTAAGAAACTAATGTAATATATATATATATATATAAAATATAAATAAAGTTAATTTATATATAATATTCTTTTAAATATTCATAAATTTGTAATGAATTTATTTATTTTATTTAATTTTATTAGTTTCAAATTATATAAACAACTGAAGAAAAAATTATATTTCATATGTCATAATTGAATAATTAAGATATATATAAATGAATAAATATTAATATACTAAATTAAAAAAAATTAACAAATATTTGCAAACTCAATTTTAATGTTATTTGATATAAAATAATGATTTAACTTAAAGTACTTAAGCTTTCGGTTCTATACATGAATTAGTTTTTCAACCTCTTATTCTCTAGAGATAAATCGATTCAAATGTACTTGAGTCGTTGATCATCTTTTACTTGAAGAATACTCGAATCAATACTTTAGATGTAGATTTTAAATATTACTATACGCGACTCTTAAGAGTTAATACTTGAATTGCTTTTTTCCTCTTGAAGAATCGATTCTTAAGATGTAAATCGATTCAAGTATTCTTGAATCAATCCTCTTACTCTTGAAAATTTAATTTTTAAGATGTAATCCATTCAAGAATACTTGAATCAATTATCTTCCACTTAAAGAATCGATTCTTAAGAGGTAAATCGATTCAAGAATACTTAAATCAGTTCTCTTCCTCTTGAAGAATACTTGAATCGATTTTTTAGATGTAGATCGAATCTCTACTTGATTCCCTCTATCGAAATAAATTTTTATACTTTCATAAATCTATTCTCTAGAGGAACTTAAAAAAAAAACTCCTATTCCTCTTGGAGAATCGAATGTGTGTGTTTAGAATAAATAACCAAAAACTTTTATTTATAAGTGAGGTGAGAGTGAATATTATGTGGAATATTCTTTTTTCCCTATATATATATATATGATTGAATTTGATATTAATTATTTTATTTATTACATTAAAAGATTTAGTTTTTAATTAATGATACCCAAATAAATAAATAAAATATTAAAAATTTAATCATTATTAAAAATAAGAAACACATTATTTAAAAAAGAAAATATTAAATAAGGAAGTTAATTAAAAGTAAATAAAGAAAATATAAAAAAATATTAAAAATTTTAAAAAAATTGAGAAAATTACACGCCACATTGAAGCGCTTTGAAGACGACACGTCAGCAAGAAAAGTGTCTGTTTAAAAAAAATTAAATAAGGAAAATAATTAAAAGTAAATAATGTAATATATATATAAAATAAAATAATTAATTTATATATATTATTCTTTTAAATATTCATAAATTTGTAATGAATTTATTAATTTTATTTTATTAGTTTCAAATTATATAAACAACTAAAAAAAATAAATTTTATAATTCATATGTCATAATTGAATAAATACTAATTTTAAAAAATTAACAAATATTTGCCAACTCAATTTTAATGTTATTTGATATGAAATAATGATTTAACTTAAATAACTTAAATTTTCGATTCTATACATGAATTAGTTTTTCAACCTCTTATTCTCTAGAGGTAAATCGATTCAAGAGTACTTGAATCGTCGATCCTCTTTTACTTGAAGAATACTTGAATCAAACTTTAGAGGTAGATACTTGAATCGATTCTTAAGAGGTGTTAACACTTGAATTGATTTTTTTCCTCTTGAAGAATCAATTCTTAAGATGTAAATCGATTCAAGAATACTTGAATCGATCCTCTTACTCTTGAAAAATCGATTTTTAAGATGCAAATATATTCAAGAATACTTGAATCAATTCTCTTCCTCTTGAATAATTGATTCTTAAGAGGTAAATCGATTCAAGAATACTTGAATCAATTATCTTCCTCTTGAAAAATACTTGAATCGATTTTTTAGAGGTAGCTCGAATCTCTACTTGATTCACTCTATCGAAATAAATTTTTATACTTTCATAAATCAATTCTCTAGAGGAACTTGAAGAAAACTCCTATTCCTCTTGGAGAATCGAATGTATGTATTTAGAATGAATAACCAAAAGTTTTATTTATAGGTGGGGAGAGAGAATATTATATGGAATATTATTTTTCCTTTTTATATATGATTTAATTTGATATTAATTAATTTATTTATTGCATTAAAAGATTTAATAATTAATTAATGATATCCAAATAAATAAATAAAATATTAAAAATTTAATCATTATTAAAAAATAAGTTTTACATTATTTAATAAAGAAAATATTAAATAAGCAAGTTAATTAAACGTAAATAAGGAAATATTAAAAAATCTAAAAATTTAAGAAAATTACACGTCACATTGGAGTGCTCTGAAGACGACACCTCAGCAAGAAAAGTTTCTGTTATAGTATACTTAAGATTATGGGGATGTATCTTAATTTTAATAGGCAAAGAAGACTTGTGTGACCCTTACGTGAGACGACCAGAATGTGATAACTTGTACTCCCTGCGTCCCGTCCTTTTGGTTACGTTATAGTGTTTTAATGTGTATTTAGGTGAGAAAAATAATAATTTAATATAAAGTGGGTAGGTGCATTAGTGGGATGTGTTGGTCCATGTAGAGAGAAGTAATTAATTTATGTGGATCCCATATGCTAAAAAGGGAAATGTAACTATTAGGATAGAATGCTCAAAATGGAAATATGTAACCATTAGAATGAGACGGAGAGAGTATAAAAGAAAGTGATAATAAATTAGTGAAAAGTGATAATCCTAATTCATGAACAATTTATAGTATAAATAAAAAATGATAATATTTTATATCGAAAGTGATAACGTTTTAGAGCGAAAGTGATAACTATTTTACAAAGTGAAAAATAGTCTCACGTAAGACCTACCCTATCTTTGACAAAGACTTGTGTGAGACCGTTTCACGAATTATAATTCGTAAAACAGATTATCTGTCAACCCATTTAATTTTTTTAAAGGGCCTTGTTTGGTTATATTAAATTAAAAATTAATTATTAGATGATTATGTATATATATATATATATATGTATGTATTTTTTAAAATATTTTTCTTATTAAATTTAAAATTTTTATTATATAAAAATATAATAATTTAAATTTTTGTTCATTTAATTTATTTTTTTAATTTAAATGTTATAAATTTATAAAATGTGATATACAATTGATGAAAAGTGATAACAGTGTCGTGAACTGTTTCATAAATAATTTATAGTATGAATGAAGAGTGATAACATTTAAAAATAAAAGTGATAATATCTTTTATAAAAATGTGATAACTAATTAAAATAATGTATTTCATAAATAATTTATTATAATAATAAAAAGTGATAATATTTTTAATAAAAAGTGATTATTAATTAAAGAAAAGTGAGTATATGTCTAATTGAATTATTTCACTAATAGTTCACTGCAATAATAAAAAGTGATAACATTTTAAATAACAAGTTATACGTGATAAAAAAAGTGATAACTTTTTAATTAAATTATTTTATGAACAATTCGTATAAAAAGTGACAAAATTTTTAATATGAAGTAATACACAATTAAAATAAAGTGATAATAAAACAATTGAACTATTTAATAATTTATTAAATATAATAATAATAATAATAATAATAATAATAATAATAATAATAATAATAATAATAATAATAGGTCTTGCATGAGACCGTCTCACGTGAGACCATTTTTCACTTTTTAAAATAGTTATCAATTTCGCTATAAATCATTATTACTTTCGCTATAAATATTATCACTTTATATTTATACTATAAATTGTTCATGAAAGAGCATTATCACTTTTCATTAATTTATTATCACATAAAAGTTATCACTTTCTATCTCACGTAAGTCCTTATGTAAGACGACCTCATACAAGTCTTTACCTAATTGATAATTGATAATTTTTTAAATTAAAATTTAATGTTTATTAATATAATATGAACCTACCTATTTTACAAATGATTAGTTATTATTATTATTATTTTTTAAATATATTTTTTTAAAACATTGCGAGTTTGTAAAAGTGAGTTTGACAGATCACCGACCAATTAATACGTAATTCTATTTTAAAAAGTGTTCAACAAGACCCTCCATTTTTTCTTGATTCATTTTTAATTTAATTTAAAATATATTTAATTAGATTAATGACAATTCGTCTCACGAAATAAGATCAATGAGACAGTTTCACACAACATTAACACTTTTCTTTTAAGGGGTAGGTCTTGTGTAAGACTATTTTATACTTTTTAAAATAGTTATCACTGTCGTTATAAAATATTATCACTTTCGATATACAATGTTATCATTTTTCATTTGTACTATAAATTGTTCTTGAAATAAAATTATCACTTTTTATTAATTTAGTATTATTTTTCAATGTAAAAGTTATCACTTTCCGACCATCTCATATAAACCTGAAACAGACTCACACAAATCTTTATTTTTTTAAGAAGAACCAAATTACATGTTTTCTAAAAAGTCAAATAAGAAAACTACTTTACAAATATATATATATATATATATATATATATATATATATATATATATATATATATATATATATATATATATATATATATATATATATATATATATATTATATATATAAAAGTTACACATATAAAAATCTTAATATATAAAGAGTATATCTAATAAAGTGAAATAAAATTTAGAATTAAGAGTTAATTTTTTTAAAGTATATATTAATTAAATTAGATATGAAATATGAATTCAAGGAAATGCAGTGTTTTAATTAATTATTACATAATTTTACGTTATATTATAACAAAAAAAAAACTAATTAACTTATATTTGAATTTTGATAAAATAGAATTTATTGATTTATTTTATAAATGTAGGTCTTGCGTGAGATTGTTTCACGTGAGAACATTTTATACTTTTTAAAATAATTATTACTTTTGCTATAAAACGTCATCACTTTTTATTTATACTATAAATTGTTCATAAAATAACATTATCACTTTTTATTAATTTAGTATTACTTCTCAGTATAAAAGTTATCAATTTTTGACTGTCTCACGTAAGCCCTTACGTGAGACGGTCTCATACAAGTCTTTACCTTTTTATAAACCTTCAAATATATACACATAAAAATTAATATATTGTAAATTAAAATTATTATAGAAAAGGAATTAATTTATTTAGTGAAAGAAATGAACATGTACATTTAATGTTAATATAACTAAAAGTCTAAAATAATGTTAGTGAGACGGTCTCACACAAGTCTTTACCTTTTTATAAACCTTCAAATATATACACATAAAAATTAATATATTGTAAATTAACATTATTATAGAAAAGGAATTAATTTATTTAGTGAAAGAAATGAACATGTACATTTAATGTTAATATAACTAAAAGTCTAAAATAATGTACAAGATATCAATAATTTCCAAAGTGAGGAGAGAGATGAGATATGAGTGAGAAGCGAGAGACTAGAGGGGAGAGGGGAGGAGGGAGTTGGAAATTCTGCCATCATTTCATTATTATTTTATAAATAAATAAATATTACCGGTTGGATAAGGAACAAGTTAATTAAAAAAATTCATTTAATGATCTCACGGTCTAAAAATAAAGAATTTTGATATAAGGGCTAAATAAAAATGATAAGGGTCATGGGTGTCCTGTGGTCACCAAAATCATCCTCTTAATTTAAATTTAAAATATAGGTTACTATTGAGTACACAACTACCGATTTATGTTCCTCTCCCTTGTGTTGGATTAAATTGCACCGGTATTGTTAAGATAAGGTTCTAAGAAAAAGAATTTTTTATTTTATTTTATTTTATTTTGTTTTTTCTTTTTCTTACTAATTTTAATTTTATTGATTTTAAGGGGTAGTATATGAAATAAATAAAATGTGTGTTAAGTGAGCATGAAAACTCAGTAAAGTGTGCCTAAGAACTGATCACATATGAGGTCAAGAAGGAGACTATGGATGGGGGAATTTTAGTAGATGATATCACAGGACAAAGATCTTCAAAATTCATTTCATCTGTTGGATTGTATACTAAAAGTCTAGTTTTTTGTATTAACAATGTTATAACAATTTATTTGAAATGAGAATCATATGATCAAATGATTGCGTCTTATAATTTATTTATATGCACGATGCAATAGTTCATTTACTTTATACTGTAGATAATATGTTGTGCGACAACACGCGGAAGATCATATTATCGGTTTCCTTATAAAGTATAAACAGATGCTCACAACCGAGATAGACAGGAACTCTCTATCGAGATGGTTGTAGTGTGGTTTGATATTAGCTTGTCTTGGCTATAGAATCACATTAGTGCACTTTGTGTGTATTGAGCATGACCGCTTGAGATCGTTCGACTTATACTGACTATATAGGAGAATTTGATCTCAGTTATTATGGATGTCCGTGCTCTTAATCCCTATACAATAACCTCGACACGTAATGCATAATGTATTTCTTTGATTCATCAATGGATGAGATTTACATGTATTAAATCAACAAACTAGGTGAGTTGGGAAGTAGTGCTGTCTCTATGGTGTGCTGTTGATTGTAGAAGGAATCCGTGTCCAATATAGGTTGATGATGTCCCCTTGAGAAGCTCATAAGGATTATCATGTAAACCTTGCAAGTGGATTTATTCCAGCATGATAACGAGGTTGAGTGGTACTACTCTCAGATGAGATATTAATTAATGGAGTTGTCAGTAACTTAATTAATTAATGGACATTGTATATCTTAAACATGGGGAGACTAACGGACTCTTAATAAGAAGGAGCCCATAATTATGAGATTAGAACGATATTGTAGTAATAATATTTTAGTGGTATATATTATTTTATTGGACTTAAGTATAAGCTTTGGGCTAAGCTTGGATACTTAAGCCCAATGGAGGCCCAACTCTAATTTTTCTTCCTGGTCCCTATTGTAGCCCATATATAAGTCATCTCAGCTGTTCTAACCCTAGAGAGATACGCCTAACACGTGAAGAGGGTAGACGGAATAGCAGATTGAGAAGATCTCGTAGATCGTCGCCCACATGATGTCAGATTGGACTTGGAAATACAGTAGAAGACCGAAAAGTTATTTGCTGCTACTGCCTGTTAACTTGCATGGTTTTTATAAAATCGTACAGAAGTCATAATTCGACGTGTGATATATTGAGGAAAGCCACTGAAGAGAGGATCATTTTAGCGCATAGATCACTCAAATCGGAGATCAGACGAGCGATTTATGCCCAAAACGGTGAGGCTGCGCTGGATGGTGGCGAGAATTCATCTTCTCCAACATACCCTGGTGAAAAGTAATACGTTTATATGTTTTCTTTCTTCCACTAATTGTTAGAAACGTATGGAACCTTAACGGTTCACGTTAACCCAACGATCGAACGCCAACATCATCAAGATTGGTTAATTAAAGAAATGGAGGAGGGAAAGAAGAAGAAGAAGTATATGAATGCTTTATACATCATATAGCTACTTGACATATGTCATGTAGATGAGTACATCAGACTCTTTACGGAGTACAGATAGAAGTCGAAAATAAAGGAAGAGGAAGTTTTCTACATATTCTTCGTCAATGTTCCAAGCCCATGGAGAATAATACAGATAAAAAATACAACCATGTGACCTGGATTCGATTACAAGAAGAATGTCCTTTCTCAAAGCCAACCTAGCGCAATTGTGCCATCAAGGAGCTCTGTATAAAAACTACAAGAGATTAAGAAGAAACAAAATAATACTTTTGTATTGTGAAGGTAATAACCTTCTAACTATCATTGGAGGACACCCGAGAAGGCAGAATAGGATGAAGAAAAAACATATCATCCTTATACACAGACGAGCACAAGATGGAGAGTAAGAAGGCCAAGATTATTCTGGTCCAAACGAAAGCCTGAAACCACAAATAGGACAGAGGCTATGACCATCATGATGGACGTTAAGAAGTCAAGTCACATCCTTAGGATCGAACGAGAGGAGTACTAGTAGAACCCTGACTATAAGAATGTTCTGAAGAGCCCCACATGAGCAAATGAAAGATTCAATTATTGCAATTGTTACACGTGAGGAGCCAAAGTGCATATCTCACCAAATTACCAAAAAAAACCAGATGCAATGAGTAAGACAGTATGAGGCTTCTCTGGAGATAAAAAAATCTGTCTGTTTCTATGATCTGGTACAGGTACATTAGTTTGAGAATATACCATCAGATGAGAGCATCTATGAAGAAGACTACATAAACCAAAAGAATTTGTAGAAGATTAGTTGGAGTGAAGAACAAAGCTTCAAGCAAGAGATATAAAAGGACATGTCTGGATTCTTCTCCTAAACATCCATTTCTCATATAACACTTATAAGAATCATGAAGGAAGATTTGAGACTTCATCTATATAATGGATTTATGGTTGGAAGGATGGAATGATTGCTCAACTTCAGAAAAAGAGACCATTATATCATATACAAGGTGACAGAAGCGAAAATCGCATCATATGGAATTCACGTGAAATGTAATAGAAATGCAGCTAGTTCATATTGATGAAGTAAAGAAGGAACTCAATAGGCTCAAGAGCGAAGTGGCTCAAACAATGTCCTAGATCCATATTGGAGCCACTCAAATTCTTATCAAAGCAACTTGATACACTAATCGATATTGCTATCTTTGATAAGAGATCTAATCAAGAACCCAAGAGAGGCGTGCCTGAGAAGAATATTGGGAAATCTATACGTAGGAAATGTGACATCCTATATTTATCCAAAGATTTTCTACAATCTGGCAGATCGAGATTTCAATAGAGCATATACTAACCCTTCTTCAAGATATAAAAAAAAGATTTGATAAGGGAACAAACCATACTCTGTTCAACATCCATTATTCGAATTTATTCTAAATGAAGGAGTATATAGAGATACTAGAAGTGTTTGAGCGATTTGCATGCATAACTAGACTAGAAGTTGTCGAGCTACCACCAATTCATGACCTAAATCTATGGATTAGATATCAACCTGTCTAGAATAGACAAGTCAACCTCAAGTTCAAATAAAGAAGGATCACTTTCTAAAATGACAGAATGCTCAGTGGAAAATAGGAAAGAAAAAAACCAATAGTGGTAGCAATCTTCATACCAGAGAAGTTCACAACTAAAGGTGAACTAAAATGCTTAGAAGGATGGAGAGGTGTAGAAGCAATATCAAATATCACAAAGAATGAGCATTCTATTCCTTGTGATGTCTTGTATTACTTTCATAACTAACAATTGGGAGATATCAAGGACAATTGAAGATTGGAGACATTGAGCTAATAATTGTAGTAGGGTCTTAAAAATTGGACCTCCACCACCCCGGTTCAGCAATTGGGCTTGGAGGCCCTAGAGCCCAATTAGGGCCCTAAAGGCCCAGTTATAGAGGGATAAGGCGCGTCCATCTCACTGCCTCGGGTAAAACCACTTGGCCACTTGCCCCCATGTTCAAGATCCATGGATATCCCCAAAGATATCTGCATAGGGGATATCCAAGATTCAATCCTAGAGATAGTCACGTAAGGCTAAACGCATTTAATACTTACACTATACACGTATATTGTAAGATGGCCTGGCGATTTATCTTGATTCGGATGATGTCAGGTTATCTAATATAAATGTGGGAATAACCCATGACAATAGACATCACTCATTTTACCCCCTCAAAGAGGCACAAGACTGTCTAGGGTGCAATTCTCTCTCCAAATTTTATGTTAGCTTAGCATAGATAATCTCTTTATTATCCTTTAACAGCCATATTAACCCACCATTAGTAAGGGATCAAATCTGATAAGCTACATTTGGCGCTAGAGAAAGGGCGGCTGCGTTGCGACTGCCACCTTCAATATACCCCAACCCAATTATGCATACAATGGCGGACGGACGGGAAGAAGCCACCCCTAGTAGAGTAAACGCTGCTACTAGTCGGCATTGACAAGAAGATCCGAACCCCCCTCGCACTATAGAAAAAGAGATCTCGCCGCAGGACGTAGATCTAGAAGAAGAAGGCGACCCGCAAACAGACGTTCGTCAGAAGTATTTTGACCTCCTTGAACAAATGAAGGGAAAGCTAAGGGGGGCCGAAGACCGCAAGTCGAAGGCTGAGTTTTTGCCTCGAGGAGAACTCGGTAGAACAAATGAACGAGCGACAACGTGAATGGACTCCGCCTAGGAGGTCAGTGCACAAGCGAGTGGGGCAAAAAGACGTAAAAAAGGAGCTAAGAAAGGTCCAAAAGGTGGTAGACAAAGGATACGAACGGAGGAAGGCGGCATCCCACGCTAACTCGATCACTAGCGATCACCCGTGTACACTATCTGACGCATAAGCACCAAGGACCGACTGGGACTAGATCCGATCAAGTCCCGACATGAGCATATGGGGGAAAGTGCAAGCGACGATCCCGTAACCCAGCTCAAGCGACTGCATGACACGAAAATAGACGTGTTGAGGAGACGACTTGATGAGATGGAGAAAAGGAGTGGAACTGGGCTCCATAGTATTCCCGACCCAGAGTCGGAGAAAACATCGTTTACCCATCGGATCATCACAACTACCACCATAAAAAAGATTCGAATCCCACAAATCCCCCAATATGCCATCGACTCTAGTCCAATCTCGCATCTCAATAAATATGTTGGTTGAATGGTGGCACAGGGAAGTTCAGAAGAAGACCGATGCAAGATGTTCCCCTTAAAGTTGGGAAACAAGGCGCACTCGTGGTTCGAATCACTTCCCGCTAATTCCAACTACTCATGGGTGCAACTCACTACTGCCTTCTCGTCCCACTTTACATATTTGGGGCAGGGAAAAAAGCTGAAATAGAAGTTGGCTTGCCTACAATAGGGACCAAAGGAGTCACTGAAGGATTTCACGAAGAGATTCAATGAACAGCGTGCCAACACGGAAGAGGTCTTGGATGAAACATCGACCATCTTGGCAACTGCCGCCTTGCTCCAAGGGTCACCCATGTGGACTAGCTACCAGCAGAAGTTACCGGGCATTTACGCAGCCTTCATGGCCTCGGCTCAAGCGTTCATCCATAGCGAAAAAATTCTCGAAGAATATAAGAAGTCTAAAGGCGACTCCAAAGAAGGGGATAAGAAAAAGAAAAAAAGGGAAAAAAGATTATAGGGATTCGTCCTCCTTCAAACCATTCCCAGACGATGACCAAATCCAGAAAATGATCGAGATACTCGAACTCACTCCGGAAGAGATATTTAGCAAGATATAGGATGCCAACCTACTGAGTCCCCCGCCCAAAATATGAGCGGATCCAGCAAAGCTGAATAAGAAAAAATTCTGCAAGTATCACAAATCTATTGGCCATGACACCAATAAGTGTCGTGACCTGTTGGCCGAACTACTGAGACTGTTCGAAAATAGGAAGCTGGATCGGCTGGTGTCTGGCCCGAAGCAAAGGGGAGAGCAACCTGTGGCGGCGGGCAAACAGTTTACCCACGCCATCTCGGGAAGTATACATGATGGACAAAAGCTACGTTGGAACGCCACTGGCCCTAACCACCCAATCGCGAAGGAAATGAAAAGCCGAACTGCGAGAGCTCGACAGGTACCAACATGTATTTACAACAAGTCCCCGACCGCCCTTACACGAGGCCGACATATTCTTTTTTGAAGAAGATCTCGCCGAGGTACGAGCCCCCCACAATGACCTGCTAGTGATTTCGGCTGCAATCTCAGGCGTAAAGGTGCACTGGTGCTTGGTTGATACGGGTTCATACACAAATGTTATCTTAAAAAAGGCATTTGAAGCCATCGGAGGACTCTCTCACCACAGGGTGTCTCCGTGTGATGATGAGATTTGAGGTTTCAGTAATGCAATTACTACCTCCCTAATGCAGGTGGATCTATCGATCCAGATGTTAGACGAAAGACAAGCAGTGAAGGTCTAACACACTCTCGAATTAAAAGTAGTGGACCTCCCGTCACCGTACAATTGTATCCTTGGAAGGACATTTATCCACAGATTAAACTCCATCCCATCCATGCTCCACCAATGTTTGAAGGTTTTAACTACTGACGGTCGAGTCGGTACCATTAGGTGCAGCCAAAGAAAGGCCAGGGAGTGCTCGTTCATTGAAAAGGAAGATAGACTCAACTACCACAATCCAAGCTTTCAGTTAATGATGGTGGAGCAGTTGAATCAAGAGGAGGAGACGAATCATGAAGAAGCCCTGCCACCAGATGTCTCGATAACAGTAGATCTAGAGCGGTGTAATGACCAGAAGTTCCAACCCTTCGACAACAAGGAAGTCAACCTATCCCCAATAACTGATGAAGATCCGTGATCGGAAAAGAAAAGAAAAAGGAGGGAACCGACCGAGGAAGTCGAGGCAATAAGGATGGAACCAAGCAACTCGGACCTGGAACTATATGTCTGGTCGCAGCAGAAAGAGCCGCACAGAACGACCATGATCGAATTTTTAAGGTCCAATATAGGCGTGTTCGCCTGGGCTCCAAGCGACATTCAAGGAAGAGACCCAAAACACGCATGCCATCGACTCCATACAAACCCATCCTATCGCCCAGTGGAACAAAAGAAAAGCAGGTACAGCCCTGAGAAATACGAGATCATCGAGATGGAAGCCAGAAAATTGTTGGCAAACAATCTAGTGAAGGAAGCTTTATTCCCCTCATGGGTGGCTAACCAAGTCTTAGTGCAGAAGACAAACAAGTCCTGGAGATTATGCATCGATTTCATAGATCTTAACAAAGCATGCTCGAAGGACAGTTTTCCATTACCACACATCGATCAAATGGTGGACGCCACAGCCGGCCACAAACTGATGAGCTTTATGGATGCATATTCAGGCTATCACCAAATCCCTATGCACCCAGACGATATAGAAAAAATAGCTTTCTACACCAAAAGGAACTTATTATGTTGGGTAATGATGCCATTTGGGTTGAAAAACGCAGGTGCTACTTATCAAAGACTGGTAAACAGGATGTTCCAAGAAGAGCTGGGAAAAACTATGGAACTATAAGTGGATGATATGATGGTCAAGAGCGTGGCCATAAACGACCATGTATGCCACCTGAGCAAAGCGTTTGACATTCTACGATAGTACGGGATGACACTTAATCCTAAGAAGTGCACGTTTGGAGTATCCGTGGGAAAGTTCCTCGGGTACATGGTGAGTAAAAGAGGAATAGAAGCAAACCCAGATAAAGTGAAGGTCATACAAGACATGGAGCCTTCCAAGCACTCTAAGGGTGTACAAAGACTAGCCGGCAGAATCGTATCTCTCAGCCACTTTCTGCCCAGGGTATCCGATAAATGCAAACCCCTTATGGACATGATCCGAAAAGAGAAATTCGACAGGACACCTGCGGCCCAAAAAGCCTTTGAAGAATTGAAGAGCATACTGGCTAACACACAAACCCTGTTAAAACCATAGTCGGGCGAACCTCTCAGTCTGTACTTAGCAACCTCAGAGTCGGCGTTAAGCACAGTATTGGTCTGAACCCAGAAAAAGCAATAGGAGCCGGTATACTATATAAGTCAGATGCTCCGTAATGCTGAACTCAGGTACCCAGCAGTTGAGAAACTTGCTTAGCCCTGTTAATGAGCGTACGAAAACTTAGACCCTACTTTTTGGGACATCCAATTGAGGTAGTAACATCATTCCCACTGAGGAAAGTGCTCTCAAAACCAGACATAACAGAAAGACTGATGAAGTGGGTTGTGGAATTAAGCCAATTTGATATTAAGTACATGCCCCGATTGGCAATCAAGGCGCAAGCCCTAGCTGAATTTATAGTAGAATTCACCATCCCCATCTTACCAGGAGAAATGATCAATAAACCCTAGCAGATGTCGGTAGACGGATCATCCACAACTTATGCCTCCGGAGTGAGCGTGGAACTCACAAGCCCCACCGGAGAGACATTCTGTTTGGCGATCAGGTTTGAATTCCCCGCAACCAACAACGAGGCTGAGTATGAAGCCTTACTCTCCGACATGAGAATGACCCTAACGATTGGGGTCAAGAAGATAATGATCTTCAGCGACTCAGAACTAATGGTCAATAAAATAAAGGGGGATTACGAGGCCAAAGATCAGCAGCTAGTCAGCTACCGCAAGTTAGCAGCAGACATGATCCAAAAATTCGATCACATCTATATCACGTAGGTTCCCAAGCTACAAAACATGCAGGCAGACGCATTGGCCCGCCTGGCGACTTTAGAAAATGCCAAACAACAGGGAAGCATCAGCGTAGCAAGACAAGAAGTCCCAAGTGATAAGGCAATCTGGCAGATCCACGAAGAAGAGACGTGGATGACTCTTATCAAGACTTTCCTAAGGGAAGGAACAAAGCCAGAAGACAAAATAGAAGCTAAGTAACTACGGCTCCGAGCCACCAGATACACCATCATAAATGATGTGCTGTATAAAAAGGGATACTTGATGCCGTTGCTAAGATGTTTAGACAAAAAAGAAGCCGCCAAAGTATTGGCAGAGGTTCATGGAGGTGTCTGCGGGAATCATTCGGGAGGACAAGCTTTAGCTTTTAAAATAATTCGACAAGGGTACTTCTGGCCTACCCTTAGAAAGGACGCTATCGAATACGCTATGGCATGCAAAAGTTGCCAAATCTACTCTCCCATAATCAGAACACCCTCCACCGAATTGGTTACGACCGCCGCACCCTGGCCTTTTACAAAATGGGGAGTCGATCTGATAGGCCCATTCCCTCCTGGCAGAGGAGGTGTCAAGTATGCCATGGTCGCAGTAGATTACTTCTCAAAATGGGCAGAGGCGGAAGCGTTGGCAACCATTAATGAAGCAAATATGATAACCTTCATATGGAAAAATATTGTTTGTCATTTCGGGATACCCAATGCTATTATGACAGATAATGGGAAATAATTCGAATGCATACAACTCCAGAGATTCTGCGATGGATTAGGAATAAAGAAGTTGTTTTCAATGCCCTATTACCCTCAGTCAAATGGACAAGTTGAAGCAGTTAACAAAGTGATTAGGCATACCCTCAAGGCTAGGCTAGAAAGCCTCAAGAAAAATTGGGCCCCGCAGTTACCTGGAGTTCTTTGGTCATACCGCACCACAGCTAGAACGTCAATTGGAGAGACTCCTTTCTCATTAATGTACGGCACAGAGGCGGTCATACTAGCAGAGGCATCTTGCCCAACATTTCGCGTATCTCATGAAGAAGAAGAAGACACCAATTCTGAAGCCATTAAACTTTACCTTGACCTGTTGGAGGAACTTCGGCTGCAGGTGGCAGAGAGGCATGCGATTTACAAATCAAGGCTAGAATCTCAGTACAACAGGAAAGTACATCGTAGGGATTTCACGGTTGGGAATCTGGTGATGAGGAAAGTCTGTCAACAAGGTGGTGGAGTGTTTGGTGAGAATTGGGAAGGCCCATACATAGTAAAAAGAAACTTGGGTAATGGAGCGTATGAACTTAGCGAACTCAATGGCGAGAGTATCAAGCACCCATGGAATGCTTAGAATTTAAAGCGTTTCTATGCTTAAACATACTTAGCCAAATCGCCGTTTGTATAAATTATAGGAAAAGTGGTAAGGCCGCATGAGTGTAAGGCCATAATAAGCAAAATTGTAACGAAAAGTAAAATGCACATTATACCACAAAACCTAGAACATTATAACCCAAGGAACAAGTTTGTAATACGCCCCAAGGAGGCTACAGAAAAGTCCAGCAAGGACCCAATCACAAAAAATTAACAAGAAAAAAATTAAAAGAAGCCTCCCATCAAGCACCACCAGTGTCACTAGGACCAACGCCGCTGGGTCTGGCACAGATGAGAGTGGAAATTAGCGTATTTTAGTGTCCAATTGAACACCTTCTTGATTGATATTGTTGTTATATATTAGAACAAATATCTTATATTCAATATATTTAAGAAAAATGTGCACTTGAGGTGTTTTATTGTGTTTTAGGTGGAAAAAGGGATCAAAAATGCCAAGTTTGAGAAAAGGTGCAATTTGTTCAAGGATGCTCTGAAACGCACGTCCAACTTGTGTAATTATTCTGTATTCGTATGGAGCTCTGAATGGAAAGTGTGATACTTGATTGGAAAGACACTGAAGAGAGGGTCGTTTTGGTGTAAAGAACACTTCAATCCAATTCCAAACGAGAAAGTTATGATCAAAGTGGTGACGTTGCGCAAGCTGTTCCTGCTCAGAACGACTGTCCACTTTGCATGACTTGTTACATATTAAAATGTTAGAGTTTTTGTGAGTTCCTTATATGGATAAAAATCCAAGGAAGTGAGGATTGCTTGAGATCAAGAATTACTCAAATTGGAGGTCGTATGTGGAAGTTATGCGCAAAACGGTAAGACTGCGCACTACAGTTCGACCAGAGTTCGACCTCCTCTGTTCGGTTCAACCACTGGTCGTGGTCGAACCGGAAGCCTGAACAAGCGCAAAATTGGGAATTTTTCCCCCTGTTCATAAATTTTCATGCTTTCCAAGAAAAAGCCCATCCTATGTCCATAAGGAGAGCTTACAAGTATAAAAGGGGATGTAGATCACACCAAGAAGACAAAACATAATAGCATACGGATTGGATACAACACAACCATCCTACACCCCACAAGGGGGGGTCACCCCCAACCATCATCCACATCCTTTCCTCCATCCATTCATCACTTTGAAGATTCGTTTGTGGAATCAAGAGGAGAACCAAGAGGAGGATTCAAGACGGAGAAGGACGCGATGAAGCCCACATCTAGGATTTATTCGTTTCCTAATTTATCTTGTATTTTTCGGACTATGGGTAAGATCTATCCAACACCCATGATTATTCTTCGAAATATCATGGGCTAGAGCCTTTTTGGTAGAAATAGGGTTGTGAAGGTTTTTACGAATTAATTGAACTTTCATGTGTAAACTCCGTACAACACTACTTTTGAATTTATTTATATATGATTGTGCTTCCTTAATCCATATTCACGGTCGTTTTGTACATTTTCAATTGGTATATAGAGTCTGAATATATATCTTGGTTGTAGATTGAGTGCGTTCACATCTGAACAAGATTCCATGTTATGATTTTAAGTGAGGGACTCTGAAGCTTCATTAGAACTATCATATATGAATATTTATTAATTGAATTGAATTCGGGTTATTAAGTAGGATAAAGAGGATAATTTTATAGTACCTATAAAGGGAGATCATATCGGGTTAGAGTACCAATTGGTCAGGAAAATAATTGATACTGATAGTACCTAGAAAGGGGGTGGAATTATATCTCTTGTTTCGAGATTATTCACACGTGTTACACGCATGTTTACTTGTGTCTATAGAGTAGATATGCATGGTTTAGTGATGCATCCATATTCCATAAGGCAGAGTCGGACATCAACACACTGAAGGGAAATTAATGAGTGAAACCAGATTACTCTAGGGCAACCTATTTTATCTCTTGAGTCACTTTCGAATTCTACTCAGTGCTTTTATTTTATTTGTTATTTAAATTAAGTATTTTAGTTGTTAGATAAAATCCTCAAACTGAATTGTCTTGTCTTAATTAATTTAGTAAATAATTAAATTAATAATACGCCATCCTTTGGGTTCGATATTCACTTGGTTGTTTGCTTAGCTGCAACTGATATCCTTAATACTTGAGAATTAATTTTGCGTGCAAAGAAAACGCGCATCAAGTTCTTGGCGCCGTTGCTGGGGATGACTGTTATTATTAGTTTATTATTTCTAATTTGATTAAGACTTCTATTTGTGATTATTTATTTCTATCTAACCTTGAATTTTTCTGAGGTACTTGTGATTAGGAAAAGTAGAGGAATGAAAAGAAGGAATAACACACTGAGATAAACATGGCCGGAGCAAGGCAGAATCCGATTAATGTTGACATACGTGAAATTTTCACGAACTACGGAATTGGTAACATGGGGTTGATAGGAGCAAGGGGCAAAGATGATTATTTTGAGATACATCTCGCTCTTATTAACATGGTAGAGAAGAATCCTTTTTCTGGAGGTTACTTTAAAGATCCATTTCAGCACCTCAAAAGATTTCTTGTTTATGAAAACACTCAAAAGGGAGCTAGAGCTAATGATAATGCTAGGCGGATTGCCCTAGTCATGTTTTCATTAATTGATAAGGCAGAAGCTTGGTATGAGACTCTTGATGCCACAGATTGCACTACATGGGACCAACTGCAGCAAAAGTTCTTGGAGAGATACATGCCACCCTCAAGGATCTTAAGAATGAGGTAAGAGATCACTCAATTTTCTATGAATCAGGGTGAGAAATTTTATGAGGCGTGGGACAGGTTTAAAGACATGCTCAGGAGGTGTCCACAAGATGGAATGTCTAAGGCTGAATACATAAGTATCTTCTACTATGGATTGGATTGTGAGTCGCGTATTTTTATTGATGCATCATCAGGAGGAGCGTTGTTATCAAAAACAAAAATAGAAGCAGAAAAGTTATTTGAAGACATCTTTATGAATTTACGTGACTGGCCTACGGAGAGAGATAGAGGATCATATGTACTTACCAAGGTAGCGCAGGTTGAACATCAAGTGGAGAAGCCAAATAGGGATGATGAGATCGTCTCTAATCTAGCTAACATCAACAAGCTACTAGAGTCCCAGCAGAAGTAGGTTACAGAGTTGACACTAAGGGGGCCTAGTCTGAAGCAACAAGCAGTGAAGAGTGTTGAAAATACCTTCAATCGATATATGGCAGAGAACAATGCAAGGGTTGACCACATCGAAGCTAGAATGAATATTGATCATGCAGATTTATCTAAGCAGTTGAAGGACCTAACTTAGATTATGGGGTAGATGACCGCGAACGTGAATCAACTGATACAAAAATTGGAGAATAAAGCCATCACGTTGAGGTCTGAAATGCAGTACGAAGGACCGATGAAGCTGGAATCAAATCTGAAGCAAAAGAAGCCACGTTCAATCACGATTCGACCAACACAGGTGGTCGAATTAGGCAGGGGAGGTCGAACCAGGCACCTGGGAGACATTCGAAAGAAGCAGAGGGTCAGTTCGATTAAAAACAGGTCGATTCGACCAGAAGCTCTGGTCAAACTCAGGTCGAACGCCACTGTTCAGGATGCACTATTTTGTCTGATGCCCGATTCGACCATGATCACTCTAGTTCGACCAACCCTACTAGTCGAACTTAAGTCGAACAGCACCGTCCCGTGTACTCTGTTTTATCTGATGCTCGATTCGACCACGATCACTACCGTTCGACCAAACCAGTTGGTCGAACCGACCTGTAAGGGAGAGAATGCACGTTCAGGTGTGTATTTTGACCATTATTCACCGAGTTCGACCATCTACCCAGGTCGAATTCAGGTCGAACCCTCCTGTTTTGCATCGTTTTCCACGCCTAATGTTTTACATGATGTTAATGCTACTCCCGTGCCATCCCAAGGACAGAATACTGAGCTTATAGCGGAAAATAAATGGGAAAGAGCAAAGAGGTTGAGAGACAAGAAGTTTAGACTGCAGATGGACAATGAAGATGTGGTTTTCTCTTTTGATCAAGCAATGAAGATGCCCATGGAGACTCAATCTTGCAAGAGCATAGATGTGGTTTCTAACTTGTTTAATCTTGATTTTTCTAAGACAGATGATTATGAATTCAAGTGGAAGATTGACATGGAAGTGTCTAAACAGCTATAGGAGGTAGGTAATTCCAAGGATCATATATTTGTGACTAAGAAAGGTGAGGTGTTGAGTGTAGACAAGAAGAGGGAAAGAAAGTACTTGAAGGTGAGGATGCGAGAAGACCGTCCTCTAATCCAGTAGTTTAAAAGGATAAGTACCATCGTGACTCTCCGACGTTAAACATGAGCACCTATTGGGGGCTTGCCCTTCTGTTTTATTGTTTTATTTGTTTCGTGTGAGTAAAAAAATTTTGTATTTAAGGTGCTGACAAATCGACAATTACATTTCTTTGCAAACTTAGTTTCAATTTACGTTTTTACTAAGTTTGGGGGGTTGTGATGTTATTACTTCATTGAAGCACCAAGAGTATAATCTTTTCTTTGTAATGTTTGCTAGGGGAGTTGATTTTTTGCGGTATGTTGAAACTTTAATCTATTTTGATATGTCGATTTTTTGCAATTTGCCTAGTGTTCAATAGTGTTTCTAGTGTGTGGAGTCGATTAGATAGTCAATTGATTCTTTCTTATAAATCTCCTATTTTATTATTGATGAATCCTGTGATGATGAGTGTTTGAGCTTTGATGATAGAAAAAGGTAGAAGAGTGGCAAGATGACCGAGTTGAACAACTCGAGGAGCTCGTGAATGCATTGAAGATAAATCAGGTGCCCTTGTTCCTTTTTCTAATTTTTATATGTTCTTTTAATTCATGGAGTGGAAGGATTGAGATCTTGTTTTTGGTGATCCATGTGAGTTTATACGTTTAAATTGTGCTTGGAATTCATATACTCTTGGAATTGATGAAGGAAGTGTACTTGAGTTATATTGTGATATGAAGTTCTCTGTGTACTTGTGAGATATTACTTACCATGAAAATTGCTCTATTACTTGTTAAAAACCCATGTGAGATTTTGAGCCTCGTTTATCATGTTACATAATCACATGATATTTTTTTCTGGTGAGTATCATTCTTGTGTGTATATTTTAGAACTTGCCTCTTGTCTTACTTGAAACTACATGTGTGTTAGATAATGAGAGATGATCTAAGGCCATCTTTGATAATTATGAGTCACTTAGCCAAATAATTTTCTACCAAATAATTATATATCCGTAGTTAGCCCTTTTGAGCCTAAAAGCCTTGTTTCTTTGGCAACCTACGAAGATAGTCACTTTGATATCCTATTTGAGCTTAAATTCCTACATTTAGTGGAGAATTAAATGCTGTCAAAGTGTGTGAATTGATTTTCATGGAGTTTGGAAGGAATAAAATATTTGGAGCTGTACAAGTGATTATGAGCTAAAAAATAAGTTGCTTAGAGATAGTGCCCAAAACTGGTACCTCGAGAAAAAAAGAAACAAAAGAAAAATATGTTGTGCTTGAAGGAAATGAGAGAAAAGAAAATTAGAAGAGCATGAAGCTGGATAGCCTTGAAGTGTAAAAATCTGCAGTACAAAAGATCTCCGGTTTTAATTCTCTACTAATTGAGTCACTTTATCAATATGTTTCCTACCCTTACCAAAGAGCCAACATTACATCCAAAAGAAAAGTCCTTTTTGATCCCATTGTCGAATCATACTTTTAGTGGTGAGAGTTTGAGATATTTGGCAAGCTTATGGTTACGCATGCACTTGAATTGAATCTGAGTGTAAACACCATAACCCATAAGTGTACATCTTTCACACTTGAGTGTGAGTGATATATACTTCACGTGAGAACATGAGAATGGAGCATTTGAATTGGTGGTGATTGTCTTATCTTGTATGCTATGAATTGATTATTACATGTAATGAGAGTTGCATGACCTAAGTTGAGGACAATTGTATTTGAATGGGGTATGTGTTATAGTTCTTGTTTCCTCACTAATTTTCTTACTTTCTCTCTTTTTATTTTTATTTTGTTGCCTTGGGACGAGTAACGAGTAAGTTTGGGGTATTGATGAGAGTGGAAATTAGTGTGTTTTAGTGTCCAATTGAACACCTTCTTGATTGATATTATTGTTATATACTAACACAAGTGTCTTATATTCAATATATGTAAGAAAAAAGGTGCACTTGAGGTGTTTTATTGTGTTTTATATGGAAAAAGGGATCAAAAGTGCCAAGTTGGAGAAAAGGTGCAATTTGTGCAAGGATGCTCTGAAACGCACGTCCAACTTGTGTAATTATTCTGTGTTCGTGGGGAGGTTTAAACTGGAAGTGTGAAACTTGATTGGAAAGCCACTGAAGAGAGGGTCATTTTGGCGTAAAGAACACTTCAATCCAATTCCAAACGAGAATGTTATGATCAAAGTGGTGACGTTGCGTAAGCTGTTCCTGCTCAAAACGACTGTCCACTTTGCATGACTTGTTACATATTCAAATGTTAGATTTTATATGAGTTCCTTATATGGATAGAAATCCAAGGAAGAGAGGATCGCGTGAGATCAAGAATTACTCAAATTGGAGGTCGTATGTGGAAGTTATGCGCGAAACGGTGAGACTGCATACTGCAGTTCGACCACTGGTCGTGGTTGAATCAAAAGCCTGAACAAGCGAAAATTGGGATTTTTATCCACTGTTCATGAATTTTTGTGCTTTCCAAGGAAAAGTCCATCCAAGGTCCATAAGGAGAGCTTACAAGTATAAAGGGGATGTAGATCACACCAAGAAGACACAACACAATAGCATACAGATTGGATATAACACAACCATCCAAGACCCCACAAGGGAGGATCACCCCCCAACCATTCTCCACATTCTTTCCTTCATTCATCACTTTGAAGATTCGTTTGTGGAATCAAGAGGAGAACCAAGAGGAGGATTCTAGACGGAGAAGGATGCGACGATGCCCACATCTAGGGTTTATTAGTTTCCTAATTTATTTTGTATTTTTCGGACTACGGGTAAGATCTATCCAACACCCATGATTGTTCTTCGCAACATCATGGGCTAGAGCCTTTTTGGTAGAACTAGGGTTGTGAAGGTTTTTGCGAATCAATTAAACTTTCGTGTGTAAACTCCGTACAACACTACTTGTGGATTTATTTTATATATTATTGTGCTTCCTTAATCCATATTCACGATCGTTTTGTGCATCTTCAATTGGTATATAGAGTCTGAATATATATCTTGGTTGTAGATTGAGTGCGTTCACCGCTGAACAGGATTCCATGTTATGATTCTAAGTGAGGGGACTCCGAAGCTTTATTAGAACTATCATATATGAATACTTATTAATTGAATTGAATTCGGGTTATTAAGTAGGATAAAGATGATAATTTTACAGTACCTATAAAGGGAGATCATATCGGGTTAGAGTACCAATTGGCCAGGAAAATAATTGATACTGATAGTACCTAGAAAGGGGGGTGAAATTATATCTTTTGCTCCGAGGTTATTCACACGTGTTACATGCATGTTTACTTATGTCTATAGAGTAGATATGCATGGTTTAGTGATGCGTCCATATTCCACAAGGTAGAGTCGGACATCAACACATGAAAGGGAAATCAATGAGTGAAAACGGATTACTCTAGGGCTACCTATTCTATCTCTTGAGTCACTTTCGAATTCTTCTCAGTGCTTTTATTTTATATGTAATTTAAATTAAGTATTTTAGTTGTTAGATAAAATTCTCAAACTGAATTGCTTTGTCTTAATTAATTTAGTAAATAATTAAATTAATAATAAGCCGTCCTTTGGGTTCGATATTCACTTGGTCGCTTGCTTAGCTGCAACTGATATCCTTAATACTTGGGGATTAATTTTGCGTGCAAAGAAAATGCACATCAGGCACCACAAGGGCCACCAACGCCACTGGGACCAACGCCATTTGGACCCACGACATTAGGACCGGCACCACCGCCAGAAAAGTGGCGAAGACTCCTTATCCACTCCACCTCCGCCTCTAATTGAGCAACGCACTCCCTCTCCGGTTCCAATTCATGTTCTGCCAGATAGCGAGCAACCTCCAACTGATGAACTTGGCTCTCAGCCAAACGTGCTCTCTCTCTCTATAAGTTGTAGCCCGAGTATTAACAGCAGTGATGAGCTGCTCTGCCACCATAGTCTGTCGGGTTTCCACCACCGAAGAGTGCCCTTCAACCCGAGTAGAGGCCCCCGTACTAAGACCGACACCAGGAGGAATGACCTGCCCAGATTCTGTCAAAAGAAGAAAGCAGCACAAGAAAGTCAGAGCGTGTCCAACACTTACCAAAGCGTTTCCAATCTCATGGGGCCCAGCACTTTGCAACCAGCGAGACAGCATAGGGTTCCATGAACGAGCAGGAACGAAGCCGACTTCCGAAATGCTCAGTTCCATTTTAATGGCTGACCGAGCATCACCTATGCACCTTAGTCGCAACAATTCCTCCAGAGCAACAAGAGGAATCCTCCGCCAATACCACCTTCAGTAGCGTGAGCCTCCCCTATTGGAGGAGTCTGCTGATGGGCACCACCGTCAAGCTTTTCCCTTCTAAGGATTGGATCGCTTTCAGGATGAAGAGATTGAGGCCGGCTAATACTTGGCAGATCTACAATTGGACTAATCTGAATGCCGGCACCCCAACTAGCACGGAGGGTGGCCTCCAAAATATTATCTTCCCATGTTTCGATTTCCTCCATAGGGGCTTTCCCCTTGTCAGATGGGTGACCACGCATCGTTTCGCCAGTTTTCGCAGAAACCCTACCCACCACTCCAACTATGCTCTGAGTCGCCTCTGTTACAGCCTTCTCAGTTCCGTCAACGCTAACAGCCACAACACCACGGAGCCTAGAAAAAAGAGGTAGTAGTAAGGCTTACGAGACTCGGGAGTCCAAAAGGTACACGGCACCGGCAAATAATTTCCAAGTGAATCTCGGCATTTGAACCCTTAAACCCAAAACCATTGACGTCTCCAATGCTGACCTCCAATGGAATTCCTACTAAAGATAGGATGAACGCCTCGTTGCACCAGCGTATAGTAATGGTGGTGACAGCTCGCATCGTGAACGTAACGGTAAACATAATCTATATCTCGGGCAGAAGGAGAAGGGCACCCATTCTTGTGAAGCAACACCAACAGACTTATCAAATTAGCCCAGGATGAGGGAATTATCTGCATTGGGGTCAAACCCCAATTGATGAACACTCGGCCGATAACGTGAGCCAATGGCAGCCTAACCCCGACGGTAAACATACCTGTGTTGAAGGCAGCATGATCAGGCTCACCAATCCAAGGGCGCTCGCGATGACCAGGAGTCCCAAATCCAATCCCAGGGTAACTATAAAGGATGACAGCACCATCTACACCCTCATTCCGCATGCTGGTGGAGTAATCCCTCAAAGTAGAGTTAGTCACCGCGCGACCCCGACCAGAAGGGTGACTCACGCTGTCAGGATCGGCAGAATCCTCTAAATTCACAAAGTAGGGAGAGGCCCGACTTTCAATCTTGGGAACCACGTGCCGCCACGATGAACCCTATCCTAAGGGAGCAAATTCCCGAGAAATTTCATAGCGCGGCGGCAGTAGAACCGAACGGCGGCTGCTCCACGTAACGGGAGCAACAGGAGGATCCCTAACATTGCTAGCCTCTTCATCTTCTTCAGAACTAAGGAACTCCTGAGAAGACCTTAAGTCGACAGACGTAAGAGGAGAAAGGTGACCAATGAAAACTTGAAGCGCAAACACGAATACATTGAGGGCCATAACAAAATATGTAGTAGAAATAATCGAGGAAGAAGATAAGTTGCAGAAGTTACTAAAGGGTGAAAAATTCAAGTGTGGACTCAAGCGTCTGCCCGGCCAACCCCTTTTATAGAGGGAGAAAGTGGGGGCCCAATAACTGTCCCCCTCAGAACTCGAAGAGTCCCATCGAGGAAAAGATTGTGGAGCATCGGATCAGGACATGTGGACGCAATCGGGTAAAAAATTATGGCAGGAATGACAACCGACGTGACAGTTCAAAGAAACTGATGGCGAAGATATGGGGGATCAAGTGCATTAAATGCATAATTAATTCATGTCAGAATCACTATTAAATGTAATTATTGCCATTGAAGAACAAAAATACAAGCCAAGTGAAAATCAACAAAAGAGAAACTGGGAAATTACAAATGTGTTTCACCCTAAAAACTAAGTCCCACCAGGAGGACTAGTCGGAGCAGGAGCATGAGTAGGATGAGAGGGAGCCACTGCGGAAGTCGAAGCTGTAGACGGCTGAGAGGCCACTCAACTAGGAAAACCCAAAACGCGGAAAGAGTAGTTCACAAGTCCCAATAGAGCCAAGTTCATCCCCTCTGATTCCCAATCAATGACAGCCGGCAACCCCGAGGCGGCTTTTAATGATGCTTCACTCGGAAGAAATTTCCCTTTAGCCAGTCTCAACTCCTCCTGAACAGCTTTTAAGGCATCCTCCAAAGCCTTACGCAGGCGGACTGCCTCCTCCCTAACTGATTCAACCTCCTCCAAGTGTCTTTGCTCTGCCTCCTCCAACTTTTCCCTCATCCGGGCTAACTCTCATTCCCTCTGGCGACCCAGAGCAGCAGACTGAGCCGCCTCCTGGCCTCGACGAGCCAAGATGAGAGACATCTAGCTTGAGTAGCTCAAAGCCCGCATGTGATACCTGATCGCTGCATGGATAAGATCATCAGGATTCAAAGCTCCGGTGATATCACTTTCTTTTTTAGTAAAGCTAACAGGGATAGAATCCATTGCTTTCAACATATATGCGGGAAGAGTGGGTTGATTGGGATCATACAGATTTGACCCGTATAGACTACGGAGCACTGGTGGCAAAGAGTGAACCTCCAGAGTAGAGGCACCAACTTTAAAACCGAGGTAAGGGGTCTCGGTTGAAGGCACTCCCAAAGCGGTCCCACCAGAAAAGAGGCCATAATTATTGGCCCGAACCCTCTTGCTTGGGGGGTCGGAAGGCCCGCTGATAGGTGCCGACTGATCATCCACAGCAATCCCACTAGAACCCCCGGGAAGCCGTTGCACCATACGGACGACTGGAGAAGAACAACCGGATTCATGAAACAAAAAATCCTCTTCATGCTACCCCTCCAAAATGACCATCATGTCGTCAAACCCCTCTTGTGGTATAATGTCCATGGGCTCATGACCCATGGTAACATCCTCTTCCACGAGAGCACTAGTTCCTGAATCCAGTGTGACCGTATCTTTCTGTGGAGCCTGGGGGCTCGCCTCCACCAATGAAGACTCGTCAACCTCTATTATTTCTGTTATGGCGTTCGACCTTACAACCACCTGATCCAAGGAGGCGGACGACCCCATAGGAATTACCACCACCCCAATGGGTATGTCCGAGGGCTCTGAACTCGCTCCGACATGAGCAGCCACGGTCACCACTGACGAAGGAACCAGCGCACTCGGATCCACCATGAGCCCATGCTTTTTTCAAGAGCTCACTGTGAGAAAGATTGACTCGATAAAACCCTCTATGCAAATTTTTCTCCGAAGGATGACATAGATAGTCGATTTTCTTAGGAGGCAGATGGCGATACCCCTTCTTGTAGAACAGGTGTATAAACCCAATTATCGTAGCCCAGACATTCGGAGATAGTTGGTGCGGCCCCAAATTCCAATAATTAAGGAGTTATGCTAAACAAGGATGAAGGGGCAGATGGAACCCTAACTTCAGTATATGAACATTTACCGCCACCCGCACCTAAGACGGCTTGCTTGCTTTCTCGTTCTCAACCGGCCTAATGAATTCCACTTCGGGCGCTGCATATTTCAAAGATAACTCTTCAAATTGGGAACGAGGAATTGTACTATCTTGGAAGTGGGTCCCATTATGTGAAGCAATACGGGCCCGTATGCTCTTCAGATCTGGCACATCCTCTGCTGTAGCAAAGAAAGAGGGTAGAGAGCGGGTTGCCGCCAGAAGCCTTCGCCGCGACGAAGAAACTTCAGTCTCTTCCCGAAGATCTTGGAAGGCCCTCTCTAGGGTTTCCGATATCCCTTCTCCGCCACTTGCCACCCACCTTGGGTCCGACTGGACTGCAGAATGGTCACCTGGATTCATGCTTTAACAACTGAGGGAGGAAAGTCGGTGGAGGATTACGAGTTGGAAGCAAAAACGACGAAAGGAAAATAAAAATTGAAGAAAAGGAAGGCCCCTTTTTATAGCATCCCTCTCCAGTCGACATGACCTCTGACCAGAAAACAATCAATGCGGAGCATACCCCAGGTAGTCTAATGATGAAAAGTCGCATCGAAAACACACCCCAAGATCTCGAAACATCGCATCAGGATCTCTAGCCTTCCAAGACGGTACTTCAGAATAGTTTTTTGAAATTCAAAGTTAAGGCACGCGCGCATATTGAGAAGGTTCCGCCTCCACTCGCCACGTGCCAGTGATGACGAAACCTGGGGGCTAATGTAGTAGGGCCTTAAAAATTGGACCTCCACCACCCCGGTTCAGCGATTGGGCTTGGTGGCTTTAGAGCCTAATTAGGGCCCTAAAGGCCCAGTTATAGAGGGATAAGGCACGTCCATCTCACTGCCTCGGGGGAAACCACTTGACCACTTGCCACCATGTTCAAGATCCATGGATATCCCCAAAGATATCTGCATGGGGGATATCCAAGATTCAATCCTAGAGACAGTCACTTGAGGATAAGCGGATTTAATGCTTACACTGTACACATATATTGTAAGATGGCCTGGCGATTTATCTAGATTCGGATGACGTCAGGTTATCTAATATAAATGTAGGAATAACCCATAGCAATAGACATCACTCATTTTACCCCCTCGAAGAGGCACAAGACTGCCTATGGGGCAATTTTCTCTCCATATTTTATGTTAGCTTAGCATAGATAATCTCTTTATTATCCTTTAACAGCCACATTAACCCACCATTAGTAAGGGATCAAATCTGATAAGCTACATAGTTGAAGGAGTTGGGGAAGATTCCCAGAACAACTTGAGTTTGGACCGAAGTTCCTAGAGAATCATTAGTCTTTGGAAAATTATAAGATGGAAAAGAGTTTACTGTCTGAGGACGAAGGTATAGAGTCCACTAGAAAAAGCTGGAGCTCATCCATGACCACAAGTTCATCCTCTCTATATATCACCGTTGGGATGAGATATAAAAAATTTCATGCAGAATACTTTGCGGAATATATTGATTCAGGAGCTGGTATTTGCATAGCTAAAGAAGAAGTCTAGACTAAAAATGTTGTGGACGAGGTATCATGGTAATAGGAAGAGATTTCTCGCAAAGGGTATTAACCCTTAAAAAGGAATCAAGCAAGCAAAAATTATGATCAGAGGAGCGGATAATAGAGAAGGTAATAAATAGGCTCAAGGCCGATGAACAAAGCCCTAGACCTAAGTACTAATATGGTAGAAATAGGAAATTGAGGTAATAAAGAAAATAGAAAACTAAATAATTCAAAATAAGGGAATAATTGACTACAAATCAAAATACTAAAATAATAAAACTTTCCTTCTCTTTCATGGATCATACCCCATAGTACAAAGTGAA
This sequence comes from Pogostemon cablin, assembly GCA_023678885.1. Taxonomy (NCBI): domain Eukaryota; kingdom Viridiplantae; phylum Streptophyta; class Magnoliopsida; order Lamiales; family Lamiaceae; genus Pogostemon; species Pogostemon cablin. Next base: position 18,721,640 of record CM042994.1, on the reverse strand, counting down.
GAGTAACCAACACACTTTCATAACACTAGAACGGATATCATACTAGGAAATAATTTCCTGCAGAAATTCAAGCGCTTTACATAAGAAAATGCAATAAGGAGGCTTATTTTTACAACTCTTTGTAATCATAAGATAGTTGTACCAAGGTTGCAGACTGCATTTTGAAGAAAAATGTCAATTCAATTTCACAATAAGTGTGGTGATGATGAGGGAAAACTTTGTCATCCAAATGAAGGATAAAAAAAGATACAGTGAATCCATCATTCAGATGAGAATCAAAACCCTATGAGAAGAAGCAAAAAGAAGAAACTATCTAACTTCTCAGAGAAAATTAGGAGAAAAAGCCAAAAAGTGACATCACAATAGAAGAGCAAATATCTTTGACGGATGTCAAGAAGAATATTAAGAGAAATTGTGCATACCAAAGACAAATTCCAAATTATTACAAGACAAACTAAACTAATAAATGCAACCAATCAAACCCAAAATTACAATTAAGACTTTTTCACAAATTAATTCATAATTATTGCATCAATCAAACAATCAAAGCATAGAAAATAGAAAAGAGATGAGGAGAGAATGCATTAAATTAAATATGATTAGATTTCACCAAATAAAATTTTAACATCCATATGGCTTCTTCCTCTCCTTGGTGTCTATACTTTCTTGAAACATTAAAATATTCCAGAAAATGAAATTGAATGAATGAAATGAATTCCTCCTCCAAATGGGAGAAATAAAATATAACGAAAATCCTCTCTCTAATTGCTATGTAAAACTATAAGTAAAATTTTATGAAATGAAAATCTAAAGATTGAATTGTATGGAGGCTTTCATATAAGAGAGTATTTATAAAGGTAGGGTAACTAGAGAATTAAGGTAAAATGAGTTCACGGGCCAAAATAAGGAATTATGGGATTTTTAATCATTTGCCGCAACTGTAATGGGCTGAAATTTAAATTCGATTAATCCCCTGTGGGTACAACTCGAACTAATCATACTACACTCTAGTAGGTTAGTTTAGAAATTTATAAATATTATTTTGAAGTGTCAACGATAGCACACCAAATTGTGGCGCTGTTATTGGGGAATAACTGAGTTTTGTTGAATACTTTTTATTTTTATTTTATTTTTTTGAATTTTGCCCAATAGAGTACCGACATTGAGTGACTTGATTGTTTTCACTCATGGTGATTATCAATCTGCAAAGATTGTGAGTGATAGTTTTCGAAAGTTTGAGGAAGCTCCTGGTCTTGCGGTTAGCCATGAGAAATCGCATATCTATTTTTGCAGGTGTTACGGAGCAAGAAAAAATGAGTATGTTGCCATTACAGCAAGGAAGTTTTCCTATTAGATATCTAGAGATTCCTTAGTGTAGGAAGAGAATAGGTGTTGATTTTGTTCGCTATAAAACTGGAGTTAATTTCTACTATCATCTGAGGTATATTAACGTTTTGGGTTTCAGTGGTAAAAATTTTGGGTTGATTGAGAAACTTCTTCGATATTTCTTTTGGGTTAAGTGGGTGGTGCATGAATTTTTATTTAAAAGGACAGACTTGCTGGGACATTGGAATAAAAAACACTTCGACGTATGCTCGGCGATCACTATTACAAGTTCACTATAAAACTCTAATTCTTGCCTAAAAAATACGTGGATCTACCTGAATAGAAATTAGAGAAGCAACAAAAGTACAACAATGAATTCAACTTGAGAATTTAGGGATCAAGTTTCTTTTAAGAGTTTGAAGAGAAATGAACTGTAATTAATGTGGAAGAAGTTAGATAAAAAAGATAACTGGAATTACAATGCCATGTGGAGGTGTAATTGAAGAATAGGAAGTTACAGATATTAGTGATGATTGAGATTCTAATAGTATTGGTGTTTGCAGTGAGGAGGTGATTGTGTTAGTAATTGGAACACGGCAAAGAAAGAGAGATCTTCAATACAAAAAAATAAATATAAAGGGGATCGATTGAATATATATGTATAAGGATATTATTGTCTTTTAATATCAAAATAATTAAATAAATATAATTTGAGGTGTATAAAGAAATCTCGGGGTGCAAATAGTCGTTCCCTTTCAAAACATTTAGAAGAATATGAAAATGTATGGAGAAGTAAATAAATAAAAACTAAATATACATCGATCCTTAAATAAAAATATAAATAAAGAATAATAAGATGAAGAAAAAAAAAAGAAAATGGAACATAATGCAATACAAATATTTGGGTGCTTATATAGATTTGTCAATATTAAAATGGTGTTATTAAATTAGATAATAATTCCATAAATATCCCATCATACGCTACTAATGTATTGAAATTAGGATAGAATGATTGACCGTATTTAAATTCATTAATATAAAATTAATAAAAATAAGAAATTAAAAATGGGTACATAAGAAACCTTCTGTAATTAAAAAAAAAATTCATAGATACGTTATAAAACAGAATTTTTATAAAGGAAAGAAGGAAAAAATAAATTAAATATAAAATATGCTCAAAACACTCTCATGATGACATGTTATCAAGGAGGATTGAGATATATACCAACTCAACATAAAAAAAACTGCAAAATAGATGTCTTTAGATGTATTAAGATATAATAATAATAATAATAATAATAATAATAATAATAATAAACACTTATTATCGCCAAGAGAACGTGTAAGTGAGAGTTGAAACGCCAAAAAAGGATTGAATGAAATACTTCGATAAGAGAATCTATAATCCAAAAAAGTTCCAACAATATATCAACATAAATATAAATAATAAATAAATAAATATACATTAAGTTAGATCATTGGAAAGGACCACTGGAAAGGAAATGAAAATGAACTCAAGAGTAAAATACACAAACACTTAATGTATCTAATATATAAATCTTCATAAAAATAGAGAAAAAGAAGAAGAAAGAAATAAAAGAAAAATAAAAAAGAATCAAGAAAAGAGAAAATGAAAAAATAAAATAAAATAAATATATTATATAAAATATTAGAAGTGAACAAACGTAAAATAAGCAACTTTGGTAAAATATATTTCGTAAAAAGAATATGAAATTATGCAATTTAATTAAAAAAACCAATATTCATAATAAAAAAATATCTCGAGAGTTAAATTATTTAAAATTTCTATGTCGGAAAATGAAGAAATGCACATTATCATTAAAAAAACTTTTAGATAGGTGTATAAAAAAAATGATAAAAATAAATTAAATAATATTTGTATATTTAGGAAAAGATAGAATGAACATAATAAGGTAAACATTAAAAAAAAATCATCAAGATTTAGAAGTGGTCGAAATAAAACACGAATGTTTGCATATTTATCTGTTTATATAGATATTGTTGATTTAATTGAGTATTAAAGGATATCATAATTCTCTATATTTATTCCCAAAAATTTAGCTTTTGATTGATTAAGATTAGTAATTAATTGACTAATCATTAATAAAAAAAATATAATAAAAAAAAATTATCTTACAAAGAAATTTGATAAATTCATTAGCCATTAATAAAAATTAATTTAAATTAATATATACATCTTTAATATACTAAAGGAGAATTTAATTTATATTAATTAATGCGACAATTTTTATTTAAATGTTATTTACGTTATTTATATTATTGAAATTTAAAATTTAATGAAGATAAATACATGTATTTGTTTTAAGATAAATAAATAGTTAACTTAATTTAATATTTAAATATGATGTAATCAAATCAAAATCAATTTCCTCTACACCTTTAAATACAGTTTTCAATTTATTCACTTCAAACACACAAATTATTCTCTTGAAGCTTTTTAAAGAATTGATGGTATGTGATTTTGTTATTTTTTTTATTCTTTTGATTCTTTATAAATTTCTCTTAATTTTTTACATATTTTTTAAACCATAATTTATTTATTTGTTTATATTAATGTATATATTAATTTTTTATTTTTCTATTTAATAGGTATATTGATTTTATTATAATTTTATTTATGTTTTTTTTTTTGGTTCGTTGTGAATTTTTACAAGAAAACCCCAAAATTTTTTTTATGAATGTATTAAAATTTTCATTTTTGAATCCTAAACTCTCTATTTTTTTATTAATACATTGTATTTTTTTTGATTAATATATACATTAATTTTACTATGACTTTTTTTAACATGTCAAATTTAATATTTTTGTTTGATTTCGTTTGTTTAGTTTTGGTTAATTATAGTGTGCACCCCGGGTGCACCTTAAGATAGAGTGCACTCATATACAAATATAACTAAAAACATATACAATTATGAGCATTAATGTATACAATTTAATTGTTAGTTTTTTAAATAAAAAATTGAGTGTAAAAAATATACAATTATTAAAAAAACATGTATACACTATTGAATAAAAAGTTATACACATATGAATGTTAGTTTTTATAATGAAAAACTTAGTGTGAAAAAATTATACAATTATTACAAAACACGTATACAAAATAGAATAATATGTTTACAAAATAGAATAAAAAGTCATACACATATTGGTGCACTCTTGCACCAGGGTGCACCCAATATACACTCTTAGTTTTTTTTTTCTTTCAATTAATATGCATACTAAATTTATTTTTAATTTTGTTAGTCAAATTTATGTATGCATTCGTAATTTTTTTTTTAAATTTCTTTCAAATAATGCATGTATTGATTTTTGTATGATTTTTTCTTAAAAAATCAACAAATTCATATTTTTTTATTTTTTTTTCAATTTCTTTTGATTACCTATATTAATTTCTCTATAATTTTTTCTCACTTAAGTTAGAGACCCATATCCATTGGGAACGAATTAGGAGGAGATGATATAAGTAGGCTTGGAGAAGGGGAAGTAAGAGTGTTTGGTGTATACTAACTACTAACTGGACTAACAAATAATATTTACTGATAAAAAAAAATTGATTTTATATTTTTATTTATTTTTATTAATACGTATATTAAATTTATTTATTTTAATTTTTAGTCAATTTTATACGTACATTTGTAACTTCTTCTTTTTTTTATACATATATATTTTAATTTATTTTAATATATATATATATATATATATATTATTTTTTTATTTGATACATATATTAATTTTGTTATATTGTTTTCTTTATGAGTGACAAATTCACATTTTTTAAATTATATTTTTTTATGCTACACGTTTTTTTAGTTGTAAATAATAAATTTTTTAAAAGAAAACCCAAAATCTTTTATGAATTTAAATCTCATGTATTATAAATTTAATTTATTTTACCCTAATATTTAATATTTTTTATTATTTTTATTAATACATTGATAAATTTTTATATTTTACTAAGTGTCATAATTTTCTTAATTTTTTAATTATTAATTATTTTTATTATTATATATATATATATTATTTATTTAGGAAGAGATTTATATTCATATGTATATCTTGCTAAAAGTGCCATTATTTTTACTTAATATATTATTTATATTAATTATTTTTAAAAATTAAAATTTAATAAAGATAAATATGTATATTTATTTTAAGTTTTGAATATGAATGTGATCCAATCAAAATTAATTATTAATTAAAATTTAATGTAGATAAATATTTAAATATTTTTTTTCTTTTAAGGTAAATTAAGGGTTATTCTTTTTTATTTCTTTAGATTAAAATATGGCAAAAACTCCATTGCACCCGGGTGCACGGACCATATTCCGTGGACCTTTAGAATTTTGTGTTAAATTGTATACCCTTTAGTATACAGATGTATACCTTTATTTTCTAAAGAAAATTATTGTGTGTATCTGGGCGCATGAATAACACTTCGTTCGCCTTTAGAATTTTGTGTTAAAGTATACTCCCTCTGTCCCGTTTCAATGTTTACGTTTCTATTTTGCGCGTCTCATTTCAATGTTTACGTTTTCCTTTTTGGAATATGGGACCAACCTAAAACAATTAATATATCATCCAACACTAATACACCTACCCACTTTGCATTAAATATTATATTTTTCCACCCACTATCTATTAAAATATTATACTTCTTAATCAATGTGCAAAAAAAACGTAAACATTGAAACGGGACGGAGGGAGTATCCTTTAGTATAAAAATGTGTACCCTTTATTTTTTAAAGAAAAAAAATATTAATGAAAAGTGTATACACTTTAGAACAAAATGATGTACCTTTTATTAATTAAATTATATACCCTTTAGACCAAAGTAATGTACCCTTACCCATAATACTAAATTTCTAAAGGCGCACAGAATGTGTTCCCGTGCGCCCGGGCACACAAGCCTCACTCTTAGAATATATATTACTGATTTTTTCGTTTGCCATGAATTTTATTTTTTTCTTATTAAATTTCTACTACTTGATATTAAAACATATAGTATTAATTCTTTTATTATAATTATTTCTTTTATTATCATTCTTCTCTGGCAAAGACTTTTATGAGACCGTCTTACTGATGAAATAAATTTTGTGAGATAAATAAAAAGTGATAATATTTCAGTAGGAAAGTACTACTTAATTAATGAAAAGTGATAATGGTTCAGTAAATTATTTTATACTCAAATAATTTATAATACAAATAAAATAAAAAGTGATAACAATTTAAAATAAAATGAATACTAATTATCAAAGTATAAAATAGTCTTATCGTGAGACGGTCATACACAAGATTTTTTTTCTCTTTTTTAAATTAATTTTGTATTTTTTAAAAATTTCTTTTGATTAATTTCTTTTAAGTGAGAGTTTTATTTTGATAAGATTTTAATTTAAAAATTATTTTTTTGATATTTTTTTAATTCTTTTAATTAATAAAATATTTAATTTTATTATAATTTTTTTTGACAATAAATTATAATATTTCTTAATATTATAATTTCATGTCCCGCGTAATACGCGGGTTTTGTACTAGTTAAATATAAATTAAAGAAGATAATAAATAACTTAAAATTTTAAAATAATGTAGGTACAAATTATATATAAGTATAAATTAAATTTAAAATAAAAAAGTAATAAATAATATAGAAAATTAAAATAATGTAGGTATATATAGATTATATATAATTCTTAAAAATAATTTTTATGAACCTCATAATCTCAATCACAATAAAATAAAAGTCAATATATGAAATTAATTAAAACAAAAATTTAAATAAAATCAAAATAATTTTGACCATAATTATTATTTGCAATAATGATATACAATTATGACACAAAGAAAAACCAAAATTTAAAAGAATAATAAAAGATTAAGTATGGAAGTTTTTAAAAAAATCAATTTAATATAATCATGATACGTGAGCGTTATAACATATGATGACACATTTAGGTAGTAAGAAACTGCCATATAAAAAATCTTATTTAGGAAAGTAGAATGAAGAAATAGAAAGAGTTAGATGTCTTTAGATCATCGTTTGGACTATATGATCAAATATAAGGGTAGTTCATTTTGTGACCATTCTCACCACTATTTATTATTATTGTTATTTTTTTTATTATTTTAATGTTTTTGATGCTATCACACTTCGTTACCCTAAAATAGACTGAGTGGGACACATTTATTCTTCTTATTGAAATTTGTAATTATATTTATCCACTTTCTTTCTATTTTTCCTAAGATCCAAAAGTAAAATTAACCACAAATAACTGAATAATAAGTTTATTAAATATGCACATGATTTTAATCAATTTTCAAATAATCTCTCTGTATCTCCTAATAAACTAAAGAAGAGTTATAATATAATAAACATTTTATATTTTAATGGAAATGGTATTATATCGAAAATGCCACAATGCCACATTGATGGAGATGGAGTGAAAATTGTTAATGGTCGGATTGTTCACAAATTAATTTATAAGACCTGATTATTCGATTAAAGTCTAATACTCATGCTAGAACCCCTCTAAGTTTGATCATGGGTTAACACTCTGGGTATGGATAACAACTTAGAATTCGCTCGGCTCTAAGAGAGAGCTCCGTCTTTACCCGACAAGAAACTTCCATATAGAAAGGCAAGCTCATAACACAAGTTCGGATTCATACATTAATGTTAATATTTTTTGTTAAAGGGTTTGGATGATCTAATTACAATAGATAAAGGGCTTGAATGTTCACTTTTAAAAGTTAAAGAGTATCAATAATTAATTTATAATAAATTCTTTTATTTATAAGTAATACTTTATTTTTATAAAAAAAATTTAATGAACCCGCGTAATACGTGGATTGGAAGCTAGTAAAACACCATACAGTAATTAAATTTATTAATATTGAAAAAATGAAGATATAAACATCCTCTTATGATGTTTGAAGTAGTTAAAGTACAAAATATCGCTAAATGCCATCCAGTCAGTCCTGGCAAAAATAATTGTATTCAGGCAAAACATGTTCGAGATCATTTTAAGGGTTTATGTTAAGAAAAAAAACCAATTATAATGTGTTGTAAATTATTTATATTCATGTAATTTTTTTAAAAAAAAACAACAATTATGATGTGTTGTAAATTCTTTATATTCATGTAAAATTTTGTTTAGGTATAAAGAGAAAATCTCAATTATTAAAGTTAGAATAATTACATAACATTGATTATTTAATCATTAAAAATTTTAATTAAATGATCCGCATACGCAGGTTTCATACTTTCTTATTAATATGTTTATATTTAAAAGATATAAGGATTAAGAGGGCAAAATTATATTCAAAATTCACCCACTACATATAAAATATGAGAGCATTGGAAAAATACTCATTTTTTTTGCACAAAATTATTGTCGCTCCATTCATTAAATTAATAGCAATTCTATCCAATTAAATATTTTTGGACCCAAATACCCAAAAAGAACACAACTTTTTAAAATAGTTTAATTTTTTAATATCGATTAGGGTATTGAAATCCTTACACAATATATCGACATCATTTTGATCCCATCCTCAAAGCATTGAATATCGGATTCAATGTTAAAAGTCCCGACACAGAGTACTGACATTATATCCGATGCGAGCTATCCCCCAAAATAAGCCATCATAGAATCAAAATGTCGAATTTGATATCAACAAGTTTGTCGAGGCACGGACAATTGGCACATACATGATACCCGGCATGATGTAGAGAACGCCGAATCACAGTCAGTTAAAAGGATATGAATTCTCTTCATTTGAGAAGACCAAATTTCCTGCATTTAGTCAAGTTTACTATAAAGCCACCACACCCTCTAACTAATTTTATTTGTATTTCTCTTTAAATTTTATACATTTCTTTATGAAAATTAAAAATACCCATAAATCTATCAGTTTTAATTTGCCACATCACCTCTTTTGTAACTTAATCTTAACTTTTTATGGAACTGATCATTTCTTAAATTATTTTATTAATTAATTACAGCTAATTATAATTATATTTTTTTACCTCTAAATATAATTGTACTTTGAAATTAATTATAAATAAGACAAAATTTACCATAAACCACATGGATAAAATTACAATTATACTTTAAAATTAACACTAAACCCTAAAGACAAATATTAAACCGTAAGAGCAAAATAAACTTAAACCAAAAGAATGAAATTATAGTTATAAATTATAATTAACATTTATTCTTAACAATAAATATTAAATTTTAGGACAAAATAAATTATAAACCACGAGAGTAAAAAATTAATACTATATGATAAAATATTACATATATTATTAAAATTTTAATTAACAATAATTAATAAATAAAAAAAAAATCTGTGACAAAATAGAGTTAATAAAAGAAGATAATGGGTAACTATCTAAATTTACGAAATTTATAACTACTTAAATGAAGAGATCCAAATTCCAATTAAAAAACATGCAGTATAAGGCCCGGGGTGGTTATCTTTTCTATATATATATATATATATATATATATATATATATATATTAAAATTAAGAGACATTTTGATAATAAAATGTATATTTGAATTTAAAAAAATCTAAATCAAAGTTTTGAATGACAATGATTTTATAATACCTTCGAAACATATGCGTCCGTCCCAATATAAAGTGTGCATTTTCATTTTTAGTAAAAATGAACTATACAAATTAATTAGTACTTCATCCGTTCCATTTCAATCTTTACGTTTGTTTTTTGCACGTTGATGAAGGAGTATAATATTTTAATAGATAGTGAGTAGAAATATATAATATTTAATGTAAAATGGGTAGGTGTATTAGTGTTGGATGATATATTAATTGTTTTAGGTGGGTCTCATATTCCAAAAAGAAAAACGTAAACATTGAAATGAAACGCGTAAAATAAAAATGTAAATATTGAAACGGGACGGAGGGAGTATTTTTTTTTGGACTCATACATTACACTAATACGCCAACCAATTTTATTTTAAAATATTATTTCTCTCACTTCACTACACATTAAAATATTATATTCATTAATCTACGTCCAGCAAACACACGTTTTAATAGGATGATTATTTTGTGTCGCCCAACTTGACAAAAAGGAAATGTAAACTTTAACTTGAGACAACTCAAAATGAAAAATATAAATTTTAACGTGGAACGGAGGGAGTAATTTTAAATTGGATATATTTGACTTTGACTCATAAAATATTATATTCTTTAACCTACATGATAAAATAAACGGATATATCATAATGAGATTGAAGGTGAAATATTTTTAGTAAAAAATAAGTCAACTCCATAAAAATTTCTTATAAGTGTAAAATTAAATTATTTTATAAGTAATTTATAAACTAATCAAGAAAATTCAAAGATCTCACGCAATATTTGTATTATTACTTACATATTTAAGATCAGCCGAATTTTTTTAAAAAATTATATGCCCATGGTTTATCCAAAGTACAAATAATGGCCCCAAATATATAACAGATATCAAACACGAGTAAAACCACTCGAAGTTTGTTTTGAGCTAAAAATAACAAAAAAAAAAAAATTCAGTGGGGTAGGGGGGATTGCGTGTGAAGACGAAGGATGGGGTGATAAACATGATGTTGATATATGTCTTATCATGCATGAGCCAAAAAAAAAAAAAATCGGAAAAGAATTTCCAATTTCAGAGCACAAGTATAACAATGCAGAATTTAGAAGAAGAGAGAGATAGAATTGAATTGAGACTTGAGAGAAGGGTTGTAAAGTAGGTGTAGAAAAGAAGCTGAAAATAATAAGGCAATGATGAAAAAAACTCATTAATTAGATTAGAGGGTTCTGCTTCTGCCCTGTGTGAATCAGTCTTCTATTCCTCGTGTAAAGTGCATTTTTTAAATCCCTCACTTTTTGTCTTGCTGTGTGTGTTTGACTGTGCACCTTAAATACACATTATAGTATGTATATGGAATATGTGTATGTATATATTTTGAGAGAGAGAGGGGTGGGGGGTGGGGGTGTTAACAAGTTTGCCTAGTTGACTGGAAACAAGAGGTTATAATGTTGATGCTTAAGTCGAGCCTAGGAAATGATACAACTATAAAGTCATGGACTCCCTCCGTACGCCTCAAATGTGAACATTTGCTTTTTACACATGGATTAAAAAGTATTATTATTTAATGTGTAGTTGGTAGTTGTATTAGTGAGGTGTATGAGTCCCATAAATTTATTGTATTAGTGATGTGTGTGAGTCCCATTTGTTTAAAAAGATAAATGTGGACCTTTGGGTCGAACGCCAAAAAATGACAAAATGTCCACCTTTCGAGCGGACGGAGGGAGTAATTAGGTACCACCTCATTATCAATATTTTATGTATATTCAAATAAGAACATGACCTAAATATAATCATACCACAATTTTATGAATTTTATGTTTTACTCTAGTGTAAATATTTTGTTACATTTTGATGTTACATTTTTTATTACGAAGAATAATACATAGTATGTAAAATCTTTACAGATCTTAAATGTAAAATATTTACTTAAGGGGGGAGTTTTACTTGTAACATGCAACATGTAACATTAAAATATAATCGGACATCCCATTCTGTCTCCCATTATATTTTAATTTTAAATTATCGTACAAATATCAATCTTTATACTTTACTTAATTATATTATTTAAAAGAAAATTTTGCATTGTCAAACGATAAATTTTCTTAATATTAGTATGTCATTAAACGTGCACAAAAGGGGGAGAGTAATATTCATTTTGCTCTAGATTTTTTTAGGGTAATTTGTAGGTCATTGTGTAGGGGATAATTTTCCCTCTTTTATTTTATCTTTTCTTTTCTTGATTCCAAGCCACATGGTGGGACGTAATTAATTGTGTGTAGGGTTAAAAAAATAAATTAAAAGACCATTTTGCAGAGATTAATTTAGGATCAACATTTGTATCATAAGTAAAAATTAGATTTCATGAGTCAGCTCCTGTCGGTATGTGTGTCTCTGAGTGCATGTAAAGAAACATTATGGTCTCACCCACCCCCCACCCCTACACAATAAAACCCTTCTTCAACCCCCTCTCTCTCTTCCACTATATAAAGACAAGGAAAGTAGGGTTTAGACTTGAGCTAAGAAGAGAAAAAAGAAATGGTGGTTTTGAGGGGAATGTTGGCTGGCTCGAAGCTGCTTCGGAGTAAAGTTCCAAAATTCTCCGAAATACTTCGGACCAGGCTTCATTCCCCTCAAAACGCATGCATGAATCGAACCGAACCGGAAGACTTTGCGATTTGTGTGAGAGTATATATTCATATACACATATTTATACATATATATATACACACAAACATGTATATGTGGTGTTGAGGTTGAGTGGGGTGTTGTATGGCTCGAGATCATGGAGGTTATTCTTGTCATTTTACATTCCAAGTTTGGAACCATGAGTGAGTCTCGGACCAGGCTTCATTCCTCCCAACCATCATTGGCTGTTCAACCTCGTATGTATGTATGTATGTCTTCCCTTGGGTAAGTTCTTCTACTACTGTAAAAAAACACACACACACGTATACGTGTTTGTGCGTGTGAATATGATTGATCATCTTACTTTCTTTCTAAGCTTCACTCAACTATGTTTTTCAACCAGATAAATCTTGGAATTTACACTATTGTATACATACATGATAGATACATTCATATATATATATATATAGAGAGAGAGAGTAAGAGAGAGAGGATCTTGAAATTAACTTGTGAACATTTAACATTCTTTTACTAGAGTAAATTGGAAACTACACTGGCACACTCAACTCAAAATCTTTCATAAAATTGTACAATCAATTCAACAAGAATTAACATTCATTTAGTGGTCATGTGTTTGTGTATGCTAATTTCCTTGCTTGAGAGAAGTGACAGCAAAAGTTCAGACAAGATTAAGAGACACATCAAATCTTACTAATTAATTAATCATTGTTTTTTGTTGTAGATAATTATAATATAATGTGTACAAAATAAGTGTATCTTAGCTAGATCATGGATGCAAACTCTTAACAAGAAAAGAAGAGGGTTGTTGCAAACTTAGATGGTGCATCGTTTTCTTTGGCCAATTTTGATCATGTGGGCAGTAGATTGAACAGGGTGACAAGTGGGGGTGGGGGGTGAGGGATGTGCAATTTCCATGGATAGAAACTGTTTGTTGAAGAGGTTGAAAGGGTGAATAAGTTTATGCAAGTTTCATTATTAGTTTTTCATTACAACAAAAAATCAAGAAATAAAAATTGGGCTTTGGGCCAACATGTACATTAGTTATTGTAGAGAGAGAAGTAATTTGAGAACTGACATTTTGTCTTGGGAAATGAGATTTTAAGAAGAGTTGGCTACATCATCCTTTTTTTGTCCTTATTTCATGTTTCTTTCTTTACTTTTAACCAAAAAAGAGAAAAAAAAAAAAAGTTGTCTCTTTGTCTCCGCGTGCACAAAATGCATTAGGATACATTATTTTGTTATAAAAGTATACTCCCTACGGCCCTAGATAAGAATCTAATTTTATTATTTTGGTAGTTCTACCCAAAGAATCACATTTCATTTTTTAGACATATGAAATCCACCCACACTCACTAATACAATTAAAACATGGGGCCCACACACACACTAATACAATTAAAACATGGGGCCCACACACCCACTAATACAACTACCCACTATACATTAAATAATAATAATACTCCTTAATTCACGTGCACAAAAACAAATGAGGCTCTTACCAAGGGACGAAGGGAATATACTTTATTTAATAAGTGTAAATCCTTTTGTTCTAAGTAGTACACACTTTTCATTATTGTTATATTAAAAGGTATATAATTTAATATTAAAAAATATGGGCTCACGATGGACTCACTATGTGCCCCGGAAGCACAACAGTTTTTGCCAATTAAATATAGTTATTCCAAAGAATATGTGAGTCCATAAGACAAATAAAAAATGCTTATATTTTTAATAAAAATTATAATTAATGCATAAAAAATGAATAATTTTTAAATAAATGAAAATTAAAACTAATAAAAGCAAAAGAAAACACATACCAATCAATGAAATGATGTATAACTCTACAAATATATCACTAATGTTACGAACATAAAGTATATAAATTAAAAAACATATGATATACTATAAAACTATACAAATACTTCATGAAATAATATTGTATTCAGGTTTGTTGATATTTTATGAAAGATAATATTGATACCTTACAACATAATGTATTATGGTACGTATTAATAAACATAAAGTATCAACAAATATAAAATAATATCCTCCATTTCATATTCATCTTCATATTTATTGTAAATACGAAATTTAAGAAAAGTCACTTTTTGACTTACTTTTCAGGGTAATATAATATTTTTTATAATAAATACTCCCTTCGTCTCATGTTAAGATTTAAAATTTTCATTTTGGATTGTCCTAGGATAAGGTTACTTTCCTTTTTGTCAAGTTAGGCCCACAAAAATAAATTAATTATTCCATGTAGGACCACACACAATAATACTACAACTACATACTTCACATAAAATATTATTTCTCTCACCTCACTATAAATTAAAATATTATATCTCTTAATTTACGTGCAAAAGGTAAACATAAATGTTAGCGCGGGACGGTGGGAATAAATAATAAAATATGTTATATATATATGTGTGTGTTAAAAAGATTCTGACAAATTTAAAATTAAAGTATGTTAGAAGGATATTAATTAATTGCATTTTCTTTTATGGAAATTATGTGAAGTTGAATTTGAGACGAATTAAATTAATATATGTGAAGTTGATGTTTGGACGGAGGGAATACTAAAAAATTATTATATAAATTTTGATCGCACCTGATTTTCTACGCTATTTTTTTACTCCCTCCGTCCACTGTCAATCTATCCATTTTACCATTTTGGGCCGTCCATTCTTAATCTATCAATTTCCATTTTTAGACACATGAGACCCACTCACCCACTAATACAATTAAAATATGGGACATACACATCCCACTAATACAACTACCCACTACACATTAAATAATAATACTCTTAATTCACGCGCAAAAAACAAATGGATAGATTGGAGATGGATTGAGGGAGTATTAAATACGCTAATAACTTATTATTTTTTTTTTTATTAAATACGCCAATAACTTATTCTTTGTGAGGTGTGAGAACTTCAATTTGCTAAGTCTTCATTGTTAAGTACTTTGATTTATAAGAAGGCACTAAGAAAATTAATGTCACATAGCTAATAGTAACTCCGAAAATACTAAACGTACCTAGTAAATATTTAAATTAAAAATTTCCTTATTAATAAGATATAAATACCCTTTTAAATATTATTTAAATAAAACTCCAAATATTTTTATCCCAATTTATAAATTTGTCCCCTAAACCCTAGTTTATAAAACTCTACGTTTTAATTTCATCTTAATTCTTTCTCAAATCAGTTGATCAATAATTAGAGACATAAGTCTCATTCCCAGAATAAATAAATTTTTCAAAAAACTAAGTTTACAAGAATATACTCAAAAAGTAGAAACGTGAAAGTAAAGATTTTTTTTAAAAAAAAGTTAACATAATTCCAATTTAATTAAATGAAATTGTCTAAAAACAAGAAAAAAGAAAAAAAAGAAGAAAAAAAGCAATCCAATGACAATCATAAGAGAAGATGCATCTTCAGAAATGCAAAGCTTCCAGATGGGTTCTTCATGGATTTCTTCAACACCTGCGAAGTCGATGGAAATAATGTTTCTTTTCCACCTTATAGAATCCCTCCTGCCAATACATCCTCTCACTGCGTTAACATTCACATCGTAATCTAATTTTCAGTTTATGATTTTTATGTTTTTGCTCATAGTTTTCTTAATTTTTGGTGTGTGTTCTTTAAATTTCTCATAAGGGTTACTAAGGGTAAAATTATCTTGATTAAGGTTTATTTAGTAATAAGTGTTGATGTGTGTTCTTAGCTAGTTAATTTATGATTAAGGGATAAGAGATTATAGTGTAACTGAGTCAAGAACGATCAAAATCAAACACAATGAAACAAGTGAATATGTGAGAGATGGGAGATCCAACCAAAAGCCCTAACCGATTTTTATTACTCTTCTCAAGAACAACACTCGTCAACCTCTCCAATTACAAGTGTAATGTCCTAAGTGAGCATGAGTAACCTGCTTCTCTCTTGTGAGAGAAACTATTTATACTACCAACAAAACCTTTACCATTGTCCAATCCCGTCGTGCCACCTGGATGAAGACAAGATGCCATCAATGGAGGCTGCTGGTACATCAACGACTTTTGTCAGCCGGTGCAGAGAGCCACCAGATATCTTGCAGAGTGCGGAAGATCTTTCCCTGTCCTTTGCTTGCTTCCTATTGGTTGATGAGGAGAGACATTCCTGTTGTGAATTGTCATCTAGTGTGAGAGTGTTGTCCAAGACATCCCTTCTTATCGTTATTCTTATCCTCTAGCCTATCGCCACTAGCCGTTCTTACAGTTGTGTCTGTACTTTGCCCAACAGTTCTGATGTTCCTCTCAGTCGTCGGATGGGTCAGTTTCCGAAGCCCTGCTACTCGTCTGAGCTCCTGGACGTCCCCTCGCCTTCGGAGCTGGGGTGTTCTACCGAGGTGTCTCAGCCATCTATCTTTTTTATTGGGCTTTCTGCTCTTTCGCCCCTTTCCTGGCCTTATCTTCTTGGGCTCCCCCAGCCCTTGATAGTGGGTTCATCTCCTAGGCCTCTTCTTGGTTCTTCTCAGAAGTGTGTCTTTTGGGCCTGGGCCTTCATGTTTGAGTTGTCGTCGGCCCCTGATTTGTCATTCTCCTCATCCTTGGACCGCTTTGTAGTTGGGCCTCTTCCTCGTAGTACATTAGATCATTGGGCTTTCGGCCCATTAGGCATGGGGGATATAATACCCATAACATTAGCCCCTCGAGCCTGGATAATCTAATGGTTTGAGATTATCTAGGGTCGACCTGTATTTTGTAAGTTATATCCCTCATGCTTCAGTTGTATGATTCCCGTTTCTTCCACTTCAGTTTCTTATCTTGGTCCCACATTATTACTGTTCCTTGATTACCGGGGTCGCCGAGATATTTCCGCAAGGTTGGGGGTATCTCCGGTATTTGGTGTTTTCGTTCAAATTTCAAAATTTGAAAATTTTGTCAGTTTACCTTCCTCTTTCTTCTCTCTCCTTTTGATTTTTCCACTTCTATCTTTCCTATGAAGGTTGCAATTTCCCTTGCACTATACGCTCTCCCTTCTCCTCAAGGTACTCCCCTTTTCTTCTTTCTTTCCCTAACTTATTCTTCCTGGTGTTTTTGAGCTCTTCGTGTCGTCTTCTAGGGTTTTCTCTCCTTTTTTTCCTATGTGTCGTTTCCTCTCCCCTTATACTTTTGTGAACATGGACCGCGGGGGTTCCATCTCTCCTTCGAAATCCCCTTCACGAACTACTGATTCTTCACTCGGGAGTGCTGGGTCTCCTTCTCCTCGTTAAGAAGAGGGTTCGAGTTCTTATTCCCTTTA
This sequence comes from Pogostemon cablin, assembly GCA_023678885.1. Lineage (NCBI taxonomy): Eukaryota > Viridiplantae > Streptophyta > Magnoliopsida > Lamiales > Lamiaceae > Pogostemon > Pogostemon cablin. Next base: position 18,703,738 of record CM042994.1, on the reverse strand, counting down.
AAAATCCATCTTCGACCAGACGATTACCGACTTTGTGTCGAATTTCAGTTTAAAACACAGCGCCGATATAGTTAACGCCGATCCCGGGCTGGTGGCTCATCTCAGAAAGCTTTCGGAGTGGGGAAATGGAGTTCCCTTTTCTGTCGAGGATTTCCCTTCTATTATTGACGATTCTTGGCTAGAGAAAAATGCCATTATTGCCATCGGTAAAATCCAATGCGGAGACGATATTGAATTCTTCCTTCCTTCTCCCGACTCTCAAATGTGTTCTGCCTCGGTAAATATTGTTGCGGCCTATGAATTGCAGTTCGAGCTTGGCCTTCGGTTCCCCCTTCATCCCTGTATCCAAGATGTTCTCAATTTCTGGGGTATAGCCCCTGCTCAGTTGGCTCCTAACGGTTGGGCTGCCTTGATGGAGATTTTAGTTCTTTTCCATTTGATGAAGTATCCATTGTTGAGTGCCTCCGAGATCAATTTTCTGTATCGGCTAACTCCGAATACTAGGATGAAAAGGTATTACTATTTGGCGCCTCGTCACACTAACCTGGTTGCCGCTTTCCCTAGCTCAGTCAAAAAGTGGAAAGATCAATGGGTTTGGGTTTGTGGGCCGTGGAGGGGTCCTTGTGTCTTTGATTCTGAGGACCCTCAAAATCCCACCGTGTTCCCTTGGAGTTCCTTCTTCAAACCCGATCATAGTGCGTGTATGTATTTCGGTTCCTTTCTACACCATTTGAAATATTCTAACATTTCCCTCTTATTTTATGAAGTAAGTGAGTCTTGCGCTCTTGAGAAGTTGTCATCTGAGTTTCAAGACGTCTTCTATCGCATTCGCAATCTCCCCGAGAAGGAGTGTCATTTTCAGTCCATTCTTACTTACATTAATCTCTTCACTGCTGGCTTTACTTCTTCGGCTATAGCCATACCAGGTAATTTTTTAGTTGTTGCGTCTTTTATTTCATTCCTTTGGTGTTTTTGTGATGGTGTTTCTCATGCTCCTACCTTCACTTTTCTTCTGTATTTACCCTCTTTTCCATTATGTTCAGAGGAGGAGAAGTATTGCTACCCTTCCCTCAACTCGTAAACAGGCCACACTCAGCAAGAGGAAAAAGAAGGTTTCTCAGGTCCCATCCAGGAAAATTTCTGAAGCCCCTCTTGCTGTGCAGCCCCTCAAGGCTATCAAGATCCATGATTCTTCTGATCTTCCCTCTCCGAGGCTAGATATTGGTACTGTCAAAGGGAAAACCTCGGGTGTTAGAGAGAGGGTTTTGAAAAGAGCTCCTAAAGCCCCAAAGTCTAAGATGGATAGTTCCAAGGCCATTGTTGCCAAATCTGTTGCCTCCAAGAGGAAGTATAGACCGCAGGATGAAAGTTCTGATGAAGAGACCCATGACAGTACTGCTCTCATCGTTCGTCCTTCAAAGAAGATTTGAGACGACAGCGCTGGTGGTATTGGTGTCAGCTCCCCTGGTGTACCCAATTCCACCCCTCGGGATATGTTGGAATTTGTGATATCAGCTCCTCCCCTTCCCGTGAAGCCCCTGCTAAGTCTCCGACTGGCACTTCCGACACTCCTGGTACTTCTTTCCGTCTAGTCCCTGGGCAAGGGACTACTTTTGATTCGAATTTCCAAGGAACGTCCTTTGAGGGGCCCTCGGGTAATCCTGCTCCTTACTGTTCTCCTTCAGAGATTTGGTAATATTATCAGGGGAAGGTCCCTTTGCGCTCTTAGGATTACGACCGTTCGTCAGCCAGACTGCCCCTCTTGCTCTGCCTATATTGGAAGAGACTACCCCGTATCTTTTAGTAAACCAGATAGTCGATAGGGAATTTTACGAGAAATATGGACATCTAGATGAGGTTGGCAAGACCTTTGTCTATACTCAAGAACCTTTGTTTGATTTCGACGCTCCAGCTTGCTTAGCCCACATTGTTGCCTTTCCTTTCAAAAGCTGCGCCAGGGAGCTCCTTGGTCATATTGAGAACAAGTCTGCCGAGGCCTTCCTTCATAGTACTGCCAACTATCTGGGTCGGCAAGCACTCCATGTTGCCAATGCCATGCATCGTCTCTATGAGTTGGAAAGACGCGAATCCCATTTGTAGGATGAGGTTACCCTACTCCTCTACAGAATAAAAGACCATGAGCGGAAAGCCCTTAAAGCGAGTGCTTTTGAGGCTCAAGTCCGAGGGGAATTGAGGGTCGAGCAGGATAAGAAAGCTGAGCTCAAAGAGAATTTCAAGACTCTACGAGTTCGGTATGATAGCTTGCTGGCCGGTTCGGAGAAAGAAAAGAATGCCTTGAAGTTGGAAAACAAGTTACTTTTCGTCAGGATTGCTGCCATGGGGATTAAGCATCAAGAAGATATTAAGGTAAGAGAAGATCAATTTCACGTCAAAATGACTCAGATCTAAAACAGTTTTCATTCCCTCCAAGTGTCCTCCGATAAAGAGATCGCGGAGATGCGCCAACGGCGAGAAGCTTCTGAGGTATTGCTCAATCAAAAAATTAAAGAGGCTGAGGACGCAGCTGCCAAGGCTCAAAGTGAGCGGGATGAGGCTGTGGCTACACTGGATCAAGTTAAGGACGAGATTCTCTTATGGCAAGCGGACAATTCTTACTATAAGAACGTTATTCTTCCTAAGGCAAAGATTTATTGTTTCTGCTCTTCCTCTCCTGCCATGGCAAAAGCTTCCTCTGAGAAGCCTTACCCTGACTGTTTAGATGGTATGCGCGATTTCCTTCGTCAAGCCCTTAGTTAGAAGAAAATGCCTCCGGGTGAATCTTTGAAGAAGGAACTTGATTTGGGGTTACTTAGTGAGTATTCTGATTTTATTACTGATACCAAACTTCATTCTGATGAGGTCTTGGAAGTGGAGTTAGATGAGGCCTTTGCTGATGATATTCTGAAATTTTTTACGACCGATTCTAAGATTGAGGATCCTCTCGTGAACCTTTCCACCGAATCTGTGGAAGTGCCTATCCAGGAACCATCTTCCAAACCCGAGGTTCTAGGATCCGGCGCCATAAGTGCATTTGATCAAGTTGTTACCGTTGTCGTTTTTGAACTTCAGTCTTCCAAGATTGTTACTGTTTCCTCAGCTCATTTCTCCTCGAAAGTCGAAGCACCTGACATCTCGTTGGATCCGATGGCCTCTGGAGCCCCCCAGGCTCATCCGAGGGTAGGCAGTCCGAAGGTGGAAGTCTGAAGTCTATGGGTGTTATCAATTCCGAAGGCATCCCAGCCGACAAATGAAGATTTTTTCGAGGCCGCGGTACCGAACCGGATGCACTCCTTTATTTGAGTCTATTACGAATATTCCATGTATTTTTCCTTTTTCTTTAACTTGTAGGATTTTTCTATGAATTTCAACACTGTGTAATCCTTCTCTCATGAAATGGAGTGTTTGATTTTGTGTTGACTAACCTTTTGGGGGTATTCTGGTAATTTTGCTTTTACTTTAAGTGTAACTGCCATTTTCTGTCGTGCAATGGCACGTCTTTGATCAGGCGCCACGTGGATTAATCTAAGCCCCTCCTCTTCCTTGGAAGTTGTAAAGTCTTGCCTTCCCAGCCATCCAATTTTTGCCATTTTTGGTTCATTCTGTCCTTTCAGACGTGAGGTATATCTCTTTCCACTAGATATCTTTCGATTTCTGTTTTTAAAATTCAAACTTTTTTATAGATATTGTGATTTTCCCACTTAACTCCTTTCCCAAATCTCCGACATTCTCTGAAATATCCCTTATCTTTCCCCTTTGCTAAACTCTAACTTTCGCGTTTGTCGTTGATGATGGCTAGTGAAGGTACTCCTCCACCGGCTGATATTCAAGAGGTTAATACCTCCGATTCCACACTAAAAAGACACGTGCGACCTGGTGTTTGCAGTTTAAATCGTCTATGAAGGCTGTCTTGGCCAAATTTAAGGGATCTGTCTACTTCTTCTTTATTCGGTGGTAACCTACCTCCTATTCCTTCACCGACAGGCTGGGTTGCCCTTCGCAGCATGGTTCAGCGTCTTGAGTGGGTGCCGTCCTCTAGACTCTCTGCTGAGCGCCTAGAGAAAATCCATCAGTTATTTGGTAATCTCGGTGTGGTTTTCATTTCTCCTGGTAACGATGTTCCTATTACTGAACCTCCTCCCGAGTGCACTGCCTTCTATTACTCCTTATTTCTGGCTGGTTTGTGCTTTCCTATTCCGCATGTTGTTGGTTTGCTATTGCAAAGCTGGGACATGGCTATCAGACAGCTACTGTATTCTTCTTGGTTACGCTTAATATCTACCATGTCTTTGTTCTATGTGTTGGGCCATATTATCCAGGACACTTTCGAGCTAGAGTGTCTTTTTTTCTATGCTGCCTATGGTCGTTCTGGGGGTTTTTACCATTTGCTCCCTCATGACAACCATTACTTTATTGGTGCTTCTGATGTTATCGGCAGGAGTTGGGAGCACGCATGGTTTTGGTTGAAGGGTAATTATCGTCTTCGAGTAAATAGTGTCCCAGTGACTTTTCCCACTCGGTTCCTTTCATTGAGCAAGTGTATGGTTCTTTCCTCTTTTCTAGTCTCTGAATTTCTCTGGAAAATTTCTAACATTCTTTTAATACCTTGTGCAGGTCCTCTCCGTCGTCGTTAACTCATACAGTTAAGTGATGGGTTTCGTCGCGTTTACAAGAACTTGTCCTCAAGCAGCAATTCTTATCGTGCCTCTCCTCTGCTTCAAGAACCCATTCTTGTTTCTGCCGGGCTGTCTACCCTTGGTCGTTGTGCCACTGTTGGTATTTCTTTCTTTTATTCTCCTCTGGTTTCATTTTATTTAACAAGGTGTTTCGTTCTGTGTCTAATACTTATTTCCTATTTTTCCAGATGAACTCCGAGGTGCTATGTCTTTAGTGGGGTCCACCATCTCTGTTGTTGGCTCGTCTCTGACTCGCCACTAACATGTATATTAATTTTCTGATGATGAAGCTGATTTTGATTACTCTGCTCAATCCTCCTCCCTTAATGAAGAAGAAGGATTCGAAGGTTTATCTATTGGCTCCGGGGATTTCAAACTCAAGGAAGACCTTCTGGTAGAGCAGTTTACTAGCGATAGAACCTTACCTCCAATGTCTCCTCTACGGGAACGGCCACGACATACTACCGCCACTCCTCCAAAATTCTATTCCTTGGCCAATTTTGCTGGGACGGTAATAATGTTGTTGCTTGGGAAACGACGTTGGGGTGTTTATGAATGGGGTGAGTCCTCTTACCAGCCTGGTATCAGTTTTACCGCTCGCTGATCTCGCTCCGTTGGTGAGTTTGATATTCTTGCTAATGAGATGAGGGGAATAATTACCTCATTTCGTGCTTCATTATCTTCTCTGTGTCCTTTGCGTTCTCATCAATGGTGTCCTTTGCAGATCCCCCTATCGCAGATCCTGAAAGTGAAATAGAGCCGGAGGTAGATCCCGAACTGAAAGACGCCTCAGAGCCCAAGATAGAAAGTGATCTAGAGCCTGAAGACTATGACATGATGCTTGGACCTGCCCGAAATGTTATTCCCCCATTGTTCCTGAGAATGAGGCTGATTTTGGTGTTCTTGACCCTGCTCATCGGGTGGCTCCTGTCCTTTGTAAGTTAATTCGAACCCTCAAAGTGTTGCTAAACCCTATAATTCCGCCGTTGCCGACAGAGAGGCAGAGAGATTGGCTGCTGAAAGAGCCCATGAACGTGGAAAAAATATTACCGACGAGTCTAACGAAGCTGATTTGCAAGAGTTGGGGAATTTGGGCTTTGTTCGGGGTGTTTCTCGTCCCTTCAACCGTCATGCCCCGCTATCATTGATCCAAGTTCTCTCCCTTGCAATTCTTTCGGTTTGGACACTATGGCCGGGGCTGCTGCTGCCTCTCTTTCTGCCTCCCTACACGTCATGGATCTGTTGGATTGTATACTAAAAGTCTAACTTTTTGTATGAACAATATTATAACAATTTATTTGAAATGATATATGATCAAATGAATGTGTCTTATAATTTATTTATATGTCTGATGCAATAGTCCACTTAATTTATATTGTAGATAATATGTTGTGCGATAGCACACGGAAGATCATATTATTGGTTTCCTTATAAAGTATAAACAGATATTCACAATCGAAATAGACGGGGACTCTCTATCAGGATGGTTGTAGTGTGGTTTGTTATAAGCTTGTCTAGGCTATAGAATTACATTAGTGCACTTTGTGTATATTGAGCAGGACCGCTTGAGATCGTTCGACTTATACTGATATATAGAAGAATATGAACTCTGTTATTATTGTTGTTCGTACTCTTAATCCCTATACAATAACCTCGACAAATAGGGCAGAATGTATTTATTTGATTCATCAATGGGTGAGATTTACATGTAATCAAATCAACAAACTCGGTGAGTTGGGAAGTAGTGTTGTCTCTATAGTGAGTGTTGATTGTAGAAGGAATCCGTGTCCGACATAGGTTGATGATGTCCCCTTGAGGAGCTCATAAGGATTATCATGTAAACCCTGCAGATGGATTTATTCTGGCATGATAATGAGGTTGAGTGGTACTACTCTCGGATGAGATATTAATTAATGGAGTTGTCAGTAATTTAATTAATTAATGTGCATTGTATATCTTAATCATGGGGAGACTGACGGGCTCATAATAAGAAGGAGCCCATAACGTAATTATGAGATTAGAACGGTAGTGCAGTAATAATATTTTAGTGGTATATATTATTATTATTGGACTTAATATAAGCTTTGGGCTAAGCTTGGATGCTTAAGCCCAATGGAGGCCCAACTCTAATTTCTCCTCCTGGTCCCTGCTGTAGCTCATATATAAGTCTTCTCAGCTGTCCAAAAACCCTAATCTATGAGATTAATCACTCCTAACACTCTGAGGAGGGTGAGGAAACAGCAGAATGAGAAGATCTCGAAGATCGGTTCCCATACGATGTCGAGATTGGGCTTAGGAATACAGTAGAAGATCAAGAGGTCGTTTGCTGCTGTTGTCCGCCAATTTGTATGATTTTTATAAAATCATACAGACTTCATAATTGAACATGTGATATACTGATGGAAAGCCACGGAAGAGATGATCATTTTGGCACTTAGATCACTCAAATAAGAGATCGTATTAGAGAGTTATGCTCAAAACGGTGAGGCTGCGCAGGCTGTGGCTAGAATTCATCATCTTTAATATACCCTGGTAAAAGGTAATGCGTTTATTGTTTTCTTGCTTCCCCTGATTATTAGAAACGTATGGAACCCTAACAGTTCATGTTAACCAAACGATCAAACGCCAACAATTGGTATCAGAGCTTCGATTTTGTGGTGAAGCATGACACATTAGGCTAGGGTTTATGTGTGTACATGGTGTTAGGGCTTTAGAATTTGATTTCTTGTTGAACACCCTATCTTGTACACGATCGCACACTACTGCACCGGTATTGATGGCCGATCGGACTTGGTGGCGATGGTGCACGATGGCAGCGGAAGCGCCCGCGATCGCTAAAAGACAGCAAGGTCTGAACCATCACGGGTGTGGTTCGGAGAGTGCATGCAGCGTGGTTTTTACGGTGGCATGGTCGACGGGATAAACGACAATTCATGCAACTAGGTTTTAGTGAAACATTATCGGAGGTTTGTTTCGTTGGCAGCCCAATGAGGCTGATGGCTAACCCAGCGACAGCACGCAACTGATGTCGCTGGGCAATGTGCCGACTCTTGTTTCCAGCAGCGACTGGCGGTGCTCGCTTGGAACCATATCCTGTCATGGAGCGCTGGTGGAACAATATAGCGGTAGCAGACTGAAGCACGATAGAAGCATGGCGGAGTGGGTGAATGTCGGGGTGTATCAATTGGCATTCCAAGCTAGTCATGAAGTTTTCAGGGCGAGTCATGAACGGGCCAGGGACAGCTTTGTTCCGGGCGAGTTGCGTTTTGTGACTGGGGTGAGTTAGACCTCTTTCCGGTCGGGTCTCCAGCCAATTTTGAGCGGGTCTTCAAGATGGCTAGTTGAATCTACAGGGCCGTGACTAGAGTTGTGGTGGTCGTTTGCTGATGACCAAGTCGGCGGTTGGCAGCACGAAGGCACTGGCTGTTGACGTGCTTCCGGGCAGCGGAAGATCTTAGAGCGCATGACATGGTGCTTCGCACGCACGGTGGCATGCTGATGGCGCTCGTTTGGGGTGAAAGGTGGCACACGGATATGCAAGGTATGGCACAACCTGGAGGTGCTTCTGGCACAAGTCATGCGAGCGGTATTTGGGAGACGTGCGTGCCGAGCTGGAGGCTACTGAGCATGCTGGAAGGCTGCTGCAAGTGTGTTGCTGATCTGGTTGCCGTGTGGTCACACCTTGGCAGGGATAATGCCATGCGGCGGCAGCATGACGTCGTTGGTGGCTGAACAATCAGGCAGACTGGTACTTAGCACGCGACAATGGCTTTTGGCGCGCATGGAGCAAGAACGTGTCGAGCGACCAAATGTGCTGCTGGGCTTAGTGTCTAACAACGCGATGGCTAGAACGGATGCACGGATCGTGCCGTGCGGAGGCGCATGCGAAGGCATGGCTTTTGTCAAGTGGAAAGCTAAGTACGGGGGCCAGTGTCGTGCACGTTTGGGGGCATGGACGCACGGTTTCGGGTTGATGAGCGGGCGTAACGCACGGTTGCGGATCCCAGGTGCTTCCGGGGATACGCGGTGATAAATCTTAAGGATAATTCGAGAGGTTGATCCTCGTGTGCGTTGCCTGTATTCGTGCTTGGTGGCGAATAATCGAATTCGCTGATATATAATTGTATTAATTGATTTAATTATCTAATTATTGTTATATATGTTATGCATCATTCTCTGTGATTTACTGCCTTATGTGCCGTAATAGGAGCATGTTAGGTTGCGTATTTTATTATGAATATTATATGCATGTAAAAACCCTCGGTGTTAAATTACTAAGTGGGAGAGGGGATTGGTAATTAATTCCCGCGGCCTCCATTATTAGTTTGTAAAGTGATGTGAATAAACTTGTGCGTCGGTTATAGTGCCTTTCTCCCTAACGGATGAGTTTATTCACTGATCACTGGTATAGACTTCTTTAAATAATTATTGTTTGTAATGTGATGCATATGGACTTGCGCGTTGGCTATAGTGCCTTCCTCCCTAACGGATGAGCTTATATGCAGTTCACTGGTACAAACTTATATAATTGATGGTTGTAAAAAGTTATTTGAGCGCGTGTGTATTTCTCCAACAGTAAGGCACATAAGCTTGGGCAGCGGACTTAGGATCAAATAATGGTATACACTTAGATGTAAATAATTAGTATCCTCCCCAATGGAGTCACTGCTATTATTTGCATGGCTAAAGAGAAACCGACTATTAATTTTTTTGTCAAGAGGTTAGGTAGACGAATGAAATTAATGGGTAAAACATTCTCTTGTAAATGTTCGAATTTTTAAACGTCCACACTAATGTGGCTTGCAGACTCACGATGCTTGAGATGTCGGTAAATTTTAATTTTATATTGTTTTGAGGGAATCAATATAAATGGATAAAATTTGAAGATTTGATCGGTGTATTTATTTATGATTCTCTGAATTTTCAAAATGGTTTTATCTAACTTATTGTTTACTGAAAGAAATTATATTTACTGGTCCAAAATTAGATGATTAGAAAAGAATCTTGGTTTTGAATTTTACTGCTTAAGAAAATATACATATGTGTTCTCACTAAGGATGTCCCATGATGCCTATTAAAGTCTCTAGTGAAGAGGTGAGAGGTTCATAGAAATATATGGTCTCATGCGACTCTTCAGATACATGAGTAGTAAGAAAGGCAAGAAGTCATGGATAAGTTGATGAATGAATTGGGAATGCTTGGAGTAGAAATTGAAGGGTAAACCTAGATCAATTTATTCTCCATAATTTGTCTAGATGTTTTGAGTAAGTTCTACCTGAAATACGAAAGGTTATATATGGTGGGGAACTTCTGACAAAACATGTAGCGAAGGAAAGCCATTTTCATCATGATGTGAACAAGGTTAGTATCTCATTCACTAGTCGTTGAAGCTTGATTAGTGATGACATTTACTGACACGTACGTTTTCATAGAAAGAATTTCATTTCAGTTTCTATGCATTTACGGATGGATACTCCATTTCATTTAAATGACATGGTCATAGTGATGAGGCATGAAGTTATAATCTGTTGTTGTCGTTGGCGACAATTTATTCACTCTTAAATCATGGTCATCCCACGAATGCAACAAATAGTAATTAATAACACATCTTCTAATCATAATAAACGAAAGACTCTTCTGGAATTGATTAGATAGATGATGAGTTATTTTGAATTATTAAATTTATTTTATGGATATGCCCTAGAAACAGTAATTCATATGAATGTTTGTCTGTTTGTGGGATATCCTAAAAAATTAAGGGTGATGATTTATTTAGTCCAAAAGATCGAAGGGTGATTGTTAACACAAACACTAGATTTTTGGAAAAGGACTATGTATTAAATCATAATGCCATGTATATATTGTTCTAAAGGAAGTGAGAGGGAAAACACAAAGTATTAGTACCAAGTGTACAAGAAGATTACCATAAGGTAAACTGTAACGTGTGTCACGTCTGATACACAATTGCATGTAGCGCCTTGTCGTAGTGGGAGGGTTGTTCGACAACCCGTAAGATATATGTTTTGGGAGAGTCGTGAGACTTGGTCCCTAGTAAACATGAAATTATCCATGGATACGACGAAGCACGACAAGATAGAAATACTGAATCTTAGCAAAGTGCAATAGTTTCTGAAATAGAATCGATGGATTCCAAATCAAGTCTGACAGCTTGTAGGACCACTAAATGATGTAAAAGCCATTGGAAGTAGTCATACAAAATAAAAGAGGATCATACAGTAAGGTGAAAACCTTGGAAGCAAAACTTGTTGCGAAAAGGTATAATTAGAAAGAAAAGGTTCGAATATGAGAAAATTTTTTGCCAAAAGCTATGCCTATGTTGATCCGGACTCTTTTATTTGTTCCTACTCAAATGAAATATGAGGGATAACAAATAGATGTTAAGACAGCTTTCCTGATTGGAAGTCTTGAGGAAAACATCTATGTGAAGCAACCAAAGTGATTCATTTCAAAGGGCTAAGAGCATTTTGATTGTAAGCTTAAAGGTGTCCATCGATGGACTAAAGCAAGCTTCAAGATCATGAAACATCAGTTTTGATGAGGAAATCCAGGCATATGGATTTAATCAATGTTCGGATGGGGCTTGTGTATTGAGAAGAGTGATAGAAACGTGGTGGTATTTCTTGTACTGTGCATAGGTGATATATTGCTTATTGGAGATAATGAAAGAGTATTGTCGGGTGTATGGGTATGGTTGATAAAGCAGTATGAAATGAAGGACTAAGAGAAGCAAAAAATATCCTTTTGATCACGGTAATACGGATCACAAGAAAGGATGTTATGCTTTTCTCAAGCTTTATGAGATTATACGATCCTTATTTGTTTTAGTATGTGGCTTTATCTAAGGAAATGTGTCTTGAGACACAAAAGAAGATAAAGGAGATAAAAGTGGTTCTTTATGCTTTGGCGAATAAGGAAACTTAATCTAAGAAATGCTATGCACGAGAATGAATATCTATTTTGTCGAAGGCATGAACAGTGGGTATCAAGGTAACCCGAAATAAGAATGTTGAACTGTGGTAACACATAATTTTGAATTACCTAAAAAGGTAGAAATTATATGTAGACTTACCGAACAAATTCACTGCTTCTTAGAGGTTACATAGATTCAGAAATTTTCAAATCAGATAGGGACGGCAGTAAATCCACCTCAAATGTTATGTGTTTGATTTTAAGAAGTAGAGTCAGAATGTGGAGGAATGTTATATAGAAATATATTTCATACTCTGGACTCCATCATGGAAAGATGATAAATTGGAGCCTATGAGGCAGCCAAAGTATCTGTATGACTCTAAGAAACTTCATGATGGACTTGGAAGTGTTTCTAAGTTTGCCCAAGGTTATCACAATTTATTTTGATGATAATAGTGCAGTTGCAAACTTGAAGGAATCACGAGCCCATAAGGCAATTAAACACATGGAGCGCGAGTACCACCTGTTACAAGAAATCATATGATGAGGGAAAGGTTGATGTCGCCTAGATTGCGTCGAGTGATAGCCTAGTAAATCCATTTACAAGGACCTTAAAGTGAGAGCTTTTGATGGTCGTGTAGTGGGATGGAAATTAGATGTATGGCAGAAGACATGACAGCACAGTCTTTTAGTATAAGTGGGAGATTGTTGGATTGTATACTAAAAGTCTAGCTTTTTGTATGAACAATGTTATAACAATTTATTTGAAATGAGAATCATATGATTAAATGATTGCGTCTTATAATTTATTTATACGTCCGATGCAATAGTCCGCTTACTTTATACTGTAGATAATATGTTGTGTGACAACACGCTGAAGATCATATTATCGGTTTCCTTATAAAGTATAAACAGTTATACTGATTTATAGAAGAACTTGATCTCTCTTATTATGGATGTTCCTACTCTTAATCCCTATAGAATAACCTCTACACGTAGGGCAGTATATATTTCTTTGATTCATCAATGGGTGAGATTTACATGTAATTAAATCAACAACCTCAGTGAGTTGGGAAGTAGTGCTGTCTCTATGGTGTGCTGTTGATTGTAGAAAGAATCTGTGTCCAACAAAGGTTGATGATATCCCCTTGAGGAGCTCATAAGGATTATCATGTAAACCCTGCAGATGAATTTATTCTGGCATGATAATGAGGTTGAGTGGCACTACTCTCGGATGAGATATTAATTAATGGAGTTGTCAGTAACTTAATTAATTAATGGACATTGTATATCTTAAACATGGGGAGATTAACGGGCTCATAATAAGAAGGAGCCCATAACATAATTATGGGATTAGAACGGTAGTGCAGTAATAATATTTTAGTGTATATATTATTATTATTGGACTTAAGTATAAGCTTTGGACTAAGCTTGGATACTTAAGCCCAATGGAGGCCCAACTCTAATTTCTCATCCTGGTCCCTGTTGTAGACCATATATAAGTCATCTTAGTTGTCCAGAAACCCTAATCTATAAGATTAATCACGCCTAACACTGTGTGGAGGGTGAGAAAACAGCATAATGAGAAGATCTCGAAGATCGTCACCCACACGACGTCGAGATTGGGCTTGGGAATACAGTAGAAGATCAAGAGGTCGTTTGCTGCTGCTGTCTGCCAACTTGTACGATTTTTATAAAATCGTAAAGACTACAGAATTGCACTTGTGATATACTGACAGAAAGCCACGGAAGAGAGGATCATTTTGGCGCATAGATCACTCAAATCCGAGATCGAATGAGAGAGTTATGCCCAAAATGGTGAGGCTGCGCAGGCTGGTGGCGAGAATTCATCGTCTTCAACATACCCTGGTGAAAGGTAATACATTTCTTGTTTTCTTGCTTCCGCTGATTGTTAGAAATGTATGGAACCCTAACGGGTCATGTTAACCAAACTATCGAACGCCAACAGAATCAATATCACCTGTTTGCCAGTTAAGTGGTCGGTGGCTCTGAGGGGTCCTCCGTTGATTTGGAAGAAGGATTGACTATTCTGGAGACTGAGAACGCTGAGTTTGGCTCCCTGGTCGATTACCAGAAAGAACGTCTGAAGGTTTTGAACTTTGAAGTAGGGTTGGAATAGGCCACTCTCGCATCTGTTAGGATAAGTTTAACTGAGGCAAAAAATTGCCAGAGATGCTGCTAGAGTCAAAGTTACGGAGGCCCGAGGTTGATAGAAGTAGAGGCTCGTGTTAGAGCGCTGAAAGAACGTGTTAGCCATCCTCGAGCTGCTGAAGAAAGGGCTGCCCGTACCGAGGCACAGTTGAAAGAAATTGAGGACAAAATGGCTAGCATCTTCTAATCTCTCAGTGGTCAGAAAAAAGATTGACATCCCTTCTCCAGCTTCACAGATTGACTTTTATTTCCGTCTTGGTTCCCCGTATGGGTAAAAACTTTATTTGCGATGATGGTTTATACTTTTGAATTCTAGATTTCTCCTTCCCTTTTTCTTACCCTTGTTGGGTGGTTGTTTTGGATGATGTTCCCTGCCTCTCTGATTTATGAATTACTGAATCGTCTGTTGCTAATTTGAGATTGTGAATATGTGTTGGCTTGTATTTATGAATTGTTGTGTACCTTTGTCTTGCTTGCCTATTTTGTGCATGTTTGTGTTCGTCTCCGAAACCCTCTTTTTCCGTTTGAGTATATGTTGTTCTGACGCTATCTGATTTGAGATTCGCTGAACCCGATCTGATTTATTAAATTTTTATTCTCATTCCGATGAGGCTTCCAAAATTCACCTCTTTATTCCGATCTCGATACCTGAGCGATATGTCCCAGAACCTGAACTTCCTTTTTATTCCGATTCCAATGAGGCTCCAAAATTCACTTCTTTATTCTGATTCCGATACCTCGACCTTTATCCCAAACTACTTTTTTATCCTGATTCCGATGAGGCTCTAAAATTCACCTCTTCATTCTGATTCTGATACCTCGACCTTTATCCTGAACTACTTTTTTATCCCGATTCAGATGAGGCTCCAAAATTCACCTCTTCATTCCGAATTACATTTTTCCAAGTTTATCTCCGCATTTTCCATTCCGCTGTTATGTCTTTTTATTCCGATACCAACGTCCATCCTCTTGTTTTATCATGTCTTTTTTGAGATTTACCCTTTTATTCCGAGCCCATCCATTTTTTTCATTTTTTATTCTGTTTTAACCATTAATATTCCATAACTCCTTTATTTTATGCTATGACATTCCTCCCACGATGTCCGAGACAAAATTTAATGATTATTATTCCATGAAGTAAATATCTATAACCTCATAACAAGAATTTTCATACAACTTTCCCTTTTTTATGTAGCCCACAAACCTATTACTCATTTAGCCTAGAGTCTTGATTTTATTCAAGTATGGCATAATGCCTTGATTATAAGCAGTAAGAGGTTGCATTACCAACCTCGCTTGTCCTCCTGTCTGGTTCACTGGTAATACTTCTTTAGATGCTGGACATTCAATGGATGCGGCACTTTCTTTCCATCCATTTCTTCCAGCTCGTACGCCTCTTTTTCTAATACTCTTTTGATCACATATGGTCCTTCTCAATTATGCCAACTGCCTTGCGCCACTGGACCTAACACCTTTCAGAGTACCAATTCGCCTCCTTTGAATTGCCTCAGTTTCACCCTTGAGTTGTAGAATCGTTCGGCCCTCTGTTTGTATATTGCGTTATGCATTTTTGCATTCAACATTTTCTCTTCTAGTAGGTCCAATCTCTCTTGGATCATTTCATCATTTCCTTTCTCTCTATGGAAAGCGATCCTTGGACTGGGCTCTCCGATTTCTACTGGGATCACTACTTCCGTACCGAAAGCCATTAAGAAGGGCGTCTCATTAGTGGAGGTTCTTGTCTTTGTCCTATACGACCATAGGACCACGGGCAATTCTTCTGGCCAATTCCTGTCCAACTTTTCAAGCATGGCTTTCAAGGTGTGCTTGATTATCTTTTTGATCGCTTCGACTTGGCCATTAGAGTGAGGGGGTAAGGTGTCGATGACCACTTTTTGATGTTGTAGTCCTCGTAGAATTTCCTCAATTTGGCGTTATCAAATTGTTTGTCGTTGTTCGTGATGATCGCGTAAGGTATACCGAATCAACATACATTGTTTTCCCAGATAAAATTTTCTACCCGAGCCTCTGTGATGGTCGCCAAAGCCTCGGCCTCTGCCCACTTTGTGAAATAATCCACAGCCACTATGGCAAATTTAACTTTCCCTTTACCGATGGATAATGGGCCTATCAAATCATTCCTCATTTGGCGAAAGACCACGTGCTGAAGACTTATGTTAATTGTTCCGAGGGCATTCTTGAGTTCGGTGCTAACCTTTGGCAAGTAGCGCAAGCTCGTGCGTGCTGAGTAACAACTTTCTTCAATGTAGGCTAAAAATATCTCTGTCTGATCATCTTATGAGCTAAAGCAATTCCACTCGTATGGTTCCCGCATATGCCTTCGTGTATCTCGGCCAGTACGTAACTCGCCTCCTCTGGGTTAAGACTTTTCAGGAGTGGGGATGAATATCCCCTCTTATACAGCTTCCCCTCAATCAACACATATCTCGCCGATCTGAGTCTTATCTGGCGGGCTTCATTCTTATCTAAAGGGGTTAATCCTGTTTCCAGATAGTTCCTAATTGGGGTCATCCAACACTGTTCGGAAGGTTGGTTAGTTAAAACCCAAGCACTGGTATCCGACGGCTTTTCTTGCTTCATGATGTTGATGTTGTTGAGGTCTTCCGTGTTTGATGTCGTGGCCAGCTTGGCTAACGCATCTGCCCCTATATTTTCCTTTCAATTAATACACTTTATAAACACATGTTTAAATCTCTGTAGCATACCTGCAGCTAATCCTCTGTAGTGGCTCATCTGATCATCTTTAGCTTCATACACTCCTCGTACCTGATTCACTACCAATTGAGAGTCGTTATACACTAGCAACTTGTCGACGCCCATGGCCAATGCCATCCTTAACCTGTTCAGTAGGGCTTTATACTCCGTCTCATTGTTGGTAGCCTATAATCGAATCTGACTGCAGTTGAGAAGGTTTCTCCGGATGGGATTTGGATGATTACTCCAGCTCCTGAAATCGATATGGTGGCAGATCCATCCACGTGCATTATCCAGGGTTTTCTTCTTTTCTCCGGTTGGTACAGGGAATGTTAGCTCCACTATGAAATCAGTCATCACTTCTCCTTTGACCGCATTTCTTGGCAAGTATGTAATATCGAATTGCCCCAATTCAAAGGACCATTTGAGCAATCTTCCCGCTGCGTCCGGCCTTTGGAGCACTTACCTCAAGGGAAATCTTGTCAGTACTTCTATGGTATGCTCCATGAAATACGGCCTTAGCTTTCTCGAACTCATAATGAGAGCGTGACCATCTTCTCTATTACCGGGTACCTGAGTTCCGTATCCCTCAAGGATTGACTTACGAAATACACTGATTTTTTATTCTTCTCCTCTGTTTTGACTAGTACTGAACTGATCACCTATTTTGACACAGCTAGATATATCTGTAGTGTTTCGCCCGATGATGGTTTAGAGAGAATCCTGGGATCCGACAGTTCCTTTTTGATTTCGTTAAATGCTTTTCCACACTCCTCTGTCCATTCAAACTTGGCTTTTTTGATGACGTCGAAAAAAGGCTTGCACTTATCTGAAGCTTTCGACATGAACCTATTTAAGGTGGCCAACCTACCCGTCAGGTTCTGAGCCTCTTTCATATGCCTCGGTGGATCCATCTTCATGATTGCTTCTACTTTATTTGGGTTCATCTCGATTCCCCTTGAGTTAACCATGTATCCGAGGAAGCTCCCTTTGCTCACTCCGATTGTGCACTTCTTCGGGTTTAACTTCATTCCATAATACCGGAAGATTCCGAATACTTTCTTTAGATGATCGAAATGATCCATTCTCTTCAGGCTTTTCACCACGATATCATCCATGTATACCTCAACTATCTTCCCAATCTCTCTCTCGAACATCTTGTTTACCAATCTTTTATAGGTCGCCCCTGCATTCCTCAGACCGAATGGCATGTTGTTCCAATCATAGATCCCACTTCCACAGAAGAAATCTATATCTGCCATGTCATCCGGGTGCATTAGAAACTGATGATATCCCGAGAATGCATCCATGAAGCTCATAACCTCGTGTTCTGCTTTAGCATCAACCATCTGGTCAATTGATTGGAGAGGGTAACTATCTTTGGGGTATGCCTTGTTTAGATTAGTTAAGTCATTGCACAATCTCCATAATTCTTATTTCTTTTTTACCATCACCAAATTTTGCACCCTTATAGGGTATTTGCATTCGCTGATCCTTCCGCTCGCTAACAGCTTGTGCACTTCCGACTCCATGGTCGCGTTCTTCGCTGGGCTAAACTTTCTTTTCTTTTGATGGAAGGGTGGGATGCTGGGATCGATGTTCAGTCTGTGACAAGCATATTTTGGGTGTACCCCTAGTGTTTCATTCGGATTTCAGGTAAATACATCCAAAATTTCCTTCAATAATTGAGCCAGCTCGGCCTTGAATTCGTCTTCCCATTCCTTTCCGATCTTAACTTTAATCTCTGCATTCTCTGGGTCCAGCTGAACCACCTCTGCTTTTCCTGCCGCCGAGGCTCCTTCTCGTAGTTTCATCCTTGGATCCTCATCAGGTGTTAATGGTTTTCGCCTCGGCTCCTTCACCGCTTTCTCCTCCTTTTCGTTTCTTGATCTATTGGATTTGGCTGTACTTCAGCTATAACAAGGAGCCCGTTATTCCCTTTCTCCTCTTTTTCCCCCCTTTCATCAATTTCCATGGCCATATCCGGTCCGTTCTCCCTTTGTTCCCCTTCTCGTGGCTCTTCGATTTCTGTTGGTATCTCGTGATTCTCTTCTCCTCTCAGGATGTCCTCAAAACTCAGCATCTCATAATCCATATCATGATAGCTCAAACCCTCTACTTTTTCTATGAATGAACACTCTCTTGCTCTCCTTTGATTTCCTATCACAGTCGCTACCCTACCATCTGTCGTGATAAACTTGAGGCATTGATGAAGGGTGGACGGGATGGCTCCAAAGGCATGGATCAGCGGGCGTCCTAGGATACAATTGTATGTAGAGGCTTGATCGACAACCTTGAATGTTAGTTGTTTCTGCATCCGGGTCTTTCCATCTGAACCCTCAAGGTGGACAGACAAATCGACCTCCATCGTCGGCCTGGTCAACAAATTGCCAAAGCCTTTGATTTCATCACTACAAGGTCTCACCTTTATGGTGACTTTCTTCCCCTAGATTTTCAAATACTTCCTTGAAGATTATGTTGGCATATGCACCAGTATCCACCAGACATCTATGGACTTTTACTCCAGACAGTATAGGTGAAATGACTAGAGGATCGGAATACAGTGTACTTACCCAGTAAAAATCTGCCTCCGTGAAGACGATGTCGGCCTCGGTTACTTCCTTCGTCTCTGACACTAATGACCAGACTTGAGGGATTTTCGGGCTTAAATCTCTCAGTTTTGCCTTCCTTCTTCTTTTTGATGGCATGGTTAATCCCTGTGAGGTTTCGACATATGGAATTTCCTCAGCAGGATCCATCATGTATATCTCTCCTGGTTTGTCACCTCTAAGAACTTGCCCTCTGATTCTGTCGAACACTGGCGATCGGCCCAGAGGTGGAGGGGGTAGAGGTATCGCTCCTTCATTTCTTCCTCTACCCGGGGATCTTTGTCGACCCGGAGGAGAAGAAAGATTAACATCCCTCCGATACACCCTCGCCTCAGAGCCTGCAGCATTCCTCTTAATTTTCCTTTCTTGAACAGCTTCCATAGCTCAGTGTTCAAGTCTTGGCATTGATCAGTGTTGTGGCCATGCGTCAAGTGATACATGCAATATTTCCATTGGTTGGTAAGTTCCGAAGTTCGCAAAACGGGACTCAGAATCCGAAGGACATGCTGATCCTTCACATAGTAGAATACCTCGGCCACGTTCAAGTTGGTTCCCGATTTCAGTTTCTCATACATTTGTTGTACCTCGGTATCTTCTGTGAAAGGTTTGAATATAGCGGGCGCTTTGAATTCCTTCGTCCCTCCGATGCTTGATTTATTTCAGCTTGAATCTGTTGAAGTACTCTGGCTACTTGCCTTTTTATACCATTTTCGAGATGTCCTCCGCCTGAATATATTCGTTAGACATTACCATAAAAGCTGCGTAAGATGTTGGTGGTTTAAGCTGCACAGCTTTCCATAGGCTGGTTTCTGGATGTAGTGCTCCCATCACAATAATGAGGCATGCTTCGTCTCTCATGACTACCCCTATAGACCTTTTGCTCATTGAAACTTCTCAGGAAATCCCTCAAGCTTTTTTTCGAACCCTGACGAATGTTAGGAAGTTTATGTTTTGGCTCCTTTGGGGCTCTGAGGTATGAATACTGCATCAAAAATGCTTCCATGAGCTCTGTCCAGCCTCTGATGGATGCTGCCGGAACTACCCTGAACCACACATGCGCCTTGTTTCTGAAACTCAGGGGGAACATCTAGCATAGCGTAATCTCATTCGTGCCCTGAGCGCTCATCCACATCAGATATTTCTCTATATGGGAGTATGGATCATAATCACAGTCAAAAATCAAACTTGTGGAAAACTTGACTCCCTGTTGCCGAGGGGCATTACTAATTTTTATCGGGAAAGGAGAGAGGGCCACCGCCTGTTGGAGGACTCCCCCCGTTCCAGACATCTTCCTTTCCAGATCTACAAAACTTTTGTTCACTTCCTTATTTACCAAGACTTGTAAGTTTCTTGTTGGGGAATTTGGGAATGCTTCTCAATTCTCCGACCGGACTTCAGCGTGGGTCTCAATTCCTCTCGCTCCCCCCTCCGGGAAGAAGGCCTCCTATTTCCCCATTCCTTAGCAGGGACAGCTCAGTCGTGGGTAGGTCTTCTCATGAAGGGTCTCAACTCTCTTGTGACTATGGTGCTGAAGATGAATAGGATCTTTGATTTCTCGGCCTTCTACATCGATTATGCCTCCTTTGACCACTCTTCTAACATATAAGGGATGGTGAAAGGTTCAGATGATGATGTCCTCTTTGGGAGATGGACGGTGTCCTTGTGGAGCTTCATCTTCTATCGGCAACTCCCGGGTTGCAGGGCGATCTCTCCTTTGATTTTGCGGGCGAGGCTTGTAGGATTCTTCTTCCCTTGGCATCTACCTTGGCGGGGGGTGCTCTATTTCTCGTTTCCATTCAGGCGTGGTTGTCTCCAGGTGTCACCCTCCCTAGACACTTTCTGGGGTGGGGGTTTCTCGTCCCTTGGTTCCTCCCTGATTGTGGCTACCTTCGGGCTTCCGTCTCTAGTCGGCAGAAGTATTCGCTGTGTCTTCCTTCCGCTGGAGTTTCATTCACACTTTTCCTTTTTCCTATGTTCCTCTTTCTTATGAAGTTGATAGTTTCTCTGACATCACCTCCACTGTGTTCTTTCCTCGATTCCTTCTTTCTTTCGAGATCCTCCCTCAGATCACCATGGCTTCCCCTGTGAGGACCGCTAAAGCTCAACCTTTCCGGTTGAACCTGGGGAGCTTCAGTGGCGTACTCATTGATTACCTTTCTGATTTTTTCATTCATTTCCTTCGCCCTTCTGAGGTCACCCAGATCTGGGATGGGAATAGATTTCGCTGGGGTTAGTACTTTTGCGGCTGGTGCACTGACTTGGACGTTATTTCTTCTCCTAGTAACATTCCGATGAGCTCTGGAACATTTTCCTCTTTCTTCATTTTGGGGGGTCGTAAAACCTTCTCATCCTATCTCGCAACAAAGAAAACAGAGCAAGAATAAAAAGAGCTTAACAACCAAACAAAACAAGAACATCTAAGTGTAATGTTCCCACAGACGGCGTCAACTGTTGATGTATATTCTTAGCTAGTTAATTTATGATTAAAGGATAAGAGATTATAGTGTTGCTGAGTCTAGAATGATCACAATCAAATACAATGAAACAAGTGAATATGTGAGAGATGGGAGATCCAACCAAAAGCCCTAACCGATTTTTATTACTCTCCTCAAGAACAACACTCGTCAACCTCCAATTACAAGTGTAATGTCCTAAGTGAGCATGAGTAAACTGCTTCTCTCTTGTGAGAGAAGCTATTTATACTACCAACAAAACTCTAACCATTGTCCAATCCCGTCGTGCCACCTGGATGAAACAAACAACCATTAATGGAGGCCGATGGTACATCGATGACTTTTGGCAGCTGGTGCAGAGAGCCACCAGATGCCTTGCAGAGCGCGGCAGGTCTTTCCCTGCTTTTGCTTGCTTCCTATTGGTGGATGAGGAGAGACATGTCGGTCCTCTAGTGTGAGAGTATTGTCCAAGACATCCCTTCTTATTGTTATTCTTGTCCTCTAGCCTGTCGCCACTATCCGTTCTCACAGTTGTGTCTGTACTTTGCCCAACAGTTTTGATATTCCTCTCAGTTGTCGGATGGATCAGTTTCCGAAGTTCTGTTACTCGTCCGAGCCGGGGTGTTCTGCTGAGGTGTCTTGGCCATCTATCTTTTTATTGGGCTTTCTGCTCTTTCGCCCCCTTTCCTGACCTTATCTTCTTAGGCTCCCCAGCCCTTGATAGTGGGTTCATCTCCTAGGCCTCTTCTTGGTTCTTCTGCAAAGTGTGTCTTTTGGGCCTGGGCCTTCCTGTTTTAGCTGTCGTCGGCCCCTGATTTGTCATTCTCCTCATCCTTGGACCTCTTTGTAGTTGGGTCTCTTCCTCGTAGTACATTAGCTTGTTTGGCTTTCGGCCCATTAAGCATGGGGGATATAATACACATAACAATACGTACTAGTCCAGTTCTCGTGTACTGCACGGATTTTACAATTTCTATAAATTAAATATAAAAATATAATTATATAAATTTAGATTTTTATAAAGTATTTCATAACAGTATAAATGTTATCATTTTCATTTGATGATGAATAATACATTGCATACCGTTTAGGCTCGTTTAGGCCCTTGAGCCATCCTTATACTGCTAATGACATGGCTGAATTGTATGCAATTGTTATTTTCCGAGTCACTTATTTAGGCTCGTTTTGGCAAGCAATTTGTTTGGCTTTTTCTTTATCTCTCTTCCCTCTTTCCCTTTCTTATTTTCTTTTCCCTTTAATAAAACATTGCATACAATCATTAAACATAACACCCCTGTCACAATTAATTATTCACAATTTCTTCATTTATTATAAGTCAACATAAAATGATTCATCATGAAAAAAAATCAGTTTAATGCAAACCTCAAAGTATTAATTAATTTTAAAATTGATATCCATTCTTTTCAAAAATAATATATATATTTATCTAAATATATCAAATTACTTTTAAAAATCAATAAAATTTGTCAAAAATATATTTTTTAAATAACTTGTAAAAAAGTTTTCTTTAAAAATAAAATGAAAGATGTTTTTTTAATTATGCGATTTTAATGAATTTTAAACTTAAAAAAATTATAATTAAATTTAATATTTTATTAACGTAATTAAAAGTAAAATATAATAAATTTACTAAATTTATTCTAATTATTTTTTAAGTGATAAGTTGCGATAATATTTTTAATTCTTCAAATAATCAATCTTTAATTTTATTTCAATCCAGAAATTTCTAAATGGTTAAAACTTGCATGTTCCATGGGACACCGTACCCTAAATCCCGCATTTTTTGAAAGTTATATCCCTTAGAATTACATGGTATATCCTTTAGTATAAGAACGTTTATCATTTATTTTCTGAAAAAAATTATTTTTTAATAAAACATTTATACTATTCATATTTTAGCCGATCTGTTCAATAAAAAAAATTATACCCTTATTATTTATAGTGTATACTCTTTAAAACAAAATGTTATATCTATACACATCTTATGCACCCGGAAAGGTGAGGACACAAAAGACCAACTCTAGATAAATTTGAGTGTGTTTTGTTCTTTTTTAATTGTAGTTTATTTTTTTGCATGGAAATTTTTTATAAATAAATTAGAAAATGATTAGAAAATTTAACATTAAATAATTATTACTTATTTTATTGTATTTTCTATTCACTTATGGTACATATTTAATAATGCAAACCATCCCACATAAGGGCTTCCATGAAACGAATAAGAAGTAATAACATTTTTAATAAAAAATAATATTCAGTCGATGAAAAGAGATAATAGGGGGCAGTGAATTATTTAATGAACAATTTATAGTATAAATAAAATTTGATAATATTTTTAAAGAAAAGTGATAATTGTTGGATTGTATACTAAAAGTCTAGTTTTTTGTATGAACAATGTTATAACAATTTATTTGAAATGAGAATCATATAATAAAATGATTGCGTCTTATAATTTATTTATATGCACGATGCAATAGTCCACTTACTTTATACTATAGATAATATGTTATGCGACAACACGCGGAAGATCATATTATCGGTTTCCTTATAAAGTATAAACAGATGCTCACAACCGAGATAGACGGAGACTCTCTATTGGGATGGTTGCAGTGTGGTGTAGGGATGCCAATTGCAATGGCAAGTACCCTAGTTAAAAATATCGTTCCCACTAAGACAGTTAATTATCTATTTATTTTCTTATCACTATTCAACTAGAATTATTATGTAACCAATTTCCAGATTTGAATGAATTAATACCTAAGAATTTAAATGACAATAAATAAATAAATAAATAAAAACAATAGGAATTATTCAAGATTGATCAAGAAAAAAACAACAGCTCTAAGGCATCAGGTGTAGTGCAATTGATTTGGTATCCTAGACGTCCTATTATTCATCCATAGTGTTTTAATGGAAATACATCATAAGACGATGCGCAAATAGTTCTGAACCTCCTTCCTAGATACTAATAAGGCAAATTTCATAAACCTCCGGATGGCCAATTCAACTAACATATATTCTCTGAAAATAATACTCAAACTTATTCACTTCCTACTTGATTTCCTAATTGCATTGTTCCACTAAGACAATCAAGTACCTTGTTTACCAGCTCTTAGAATTATCGTGTTCACGGGCAAACTACTATAACCCCTAGCAATCAGACAATATTAAACACGTATGCACACAAGCTAACACAACATATCAAGCATCGCGGGCAACATCAATAATATGCTATGAAGACGTTACAAATGTATAACAAAATCTGGATAAATCAAATAAACATGGATTATCAACAGTATGAATTCTCAATACTAGTTTAGGTTTCCAAATCAATTACATCTAACCCTCAATCCTTAGAACTATAAAGGGTTTTAGCCCATGAGGTCACAAACAACCCTCATGGCTGACAAATTCATCCTCAAAACAATAAAAGAAGAAATTAAAGAAAATAATACGAAACCCTAGTGTCACGTGGTTTACGTTCTTCACCCGTCTCTCTGATTGGATCGCTCTCTCAATTGCACTTGAAACCTCCTCTGGACTGATGGGATGGATGGGTGAAAGGTTTGATGTGAATTGGGTGATGGATGGTGTGTGAATTAGATTCACGTTCTATTTCTGTGTTGAATGATCGGTCTCTCTTCTCCAAGTGTTCTGATCCCTATTTATACCATGAGCCTTGAAACTGACTCCTTTAGGCTGTTTTAACACGTTGTCACGCACAGGGAATTAAAATTTCTAATTTTTGGCCCAAAATAACTTAACTCGAGTTGAGCTGTCCAACTCGAGTTAACTACACGACTCGTGTTGCTTTGAAATGCAACTCGAGTCACCCTAAGACGAGTCATGTCATCAAGTCGAGCTCTCGCCTGTCTAGTCGTCTTGCCATGCTCTGATTCTGGATTTTCTCCGTACACCAACACGAGTCGAGTTGGCAAGTAGAGTTGGCGCCTGTCAACTCGTGTTGGCACTCTGGACAAAATTCGATGCTGCTCTACCTCACACGACATGCAACTCAGCTTGCCTCACAAGCAACTCGACTCGAGCTGCAAGTCGAGTTACTCAAGACAAGTCGAGTTAGCTGTCTGACCTATTATGACCCTCTACGGCTCCCTACTCAACTCGAGTTGCTAGGTTGACTTGACCCTTGCAACTCGAGTAAGGCCTTCTTGAGCTAGTTTCTCGCTCGTCTTCGATTTTACTTCATTTTAACCTGTTTTAACCTTCAAAACTCCACAATACCCATTAGAAGCACCATAATCATGTAAAATACATAATCTACGCAATCCAACATGAATATATGGCCTTATCCTAACAAAAACAAGGTAATATGAGACCAAAAAGATGTAGATTTCCACTCTCATCCCCAAACTACTATTTTGTTCGTCACTGAACAATATTTTCAAAACACGAGATGGATGAGAGCTGAAGTTCTAATGCAAACAAGAGATCACTCACAAATCCAAACCAAGATAATTATCTAGACTGTCCACTAACATGAAAGACTTAACGATGGGATCACAAAGGACTTGCTTAAGGTTGT
This sequence comes from Pogostemon cablin, assembly GCA_023678885.1. Lineage (NCBI taxonomy): Eukaryota > Viridiplantae > Streptophyta > Magnoliopsida > Lamiales > Lamiaceae > Pogostemon > Pogostemon cablin. The sequence continues at coordinate 18,677,622 of CM042994.1, read as the reverse complement.
AACGTTGGCTCTTTGGACAAGGGTAGGAAAATATGGGATGAGTGACTCGATCACTAGTAGAGAATCAATAGCAGAGATACATTTCAACACATATGCTTGACAAATCAATCTCCTTCTCTTTTTTCTCTTTTCACTTCTTTTTGTAATTCAATCCTCCCTTGACTTACAAGATCAACATCTTCTATTCATTTCTTTCTCTTGTTTTCAAACTAGGGTACCAGTTTCAGGCACTACCCATTAACTGGGGGTACCAATTTTGGGCACTACCCCACCTTTTTTTAAGTTTTAACTAATCTACAACTTCAATCACTTTCCGCCAACATTCATCTTTCCAGATTTTTACACATCACCAATCCGACTCCTTCATTCTCTACTATGATAAGTATTTAAAAGCTTTTAAAGGATTATATTAGCTATCTTTATAGGCTTCCAATGAATAAGGCTTTAAAGGCTCAAACGAGAAATAATGGATTATATAACAAGGTAGGATAAACATTTAGCTAGTGACTCAATAAAGAATATGATGGCCTAAGTTCATTTCCCATCATCTAATCGATCATCTAGCCACATGTAGATTAAAAGTCAAGTTCTAGAATATATGCATGTAAACGATGCTTTCAAGAATAAAACCAATCATGTGTAATTTCATGATCTATCAAAGCTCAAATTCTCACATGGGTTTAACGGAATAACGAGCACTCCTTTATAGGTCTTTGAGCCAATTTTAATACATGCAACAATTTCAAGTATTCCAACACTCAAGTACATATCTAGCTTAACAATCACCTTTTCATAATATCATAACAACACTTTCTCAATTTAATCATGCATCACATCACTGATTAGCACTAACTTGTAGTCGGGTTGACCAATTCAAGAATTTATCGAACCACAGGGAGGTAGGTACTAGTGCTTAAGCGATCTCATGTTTGTTGTAATTTTATAGAGACGAATCATCAATAGAGTGATTGTTCAAACAAGTAAATAGAAGTAATCAAAGCAATGCCAGCAATTATCAAATGAATCAAGATAAGTGGATGAAATGTGGTTTACCAAATTAAGCAAAAGTGGGATTAACAACAATTAAGTAATGGAAAATCTTAGGATACATGCATTAAACTCATATGAATCAAGGGTATTAATTAAGGGCCAACTCTAAATTCACCTAAGCTCCTTCTCAAGATGAATAGGATATTAATTTCAATTAGCACAAAGGTTGGTTCTCATTCAAATAATTCCAACTAGGTACTAAGCTTGAAATAAGAATCTCTTCACACAATTAATCAATCTCTCGATCAAACCAACCGTATGTCCTATCAAACGGTTCTAAACTTTAAAGGATTTCTCAATCTCTTCACAATTTATAATGCACAAGAAGTGTTTGATGAAATGATTCACTCAAATATCCTAATCACATAATTGATTTCTCAATCTAATCATATATTTAGAGCATCTAAACACACAAATCATCAAAAACATCAAGATCTAAAGCATCAATGATAGGAAATCAATTAACCCAATCAACATAAGAATTTAAATACCTAGATCCCAAAATTTAACCACAAACTTTCATGTTGCTAATCCCACAAGGGAGATTAGCCTACAATCTTCATAAGATCCTTAACATAGACATTAAAAACCTTACAAATCATGGTAAACTAGAGGATTAACACAAAATTGAGATGAAAACTCCCTTGGATTGGCTCCAATTGAATCTCCTTTCTTTCTTTGGTGATCACCCACTCTTCCTTGCTTCTTCACTTGATTTGGATGGCAGAATTTATGGAGAGATGATGTAGGATCAAAGTATGGATGAATGGGATGAAGAATATGGTGTAAAATCAAAGGAATGGTGTGTGAGGTCTGTGTGCAGCTTAAATTTCGTGGATTCCCTTCAAAGGTTGAATGGAAGGGTATTTATACTCATTGGGGGCCTTCTAGAAGAATTCTACTTTTTTTACTGATCAGGCACCTACACGACTCGTGTGTTGCAACACTCCTTGAGTCGTGTTAGGGTTTCAGGTCAACGCGAACTTACGACGGCACACGAGTCGTGTGCCACAGCAAGGCCAAGGGATAGTCGTGTTGTGCATTCTGATGTCGTCGCATGGCCATCTCTTACAGGCCCGTTTACAACACATGGCTTGTGTAGCATGACACGGCTTGTGTACTTGAAACGGCTGGCCGTGTCCTTGCTGTCTTATTTTCTTCTTCCTTCTTTCGTCTCCCTTCTTCATTTTTGCTCCGATTTCACCTGTTTTACATACGATTAAATTCATTCACACTCAATTCCATAAAAACACATAACTCCACCAAATAGCATAAAAATACGGAAAAAATATACGAAAACACACATAAAAAGACACTAAAATCTAGGTGAAAATATCACTCATCAATCACCAAGTACAAATACATCACTTCAATTACAGGTTTAATTCATTAATACAGGCCGATTAAATGAGATAAGAAAACCTAACAGATAATCAACTACCCAACTAAAAATAACCACAAATATCGCGAAAAGAAAAACACAACCTCTCAAAAAGCTACTAATCCTCCTCGCCATCACCGGGACCATCCTCATCATCATCAGCACCATCTCTATCTCCTGGACCCATCCGCCACTCATCGAAATCTCTCCTCTGATCCTCAAAGTCAGATAATCTGGTGGTGATGTCATTAGTGGTGGTGGCTAGCACACCGAGATGCCTATCCAAAACAGTCTGATTCCTCAAGACTGTGCCCATCTGTCGACTGATCTTCCTGTTCTCTACAACTCTCTGCCTGTTCTCCTCTCTCCTTCGCCTGTTCTCCTCCATCAAATACTCGTTATGCATACGAGCTCCCTGTTCCTGCTGCCCCCATCAATCATACATCGGTGCCCAGGCCTCAAATCCAGGTGAGGAAGTAGGTGGTGCCATCTCGTATAAAGGCACTCCACCAAAATTAGGTGGCTCATGGTACTGCTCTGCTCCTGCGAACTCATCATGATGCTGAGCCTTACCAAACTCTCCAACTCCTAGACCAACTCCACTAATCTCTTCATCCATCGGCTATGGCTACTGCTCTGGGATCTCTGGCTCTTCCATGGCCATCGGGAACATTCTGCCCAGTGCATTCCTCGCGATATTCTGCCAAGTATGGTTTTTTACCCCATCATGAATAGCCACGTGATCTGGTGTGTCCATCAACAAGTTCTCCTCTCTTACACCTGTGGTGAACTGATGCAGCGACATAGGGAACAAGAATGACAACCCATCCTCCTTAAATACATACATGATCCCTTGGAGGTCCCTTTTCATGATCCCCCTACGAACCATAGCTATCATGTCAAGGTCTGTGGGTCTCTAATATGCTCAATCCCCGAGGTATCGATACCGTAGTGATGGGCGATTAGAGTAACCAGTCCTCCTATATTCACCTTTTGTGTCTTGCATCTTTCTACCATACTATCTATCTCTTAGTCACACCTTGAACCGATAGAACTGGTACAGAAGGTAAGCTGCTAAGTTGAACTGCACTGAATTAACCATGCACCACAGTACATACAACTCTCCCTGTGTGATGCTACCTCTATCTGCTCGACAGAAGATTGTGCTTGTTAAAATCTAATCCATGTATCGCAGCACCGGATTTCTGATGAAAGTGGCCTTCGCCACACTCGACCTAAACTTCATCTTCTCTGTGATAGCCTCCCAGAACTCATCGGCTTTAAACCTCTTGTCTTCAGCAAAAGCCATACCTACTGGAGCCTTCAATGCCTGGTTCAGTCCTTCTAAGTTAATTTCTCTGAATACCCTTCCTAGGTAGAACTCAGCAGCATAAGGTAGCTTGTCCATCGGATCAGAGAAAATAGTCAGTGTGGATAAGAACTCTACAGTTAGCTGGAAATGAGTTCTCTCTTTCAGCTCCATAAAATGATGGATCCCAACCCGATCAACATATCAAAAATCTCATCAGCAATCTTCAGAGTTGTCATAGTTCCCTCATCTTGATAGCACGTTCGAGTAATCTTATCGTACACTTTCTCCCATACCTGAGCTATCTCAATCCAATTATTCATACTTAACTTGAAGTCCGACGGTAGCCTTTTTAATCTTCTCAACTTATCCATCCTTTGGTTGGCTGTATCATCTTGTGGCTGACCACAAGAATTGGAAGCACCTTTCCTCTCTTTACTCGGCCCGTCTCCTTTGGCCGGTTTCTTTCCTTTTCCTTTTTCTCCATCATTACCATCCCCCTTCTTTCCTCTACCTAAAATGATTACAAAATTCATCCACATTCTTCATAACATGAACACAGGATACTTACTATATGAATGATGCATAGTATCAATAAGACCAAGTACAAATCGAATTCAACAATCTCCACATATCCAATTCTTATCAAGTAAAGTGTTCAACACATAAAAATGAATAGATCTCACTTAACAAAACTAAAATATGCTATTTTCAATCCAAAACATGAATCCAATCCTACTCTATCATGTATTCTACACACTTCTTCACTCAATTGCAATATAAAATTAAGTAATTCAAGTCATAATTAGGTAAACTTTCAACACATATACATCAATATCAATTTTCCTAACAAAACTTTTCACAACTCAACATGTTTGCACTCCAATTTCAAAATTTAAACTTGTATTCATATTATTTCACTCCACATCGATCAACATGTCCAAACATTTTAATATCCATCAAGCCCTAGTCATGAATTCGTCACACATCATGATTACAAATCACTTTGTGAACAATTTCACATGCATACCAAGTGCTCGATGAAATTACTCAACCAAAATCCAATTTGAACATGTTAAATTCAACGCATTACACTTACCCATTACCAATTCGAAACAAATCCTCATGTTTAAAAATATAATGAGTAAGAAACACATACCTCTTAGGTTATACATGGCGAAATTGGACTTCAATTGATCTCCCTAAACAATTTTTTAAAACGCCCTAATTTCGCACCCAATTTGCCTCAAAACCAAGAAATTACGAATTTAAGATGGTGGGTGCAATGATTAAGTGAAGTGGAATGGTGGATTTCTGACAAAAAATCGATGAAAAATCGAAGGGCAGCAAGAGGGTGTCTACACGGGTTGAAAATGGGGAAGAAAGAATGAGAGAAAGTGAAGAAACCCCCCAATTTTAACTTAGAAATTTCGAATCTGGAGGCCCAACACGAGTCGAGCTGCAACTCGTGTTGGCCTTACAGGGTCGTGTTGGCTGTCTGCTTATTTCTGGACGTTTTCAGCAATCCAACTCGAGTCGAGTTACAACTCGTGTTGGCCTTCTTAAGTCGTGTAAGCTCTCTGGACAACTCTCGACACTCAACTCGAGTCGTGTCATCAACTCGAGTCATAGCCTGACAAGTCGTGCTAGAAAGCTCGACTCGTGCTAGTTAAGTCGAGCAGAAGCTTGTTAAGTCGAGTTGCATCTATCTGAAACATGTTCACCTCGGCACCCCAACATGAGTCGTGTTATAGTTCGAGTTAGGACTAGACAACTCGTGTTGGCTCCAAAAGCTCTAAAAACTTGTCATTTGATACGTTTCTTCCCTGAACTCACGTAAAACACACATATCAATCATCAAATATCCAATTTCAGTCAATAACAAGGAGCTAAAACTCATTCATATAAATCAAAAGACTCAAACTTTCAACCAACCACTCGACATTTCCGATTAAACCATCATTCAATACATCAAATATCAATAATTTAACTCAATCAGGTGCCAAGAAAAACCAATCAATCATCCTTAAGAATCAAAAATATTTCCACACTCAAACTAGGATTATCGCGCAACACAAACAAAAACGACACACACCTGGACAATCACAAAAAATAGACCTCTCAATATAATCAAATGAATCAAAAATACCAAAAAATCGCAAAAAATTAATCATCCAAGCACACAACACAATGAAGCAACTTTACTTTGGTGCAGCAAGACGCAGGTGTACACGTATCCCCTCCCAAACTTAGATCAAACAAAGTGAGAGCAGAAGTTTGTAAAGAAGTGTATACCATAGTCGAGCAACACCTAATAAAATTATGACATTGACACAGACTCAATAAATCAAATAAAATGGGAGGGTCTGTCCCCAACATGTGCTCATGTTTAACGTCGGAGTGTCACGATGGATACCTCTAACTTAAGTACTCAACAGAGAGAACTAACTTATCAAGCAGCAATTTGTAATGTTTCAACCTCTGTCCATTCGCCATCATGATCTCACCTTTTTCATCCTTCAATTCAAAACTTCCCCCTCCACAAGCTCTATGTGTGACACATGGTCCAGTCCACTTGGACTTCAACTTACCTGCAAACAATTTGAGACGAGAATTGAAAATAAGTACCTGATCACCAACGTTGAACTCTTTGAAATGGATCTTCGCATCATGCCATCTTTTCATCCTTGCCTTGAAGATCCTCGAAGTCCCATAAGCTCTCTCTCTCTCTGAACTTATCTAACTCATTGATCTGAGTAAGACGAAGATCCTTTGCATCCTCCACGCTCAAGTTCAAATGCCTTATCGCCCAAAGAGCTTTATGTTCAATCTCCACTGGAAGGTGGCAAGATTTTCCATAAACTATTTGTTATGGCGACATCCCTAAGACCGTCTTGAATGCAGTCCTGAATCCCCACAAATCATCTGTTGGATTGTATACTAAAATTTTAGTTTTTTGTATGAACAATATTATAACAATTTATTTGAAATGAGAATCATATGATCAAATGGTTGCGTCTTATAATTTATTTATATGTAGATGCAATAGTCCATTTACTTTATACTGTAGAAAATAGTTGTGCGACAACACGCGGAAGATCATATTATCGGTTTCCTTATAAAGTATAAGCAGATGCTCACAACCGAGATAGAAGGGGACTCTCTATCGGGATGGTTGTAGTGTGGTTTGGTATTAGCTTGTCTTGGCTATAGAATCACATTAGTGCACTTTGTGTGTATTGAGCAGGACCACTTGAGATCGTTCAACTTATACTAACTTATAGGAGAACTTGATCTCAGTTATTATGGATGTTTGTGTTTTTAATCCCTATACAATAACCTCGACACATAAGGCAGTATGTATTTCTTTGATTCATCAATGGGTGAGATTTACATGTAATTAAATCAACAAACTCGGTGAGTTGGGAAATAATGTTGTCTCAATGGTGTGTTGTTGATTGTAGAAGGAATCCATGTCCGACATAGGTTGATGATATCCTCTTGAGGAGCTCATTAGGATTATCATGTAAACCCTGCAGGTGGATTTATTCTGGCATGATAATAAGGTTGAGTGATACTACTCTCGGATGAGATATTAATTAATGGAGTTGTCACTAACTTAATTAATTAATGGACATTGAATATCTTAAACATGGGGAGACTAACGGACTCATAATAAGAAGGAGCCCATAACGTAATTATAGGATTAGAACGATAGTGCAGTAATAATATTTTAGTGGTATATAATATTATTATTAGACTTAAGTATAAGCTCTGGGCTAAGCTTGGATAGTTAAGCCCGATGGAGGCCAACTCTAATTTCTCCTCCTGGTCCCTGCTGTATCCCATATATAAGTCATCTCAGCTGTCCAGAAACCCTAATCTATGAGATTAATCACACCTAACACTATAAGGAGGGTGAGGGAACAGCAGATTGAGAAGATCTTGAGGATCTTCTCCCACACGACGTCGAGATTGGACTTGGGAATACAGCTGAAGACTGGAAGGTTGTTTGCTGCTGCTGTCCGCCACATTCTATGATATTTATAAAATTATACAGACTTCAAAACAGGATGTGTGATATACTGATGGAAATCCACGGAAGAGAGGATTGTTTTGGCGCATAGATCACTCAAATCCGACATCGGATGAGAGAGTTATGCCCAAAACGGTGATGCTGCGCAGGCTGGTGGCGAGAATTCAACGTCTTCAACATACCCTGATGAAATGTAATACGTTTCTTGTTTACTTGCTTCCGCTGCTTGTTAGAAACGTATGGAACCTAATGGGTCATGTTAACCAAATGATCAAATGCCAACAGCATCTTCAAGCTTTGTGGACCAATCCTTCCTTGTGCTTCCCACTGTCTTCTCCAACACCTGCTTAATCTGTCGGTTGGACACCTCAGCCTGCCCATTTACTTGTGGATGATAGGGTGTAGTAACCCTATGCTTCACTCCATACTCTCAAAGCACCTTCTCCAACATCTTATTCACAAAATGGCTTCCTCCATTACTAATAAGTGCCTTCGGTACCCCATACCTGTTGAAAATGTGCTTCTTAATGAACTCTTGCACCACTCTCGCCTCATTCGTCCTGGTTGGAATTGCTTCAACCCATTTCGACATGTAGTCTACTGCAAGCAGGATGTACAGGAATCCATTAGATGGGGGAAATGGCCGCATAAAATCGATCCCCCATACATCAAAAATGTCCACTACGATGCTAGACTGCAAAGGCATCTCATCTCTCTTCGAAATATTCCCCATTCGCTGGCATCGATCACATGTATCAACATACTCTTGACAGCTTTTGAACAGGTTTGGCCAATACAATCCAGACTGAAGCACTTTCTGAGCAGTCTTCTGGGCGCCAAAGTGACCCCCATTCGGCTGAGAGTGATAGAAATCCAGAACACTCTCCCATTCTACCTCAGGAATACACCTCCAGATAATGGAATCAGTGCAGATCTTGTAGATCCATGGCTCCTCCTATAATATAGTTTGTACATCATCTGGTGTCTGCTTAGCTGATGCGGTTTTAACCCCATGGCAATGTAGTTCACATAATCAGCGTACCATGGGGCATCCATCATCTTTTTCTCGGGGTATGTATTCGAAACAGTGAAGACTTGTTTGATGTCCACCATCAGTATCTTCTCATCAGGGAAGTACTCCTTGATCACCTCATCAGTGTTGTCACAATGCTTCTTTATCTCAATGCGCGATAGGTGGTCGGCTAGGACATTCTCGCTACCTTTCTTATCCAGAATCTCCATGTCGAACTCTTGTAGCAAGAGGATCCATCTGATTATTGTCGACTTTACATCCTTCTTATCCATCAAGTATCTTATAGCCGAGTGATCAATGTACACCACAATTTTCATGCCAATCAAGTAAGGTCGAAACTTATCAAAAGCATACACCGCCGCCAAAAATTCCTTCTCGGTGACAGTATAATTCCTTTAAGCAGAGTCGAATGTCTTACTTGTATAATATATCGCATGAAATTTTTTGTCTCTCATCTGCCCCAACACAACTCCCAAAGTTGTATCATTGGCATCACACTCCAGCACAAAGGGCTGAGTCCAATTAGGAGTAATGAGAATCGGAGCAGTTATCAATGCTTCCCAGAGAACCTGAAAAGCATGCAAGCAAAAATCATCAAAATAGAATGTAACATCTTTCTCAAGCAACCTTGACAGTGGTTTTGAATATTTGGAGAAATCTTTAATGAATCTCCTATAGAATCCTACGTGCCCTAAGAAAAATCGAGCTTCTTTTTCATTAGCGGGTGGTGGAAGTTTCTCAATTGCCACCACCTTGGCACGATCAACCTGAAGACTTGCAACAGAAACATGATGTCCCAAGGCTATCCCGTCTCGTACCATGAAATGGCATTTCTCCCAATTCTAGACGAGGTTAGTCTCTTCACATCGTTCTAAGACTAAAGACAGATTAGATAAACAAGAGTCAAAAGAAGAACCAAATACAGAGAAATCATCCATGAACATTTCCATTACTCTTTCAATTAAACCCTCAAAAATGGCCATCATACACCTTTGAAAAGTCGCAGGTGCATTACAGAAACCAAATGGTAACTTCCTAAAGGCAAAAGTGTCGTAGGAGCAGGTGAACGTGGTCTTTTCCTGATCCCCCGGTGCAATCATTATCTGATTGTAACCAGAGTAACCATCTAAGAAATAGTAGAAATCATACCACCCTGCAAGTCTATCTAGCATCTCGTCCATAAAGGGTAAAGGAAAATGATCCTTACGTGTGTTTTCATTCACCTACCTATAATCAATACATACACGCCACCCTGTAGGTACTCTAGTCGCAAGCACTTCACCCTTATCAGATAAAATTATAGTCATTCCCCCCTTCCTAGCTACCACATGCAACAGACTCATATAGGTACTATCGCTAATAGGTAGATAATGCCTGCATCTAACCATGTAAGTACTTGTTTCCTAACCACCTCATGCATAGCAGGGTTCAACCTCCACTGATGCTGCACAGAACATTTAGTTTCATCATCTAATCTAATCTTATGCATACAAAAAGTAGGATTAATCCCTTTTAAGTCTTCAATTATCCACCCTATGGCAGACTTATGCCTTTTCAACACAACTAGCAATTTGTCAAGTTCACTTGTAGACAAGGTAGAAGACACAATTACTGGAAAAGTCTCATCCTCCCCCAAATAAGCGTACATCAGATTATCTGAAAGTGGCTTGAGCTCAGTCTTCTTATCCTCCTTTATGATATCGCCTTCAACACGAAGAGGCAAGTATTCCCTTGTCCACATGACTTCTTCCAATGATGGGTCCTCTTGCCTGTACCTGCTCTCATCAAAATTAAGTAAGGTTTCAAGAAAATCAATAGTAAGTTCATTAGACATATTATCAAGTTTAGTAGTAGGTAAAGTTAGAGATTCGCTTATGCACGTTTCCACTGGATCCTTAGACAGGATCAACGGTAAGTCCTCCTCCACAATCTCTTCTACTACTTCAACCAACTTACACTGCTGATTTTATGTGGGCCACTGCATCGCCTTGTTCAATGAAAAGATGATTTCCTTATCATTTACCCTTAAACTCAGCTCACCCTTAAATACATCAATCAGGGCTCTTCCAGTGGCAAGAAAAGGACGCCACAAGATCAGAGGTGCCAAAAAGTCATCTTCCATATCTTCCATATCTAGAACCAAAAAGTTAATAGGAAAAACTAGGTTGGAGACTTTTACCAGCACATCTTCAATAACCCCCTTAGGGTAAGTCAATGATCTGTCTGCTAACTTTAAAGCTACTGATGTAGGCCTCAACTCCCCCAAACCAAGCTTTTTGAACACTGACAGGGGCATCAAATTAATACTGGCTCCAAGGTCACACAACGCTCTCCTTATAGGCCCTTTTCCTATCTCACAAGGAATGATGAAGCTACCAGGATCCTTCAGCTTTTCAGGTAACTTCCTCTGGATAATAGAGCTACAATTTTCTGTCAGGTTTACCATCTCCACATTGTTCATGCTCCTCTTTCTGGAGATGAGTTCTTTGATAAACCTTGCATAGTACGGCATCTGATCCAATGCATCTGAAAATGGAATAGTGATCTGAATGCTTTTCATTACCTCAGCAAACTTTCTGAATTTCTCATCGAGGCTCTTCGACAGAAACCTTTGAGGAAACGGAATTGGCACCCTTGTTTTTGGGAGACCCAAACTATCCTTCTCAAACACCTCTTCTATTTCTCTCAATTTCTTTGCCCGCTGCCATTTCTTATCGGCAATAGCTTGATCAAATTAGCTCACTACTGTATCCAGATGTGTAGGAAACCCCAGAGGTGAGCTTGTATCTAGCTGGGGTTGCACTGAACCCTGAGCCCATCCTGATCTGCAGGTAAACTGGGTTCAACTTGATCAGCCCCCAATCTTGGCTCATCTTGAACTGCTTCCGAGCTAGTAGCTGAGTGACCTTCTTTCCTTCTGTTATATCATGTATTAGTTCTGGTCCCTCATATTGCTTCTCGGACCTCAAGTGATTGCTTTTGCAGTTTCCTTAGGGTTGATTTCAGTATCTGATGGAAACTTCCCTTTCTGAAATTACTACTGCTGCTGGTTTACCATGGTAGATATCTGCCACATTGAATATGTCAGACTCTGCAACTGCTTGTTCACTTCCTCATTCTGTTTATTCATGTTCGAATCCATGAGTACTATGCAGTTGTTAATCTTGTTGATGTCAGCATCATTTTTCTGCATGTATTTTGCTAACACATCATCAATACTGGCTTTCCTTCTTCAAGCTTCGCTCCATGATCAAAATTTGAAGGGTATAGGACTGCATTGTTGGGATTAGAATAGGAAAATTTCTCGTGTCTCTTCTGATTCTGCCAACCACCTTGATTGCTTGGACCTCCTTGACTGCTAGGTCCTCCCTCTTGGTTATTCCTCTGGTTGGAATTGCCTTAAGGGTATATGTTTCCCTGCCAATTCTATGGTGCTCTTGAACCTTGGAGACTATGCCCCATGGCCCAATTTGCGTCTTCTACTACTTGCACGTTCATCACCACATCATCATTAGCAGGTCCTTGGTTGCCTCCCCCACTATTACCTGATATCAAAGTAACCAGGTGTTTATTCATTTGCTCTAGCTAGGAAACAACTTTATCATTTCTATCCGCCTCAGAAAACTTCTCCTCAACTTTAGCAACTTTCCCGAGTATATAAGTCCCTTTAATCCTTTCCAATGGCCAATCTCTAGAGTTCATCAAGATGTCATCGAACAGCTTCTCTACTACATTTGATGTTTTCCCAAAGATCGTTCCTCCAGAAGAAGTATCGACTAGCACTCTAGACTCATTGTCAAGACCATTGTAAAAGACACTGACGAGCTGTGGCTTTTTGAGTCCATGCTGTGGACATCTCCTTAATGCATCAGTGAATCTCTCTCAAGCTTCTCCAAACGATTCGTCTCTCCTCTGTTTGAACTGATTAATTTCTTGCTTCAGTGCAAGAATCTTTCCTAGTGGCATAAAACAATCCACAAACAACTGCTGTAACTCAGTCCAATTAGCACAGCTGTCCTCAGTCAACTTGTCATACCACTCTCTTGCCTTGTTAGCTAGAGAAAACTAGAAAAGCCTCATCTTCCATCTGTCATTAGTATTGTCAGCGGGTTTAACTGTATCCATGTAGCTGTTGAAGCGTTTCAAATATCCATAAGGTTCATCAAAAACACCTCCGGCGAAAGGATTTTTCTCCACCATGTTAATCAGGGCTGGTCTTATATCATTTGCTTCATTAGCTTGAATGGCCCCAACTACGCCTGATCCTTCAAGATTGCTAGACTTGAACGTCTCCCAGATGACAATGTCATCTTTATGTGTTCTATCTCCCATAATTGCTGATTCTACTGTTGTTTTTGCTTCAACTTCTGACTCAGCTTCTGACTCAGCTTCTTTTGGAATAACCTAATATTCAATCTTTTTTTTCCTCCTCTTCAACTGCTTTAGGTGCTGATGTGTCCGCTTTCTTCTTTAGATTCGGTACCTTAATAGCCTTAAGAGGTGCTTTGATTTTTAAGCTGATACTATCATTTTTCTTGCAGACGCTTCAATTTTCGGATCAAATTCGAGATCTTGCGTTCCCTTCTTTGATCTGGTGTACATGCAACTTCAAGAAAATTCAAGGTGTAGACAATTAAACCTCAAAACAAATATTCTAATTAAATAAGTAATAAAAGCGAATAAATAATTTACTGTCCCCGGCAGCACGGTGCCATAAACTTGTTAAGCGTATTTTGCGCACCTCAATTAAAATCCACAAGTGTAGGGATGTCAATTGCAATAGCAAGTGCCCCAGTTAAAAATATCATTCTCACTGAGACAGTCAATTATCTATTTATTTTCTTATCACTATTCAACTAGAATTATTATGTAACCAATTTCCAGGTTTGAATTAATTAATAACAAAGAATTTAAATGACAATTAACAAATAAATAAAAGCAATACGAATTATTCAAGATTGATCAAGAGAAAAACAACAGCTCTAAGGTATTTGGTATCCTATATGTCCTATTGTTTATTCATAATGTTTTAATGGAAATACATCATAAGACGATGCGCGAATAGTTCTGAACCTCCTTCCTAGATACTAATAAGGCAAATTTCATAAATCTCTAGATGGTCAATTCGACTAACATATACTCTCTAAAAGTATTACTCAAACTTATTCACTTCCTACTTGATTTCCTAATGGCATTGTTCCACTAAGACAATGAAGTACCTTGTTTACCAACCCATAGGATTATCGTGTTCAAGGCAAACTACTATAACCCCTAGCAATCAGACAATAATAAACACGTATGCACACAAGCTAACACAACATATCAAGCATCATGGGCAACATCAATAATACACTATGAAGACGTTACAAACGTATAACAAAATCTGGATAAATCAAATAAACAAGGATTATCAACAGTATGAATTCACAATACTTGTCTAGGTTTCCAAATCAATTACATCTAACCCTCAATCCTTAGAACTGTAAAGAGTTTTATCCCTTGAGGTCACAAACAACCCTCATGGCTGACAAATTCATCATCAAAACAACAAAAGAAGAAATTAAAGAAAAGAATACGAAACCCTAGTGTCACGTGGTTTGCGTTCTTCCCCCGTCTCTCCGATTGGATCGCTCTCTCAATCGCACTTGAAACCTCCTCTGGACTGATGGGATGGATGGGTGAAAGGTTTGATGTGAATTGGGAGATGGATGATGCGTGAATTGGATTCACGTTCTGTTTCTATGTTGAATGATAGGTCTTTCTTCTCCAAGTGTTCTGATCCCTATTTATACCATGGGCCTCGAAACTGACTCCTTTGGGCTATTTTTACACATTGTCACACACAGGGAATTAAAAATTCCAATTTTTGGCCCAAAATAACCCAACTCGAGTTGAGCTGTCCAACTCGAGTTAACTACACGACTCGTGTTGCTTTGAAATGCAACTCGAGTCACCCTAACACGAGTCGTGTCATCAAGTTGAGCTCTCACCTGTTTAGTCGTGTTGCCATGCTCTGATTCTGGATTTCCTCTGTACACCAACACGAGTCGAGTATGCAAGTCGAGTTGGCACCTGTCAACTCGTGTTGGTACTCTGGACAAAATTCGACGCTGCTCTGCCTCACACGACATACAACTCGTATTGCCTCACAGGCAACTTGACCCGAGCTGCAAGTCGAGTTGCGCAAGACAAGTCGAGTTAGCTGTCTGAACCATTCTGACCCTCTACGGCTCCCTATTCGACTCGAGTTGCTAGGTAGAGTTGACCCTTGCAACTCGAGTAAGGCCTTTTTGAGCTCGTTTCTCGCTCATCTTCGGTTTTACTTCATTTTAACATGTTTTAACCTTCAAAACTCCTTAATAACCATTAGAAGCACCATAATCATGTAAAATACATAATCTACGCAATCCAACATGAATATATGGCCTTATCCTAACAAAAACAAGGTAATATGAGATCGAAAAGACATAGATTTCCACTCTTATCACTTGTCTTGGCTATAGAATCACATTAGTGCACTTTATGTGTATTGAGCAGGACTGCATGAGATCGTTCGACTTATACTGACTATATAGGAGAACTTGATCTCAGTTATTATGGATGTCCGTACTCTTAATCCCTTTACAATAACCTCGTCACGTAAGGCAGTATGTATTTCTTTGATTCATCAATGGGTGAGATTTACATGTAATTAAATCAACAAATTCGGTGAGTTGGGAAATAGTGATGTCTCTTAGCTATGGTGTGTTGTTGATCGTAGAGGGAATCCGTGTCCGTTATAGGTTGATGATGTCCCCTTGAGGAGCTCATAAGGATTATCATGTGAACCCTGCAGGTGGATTTATCCCGGCATGATAATGAGGTTGAGTGGTACTACTCTAGGATGAGATATTAATTAATGGAGTTGTCAGTAACTTAATTAATTAATGAGCATTGTATATCTTAAACATGGGGAGACTATTGGGCTCATAATAAGAAGGAGCCCATAACGTAATTATGGGATTAGAACGGTAGTGCAGTAATAATATTTTAGTGGTATATATTATTATTATTAAACTTAAGTATAAGCTTTGGGCTAAGCTTTGATTCTTAAGTCTAATGGAGGTCTAACTCTAATTTCTCCTCCTAGTTCCTGCTGTAGCCCATATATAAGTCATCTCAACTGTTCTAACCCTAGATGAGACATGCCTAACACGTGAAGAGGGTAGACGGAATAGCAAATTAAGAAGATCTCGAAGATCGTTACCCACACGACGTCGAGATTGGACTTGGGAATACAGCAGAAGATCAAGTGGTCATTTGTTGTTGTTGTCTGCCAACTTGAACGATTTTTATAAAATCGTACAGACCTTATAATTCGATGTGTGATATAATGACTGAAAGTCACGGAAGAGATGATCGTTTTGGCACGTAGATCACTCAATTCCAAGACCGAAAGAGAGAGTTATGCCCAAAACGGTGAGGCTGCGTAGGCTGCCGGCGAGAATCCATCTTCTTCAACATACCCTGATGAAAGGTAATACGTTTCTTTAGTTTTTTATTTCCACTGAATTAGAAACGTATGGAACCCTAACGGTTCACTTTAATCAAACGATCGAACGCCAACAATAATATCTTTAATAAAAAGTGATAACTAATTAAAAAATGTAAATGTTCTTATCGTGAGAAGATCTCACAAAACGTATTTTTAATATAAATAGCGTATACTATTAGCCTTAATTGTCCATCATGAAGAGAATTAATGGTTTTTCAAAGTGTGTTGATGGAGTTTTATAACTGTTCTTAGCCTCATTTCTAGGTTAAAATGATTTAGAGTAAGAGAACTCTATCGTTGTTGTAAACCGTAGTGACCAAGTACAAAATTTATAGAATATCGTCCCAAGGGAAAAGTAAAATCAAGGTGTATCCTGATTTACCTTTAATCATGCTTTGTAAAAGTGATCGAATTTGGGTTTTGATTTTAGATTAATAATTATGCTAAGCAATTAACTAGAATAAAGCAAGTAATAACTACAATTATCAAGGAACAAGTATGAAATGGAATGAGTGTAGTAGATCTTAGAAAGAATGCACGGCTAACCACAATCAAAATCAAGGAAGTAATCTAGACATGCAAGATTCTAATAGCAAACATCATTGACAATATACTAGAAGCAATCACTATTGTACCCCTAATCCCTATGGCCAAGGTGACTAGGTTCTCATCCCTTTTACAAGATTAAATCTCCTTAGATTGGTCTTATTATCAATTCCCATGAAGGTACTATGATTCTAAGTTTTGTTCTTCTCATTCAATTACTTAAATGTCCTCTTACAAGTGTTCTAAGCATTAGAAGAGTATGACTTACCTCTCCTCACACTAACATGCATGATCATATCACTAATTGATTCAATTTACCCCTAACACATAATATCAGAATGGTCATCCAAACATCATGTGTATAGAAATCAATCACACAATTAATAAAATGAATTATGAATCACAATTTTTAAGAAGAAATCCATCATCAATTCAATTAACTGCTAAAAATCCCACAAATCTAGATTAACCTCAATTCATCATGTGGCTAGCCTCACAAGAGGTCTAGCCAACAATGATCATCTCACAAACCTTACAAAGTTCATAAAATTCCATTTCTAACTTCAAATCAAAAGAAATACAAAATGAAAGTTGAATCTCTTCCCTTGTAAATGAGGGTTGATCTCCTTCCTCCAATAGCATTCCAAGCATATAAGCCTCAAATCTCTCTAAGGATGGTATGGGTGAAGGATGTATGGAGTGAATTATGGAATGAAAATGATAGAAATGGATGAATTTGGTGGATTTTGGATGTAGGAGAAAGTGTGTGTGTAAATGTGGTGTGGAATTGTGTGTTTTGATCCAATAACTACCCCAAAATGGCTCTCTCCCGTAAATCATGCTAAAATTGAGCATTTTTACCCCCTTGGAACCTTCTAGAATACGTGCACACTTATTCTGAATTTTTGCCCAAGCTCGACTCGAGTTGCGCTACTCGATTCGCGTAGGCGCATTTTTCTCGGCGTGTAGATGGAACACGACTCGTGTCCTGCACACGGACTCGGTATGGGCGTGTAGCTATTTCTGATGCTTGCGGACGGCCACTGTTATAGGCTCGTGTGCGGCGCACGACATGAGCTCGAGCACAAGCTCGATTCGAGCTTCAGAGCTCGATTAGAGTGTGGTCGAGTCCTGTCCACCTTCTTCATTTCAGCTCCCGGCTCCATTTTGCTCCATTTTTGACCTGTTTTACATACATTTAGCCTTATTTCCACACATTTATCAATCTATATCACACTTCTCCTAACTAACATGAAACTCCACCAAAAGTTATACAAATATGGATAAAAATATCCAAAAATCCACAAATAAAGACACTAAAATCTAGGTGAAAATGATGACGATCAATAACAGTTTGGGAGTGAATGAAATTGGTATTGAAGTAGTGATTGAGCTTGAAATTGCATCTAAGGAGAATCATGGAGTAGTGCTTAAATCTAGTACTCCATAGAAACAAACACCCTAGGGTAGTACTTAAATCTAGTATCCTATGGAGGATACGCGAGGTAGTGCCCGAAACTGGTACCTCGAGAGAAAAAAAAATGAGAGAAGAAAAAGAGAAAAAGAAAAGAAGGAAAAAATGTTGTACTTGAAAAGAAAAAAAAAGTTGAAGAGTTGAGGAGGATGTTGTGCTTGATTGAATTGAGTAAGAAGAATGAACGATCATGATGGAGTGCACGCTTGATTGATCCAAGTTTTGAGTCACTCATCCATATATTTCCTACCTTAACAAAATAGCCAGCATTACATCCAAAAGAAAAGCCGTTTTTGATCCTATTGCCGAATCATACTTTTAGTGGTGGAGAGTTTGAGACATTTGACAAGTTTATGGCTACGTAAGCACTTGAATTGAATTTGAGCGTAAACACCTTAACCCATTAGTGTACACCTTTTACACTTGAGTACGAGTGATATATACTTCTCGTGAGAACATGTCAATGGAGCATTTGGATTGGTGGTGATTGTCTTATCTTGTATGCTATGAATTAATTATTACATGTAATGAGAGTTGTATGACCTAAGTTGAGGACAATTATATTTTGAAGGGGGTATTGGTCATAGTCCTTGTTTCCCCACTAATTTTCTTACTCTCTTTCACTTTATTTTTATTTTGTTGCCTCGGGACGAGCAACGGGTAAGTTTGGGGGTTTGATGAGAGTGAAAATAAACGTGTTTTAGTGTTTAAGTTAACACTTTTTTATGGGAATTATTATTATATATTAGCACAAGTGTCTTATATTCAATATATTTGAGAAAAATGTGCGTTTGAGATGTTTTATTGTGTTTTAGGTGTAAAAGGATCAAAAGTGCAAAGTTATAGGAATGCTAAAAAACGCACGTACAACATCCATAATGTTTCTGTATTTTTGTGGAGCTTATAACTGATAGTGTAATACATGGTTGGAAAGTCATGGAAGAGAGGATCGTTTTAGCGCATGAATCACTAAAATCGGAGTTCGGACGAGGAAGTTATGCTCAGAATCGTGAGGTCGCGCAGCTGCCGACGAGAATTTCTGAAAATTTTCGAAAATTAGCCCATATTTCGATTTCTTGGAGCACAATTAATTTCCTTATCACAAAATCGTGCATGATTCAACCATATCTTTTATTTCCTTATTTCATTCTCATCTTACACCTATATATATTTTACATCATTAATCATGTGAGAAGGACGATAATCATCCTACACCCCACCACAAGGGGGATTACCCCCACACCATCATATTTATTCCTTCCACCATCCATTCATTACTGTGAAGATTTATTTGTAGAATCAAGAGGGGAATCAAGAGGAGAATTCAAGACGAAGAAGGACGTGACGACGCCCACATCTAGGGTTTATTTCGTTTCCTAATTTATCTTGTGATTTTCCCACTACAACAAAAAAGGATTAAGACAACATATATAATTTGTTGTCAATTGGCTTGTTTTGGTAAAAATGCTATGTAGTCTAAGTCTGTGTTGTCTTAGAGTCTATTTACGACTATACATATAATATGTAGTCTTTGTGCGTCTTTTTAAAAAAATGCACAAGGACAACAAATAATATGTAGTCTTTCTGCGTCTTGTACGTTTTTTTATTAAAAAAAAAGATGCACAAAGACTACATATTATATGTGTTGTCCTTGTGAGTCTTATTTTAAAAAATAAAATAAAATGACAACAAATTATGTGTTGTCTTTGTACATCTCTATTCCTATTAATTGCATTCTACATGATCCACAATACAAAAAAAAATATTAAATAACCCTCTCTAATCCAAACATAAAACAAGGAATATCACTTTAATAGAATTTCTCAGGAGTCAATATTTTCTATGTACAAACAACATAAACCAAAAAGCGTAGAGCTATAAGCAACACAAATTTTTAATGTTTTAATCAAACTAAGAGGCATCCCACATGTGGCTGCTAGTTAACATGTCAATGAGGTGTCAATGAGGCGATCGTGATGTTCCTTGTATTTATTGGCATAAACATTAATTGATGCTCCCAAGACCTGCATAACAGATTGATGACTTTCATAATGAAACTTGTGCTTTTGCTATTAAATATCACACTTAGAGAAAGGAAAAAATGCTAAAGTAAAGCTCCCCAATCATCTTCTCATCAAGAGCATCATAAAAATTATAATCCATCAATTTAAATCATGGTAAAATTGATAATCTGATAAGAAAATAGTCTGTAAGAACAACTAAGTCAGAATTTCCATCCTTAGCTAGCTTTAGACAATATCTAGTTCACAATTTAGACCAAAAAGCAAATGCCTAATACAAAATGTAAGTATAAATATCATTTTCTTCCATTAAGCTGCACATGTAAGCTTACCAAAAATTAGCTCATATCAGATGAGTCATTGACCTGAATTTTGAAAAATAATGTTCAATCTGCAAGGATCCATGTGGCTGTGACTTGATAGGTTTAGCAACATTTTTGCAATTTTTCCTGGAGGTGGTATTTTTATCAGCCTGAACAATAATATAAGATATTAGTTACGAAAGAGGTACACAAGGAAATCTGTCATGAAGAGCAATACCTTTAGAATAGCAATACAGTTAGCTCATAGTATTACTCCCTAGTTTCAGATAACTTTTTAAGGAAATCTGGCCTGTCAAAAGGAAACGAGTAATGTCATTATTTGTTACCAAGAAAAAGCTAGAGCCAGTTCTATTCAGTTAAGCCGTTAGAATGGTATCATGAAGTTACATGTATATTTCCTACATTCATATAATTCAAAATCAAATGATACAACTCAATGCTACTTGTACAACCTTCTAATGGTGATTCAATTACTCAGCCTGCCATTTTATGGAATACTTTCAAATTCTAAGATTTCACAAGTATGATGCAGCTTACACTAAATTGCTAGAGTTTCTCAAGTGTTCTCTAATTGCAAACTCGTTGAAAGATGGGTCTTCTAATGTAGCTCAATTCTCCCAGTTAAAAAAACTATACCACATAAACAAGCAAGTAGGAATCATAGGCTTGAAACGGAGCCTAGTTGATAGGCTTGAAACATGCAAGTAGGTGTCATAGGCTTGAAATGGAATACCATAACAATTAGAAGAAGGGGAGAAAAACAATGGAAGATAGAATTGATAAGAAATGCTGATAGGTTGCATAAATTCATATTCAAATGTGACAGGTTGCATTCAAGAAATTCTAATTTCATTCTAATGTATCCATTACCTTACTGATCATGGAATGGTCAGAAACTTTTATAATAGAAACTTAGATCATCAGCAAGAAATCATAACAATCAACAGCATTATAAAAGCACCATGAACATCTGCTGCATCATCTGAAAATAACATCAAGAGCTTCTGCATCTTGTCTATCAACTTTATTCTCAGCAGCTCAATCATACCAATAATTGTTACCATACAATATCAAGTTGAATTATCAAAAATCTCAGTGGAAGTCATATTAACATTGTGACCAAAGAAAAATTAGTTGCACAAACAGTAATTACCAGTATGTTTGCTGATCCACACTTTGTTGCCTTGTTAAAATTAGCTATATCTTGTACAAGAGCATGGCATCCCTGAAAATGATGAGTACTCTCTGTTAATTGAAGAAACAACAAAATTATCATAAGTTACAATGCTACTGTCAGCAGGAAAGAATAAATCAAACTGCAGATGAAGTTCTACACTATTCTAATCACAAGATTAGAAATAAGACGAACAAAAGAGAACCAATTAACAGACCAAGGTAATCCGTCATAAACACAGCCCAAACTCATATAACCATAAAATCCAAGCTGCCGTTTCAAGACTAAAAAACTGAGTCCAATACTCCACCATAAACAGCAGGATTAACATGTTAAAAAATAATACCAGATGAATCACAAGGTACAGATATATCAACACCAGCGTGCGTGTAAAAAAATTATATCCTGAGATAGTGAACATCATACCAGGAAAGTTAATCAGCAACGGCCCGAGCGAACTCAAACCAAAAGTGCAGAAAATTGATCGATAGGGGCTCGTTCATGTAAAAATTATCGAGAATCGGGCAAATCCCATCGAGCCAAGAAGACCTCTGCCGTCTAAAATGAACAGGGGATCACAGAGTGCTAAGCCAAGAGGGGAAGAGAACTCGTCGAAAACCAGCGGAATCTTGACGCAAGAGGCATCGGAATAGTCGCGCACCAGTGGAGATAAGCAGACCAGCCACTGTTGGACGGAGGTGGCTAATGAAAATCGCTCGAAGCGAGGACAACAGCTGAAGAACGTCGGAGGAAAACAAGGGGTGAGGGCCGTGAAATGGGTAGAATGAGAAGCCCTAGACGGTGCCGATTTCGTCGGCGAATCGCAATATGTAGGCAGTGAAAACATGGGCTCTTTGTATAGAGAAGATGAACTGTACCAAGAGAGATATAGAATTTGGGAAAAAATTGATGGGTGAAGAGATACCCAGATCGATAGTGAGAGACGGAGCCGTCTGATAAATCGCAAACATCTGCCAAAAGGGTTGGCGCTGCCGTCAACAAAAAAACATTCTCCACCGCAAAATCAGGAGGAGTCCTGCCGAGGGGCGACAAGATGCCGATGGCCGGAAGGGGAAGGCCCTCGCTTTCAGTCAGCGGATTGGGTGCGGTCGCCGCTAGGGTTTGTCGTTCCTCTCACGACAAGGTGGGTTCGGCTGCGCTGTCGGCGGGAGATGGGTGTAGCCACAACTAGGTTTCGTCGCTCCTTGCGACGAGATGAACAGGCAGGAAATGGGAGTTTTGCTTTTAGGGCTTAGAATTGGGAATTTTGTTTTAAGAGTTCAATTGATTGATGGCAGTGATGGATTTGTTACATCTGATCTAATTAGATTATAAAATTAAAATAAAATCATTTCTTTAATATATATATATATATATATATATATATATTTTTTTTTTAATATTTAATTTTATAATTTTTTAAAAATTTATTTTATAATTAAAGAATTTATTATTATATATTTAATGTTTAATGAGTTTTAAAATAAATTAAAAAATTTATGAATAACTATTTATAATAACACAAGTTTAATTAGTCTCACTCAAGCCTTTGTCTTAATTTTATAATATTTTAGAGATTTATTTCATATTTAATTAAAATCAAAGAATTTATTGTTATATATCTAATGTTTAATTAGTTTAAAAATAAATTCAAAAATATATGAGTTACAACATACTCCATTCAAATTATATATGTTGCCTCAAAATAAATTAATTAAAAATATATTATATTATACACAACATATATTGTCATATATCTATAATATTTTTCCATAAAATTTTAATTGATTAACTACTACTCTTAATTGAGTGTAATAATCTTTTACAATTTCAAATTCTTTCATTTTCATATTCACGTAGTAAGAGTTTGGAATTTTAGATTTTGTACTTGTTTGCATGCCAATTTTGACTATTGCATGGCTATAAACACTTGCACTGACAATTTGTTTTTCATGGCCTTTTATGCATGGGCCCACTATCAAGAAATCTCATACACAAGTCAGCACCAAGAATAGAGGTGATGGTCCCACATATGAATTAATGAGCTAAAATCTCGTGGAGTTCGAAAATCTCGTCGAAAGCCGTGCGACGTCACCGTTTTTATCACAACTTCTTCATCCGACCTTCGATTGAGGTATTTTTTGCACCCACGCGATCTTCTCTTTAGTGGCTTTCTAACCATATGCCACATGACTAGTTTGGACTTCTACACAAATACAGAAAAATTATAGAATGTGCACGTATGTTCCCTTGTAAGTAGCACAAGTTCACCCTTCATTCCAACTTTGCATTTTTTTATCCCTTTTTCCTATCAAAATATAACAAAATACCTCTCAAGAACCTTTTAGTCAATAATAATTCAAAGTATTAAGATTTGTATAAATAATATCAATTATACGTTCAAAGAAGTATCAAATTGGACCCGAAAATACATGAATTTCCACTCTCATCAAACCCCCAAAACTTAAGGTGTTGTTCATCCTCGAACAACGAAGCGACAAACCAAGAGAAAATAATGAGATGGAAAGTCATGTTTTAAAGGGATGATCGAAACATCAACTAAGCCTTCAAAAGATGTAATCACTCTTAACTCGGTTCACATAACTTCAAGTTCAAAAGCATAAATTCATTCAAAACATGCAAGTTAAGATAATTACTTCACCAATTCAAGTGCGCAATCCACCCGTGCTCACAAGATACATATAGTGTAACTCTCACGCTCAAGGTGTATAAAGTGTACACCGCTTTGGGTTTTATATATGTGCTCTCAAATTCAAATCAAGTGCATGTGTAACCATAAGCTTGCCTATTGTCTCAACTCTCCTTTTACTTGTAGCTAGTAAATCATGAATCAAAAAGGTCTTTTTATTTGGTTGTAACGTAGGCTTTTTGGACAAGGTAGGAAATATATATGGATAAGTGACTCAAACTCGGATCAATTAAGTGGCCATCTATCATGATCTTTCATTCTTCCTCATCACTTTCATTACAGTACAATTCCTCCACATCTTCATAGGAATCATTTTCTTTTTAATTCTTTCACTTTTCAACTCCATCATTTTTCTTTCCTTCACTTTTTTTTTAATGGGGTACCAGTTTTAGGCACTACCCCAATGGATCCTCCATATGGTACTAGATGTAAGCACTACCCTAGGGTGTCTATTTCATAGAGTACTAGATTTAAGCACTACTCCATGAATTTTATTTTTTGATCATTTCTTCATCATCCTTTTCACTTCCAAGATATTCACATTCTTCTTCTAACCTCCTCAATAATTACTCAATTAATCCAAGTAAAACAAGAAAAAATCAAATATTGATTAAGCTCAAACGGGTTATTCGAAAAATAGATATTTCAAGACTCAAATGGTTGACTAAGGATTTAATGAATTCAGGTAAAGTGTATGAAAAATATGGGCTAAAAATCAAAGATGGCCTAATATCATTTTCATAATCCACTAGACTATTCTTGAATATTCAAGGAGACTTAAAGCAAGTTCTAGAATACACGCACAAGAACAATACGCTCAAGAATAAAAATATCATGCATCAATGTATCATGATTCAAAGGCTCAAATAACACTTGATTTTTTCATAGAATGAACGAGCACTCTTCAAGGCTAAGCATACATCATAACAAGCACATCAAGAACTTCAAGTACTTTAGAATTTAAGCATGTTCTCCTTATGAATCATAATCAACATCTTATCAAAGGCATCATAAAAGCTCATAAATCCCCATGAAATTCAGGTCACAGAATTTAAAGCTCATGCTCCTTACTCATAAGAATTCAAAACTCACAGAAAATTTTAGAATAAGGAACGAAGTAACCTGATTTCAATCTCCTTCACATATTGCAAGTTTACTTTATCACTTTTAATACCTTCTCAATCATAAAAGCTCAACACAACACTCATCATCACAGGAAAGATAAAAATATCAAAAAGATGAAAATCAACGGCAGAATAACAAAGACAAAAAAAACACACAAGACACCTGGATAGTCGCAAAAAAATTCGAAAGATCGAATAAAAAAATCCAGGTAGCAACTCTGATCGTCTCTCCGGTGGAAGGATGAAAGAATATCGGTGAATGGTGAAATTTGGGCAGCAAAATATGTGTGTGGCTGAATGGGGTGTTCCCCCCTTCCCCCATTTGGGCGAGAGGGAACTCCCTCTCCCTTCATCAATTCACATCAATTTAAATAGCACACTGCATTGCCCACTTAATTGGCATGGCTTGTAATATTCAAAATCAATTCTGACTTCTTAAGTTGGCTCAATTAATTCTTGAATGGCTGCTGATGGAAATGTATTGTATCACAAGTTAAGAGTTTGAAATAGCAACCAATATGGCCCACAAGTTTGTATTATTTGGTCACCCATGACGTGGCCTTTGTTGACTCTCAACTCAATTAGCAATCTTTGGATATATGGCCCACTTATTGATCAGACTTAACTTATTCCATGAAGTTAGTCACGAGGCATCAAAGTGTTCTTTATGGCCAAAATTCGAAATGTTTCGAAAATCCTATCGGCAGCCGCGCGACGTCACCATTTTGATCACAACTTCTTCATCCAACCTCTGATTGAGGTGATTTTTGCGACCAAAAGTTCCTCTCTTCCGTGGCTTTCTAACCATATATCATAAGACTGATTCGAACTTCCACACAAACACAGAAAAATTATAGAATTTGGACGTCTGTTTGCTTGCAAGTAGCACAAGTTCACCCTTCATTCCAACTTTGCATTTTTATCCCTTTTCCTATCAAAATACAGCAAAATACCTCTTATGCACCTTTTAGTCAGTAATAATTAGAAGTAATAAGATTTGTGCAAATAATAATAATTATCCACTCAAAAAGGTATCAAATTGGACCCAAAAGTACATGAATTTTCACTCTCATCAAACCCCCCAAACTTAAGGTGTTGTTCGTCCTCGAACAACGAAACGACAAACCAAGAGAATAATGAGATGGAAAGTCATGCTCAAATGGAAGATCAAAATATCAACTAAGCCTTCAAAAGATGTAATCAATCTTAACTAGGTTCACATAACGTCAAGTTCAAAAGCATAAATTCATTCAAAACATGCAAGTTATAATAATTACTTCACCAATTCAAGTGCTCAATCCACCTATGCTCACAAGATATATAGTGTCTCTCTTGCGCTCATGGTGTATAAAGTGTACACCGCTTTGGGTTATATATGTGCTCTCAAATTCAATTCAAGTGCATGCGTAACCATATGCTTGCCTATTGTCTCAACTCTCCTTTTACTTGTAGCTAGCAAATCATGAATCAAAAAGGTCTTTTACTTGCCTATTATCTCACTTTGCTTTTTCATAGAATGGACGAGCACTCTTAAAGGCTACGCATACATCATAACAAGCATATAAAGAACTTCAAGCACTTAAGAATTAAAGCATATTCCCCTTATCAATCATAATCAACATCTGAGGAAGAAAAATAATAACTCAAAGATCCCCATGAAATTCAAGTCATAGAATTTAAAGCTCATGCTCTTTACTCATAAGAATTCGAAACTCACAGAAAAAATTAGAATAAGGAACGAAGTAACCTGATTTCAATCTCCTTCACATCTTGCAAGTTCACTTCATCACCTTTAATACCTACTCAATCAGTAAAGTTCAAACACTAAACTTATCATCACAGGAGAGATAAAAATATCGAATAGATGAAAATCGATGACAGAGCACCAAGGGACACACTAAAACGAACAAAAACACACAAGACACCTGGATAGTCGCAAAAAAATTTGAAAGTTCGAATAAAATTCAAAAATTCTAAAAAAAATTGACCTCCAAGCACACAGACACAAAAATAATGCAGAGTAAACATTCCTAGGTGCAGATGGAACTAGGGAAGAACATCACACCCTCCCAAACTTAGATGAAAACGAGAGTTGAATCTAAGTTTAAAAGGATGTTATTACCTTAAGTGTAAGCACGCACCTTGAGTATAATTCACCTAGCACAAAACACAACAAATAAAGCAAAATAAAAGCAATAAAACGGTGGGTTGCCTCCCACCAAGCACTCTTGTTTAACGTCGAGGAGCTCGACGGAATGCAAATTCAGAGATTTTCGGACTCATGCATCAACACTTTTTCATCATCTTTCATCTTCACTTTGAAGTGTTGTTTCTCCCTTTTCAATCCATCCAAACCATCTCTCCCTTTTACTTTCAAGGATCACAAATAAAATTAAATAAAGTAAGTAAAGTTTAACGTCCTACAAGAAAATAAATCACAGTAGAATTAAATTTAAATCTATAAACTAACCCCGGCAACGGCGCCAAGAACTTGATCGCTATTTTCTTTCACCCTCAAGTATAAGGGATCGATTGTAGTACTCGTAACCAAGTAAAATATCGTTCCCACGAGATAGTTATAAATTTAATAAGTAATTCTATGTGATAATTCCAATGTAAGACAAATCTGGGGGTTTTTTGAAAGGATAATTAATTAAACTAAATATAACTTAAATTAAATAATAAACTAATTATGAAATATAATAAATCACGCAAGAGAAAATGATTTAAGAGTTCAAGAATGGAGAATTGGTAATGCTCGGGCAAACAGTTTAACTATGTGACTAATTTATCTAGACTCAAATTAATTACCTGCAGACGTTTATAAGAGGATCACTAAGCCTAGTTAAATCACCTTGATCGGGTAGGATCTAACGCTTATAATGAGCTGAAAATCCTAGGATCAATAAGAAATTAACTCTCTCTCCCTCTATAGGTATTTCATTCTAAATTTCATTAAAGGCTATAGCACTAGACATCACTTTTTAGGTATGCGATTGTTAACCTCTTTTATCTCCTTACCAAGTACCTAATAATGATGTTTTACCAAGTAATTAATATTCCAAATTGATTGTCTAACACTCTTAGGTATTTTAGGTCAATCCCCTAAGACTGTCACAGGAAACAACAATTATTATGCAGGAATTAAGAATCCTATTAACTATCAATCAGTGATACCGTCAAGAATAATTAAAGTAATCAAAACCCAAAACACAATAATATGAAGTCTAAAAAATATCTTCTTCAATAAGGAAATAAACAAATCTGCAGAATAATAAATTCAAGTCTAGGGCAATAAAATCACATAGTCAAAACTGTCTTAATGCCCTAACATTACCAACAAAGAAACTTTGTCCATGGATTTACGAGGGCAAATCACAAATATGTAATAAACCTTAATCATTGTTCTAAAATAATAAAGAAAAATAATTAAAGATAAAGAACCCTTTTTTTGAAGGGCTCCGCTTCTTCAATTACAATCTCCGTTGGAATCTCCGTCTCCGATCCAGGTAGCAACTCTGATCGTTTATTCGGTGGATGGATGGAAGAATATGGGTAAAGAGTAGAATTTTGGCACTGTTAAAAGACGAAGGCGTGTGGGATTTTAGGGAAGTTACTAAGTAATCTTAGTTACTAAGTATTTTTTTATCTTAGTTACTAAGTAATCTACTGTATTCTAGAAATTCTACTTTCTTCCGAATATGCGTTAATAATTTATCACTCCCCCTTAACGCTTATTCGGATGATTCCGTATTTCTGTTGTCTTGAATCTTGTTCTCTTTCGCCATGCTTTTTTGCTGATGATGGCCTCAAGATTTTTGGTTCCACAGTTGCGTAGTTGCGCATCTTGTAGATTTCTCTTAGTGACTTCACATTTCTTGGTGTTTCATCTTGGTCCGGTCCTTCTTGAGCTGTAGGTGCTGGAGAATCAGGACTTTGAGGTAGTGGAGATACTTCTGGAGTTTTTGGTTCTTCTTCTTGAACTTCTTGATGCTTACTAAGTCGTCGTATTTGTGGCATCATGATATTTTTCTTCTCAACTTTTTCTTCAACCCAGTTCCATGATGCATTCTCATCGAACTCAACATCTCGACTGATGATTAGTTTCATTGTCTTGAGACTATAGAGTCGATAACTTTTGGACTGAGTGCTGTATCCGAGAAATATGCATTTCTCAGTCTTCTCCTCTAGCTTGTGTCTTTTCTCTTTTGGGATGTACGCGTAGCAGATGCTCCCAAAAACTCTTAGGTGTTTTGATGATGGCTTTCGTCCACTCCAGACTTCGATTGGTGTTTTATTTTGCACCGCCTTTGTTGGACACCTATTTAGCAAGACTGCAGTGTAGACAGCTTCTGCCCAGAATACTTTGGGCATGCCTTTCTCTGCTAGCATTGTCCTTGCCATCTCCATTACAGTCCTGTTCTTTCTCTCTAAGATTCCGTTTTGTTCTGGAGCGTTGCCAACTGTTAGCTGATGGTTGACTCCTTCTTCACAAAATTTGTTGAACTCTTTGGATGTGTTCTCCATCCCTCTATCACTCCGTATGACCTTGATTCTCTGGCCGCTTTGATTTTCCACTAGATTCTTAAACTTCTTGAAGATAGAGAAGACTTCTGATGTTTCTTTCATGAAGTACACCCAAGTTATTCTTGTGTAGTCGTTAATAAAGAGAATGAAGTGCCTTTTTTTCTCGAATGTTGGCGTCCTCATTGGCCCACATACGTTTGTATGAACCAACTCCAAAGCTTGTTTAGCTCTCCATGACTGCCCTGTTGGGAATGGCTTCCTATGTTGCTTGCCTTCCATGCATTTATCGCATACATCTTCCTTTGGTTGGATCGATGGAAGATCTCTCATCATATTCTTCTGTTGAAGTAGTTTTAGCCCGTAAAAGTTGAAGTGCCCGAACTTCTGGTGCCATAGCTAAGATTGGTCTTCTTGGGCTTTTAACGCTGTCTCCACATAGTTCCATTGGATAGGAAAGTTCCTTTGATGCTGCATTTTGACTACAGCTATCACTTGATATTTATTCGTCTTGTCATAGATGGTGCATGAGTCACCTTTGAATACTAGAGAGTGTCATTTCTCTATCATTTGGCCCACACTGAGTAGATTAGTGCGTAGTTTTGGTACCAATAGCGCATCATGGATGTACAGCGTAACTTTTCTTGTGTTGACAGCTATTATGCCTTTTCCTTCAACTTCCACCAGGTCTCTGTTGCCTAGCTTCACTTGAGATTTGACCGTATTGTCAACATTTCGAAAGATCTTCTCATCTCCTGTCATATGGTTGTTGCACCCACTATCTATGTACCACGTATCATTCTTCACTTCTGATGCGGCATGGTTCGCATAGAAGAGATTATCTCCGTCTTCTTTTTCTTTATAGTAGTTAGCCTGATGACCTTACTTGGAGCGAAAATTTTTCTCCAAATGTTCAAATCTCCTACAACTTTTACATTGTGGTTTACCTCGGTACCAACAATCTTTTTCAAGATGATTGGTCCTTTTACAAACTTCACATGGTGAATATTTTTCTTTCCTATTATTGTTATTTTCTCCAATTTTTCTCCCCCCAATTTTAGAATTCTAAGACCATATTTTTATGTTAGACTGAAAAGCATTTTCCACATTTTCATCTTCATTTATGCACAGTCTTTTCTCATATGCTTCTAAAGAACCCAATGAATCTATCATTGCCAATTTTTCTATATCTTAGTCTCTTCTATAGTAGTGACTATTGGGTTGTATTTAGTAGGGAGAGATATTATCTGTCATATCTTCCCCATAAGATTTTAGTTGATTAACTACTTCTCTTAATTGAGCGTAGTAATCTTTAACAGTCTCAGATTCTTTCATTTTCATATTTACGAAATATCTCCTAAGAGTTTGGAGTTTGAGATTTCGTACTTTGTCACTCCCTTGGTATTCCTCTTTTAGTGTATCCTTAGAATAAAAGGATGGGTGAGGTGTGGTTCATGGAGTTAGTGGCGTGAGGTTGATAGATTTGGATTAGTGGAGTAGACATAGAATTGATAAGTGGGGCAGTTGATATATATATATATATATATATATATATATATATATATATATATATATATATATATATATATATATATATTGTTGATAGTGGGAAACCACCAAAAGAGTTTAGAGAAAGATACAAGAAGATAACATCTTCTAAAGCAGCTTAAAAGCTCAAAATATGTTTAAATTCGAAATTGGTGTCTCAAGAGCTTACATAGGATAGCCATTATATAGGCAAGACTTGAAACAACTCTCCAAGTGAGTCAAAGGAAATAAATGAGATTTGAACATTCTCAGAACATAGAAAATATAAACTTAGACTCTAATAAATGTAAGATAATCAAAATCTAAAAATATGTAGATACCAAGGTTCTTCATGAGGAGATGTATAATCAAAAAGAAAAAAACTTTGAATTGGTCTAGGAACAAGCAAACTTTCCAATGAATGGCTTAAACACATGATTCATAAGCCGCATAAAGGTAGAAGGTGCATTAGAAAGCCCAAATGGCATTACCAACCACTCGTAAAGACCATCTCTTGTCTTGAAGATGTTTTCCACTCATCTCCAGGCATCATCCGGATTTGATGATAGCCACTCCGCAAATCAATTTTAGAACCAATCTTGAAGCCATGAAGTTGATCAAGAAGATCATCAAGGCGAGGAATAGGAAAGCGGTATTTGATGGTAATTTTGTTTACCGCTCTACTATCGACGCACAACCGCCACAAATTATCTTTCTTTGGCACAAGAAGTGCCGGAACAACACAAGGACTCTTGCTTTCTTGCACAAGACCTTTAGCCAATAGCTCCTCAACTTGCCTCTGTAGCTCTTCATGTTCTTTAGGATTCATCCTATATGCTGCTTTATTCGGAATCGAAGCACCCGGAATTAAATCAATGCAGTGTTGAATATTTCGCATTAGAGGAAGGCCTCAGTGAATCTCTTCAGGAACTACATCATGAAACTCCTGCAAAAGAGATTGAACTTGAAATGGTATAGGATTACCCTCTTCATTTTCTTCTAGAATCACCCATGCATACACCTCCATGGATTCATTCATTGCACTCTCAATCTTTGATTTGGAGAGAAAATTATTCCCTTCTTCTTTTGATGGTCCAGGAACATCCTTCATTCTTGACGGCCCCAAAATTATTTTCTCATCATCCTTCACAAAACTGTAAGTATTCTTTAAACCATCATGATGTGTTTTTCTATCATACTGTCATGGTCTCCCAAGAAGCAAATGACACACATCCATAGGAATAACATCACACCAAACTTCATCTCTGTACTTGTTACCAATAGAAAATTGAATAAGACATCATTTGTTTACCTTCACGTCATTACCTTTACGAAGCCATGATAGCTTGTAAGGTTGAGGATGATCTTCGGTTTTCATTTTCAACTTTTCCACCATAGTTGTAGCCACAACATTTTCACAACTTCCCCCATCAACAATGACATCACATACCTTGCCATTTGACGTGCACTTTGTGCGAAAAATATTGTTGTGAAGCCATGCATCATCCGCAACGTAGGTGGTATTGAGGCTACGTTGTATCACCAAAGCTTCCCCATAATCCTCGTAAGTGACATCATCCTCATCATACTCATCATAGATCAGCGTTGTTTTATCATGCTCCTCCTCATACTCTTCCTCAACAAGAGTAATGATCCTCCGATTTGGACAATCTGCAGCAAAATGACCAAATCCCTTGCATTTGAAACAACTTTTTTGATTAGTTGGGGCATTTGGTTTCACAAAACCAACACTCCCCTCCTTACTTGCAGCAGCCTTTTGTTTTATATCTCTTGTAGTTGGAATGTTTTTGGAAGTAGAAGCACTCCCCCGGTTAGAAGCACCACCACTCGACGAGAAACGTCCAACGAAATAACTAGAATCTTTCTGTTGTTTCTCAACCTTGAGAGCTAACTTGCAAACGTCATTATATGTCTAGTATGGTTGCAATTGCACCACATTCCCGATCTCATGCTTCAGCCCTCCAAGAAAACGAGCAATAGTTTGTTCTTCCGGCTCTAAAACATCGCACCGCAACATGAGATTTTCAAATTCAGCCATGTACTCCTCCACGAACAGATTTTTCTGCTTGAAGTTGTGATATTTAAGGAAAGCGTCTTGCCGATAATTTTTCGACAAAAATTTTCTCCTTAACTCCTTCTTCATTTTGTCCCACATTCTAATCTTCCTCTTGCCATCATGTGCTCGCTGCTTCTTAAGGTGCTCCACCATAAGGATGCATACTTCTTCAATTTGATTGACACCAGCTTCACTTTGCATTCTTATTTAACATCCTTGAACTCAAAGACTTTCTCAACAGAGTTGATCCAATCAGTGAAATCGCTGGGATCACTTCTTCTTTCGAAGTCTGGAATATCAACTTTGAAATCAAAAGATTCGTTACGAACATTGCTCCTTCGAAGCCGTACACTACGAGATGTACCACTTGAATCGTCAATTCCATCTCCATGAAATGGATTGAAATCCATATCATTGCTTGCAGAATCACCATCTGAATCGTGACCCACATCACGTTCAAGATGTTTCTCGAGTTGTTGCACTTGTCTTCTTAAATCTTCTAACTCAATATCACGAAGGTCTCTCTGACGAGCTGCAGGATCATCAACTTTTGGTCCATTCCTTCTGCGACCAGCCATTGCTAACCGAAGCTCTAATTACCAATTTGTCACCGGGAAATTAATTAGAGAAGTAGGAGGAGACATTGACGTAGGAGCTGAAGTGGCAATTCCACACATCAAATTATTTTAAAAGAATGCCACACATCAAATTATTTTAAAAGAATGCCAACTTCTCTAATGACGCAGGGGCTGAAGTGGGAATTGAAGATTTGGCAGCATTCACTCAGCAGGAGGTATCAAACAGTCAGTCAACTTCGAGAATTTCTGATTTGAATGGGAAGGAGTTATGGTACATATTTTATACTGTTGGAAAGCTATTGAAGTCTAGTTTTCTACAAAATTTACGGCTCTCAAAAATAATATTCCTACAGAAAGTTATGGCCGTTTGACTACAGTGTGGCAGACTGTGCAATATACGAAAGTTGCTAGACCAATTCAAAGTTTGCTAGTTGCTAGACCAATTCAAAGTTTGCTTCTTTTTGATGATTCATCTCCTCATGAAGAACCTTGGTATCTACATATTCTTTGTCTTTGATTATCTTTCAATAAGTTTACATTTATTAGAGTCTAAGTTCAAATTTTCTATGTCTTGAGAATGTTCAAATCTCATTTATTTCCTTTGACTCACTTGGAGGGTTGTTCCAAGTCTTGCCTATATAATGGCATCATTTGTAAGCTCTTAGGC
Organism: Pogostemon cablin; assembly: GCA_023678885.1. Taxonomy (NCBI): domain Eukaryota; kingdom Viridiplantae; phylum Streptophyta; class Magnoliopsida; order Lamiales; family Lamiaceae; genus Pogostemon; species Pogostemon cablin. The sequence continues at coordinate 18,642,534 of CM042994.1, read as the reverse complement.
AGCCAATTTCGAATTTAAACATATTTTGAGCTTTTAAGCTGGTTTAGAAGATGTTATCTTCTTGTATCTTGCTCTAAACTCTTTTGGTGGATTCCTAAAGTGGTGAGTGTTTCTCTTAGTCTTTTGGTGGATTCCTTAAGACGATGATATTATTCCAAACTTGTGGTGGATTCCATAGGTGAGGAATTGTATCCGAGTGTGTGCATGTGTTACCTCCTACTTCTCTAAAATCCCGGTATCAAATTGGTATCAGAGAATGTTGATGCACATCAAGGGGGAGTGTTAAAATGTTGATGCACATTTCTAGAGAATTCAAGAAGCAAACATGAAGTTGCTCCATACTTCCCAAATAATCTACAGAATTCTAGAAAGTAATAGATTCCTTAGTCATTAAGAACATAGATGGATAAGGATAATAGTTGGCATGGGAGGCAATTGATCTAGAATACTCAAGAATATTACATCCACCACCTCTACTGCCTATAAATATGTGTATCAGTTTAATGGATTAGCAGTAGAAAGAATTATAATCAATTCTTTCTCTCATTGACAATGACGCCCACTTGACAATGTCTCCCACTCTGTCTATTTAAACTACCTTCTCTCCTCCATTATCTAACTCACGTCACTTGCCCAATTTCACCCAACTATTACCTTCTAAAAATCCAACAGTAATATCAGAGCCCGGTTAGTTCATTAATTGGGTTAAAATAAGCTTCCGCAAACCACTACCCAAACCATTTCAAAAACCCAAAAAATGTCCTCTTTATCCAATACCCACCAAATCTCAATCCCAACCTTTTCAGGTGAAGGATACAACTATTGGACCATTAAAATGAAGACATATTTTATGTCTCAAGGCCTATGGGAAATCGTTGATAAGGGGTACACTATCCCCGCAGATATATCATCTTTGTCTAGTACGGGCAAAGAAAAACTAGACAAAAATACGAAGGACAACTTGGCGCTCTATATACTACAGAAGGTTGTGGCGGAGTCTCTATTTCCGAGGATCAGTAGAGTAAAGACATCCAGAGAAGCCTGGGATATACTAAAGGAGTACCAAGGGACTGACAAGGTACGAAATCTAAAACTCCAAACTCTTAGAAGAGATTTCGTAAATATGAAAATGAAAGAATTTGAGACCGTAAAAGATTACTACATTCAACTAAGAGAAGTAGTAAATCAACTAAAATCTTATGGGGAAGATATGACAGACAAGAAAATAGTAGAAAAGATTTTAATATCTCTCCCTACTAAATACAATTCAATAGTCACTACTATAGAAGAGACTAAAGATATAGAAAAATTAGCAGTGACAGATTTATTGGGTTCTCTAGAAGCATATGAGAAAAGACTGAGCATTAGTGAAGATGAAAATGTGGAAAATACTTTTCAATCTAAACTAAAAATACAGTCTCAGAATTCTAAAATTGGGGGGAGAAAAATTGGAGAAAATAACAATAATAGGAAAGAAAAATATTCCCCATGTGGAGTTTGTAAAAGGACCAATCATCTTGAAAAAGATTGTTGGTACCGAGGAAAACCAAAATGCAAAAGTTTTGGAAGATTTGGACATCTGGAGAAAAATTGTCGCTCCAAGAAAGGTCACCAGGCCAACTACTCTGAATAAAAAGAAGATGGAGATAATCTTCTATGCGAACCATGCCGCATCAGAAGTAAAAAATGATACGTGGTACGCAGACAGTGGGTGCAACAACCACATGACTGGAGACAAGAAGATCTTTCAAAACGTTGACAAAAATATCAAATCTCAAGTGAAGCTGGGTAACAGAGACCTGGTGGAAGTTGAAGGAAAATGCACAATAGCTGTCAACACAAGAAGATGTACGCGGTACATCCATGATGTGCTATTGATACTGAAACTACGTACTAATCTACTCAGCGTGGGTCAAATAATGGAGAAATGGTACTCTCTAGTATTCAAAGGTGACTCATGCACCATCTATGACAAGACGAACAAAAATCAAGTGATCACGCTGTAGTCAAAATGCAGCATCAAAGAAATTTTCCCATCCAATTGAACTATGCGGAGACAGCACTAAAAGCCCCAGAAGACCAATCCTGGCTATGGCACCGGAGGTTCGGGCACTTCAACTTCTACGGCCTAAAACTACTCCAACAGAAGAATATAATGAGAGATCTTCCACCAATCCAACCAAAGGAAGATGTATGCGAAAAATGCATGAAAGGCAAGCAACACATGAAGCCATTTCCATCAGGACAAGCATGGAGGGCTAAACAAGCTTTGGAGCTGGTTGACACCAACGTATGCGGGCCAATGAGGACGCCAACATTCGAGAAGAACAGGTACTTCATTCTCTTCATTGACAACTACACAAGAATGGCCTGGGTGTACTTCATGAAAGAAAGATCAGAAGTCTTCTCTATCTTCAAGAAGTTCAAGAATCTAGTGGAGAACCAAAGCAGTCAAAGAATCAAGGTTCTACGCAGTGATAGAGAAACAGAGTGCACATTCAAAGAGTTCAACAAATTCTGTGAAGAAGAAGGAGTCAACCATCAACTAACAGTCGGCTACGCTCCAGAACAGAATGGAGTCTCAGAAAGAAAGAATAGAACAGTAATGGAGATGGCTAGAACAATGCTAGCAGAAAAAGGAATGCCCAAAATATTCTGGGCAGAAGCAGTCTATACTGCAGTCTACTTGCTGAATAAGTGTCCAACAAAGGTGGTGCAAAATAAAACACTAATTGAAGTCTGGAGTGGACGTAAGCCATCAACAAAACATCTAAGAATTTTTGGGAGCATCTGCTACGCGCACATCCCAAAAAAAAAGACACACAAGCTGGAGGAGAAGACCGAGAAGTGCATATTTCTCGGATACAGCACTCAGTCTAAAGGCTATCTGTAACACCTCAAAATTCTATACGTGATTTTTCTTTGTGGCCCAACTCATAGAGGCCCAATATAAACAAAACGTAGTCCAACCCACAAATGTTTGCTTGCCAAACCGCGTGAATGGAAGAGAAATCAGAATTTTGTACACTTCCCTTATTTAAGAAATTTCTTCATGCCCAAGAAAATCTTATCATATCTCGTCTATTATCAAAGAAATATTTTCCCTGCTATCACTCACAAATTTATTCTCTTTGCTAAGGAAAATTTGACTCCATTACGCGTTAATTATTTTTGAGATTTGACTCATTCATTCAAGTATAAAATCGATCATTCTTTCATTCCTACACATCCAACTTTTATTTTTCACACGGCTGCTCTCATACGAAGAGAGAAGAGTTTCGACGGGGCTGATCACGACATTCAACCCTCGAATCCAAGGCTTTTACGTGATCGATAGGTGGGATTTATTATGTGTTGTTTATGTATTTAAAACCCTACATGATGTGATTATACATGAACATGCTATGTTATCCATGAATTATTAAGTACAAGTCAAGGGTATTGAATCGCGATGCTTGCCAACATGGGTATTGAACCGAAAGGTGCTTGCCAACATGGGTATTGAACCGAAAGGTGCTTACCAACATGATTTGAAATTTCAAGTTACAAGTGTAAGAATTTCAATTTCACTCGTAGTAGCGTTTGAATGATAATAGTGCGTAATTTATTTCACTAAGCGGTGGATTGCTCACTCCCTTCAATTACCTCCCTTTCAGGTTAAGCGTGGCGGTAGCGTATGAGCGGGGGAGAAAGCGTCAGCAAGGAGACTTAATAAATATTTTGATTAAATAAAATAAAGCTGATATTTTATATCATTGTCATGAATCTAAATTAGGTTTCCAAGTTTCAGTCATGAATCTAATTACTTTGTTTTTGGGGATATTGCAACTATTTTATGTTTTGACAGAATTTATATGTGGATGTTTTGATTTAAATCAAAACTTTTTAGATTTGAGTAGGCACGTATATTGGGACTTTAATTTGGTTTTCTTATGTGACTTTCTATTGAATTATTTGATTGTTCCGTTGTACAGTGGAACGGAAATAGTATTGAGGTCAAAACTAGTTACTGTTGGAGTTGTGATTTGTGAGTCTGTCATTAGAGGTTAGTGTGATAGTTTTTATCATAATTGTCATAACCTTTCAATTAGTCAAATAGTGTATGTTGCATTGTAAAAACTTTATTTTATTTTATTTAGTACATATCCTTCAAACAGGTATGAGTGTGCCTATGTTCAGAAAATATAATAAAAATCTATCAAATTATTATTTTATTATTGTTCATTTATTTGAGTGTTCAGTCATACCTCTAATCCTTTTATTTACAAATCAACGTATTTATGGCATATTTGGTGTTTAATCATAATGAGTTGTGTGACTGCGTGTGGGAGTTTTAAACAGCACAAGTGGTAGTATCATTTGGCATAAAGGTCGCAAAAGGTCTGTATTTAATTAATTATATTTACGTGGTAGTTTCTATTTATAAAATTCTACCTTGGTTTTACTTTTGTAAATTTTTGTCAAGTCCTGTATGTTTGTAGGTTATGAACTTTCGAAATAAACTTAGAATCCTTTTCTTTAAACGCTTTTGCTAAATACTCTTCTTAAAATAAAATTACAAGAACTTATGGGATTTGTCCTCTATTTTAAATCATTTATCTTTGGATGCTCATTTATTTAGTTATTCAATAATTAAAGCATTTTTTTTATTACGCCCCAGTTTAATGTTCTATTTATGAAATAAAATGGGAATTTCTTTATTTAGAAAATTAGGGTGTGACACTATCGACTCTATAGTCTCAAGACAAAGAAGCTAATCATCAATCGAGATGTTGAGTTCGATGAGAATGCCTCGTGGAACTGGGATGAAGAAAAAGTCAAGAAATAAAATATCATGATGCCGCAAATACGACGACCTAGTGAGCATCAAGAAGCTGAAGAAGAAGAAACTATTGCTCGTTTTCTTGGAGGGCTGAAGCATGAGATCGGGATGTGGTCCAATTGCAACCATACTGGACATATAATGATGTTTGCAAGTTAGTTCTCAAGGTTGAGAAACAACAGAAAGATTCTAGTCGTTTTGGTGGACGTTTCTCGTCGAGTGGTGGTGCTTCTAACCGGGGAAGTGCTTCTACTTCCAAAAATATTCCAACTACATGAGATATAAAACAAAAGGCCACTGCAAGTAAGGAGGGGAGTGTTGGTTTTGTGAAACCAAATGCCCCAACTAATCAAAAAGTTGTTTCAAATGCAAGGGATTTGGTCATTTTGCTGCAGATTGTCCAAATCGGAGGATCATTACTCTTGTTGAGGAAGAGTATGAGGAGGAGCATGATGAAACAACGCCGATCTATGATGAGGATGACGTCACTTACGAGGATCATGGGGAAGCTTTGGTGATACAACGTAGCCTCAATACCACCTACGTTGCGGATGATGCATGGCTTCGCAACAATATTTTTCACACAAAGAGCACGTCAAATGGCAAGGTATGTGATGTCATTGTTGATTGGAAAAGTTGAAAATGAAAACCGAAGATCATCCTCAACCTTACAAGCTATCATGGCTTCGCAAAGGTAATGACGTGAAGGTAAACAAACGATGTCTTGTTCAATTTTCTATTGGTAACAAGTACAGAGATGAAGTTTGGTGAGATGTTATTCCTATGGATGTGTGTCATTTGCTTCTTGGGAGACCATGGCAGTATGATAGAAAAACACATCATGATGGTTTCAAGAATACTTACACTTTTGTGAAGGATGATGAGAAAATAATTTTGGGGCTGTCAAGAATTAAGGATGTTCCTGGACCATCAAAAGAATAAGGGAATAATTTGCTCTCCAAATCAAAGATTGAGAGTGCAATGAATGAATCCATGGAGGTGTATGCATTGGTGATTCTAGAAGAAAATGAAGAGGGTAATCCTATACCATTTCAAGTACAATCTCTTTTGCAGGAGTTTCATGATGTAGTTCGAAATATTCAACACTGCATTGATTTAATTCTGGGTGCTTCGATTCCGAATAAAGCAGCATATAGGATGAATCCTAAAGAACATGAAGAGCTACAGAGGCCAGTTGAGGAGTCGTTGGCTAAAGGTCTTTGTGCTATTCCGGCACTTCTTGTGCCAAAGAAAGATATATCGTGGCGGATGTGCGTCGATAGTAGAGCGGTAAACAAAATTAACATCAAATACCGCTTTCCTATTCCTCGCCTTGATGATCTTCTTGATCAACTTCATGGCTTCAAGATTGGTTCTAAAATTGATTTGCGGAGTGGCTATCATCAAATCCGGATGAGGCCTGGAGATGAGTGGAAAACAGCCTTCAAGACAAGAGATGGTCTTTACGAGTGGTTGGTAATGCCATTCGGGCTTTCTAATGCACCTTCTACCTTTATGCTGCTTATGAATCATGTGTTTAAGCCATTCATTGGAAAGTTTGTGGTTGTCTATTTTGATGATATTCTTGTGTATAGCTCCAGCCCAGAAGAGCATTTGATTCATCTTCGACTTGTTTTTGGTGTGCTACGGGAGCAAAAGTTGTATGCCAACATGAAGAAATACCATTTATTCACTGATAGTCTAATCTTTTTGGGCTATGTTATTTCATCTGAAGGTATCAAGATGGATGAAGAAAAGATTGAAACCATTCTAAGTTGGACGATACCGAAGACAATTCATGACATTAGAAGTTTCATGGCTTGGCTTCATTTTATCGCAGGTTCATAAAAAATTTTAGCACAATTATTGCACCTATAACTGAATGTTTGAAAGGTGGCAGCTTCAAGTGGACAGAGGAAGCATTAAAGAGTTTTGAACTTCTCAAGAGGAAAGTCACAGAGGCTCCTATTTTGCAGCTTCCAAATTTTGAAAAGGTGTTCGAAGTTGATTGTGATGCTTCAAATGTAGGAATCGGAGGAGTTCTTAGCCAAGAAGGCAAACCCATTGCTTTCTTTAGTGAGATGATGAATAATTCCCAGCGCAATTATTCGACGTATGACAAGGAGTTCTTTTCCATTGTTCGTACTTTGGATCATTGGCAACATTATCTTTTACACAAGGAATTTGTTCTTTCCTCGGATCATGAGGCCTTGAAGCACTTGAATTCCCAACAAAAGTTGAATCCACGACATGGCAAATGGGTTGAGTTTTTGCAAGCATTCAACTTTGTGATCAAGCACAAATCGGGTGTGCTAAATCAAGTGGCGGACGCTCTTAGTCGACGATACTCTTTGTTGACTACTTTGCAATTGAATGTGGTTGGGTTTGAGTTAATAAAGGATCTGTACAAAGATGATGCCTACTTTGGCAGAATATGGGAGGAATCTTCAAAAGCTCCATTCAAGCTTTTCTTGATTCATGATGGTTATCTTTTCAAAGGTACCTTGTTATGTGTTCCAGATTGTTCTTTAAAACTAACCATTATTGATGAAGCTCATAGTGGAGGTCTTGCGGGACATTTTGGAAGGGAGAAGACTCTTTCACTCATAAAAGAAAACTTCTATTGGCCACACATGGAGAGAGATGTAAAGAAGTATATTGTGAAAGATGCAGGACTTGTCACATTGCTAAGAGTCATGGGCAAAATACAGGTCTATACACTCCTTTGCCGATACCAATATGTCCATGGGAAGATGTGAGTATGGACTTTGTTGTTGGGTTGCCTCGCACCCTAAGGAATAAAGATTCGGTGATGGTGGTTGTTGATCGGTTCTCAAAGATGGCACATTTTATTCCTTGCATCAAAACGATGGATGCAACTCATGTGGCTGATCTTTACTTCAAGGAGATTGTGAGACTACACGGAATTCCAAAAATGATCACCTCTGATCGGGATTCGAAGTTCATGAGTCATTTTTGGCGCACACTTTGGAAGAAGCTTGGAACTAAACTTCAATTTAGTTCATCTCACCATCCACAAACTGATTGACAAACTGAGGTGGTGAATAGAAGCTTGGGAAATCTATTGAGGAGTTTGGTTGGGAAGAATCCTCGTCAATGGGATGTGGTTTTGGCTCAAGCGGAGTTTGCTTATAATCGATCTTCCAGTTAAACAACGGGGCGGAGTCCGTTCGAGGTCGTTTATGGTAGAAATCCTATCACTCCGATGGATTTAACTCCCATCCCTCTTACTCATCATATTAGTGAAGATGGAGAAGATCATGCTAAGTACATCAAGGAGTTGCATGAGAAGGTTCGTAAAGAGATTATGAAGCATAATGAGAAGTATCAAAAAATGGCAAACAAGCATAGAAAGCATTCTGGTTTCAAAGAGGGTGACTTGGTTTGGATTCACTTGAGGAAGGAGCGTTTTCCTAGAGGTCGACATGGAAAGTTGCAGCCTAGAGCTGATGGTCCTTTTCGAATTTTGAAGAAGATTGGTGAAAATGCATACAAGGTGGAGTTGCCTGGAAATTATGGTGTCTCGGCTACTTTCAAAGTAGCTGATCTTTCACCATATGTTGCTGATGAAGATGATCCAGATTCGAGGTCGAATCTCCTCCAACCAGGGGAGAATGACGCAGGAGCTGAAGTGGGAATTGAAGATTTGGCAGCATTCACTCAGCAGGAGGTATCAAACAGTCAGTCAACTTCGAGAATTAATCTGATTTGACTGGGAAGGAGTTATGGTACATATTTTATACTGTTGGAAAGCTATTGAAGTCTAGTTTTTTACAAAATTTACGGATCTAAAAAATAATGTTCCTACAGAAAGTTATGGCTGTTTGACTACAGTGTGGCAGACTGTGCAATATACGAAAGTTGCTAGACCAATTCAAAGTTTGCTAGTATGTGGAAGCATACTAAGTAAATCAATAACACTAAGTTCAGCCAAGACACAATGAAATATTTATGTACATGGGTAGATTAGAAATGCTGGAGAAAGATGACACCAACCTGTGTGAGGTGTAAAATTGGCTGTGTCTACACCGAAAGAACTCCCTACCAGTTGGTTCTTTTTTAATCACCTAAACCTGAGAAAACATTCTTAAAAGTGAATGGGGTACTTACTCTCTTTCCCAGATTTTCAGAATGTAAGGTTTATGGGTACAGTAATTATAACCAATCCATAAGCTAATTGTTTAAATAAATGAGAACATGCAGATTCACGACAAATAGAGCAAAGAATATAGATCATCCCTTAAGATCTCCAACTTCACCATCAATTGTTGGCACACCTTTCTCGTAAAATAGGATTTTTTTATGTACCCCTAAGAAATATTTTTAGGAATTCTACAAACTACATAAACTTAGAATTGGAAAGGCTCTATTGGGTTTGTTGGGAGAAGGGTGCATGTGTCATACCTTTCCATTGACTAAAGATTCAAATAGACGTTTACAGCAAAAATTATCATTCAAGATTCCTAAATACTGTATTAGAATTGTTTTTAAGAAATCACAAGACTTTTTTGTCCGGTGTTATCAGTTCTACACGGGCACAAGCAGTTTCAAGCCCAATATTAGAAACATGAGTAAAAATCAAGTACAGCAGATGCAAGTTAGTAAAAGATATAGAAACGTTGACAAAACACATGGAATCAGCTCAATGAAATAAATTTTTTTCAGTTACTGGAACAAAGGCATTCACAAACACTAAGAAAGATTTAAGAACAAGGAACTTACTTGCCAATCTTGCATTCCTTTGTCAATGTTTACAATGATAAGGTTAACCTCACTCTCATGCCTCGCATTCAGTCACTGTTCACCAAACTGTTAAAGCACTGTAAAAAAATGATTATACAATAATGTTGTTAACAAGGAAACATCAAAATGACATCTCATAGTGCGCTTTTGAGAAGTATGTCTACATCCAAGGGCCAAACATTGTTGGTCAACGAACTTGATAATGGCAATGCGTATGAAATCACTTAAAAATAGCAAGTGACTATTTTTTTGGAGCAATATGGCCCAGACGGCATAGTGAGTAATGTGAAGAAAATGGTTAACCACTTGAAGTGTGTAGCAAATATTTCTAGCTTAGATCAAAAGTGCATTTGATATTGAACATATGCTGTCTTTCTTTCATGTTTCATCTTTCACCTTTCTCATTTCAGCTCCATATTCTAAGTTCGCAGCAAAAAAATTACAACCATTTCATATCATTGGAAGTATCAGGATCCCAATAACAACAAGTAAATACAATAAAGCTTGATAATTTAAACTTCCAGATGAGATTTTCACCAAGTTGTTCCAATTTAAGCATGTCAAAGAACAACAATCTTTTGTTATCCCGTTGGACACTTGGATCACAACGCTGTCAATATAAATAACTTTCTCTTCTTCAAAACTTTAGTATAGCAAAAACTTTAATCTACATCACGAAATTCACAAACGAGATCATGCTCCAAATAATCTGATTGCACACGCAAGCATAAAGCTACCATTTTTTAGGGCTAATGTCAAAAAAATTCATCACCTTATTAGGTATTTTCAAATGTATCGCGACCTTTTATTTTTTCAATTTAATACACAATCTACTTAATGTATTCAATTATATCACAATCTTTTATTTTTGTCAATTCAATACGTGATCTATTTAATATTTTCAATTTTATCACAACTTTTATTTTGCATCTCAATTCAATTCAATTCATTATTATTATTATTATTATTATTTAAATTATTTGGATTTGAATTCAGTCTTTTCTTTATAACAAATGGTACAATATATTATTATATCGATCTTCGCTTCGTTCTTGGTACAACTTTACTTCTTCTTTTATTAATTTTTTTTATTTTATAACAAAGTTGTATATATATAAATTATAAAATGGATGAAAATAAAAATTGAGAAATTAATGAGGGAGTAAATTAAAATTTTTGTTTCATTTTTTTTTTGTAAGAATATAATTTTTTTAAAACAGTAAAACTATCACAGATTATTATTATATTGTTATTATTATTATTATTTTTAGAGTTCTTAAAGAGTATATTTTTTTAAATATAAAAAAATTAATATAATATAATAACAATAATAATGAATTGAATTGAAAATATAAAATAAGTAGTGTATTAAATTGTTAGAATAAAAATTGTGGTGGAATTGAAAATATTAAATAGACCGTATATTGAATTGACAAAAATAAAAGGTTATGATAAAATTGAAAATATTAAATAGATTGTGTATTGAATTGACAAAAATAAAAGGTCGTGATAGATTTGAAAATCCGTAAGTGAATTTTTTATGAATTAACCCATTTTTTTAAGACCGCGATGGTAACGGGGGTAAATGGTAGGCGAAGGGAAGGAAAACAACAACGTCAAAGAAGTTAGGAGGAAGGGCTTGCCTCAGTAAGTGATGCAATAAGAATGCTCCGGTAGTCTCCAGCAGTCGTCCACCAACATCATCCATCCGCCAGCGCGTCCTTGGCCTTATTTGGCAGAGAATTCGCCAGAACTTGAAGAATGAAGTTCCAGTTGGCGTTTTTTAGGGATTTTCCACTAAATTCGCGGTAAAATTGAGGGTTTGAACGTAGGTATTTCAAAATTCTTGGAATCAAGGAAGTTCCAGTTTGTGTTTTCTAAGGATTTTCCACTAAATTCGCATTAAAATTGTGGGTTTGAACATAGGTTTTTCAAAATTCTTGGAATCAAGGAGATGTGCTTTAATTAACAAATGAAGTCCGGCAAAGGGTGAAATTGGACAGCAACAAAGGGGGGTGTGGCGTATCAATTAGAAGCACGGAAGCACGGGTAGAACAATGGGGAGAGGAATAAGAGAAGCTGCGGTGAAAAATCTAAGTACACGTAAAGATAGACTTACTTACAGAAATGTGGGGAAGCGCCAAGGCTCGCCGTGGGAGTCGACGGGCGACGGTGAAAAGCGGGGGCGTATCCGGTTGGAAGAGCGAAGGGAAGAAAAGAAGGGAGAGATTGGAAATAAGGAACAGCCATTAAAAGGCCAGGTGGTGGTGGCGGGCGAGCACGTGGGATGGAGGGCTGTAGGATGGGCTACCGGCGAGTTACCGGCCCACTAAAGGGTAAGTCAGCCTTAATAGGAAGTATAGATATAGATAAATAAATTAAAAAAAGTTACTTACAGTAAGGGAAGAATTGTTGAAAATAGGCCAATAATATAGTTTTTCACTGCAAAAGCCTTCAGCGCGCTTTTTATGGGTTGGGTGAGAGATCCGTCTCATGAAGGAGATGCAAAATGGAGATGGTCTCACCCAGATTAAAAAAAAATAAAATTTTACTACCTGTAGACGCTAACTTGCGAAATTACGAGAGATGCGAAATTATGGAGTTTAAGTAAATTAAAGTCAAAGATGCCGCTTTTTATTAATTCTTTTTTAATTTAATATAAAATATATTTATTTGATTAATAAATGATCCGTATTAAAAATTAAGATTCATAAGACGGTCTCAAGATATATCCTTAATTAAAAATATTTTTCATAATATTACAAATTGCTATTAACATGCATCATGATTTTTTTTTCCATCAAACATGATCGGATAACTTAAAAAAATAATAATAAAAAATAAAATTGTATTAGTTGTCAAACAAATAAATACTAAAAGAATGATAAATTTTATCGTCACAATAAATAATATAAATATATATATAATAACGTTAAAAAAAAGAAAAAAGTGGTTGCACTAAAAAAAATTAAGATAATTAAGATTCGTGAGACAGTCTTATATAAATATTTATTATAATTAATTATGGGTGATTTTAAGGTGTGCACTAGAATTTAAAGCTTAAAATATTTGGAGTGGGTAATTTTCTTAATTTAATTTAATTAGTAATAAAGATTAAATTATAATTTAATCTAATGGTTAAAATCATTCAAATGTATTGGTGTCACAGGTCCACCGTTGTTGAACCCATTAATTATGCTGGATAATATGAAACTCTAAAATTGGATGGTATTTTTTTAAAAAAAAAAACTAATTATTTCAATTTAAAAAAACTAAATGAAATAATCATAAAAATACACTCATACGACAATTTTTTTAATTAAATATTATAATAACATTATTGAAAATTTTTCATATAAAGATCCAAATTTTACTTTATGTCTCACTTTTGAATTTCATTTTAGGATTGTCTCATTTGAAGGTTTAATTTTAATTTTTTTCTCAAATTAAGACTTGTCTTAATTTTATTTTTTTTACAAATTCAATATAAATTATAGAAAAATATAAAATATTAATAAAAATGATATATTTTAATTTTATAATTTTAATTTTAAGGTGTATAATAATATTTTTAAACTATGTTGTATGATTTAAAATGAGAAAATAAATTTCATTGTAAATCTTAAAATGAGAACAAATTGAAAAACATAAAAATCAGGCCCTAATTTGAAAAAAATATCTAAATTTACACCTTATTTTAAAACACTTATAAAAAAGTCTTAATTTGAGACCTAAACTAAAAATTAGGTCTTCCTATGAAATTCTTCCTAACATTATTATATCTATATTACTTTTTTTGTCTCTTAAATGAATTCACATTTTATTTTACTTATCTAAAATTATTTCAAATTTCAAGAAATGAAATACTAACAACCAATCCAATAGTCCCCATATATGCCTAAATAATTGTTTTCTTAACGGTATTTTTTATATATTTTTATATTTATAGTATATTACATTTTTTTTATTACAATTAAAATTGAATTATATAATAATAGATAAAAAGAGTATTTTATTTTAAAAAAATTGTTTTATACTCTATATACTTTGATGTGAATTAGTACATTGAAATATTGACACAAATGAAAGTTAAGAGAGAAAAAAAAATATAAGTTTATACTCTATGTATTAATATATTTCAACCAATTGAAATAACTAGTTTATGAAAAACATGATTTAAATTAACAGTTATTATGATCATTTTTACTTGAAGATAAGCATTAATTTTAACACATTTTTTTGGAACGTGCTGCAGCAAAATTTGAATAGGCCGCCGCCCTCCACAGCTTTACTTGGCTAAGCTTCTGCAAGAAGGAATTTATGGACTATTTATGTTGGTTTTGGCTCCAGTGGATTCTAACAAACTAAGAATTGCAAATGGGCAACTCCCCGATCAAAATGTAGTTCTCCAAGAGACTAAACTGTGGCCGGTAGTTTTCCTCCATTTCGAACAATGGCTTGGCAGTGTTCTTATTGTTGGGAAGAAGGAGTGGCTTCCGATAGATCTGACCTGTAGCAGCGGCATCAGGATTAAAGATCAACACGACGACGATGGTAGCATGCGGTGGCGGAATTTTGTTGAAGGCAAGAGGTGAGCGACGAACAGCGGTCACTTGTGGTGGCAGGAGGCGTATTGGTTGGTGGAGAATGATCGGAATTGCGGTAAAGCGGTCGGAAATTGGAGCCAGAGATTCCTCCCATGCTTGAAGGCGTGCAGAGAACCTTCACATCGGTGGCCGATTTGTACAATGGGGATTACACTGCGGAGAGGAAGTTGTCGGAAAATATTATTAGAATTGATGTGAATAGTGGCAGGAATTGTGAAGGGGGGTTTCGAGGACGAAGAGTTTCTGCTGGATTGCATGCCCCATCTCCACTTTAATTGCTACTTTTTTTTTTTTTTTTCCTTTTCACTGCCTACTCTTATTGATCTTCGACTTTTTTTTTTTTTGGTTAATTTGAAGTTTACATTAATTTTGAATTGTGTGTTGAAGATGGTGAAGTGAAAACAAATGTTATTGTATGATAGATAGCAGGCTTTGCATCGTAAATCCGCTTGCTACTCTGCGCTTGCCGCTGACCCTACGGCCAATGCTTCTTCTTTTTAGATATTGTTTATAGATATTTTAATTTAGAATTATTTTTTATGAATTTTTAAATGAATTTCATCACATCTTTTTATACTGTATAACATAGTTTACTAGAACCCGTGCGATGCACGATTAATTTTTTTTTATTTATTTTGATTATTGTTAAATTATTAATTTTAATAATCAATTTATTATTTCTACAAAATATAGTAGAATTCTTCTTTATTATTGAATTTAAATAGTATTTACTTCATAGAGAAGTGATTAGTCAAATGGACTGAAGTGGCCGTGATTGAAGAAACCGTAGCCTTGGGTGATGCGAGGATTGATACATTTAAATTATTTAATTAATATTTTTATCAGAATTATTATTAAATTATTTCATATTTAATATATTTTTTCTATATATTATTATACATATTACTGTTGTATTATAGAATTTAAAAATATAAAATTTTATGTACTTAAAATTTTTAGTAATATAATATTTACTTCAAGTTTATATATCATAAATATTTACATTTTATTTTTAGTAAATACGAGACCAAACCTAAAAATTAATATCTCATATAAGTTTAAAAATACTATTGTTCATTTACCATCCATGCAAATTAAAGTTGTAGAGATATCCTGTGTACCCGGTATATGAATGGTAATCCATGCACCTATATTGTTATATACACTTAATAATAAATACTTCTTACTATTAATTAAAATTTATACAGTGTGTTAACAAAATTTTTTATAACGCTTTTAGTTTTTAATGAAATTTTAATGATCCAGCTGAACTTAAAAAAAATACATTTATTAGAAAATATATACTCCCTCTATCCCAAATTCATCTTAACGTTTACTGTACGTAGATATAAAATTTTAGAAAAATAATTTTTGATTTACTTTTAAGGGTAGCATGATATTTTTGAGCAATTAAAAAATGATAATGTATGTTATATGCGTTATATAAATGATGACAAATTTGAAATTAAAGTAAGTTATAAGGATATTAGTTAGTTATTTTTTTACTTTTATGAAAGTGTTAAGTTGAAATTGAGACGGACAAAAATGAAAAGTGTGAAGTCAAAGTTGGGATGGAGGAAATATATATTATTGAAAAAAAATTAATATAGATAGGGTGTATAAAATTTAACTTCATACACCCACGTACACGGAATATCAACTTATTAAATTTTTGGGCTAGAAATAAAAAAAATACCGTTATATATAATATACTATTGCATATTAAAATATCATATCTCTTAATTATAGACTCATAGTATAGAAAATAAATACTTCATTCGTCCCGAGTTAAAGTTTACATTTTTTATTTTGGGCTGTCCCAAATTAAGGTTCACATTTCCTCTTTTGTTAATTTTGGCCTACATAAAATAATTAATTATTTCGTATAGGGTCACACAAAACACTAATATAACTACCTAGTTCACATTAAATGTTACTTCCTCCGTCCATCCTTATTGTATCCATTTTAATATTATCGGTCGTTCACACTTAATTTATTCATTTCTTCTTTTAGACATATGGGACGGGACCCACACACATCTCAAATACAATTAAAATATTTGATTCATGCTCCCCACTACACATAAAATGCTACTCCCTCAGTTCTTGAAAGTATTTCACACTTTCCTTTTTTTCGTTTTTCAAAGTATTTCACACTTTACTTTTACTAAAAGTAGTAAAAAAATACACTATAATAATAACTACTTTTTACACACATTCCAATATAATACTCACTTTTTCACATATATCCCAACAACTTTACCCAACTTTTTTATTAAATTAACCAAAATATTTATTCTCTTTTTTACTATATACATAAAAAAAAACAAATTCTTCATAAACTCCGTGCACCACAATACGTAAAATCCTTACTGGAATAGAGGGAGTAATACTCTTAATATACGTGAAAAATAAATGGATACATTGACAATGGATATAGTGGGTATTTCTCTCACCTTACTACACCTTAAAATAATATATCTTTTAATTTACATATAAAAAACAAACATAAATATCAACGCGGAACTGAGAGAGTATAACATTCAAAGAGAGAAATTAGTGAGTGCATTTCAATTTTATGTCTTTGAATTGGATATCTATTTAAGATAAAAAAAAAATATATAACTTTATTTTTTAAAAAACAGTGTATATTTCACACAAGAGTATATAGTTAAATCTAATTTTGAAAAGAAGCAAGATTATTATTTACTAATCCTTCAACCTGGGAAAATATTTCACATTTTTCTTTTATATCCGACCACAAAATGTATCATACTTTACTAAAAATAGTAAATAAACTAAAATAATATCCATTTTTACACTCATTCCAATACAATATCTATTTTTTCATATATTCCAACAATTGTACACAGATTTTTATTAAATTAACTCAAATATTTCTTTCATTCTTACTTGATACATACTCCATTAAAAAATAATTTCTCAAACTCTCCTTGCAAGAGAATACTCCCTTCATCCCATGATTATTGTTACACTTACTTAAAAAGGCGTTACACAATTAATGTTACATTTCTATTTTTGGATGATGTGATCCACACAAAACTATTAAATATCTTCATGGGGTCCACAATACTTCACTAATACAACACAGACTTTACATTATAATTATTTCTCTCACCTCAAAACACATTAAAATACAATACTTCTTAATCTCAGTACAGACAATAAACGTAACAACAAAAGTGGGACGGAGGGAGTACATTTTATATTACTGTTCACAAAACAACTAACATGAATTTTCTATTAGAATTTATTTGTTTATTCTAATATAAAATATCAATTTTATTTTTAAAAGTATCATTTTAAAAATAATCCCATTAATATTCTTAAATTAACAAAATATATATTTATATTTTACTTGAATTATTTAGGTACAATGTGGGAATGTTTAAATAATAGGGAAAGTTATATATGAGTTGATAAGTATAAAGGGATAAAACGAAGGCAGTATATTTATATTTTTTTGGTTTTTTTCATATTCTTTTCCTAATTTATCAATTAATATTTAGTAAATAAAATTTATTCTTTAAAGACACAAATTATTACACTTCTAATCTTCTGTATAAAATGTATTACTCTTTAAAGAGTAATTTTTTATTATTAAAAAATAATTTTTTAAAATATGATTTATATTTAAATCCGGTTCACATTATACTTACTCTTTATTATTATACTGTTTTAGTATAAACCATAACTAAAATTATGTACATCTTTTCCATATCTAATTATTTAATTAAAATTGGTAAAATTAACTATTAATATTATTTAAATTGACATGAATATTATCTAAATTCAAAGGAAAAAGGATAGAATTAAAGCAGGTATAAAGAGATTTTCTTTGGCTATTACATCAATATATAATTTTACTTATCAATGAGGATATATTTTCATTGCATCATTAACATCCATTACATTATTTTTCATTAAATGTATTATAAATTATATAATTTCGTTTGTAATGGATTTGAAAATAAACAGATTTTCATTAAATTAGATTTGATTGTGATTTTTTTTTTAACGTAATGCTGGTATTTGGAAAAACATTAATTGGGGGTTCTAATTTATTAATTATTATGGTATCTAACGTATTAAAGGTAATTATTCAAACATATAAAAGTGTATAAAATTTTAAATTCAAAATTAACGATTTTAACACATATTCCATAATGTTGATGAAACAATGTCAATTAATTTATTTTATGAGTAAATTATATATATTTTTTTTAAATTTCAAGAAAATAAAGGGTTGGAAGTAATAAAAAAGTAAATGAAATTAATTTTAAAGAATCATTTTGGCTTTCCAAATTTAGAGAGCCAAAATAATTATGTAAAATATTTTGTTTTAATTTAGAGAGCAAAAATTATTATGTAAAATATTTTGTTATTTTAAAGAGATTGACATAAATTTTTATACTTGACTCTAAATTATAACTATTTATTTAAATGAAAAACTCATAGAATTTAAAAGACATTGTACTTGAGAATAATAAGTCTTAATAATCTTATAAATTTATTACTCCAATATTCTAAACTACTGATGCAATGAAATTAGGTTTTCTAAATATGAATCCATTAATCAAGCTAATAATCAAATTTTAACTTTTACTATACCTCTAATTATTATTCAATTAAGGAATCCAATCAAGCATTCTCTCTCCAGTATTCAATGTAATATGATCAGTAAAAATTTGATTGTCATGATTTTGTAGGCATAAAATATGTATCAGGCACAAATCTATACATAAAAATGTTATTTTCACTCGTATTGATACAATAGAATTATGGATTCCAATTTTTTTAGTGCGACAATGGCTAGTAATAAATTGAATGCGAGGGAAATATATAATAAATAAAAATAGGCATAAGAAAAAAATAATAATACATAGCAATGCAAACACTAAATCCTATTATATAATATTCAAAGATTATCGATATTGAATTGCATATAAAACACTCTATGCATCAATAAAACACTCTAAGCAAAAAGGTGGTGGCATTTCCAACCACTTGTTGTGAAAGAATAAACTGGTATCAAATTTATCCATTCTGAAAATGCAATGGTATGTATTCAGTACCAAAAATTGCGCAAATATTTACATGCGAACGTAACTAATGAATGAGTTCATGAAATCGACAAATTTTTCAAGGAAGAATTTGTGATTTCAAAAATAATGAGTTGAAGCAAGAAGATAACATTTTTTATCTTGTAATTTCGTCTCCAACTATCAAGTTGTTGGTAAAGTTGCTCCATAGGAATAGATGGAGAAGCAAAGAAGACTACTTTCAAGCACCAAATTGACCGACATTGGACTAAAAATGCTCCATAATTGAATATTATCCATCTATCTCACGCACAACTGCCAACTCTCATACCGGTGTACGATCCCAAAAATCACTGCAAAAATTGATAGTACAAAGAAATTTTCAATGAATCCATCATTTACACAAAATCAAACATCCATCAGGTACACAAAATCATTGGGAAATCAGTATGCTTCTTTAAAAAAAAAAGATACACAAATCGATTAGACATATGCAGAAAAATGTAAACACAAACCGATGAAGGAGGTGTTGGGTCGACGACTATATCCCATTATATATCCGATAATAGGAATAGATGAGAGATTTAATAATGTGTATTTGTGCATCGTGTTAACTTGAGAAAGAAAGAGGAGAGAAATAGAGAGAGAAACTAAAGAGAAATAGAAGGAAGGATTTGTATTCTGATATGCTTGTATATTGGTTCAATTGTAATCACAAAAATAGAGGGAGAGAAATCAAAGAGAATAGAAAGTGGATAGATTTGAAGAACAAAAATATTCTACTATTAAATAAGATGTTAAAAGGGGAAGCATAAAACAAAAAAAAATTAGTAAAAATAAAGGATGAAAGGAAATTGCTTTAGACATTCTTCTTATGCCACGTCATCAAGTAAGTAAGATAGGCCCTCTAAGTCATCAAAAAATAACTGTGCTTTAAATGTCTTTAGATACATTCTAATTTTTAAATTAAATTCTCTTTTACTTTTAAATATTTATTAAAATAAATTTATTCACTTTATTCATTCTCCATTTAAGAAGATTTGCTATTATATAATTTATATCCCATAAAATTTATTTTTTATTGCGATGTTTTTTTTTTCAATATTTGATTGTTGTTTCAATTCTGTAGTATATCTAATCCAACCCAAATTAGACAGTTCATCATCAATAAATTAAAATTTTCTTAGGATAGAAAATTACATTAATTTTCACGTCCCTACATTTTCTTTTTCCTTTTTCTTATATTCATAATCGATGATAATTAATTACTCATTGGAATTGAAAAAGTATTAAATAGTAGTATTAGATTTTCTTTTCCAATATCAAAATAAATTTAAATTAAATTTAAAGTAAGTCTTTACATAATAATAATAATAATAATAATATATACTCCCTCCGCTGATAACTGTCCATTTGCTTTTTACACGTGTATTAAAAGGTATAATATTTTAAAGTGTAATGAAATAAGAGAAATATTATTTTAATGTGTACTGGGGTAGTTGTATTAGTGTTGAGTGTGGGCTACTTGTGTAGTGGGTTGAGTATAATAATAATATTATATGTGTCACATCAACAAAAAAAATGAATAATTTGTATTGGGACGAACAAAAATGACAAAATGAACACTTATCAAGGGGACGGAGGGTGTATATAGTAAAAGCTATTTAGTCCCGTATAACATGTTTTATAAAATGGTCCCAATACTTTTTATTTAATCTTAAAAATTATTTTACTTGCACAAATAATCCCATAAATTTATAAAATTGTGGTTTCAATTCCAATTTTTTTTTCTTTGCACATTTACGGCTTCCATAGATAGAATAAATTTAATTTAATAAAATAATAATACTTATTTGATAAGTTGTAAGGCATACCGTGACAGGAAAGTAGTGATTATGGGAATTGAGACCTCAGTCACTATTTAGTAGGGGTGGACAACAATTTTTTAAAAGTGCAAAAATTGATCGATCCGCATCGCATTGCACTCGTATTTAGTATTTTTTACTTAAATTGCGGTTAATTTTATTGGAGAGAATAGCACCGCTTGAATAGTGCAATTTCAATTTTCATCTAAAACTACACTGCACCGCACTCTATTATTCAAATTATAAATATATTTAATTATATATATAAATATATATATATATATATATTTTAGATATATGTATTATTGAAGAGGTTAAAAAATATACACAAGGTTAAGTAATTTGGATTGAGAAATAATTTTGATAAGACTTTGATTTATGTCACAAAGATTACATTATTTGAGTGGGTTATGAAGTTCAAATGATGATTTCATATTTTTAGAATCTTATTATCTAATTTGATCATTGTTACAATATTCCATTTCTAACGGTGAAGAACACTTTAAATTAAGCATTTACACGTTTATTTTTTTATTACACCCATAAGTATTGTATTGTTATGTAATATATGTCAATTTTAAACCGTCAAACCGTAAAATCGTAAAAAAATCGCATTATAAATTTTACTCGATAAACCGCAATTTTAATTTAATTGTCAAACCGAACCGCCTATAATAATACAATAATTTATCGAAATAACTGCAAAAACGCACCGTGCACACCCCTGCTACTTAGGGAAGTGAGCACTAAGCATTGAGGAAAAAATGAATATTTATGGGGAGAGAGGATTAACTTAATAATAACCATCATGATGTCAGTATTTTTTTTCTTCTTTCTTTTCCTGCCATCACCCTATTTTTACTTTTATGTCATGTAACCAAAAGAAATGAATCTGAACAGTTTAACAATCTTTTAATGGATATCTCAAAGGGCTTCGCTATCTACACCTCTCTTTTTACTTAATACACCCTCCATTTTGACCAAAATATACCCTTTTACCCTTATGCCTTAAATTTTAGATACACTCACTAAAAACCACTTACTGCATACACCCACTTCTTTGACCTATTTTGACTAGTCAAATTTTGATTATAAGTTAACCAGAAATTTACAATTTTGTCATTTTAATATATATATATATATATATATATATATATATATATATATCCCTTTTCTTGTCCTCTTTCTTTCAAAAATGGATACAGTCCATTACAATCATATGAGACCCAACATGCTTCCGTCCATTAATTAATTAAATAATATTAATCTCATAACTAACCAATTTAAAATAGTAACAGTATCTTTTTTTACCGTTAATCCACGGGTATTCGGGAGGTTTTACAGCTGCTCCTCACAGCCAACCACGCACTCCGCAGTGTGATAGTTCGATCCCATTCCTTCAGCAGACCTCAGCACAACCCTGGTTCATTTTCTACATCGGGTGTACAGGATGCTGCTACTATTTCTCGTCGAAAAGTATGGAAAAGAAATGAAAGGTTACATACGGGCAGCAGCTCAAGATTATTTATTTATGGAATGGAAATATTTATTACACACTCATACTACTTAAACAAGAGGAGAAGACTCCTCTAGCTACCTATGGTAGCTGAAATAGAAACACTCATATAAGAAAAGAAAGAAAACTACAATGTTTATTAATTGAGAGAAAACAGAGGGTGATGGTCGATGTCATTTGTTTTCTCAAACTCTCTATTTATAGAGGCTTGTGGACTTGAAATTCAGATTCCAAAGCCTCTTTACTTCTTGTGACGTCACTGCTTACGTCACATGTCTTGGATGCTTTCCATAGCTGGCTGCATTGGATGCCCTTCTTTATCAGCTGGCAATGTCCACCTCTTTTGGCCCCTTTGTTACAGGATCACATGGCTTTGTTTTCTTGCGGGGTCACCTGGCTTTTACCTTTTTAGAGAGTCATTTCTCCCCTGAGGTATTTGAAGGGTCCTCCGACTTTTGGGTGTTTTTGAAGAGCTTTTACCCTCTTCTTTCCACGTGTATCCTTTGCTGGCGAGGTTCAACAATTCTTACTCTCCCTATGCCCAACCTTACTCATTTTCCAAACTCTGTTCTGTTTGGGTAGAGCAACTTGTGCATATTTTGTTCGTCCACTACCCACCCAAATTGGACCATGTTACAGTACTTCCGATGAGTTTGTTTACTCACTGATATCTTGTTTTTCCAAAGAAGCTCTCGCTTTTCCTCGAAAGCCTTTTCAGCAAACATGTCTTTTTCCTGTTAAGGTGTTTAACATGAAAGACTCATTCATAGAGTTGTGTTCGAACTTGAATGGGAACTTTACCTGATCCATGGCTTGAATGCAAGCATACAAACCTCTTGCTCTTTGCGTCGAGATTTGATCCTCGGAATAAGTAGAAATAATGACTGGTTCCTTCCCAGAAGACTCCTTAATCTTGTTTGATGCCCTAACATCTGGTCTTCTTAGCTTGATAAAATGAAAGGCCTCGTGGTTGCCTTTCCCAACTGGTTCTGGAGCTGCACTGGTGAAGTAGAGTTCCAATACATCTCCTCTAGACAAGGTCGTATTGTTTTCCCATGAATTCACAATTGCTTTCCCTATCCAGTCTGGCAGTTTTAAAAGTTTCGGAAAGCTTAGTGCAACAGTATATATTGAGGCTAACGCCCCAAAATTATACCACTATTTTACATCGTTTGGACTTGAGTTATCTCTCATCCAAACTCGGGGGTATTCCCCTGATATATCTATCTGGTATTTCTCTGGACGGATTCCTTGTCTTGTATTTAATTTTTTCCAGCTAGCTTGGTATCCCTGCCAATGAGAAAAATATGATATGCTAATATCAGTCTTAGTGGTGCCCGTCATAGGCCTAAGACTGATCTCTTCCTCTTTAACCCCTGAGGTGCTAGGTTGACTCGACGACTCTAGATGTGACTCCAGAGCCTTAATTTTTCCTTGGACCAGTTCTTCATTGGGAAGTTTCAATCCAGGACTCGTGCTAAGGGTACTTGAATCCCTTGCTCCGGGTTTAGAGCCCCATTCTCGACTACTCTCCTTTTGTTGATTGCTATCAACAGACCGGAGGAGTGGCTCTCGTATTTTCTTGAATAGACCCGCATTGTTGCGGATACAGTCTCGTATGCGATTGGACACTTTGGTCCGATCAATCTCTTGTACTTTTCTGGCAAGCCCAGCATTGAGCACAAGATTCTCAAATTCCCTTTTGAGTAACTCAAGGTTATCCATCAGGTGTCTTGAAGCGATCAGGATGGAGTCTATCTCACCTCTTTCCATCTCTCGTCAGGAAATCTGTCAAAATATTTTCAACAGATTTAATAATGAAAATATTAAAATTGTAATATTGACATTCAGCTTGCCATCTTAAAAGTCTAGCCTTTTCTGGTGTTGATTCAATTTTATTTTTTAGAAAAGCTTTGACACTCGTGTTATCAATTTTAAGAGTGAATATCTTCTCAAGAAGAAATAGCGGCTATTTTTTGAACACTTTTCGCACTGCAAAGAATTCCTTCTCATTAATGTGCCACCTCTTTGCCTCATTCTCTGCAAAGAGTTCACTGTAATATCTGCATGACACTTCTCCTTCAGATGTGGACTTTGTAAGAACCACCGCCCACCAATGGTCATTGGCATCTATATATAGCACAAGGTCATCTTCGTCATTCGGGATAGCTAATTTTGGGAGCTTTTTGCAGACCTCCTTTAATTATTTAACCATCTCTCGATGTGATTCCTCCCATTTGAATTCAACATCTTTCTTTAATAGAGGACTGAACACCTTCACGTATTGTGCTAGATTATTGATGAACATTCTAGCGAAGTTGACGACTCCTAAGAAGCTTTGAAGTTGCTTCTTGTCTTTGATATCTTTAAGAAATCCTTAAAACTTTTCTACAAGGTGTGGTTGTAGAATAATCCCGGACTCATCGATCTCGACTCCGAGAAACTCAATTTGTCTTGTTGCTACTACTGCCTTCTTTTCAGAAAGCATCAATCCTTTCTTGTGACACACTTCTGAAAATACTTCCAAGTACGCCAAATGCTCCTTCATGTTCTTTGAGGCTATGAGGATGTCATCCACATAAATAAACATGAATAAGAAATAATCTTTGAAAATATTATCCATCTTCCTTTGGTATATCTGGGGTGCGTTCGCCAAGCCCATAGGAATGACATTCTAGATATAATGGCCTTGTGGTGTGAAGAAGGATGTAAACTTCTTACTTCCTTCTTCTATCATAATCTGGTAGAATCCATATTTGCAATCAAACATTGAGAATACCTTGGCATTCTTGATACAGTTAACCAAGTGTTCCCTACTTGGTATGTAATATCCATCGAACTCCAAGATGTTGTTGATCCCTTTGTAGTTGATTACAAGTCTCGACTTCCCTCTCTTGACTTCTCCATGATTTCGAACTAGAAATCCTGGACTGCTGTATGGAGATATTCATAGTGATATCAACTTAAGGTCTAGATGTTCCTTAAGTATTAGCTACATATCCTTTCGATCCTCTTGGTTCATCAGGATAGGCTTGTATCTCACGAACTCATGCTCCTTTTCTTTTTTTACTTTGAGTGCAGTTTTGAGCTTGTTTTTATCCCACCAGGCTAGAGGATCTTTATTGAAGTTCCTCTGTATCTTTTTTTGATGTCCTCAAAAGATGTTTGTTCTTCGATTGTGACGTCCCTCTGTAGGCTTTCTCCCAAGCTTGCTTTGAGAAAGTGATTTATTTTTTCCTTTAGTTTCTCCATCTTTCATCCTCCTCTAGTCTCGGTTCTTATTTGAAGGATTGCTTTGTCATATTACATTCGATCATTCATCTTTGGATAGCTAAGTTTTCCTTCATTATCACTA